>JAUPFN010000016.1:34005720-35205720 GCA_036924255.1 Apodemia mormo | reverse complement strand
TGCACATTGAATATTTTTTTAAAAGAATACTTGGGGCGTGATCTACAATCGATATCGAAGCCAAAAATATAGTTTTTAGAATTTTTGTCTGTTTGTCTGTATGTATGTCCGGGGTAAACTCAAAAAGTACTGCATGGATTTACTTCAAATTTTGCATATCCCTGACTATGCAATCGACGGGGCTCGGGTTCGATCCTCGAAGGGGACAAGCATTGGTGTGATGAGCATAAACGTTTGTGTTTCCGGGTTTGGATGTTTATTAAATATATTCTAGAATTTATATATGTATTTCTATGTATTAGTATCGTTGACTAACACCCATAACACAAGCAAAAATGCTTATTTTGGGGTTAGATCAGTAAGTGTAATTTGTCCCATAAACATCAATTATTACTATTTTACATAGTTGTGTTAGTGTATTTTGTAAACTTATTTACTAGATAAGCCTTATAAATTCTACTGCCTACAAGATCTAGCTAAGTAAATTTAACCTATCCAGATCCCACCGTAAAAATCGGTCAATTAATTTAAGAGATGAGTTGCTAATACAAGAAAACCTTTATTTTATATGTAAAGAAGTAATGATAGACAGACCAGCAAATTTCTTTTCACAATTTTAATTCAGAAAAAATCGGCTCTGAAAAATAAACTCGTATTAGTTAATGGTGTGTAAAAACTGCCATATAATTTTTTCCTGCACATTGCGTAATAGGCGTCAGTGTGAATTACCTTAACCGATTTGTTGGCAGCGATGCCATGAAAATTTAAAACTTGGCTACATGTATTTCAACTCAATTACAATTGTTTCATCGGAACGGTGGGGAGCGACGCGATGGATTTCATGAGATTTGTTTAAATTTGAATAGAATTTTTGCGTGAACCACATGAATGCCTGAAAGAATTATATAGATTTAAATTTTTTTGTTACAATTGTTTGGGATTGCTTTTTTATATAATCCGATGAAATTTATCCGCCTCGTTGGTCGAGTGGTTAGTGAACCTAACTGTGAATCGAGGGGGCTCAGGTTCGATTCCCGAAAGGGACAAGCAACTTTGCGTGATGAGCATAGATGTTTATATTTCTGGGTCTGGACACCCAGACCCAGAAATATAAACATTATTATGTATGTTACAGTATTTATATATGTATTTCTATGTATTTACATTGACTAACACCCATATCACAAGTAAATAATTTGCTTAATTTAGGGTTAGATCAATTCGAGTAATTTGTCCAGTAATATTTATTTATTTATGTATCTATTTATTTATTTATTAAACTTTTTGTACGGGTACTGATTGTGAATGTAGGTCGAAATAAAAAGAGAAATATTGTAGACGTATTCGTGGGAAAATGAATTTAAAACAAATAATTCCTTATTTTTTTACATCATAGGATAACAAACAAATAAATGGCCCTCCTGATGGAAAGAGAAACTATTGCTTATAGACACCAGAGATGTTAAAGATGCATTATTATTGTTATCATTATGTTGATGGGTTGGTAATGCCCGCAGATGTAATACCATGTGTATATATAAGTTTACCACCTACCTTACCCTCCAAACCAAAATAAGAATGAAGCTTATACTCTGTTGGCCCGGGTTCCTCTTGAAGTATATCAATAAATAGATAAATATGTAGTTACGTAAATACTGCCTTTTGTCGCGAAAGCGAACAATTAATTATCTGTTATTTTATTTGACATCTTGAATGACAGCTGTCTGAAAGCGAATTTATGTCAACGTAATTTGACATCTTAGATGACAAGTAAGTAATTTAGAATGGGCAGCGGCAGAGCAGTGCCATTCCGGGACCAGACGGCACTGAGGTAACAGCGCAATTTGGTAAGTGACTTTAATTTGTACCAGTGTTGATATCAGATCTAACCGTATTAATAAAATATCACACGAATCAGTCGGTCACAAGAAACAGTTATCAGAATCAGTTAACCATACCAGATGGCCATATCAGGTGGTAAGATCAGTAGATCAGCAGCAGATCAGTTAGATCAGTCCAGAATACCAGACCAGGGCATGACAGTATGAATCAGTATCAGTGAGCGAGGCTCGGGGTGGTTATAGGGGAGGCTGGAGGCCACTGTCGGGACAGTTTCCACTATCAGATCAGTTTGTGGTATTGTTAGATTAGTATGTAGTATTAGAGACCAGACTTAGTTCATAATTACAATATGTTTAGATTTATATCAATTATCAGTCATTTATTGTGCATGTAAAACATACATATAAATCAAGTATCCAGGTAATCTATCAGACATTCGCCATTCCGTAGGATTTTAAGAAACGTGGCGACACCCTTTTACGTAACTACCTATTTATCTATGTATTGATATTGCGTTACTTACGCGAACATGTTGGTGCCTATGAATTACGAATTTATTGGATAATTAGGTTAAAATTTAAGGGTGCTTTTTATTTTTATTTATTTGGAATGAGAATCAGATATCTTATTACCCCCTTCAAGGTTTAGGTCGACTTACCTAACAAGCTGTATACAGGCTGTTAGTGCAAACACCGTTATTCTTGAAACCAGTGGATTGGTTTCACTTACAGAACGTAAATTCAATGAAGAAAATTTTTTTTAGTCTCCATTTTTTCTCAAAATTATTACAGCCTGTAATAATTTTGAGAAAAAATGGAGACTTTACTTAATACAAGTACATGGCAAAGTGATGATTTACCTGTTTATTAGTTGGCAAAATGAGTGGTGATCCTCACCAGCGGAATTTACACATTGTTATATGACCTATTACCCTGATTGTGTTTAGCGTGCTAACCAAAAGTAAGGGATAGGCTTAGTAATACTACCACTAGAATCTAAGCTAAGACCAGAATCTAATTCGAATAAATAACTGATTAGACTGTTTAAAGCAGTTGTTTTTAAGAAATATTGCTTAGCGATGAAATATTTAATTAGAAATTATAGTGTCCTACGATCAATGTCAATATGGTGAGCATGAATGTTAGCCGAAAGCCCAACCAATGTGTCTAGACGCGCCATTATCCTATTTAATTCTAATATCGAAAAAATCAAATCAAAAATATTTATTCAGATAAATAAATTGTACTTTACACTGTATTACATAAAATACCTTGAAACTATCTTATGATCTAATTTATCATGTATTAGCCTGAACTAGGTTACCTGTGTTTCAGGCGATAGGGGCGGTAAGCGGTTTTATGATTTGATGATTTAACGATTTTTTAATCGATTTATTTTTTGATGATTTAACGATTTTTTAATCGATTTTGGTATTGCTTTCTAAGCCATCTGTGTCATCAATCGAATTGTGTAGAAATTAGGTAAATTTAATTATTTCACTAATTTTCTTCAGGAATTTTATGAAGTACAAAAAAGGTACAGCTAAATTCATATCGATTATTGAGTTCTCTGGGATCGAAACACAAACGTGTCGTGATTGTTTAAAAGGCTGAATGTAACAGTAGTTTTTGGAGGTAACTGATCATCCACAAATTTCAGGAATAAAACTTTTCTATACTATATAATATATTACTCTGTATCAAAATAATCGTGTCATTTTATATTTTAAGAAAAGTGAAAGAATTATCCGTATACATTTAATTGACTATTCTGGGTATCTTTAGAGAATTTTACAAAAGCATTTCAAATGTTAGACCCGCTTGCACAAATCTACATAAATTACTATTTAAATCTACCAAACTGAAAGAAAAATTCTCGTTACGAAACTTGACCAGAAGTTTAAAGTTGCTTAGCGAGCAATGTTTAAGGTATCTCAAGATTGAATCCAGAGTAATGCAATGCTAATGGAGTAGGCTGAAATATTAATAAGCTAAAAGCTCTGGTGTGACCATAACTGATATCATAAGATAGCAAACAAGCTGATGGGTCTCCTATATACAATGTAGTTTTTAAGGCAACAATAAACTTTTATTCCTGGCTTAAGCTCTGCTTATCTCAAATCTCCTAAAACCTTTCTTTAATTTGTTTTACAGGACGTCAAATATAAAATTCCTTGGCATTCTGTATCTCAATCTAAATCTTTCTTGGTTAGAATTACAAATTCTATTCACGATGATTATTACTACTGAAAAGTTAAGAAAAGGTCTTCGCAGACTAGTGTCATTGTATCTATACGTATTTGGATATCTATTTTACTGTTTCATTTTATTCATATGTACTGTTTCATTTCATACAATTCATTTTACTGTTCCAAAAATAAACGGCAGGAGTCAATCTTATAGGTAGAATTGAAAAAGAAAATAGTAACACAAAATAATAAATTTTGTTAATTATAACGACTATTAATCAAAAAATGTGAAATTTAATGTATTTAATTTATGATCCTTTAGACATCTACCTATTGCAGACATACTTTAGGATAATATTGCAGTTGCTAAGTACTGCTAGCGTATGTATGAGTGAAGTCAAACGACACGATGTAGATAGCCTTTATTTTCGTCATATTTTCTTCCGCTCAGTTAAATGAATTTGACTAAATCGAAAGCGGCACCGTCGAGAATCTACAAAGAAAAACGCCCTACAAATATTCAGAGTAATCCATACTAATAATATACATGCGAAAGTAACTCTGTCTGTTTGTCTGTTACGCTTTCACGGCTAAACCGCTGAACCGATTTGGATAAAGTTTGGTACGAATATAGTTTGAGACCCAAGAAAGGATATAGGATAGCTCTTATCACGGAAATCTTACGGGAACGGGAACTATGCGGGTTATTTTAGAAAATTTTCCACGTGAACGAAGTCGCGGGCACAGCTAGTATCATTATAAAGCAGGTTGGTGTGCAGACGTTTTAGCGCTGGATCTATTTTTATGATATTAATTAATAAATAATGACTAGACAAATATTATATAATTGATCTAACCCGAAATCACAAATAAATTATTTGTTACTATTTGTGCCCGACTTTTAGAAAGATAGACAACGCGGGGATAGATAGAAATAGATTACCCACGTAGTTTCCGTCCCCGTGATATTTTTGGAATGAAACCTATCCTTCGTTCGTTTCAGGGTCTCAAATTAAATTATTAAAAAAAATAATAATATTAATATGGATCAATATGGGCGCTAGTCAACGATACTAATACGTTAAAATACTGATATAAATAAATAAATATATATATATATATATATATATATATATATATATATATATATATATATATATATATATATATATATATATATATATATATATACATACATACATACATACATACATACATACATACATACGTACGTTATTATAGAAGACTTCTATAATTTCAGACCTTGAATTAGTTTGCCCTGTACCTTACACTACCTTTCATTTCAGTTGCATCACAGCAGTTCCATATAACATTTCGCGGAAAATATTCAATTAAATACCGTAATTTCTCCTTTAAATTACAGATTTCCGGAAATAATATATATAGTAATAATATATATAGTAATCACATAAACTCAGAAATACAAATGTTTGTACTAATCACACAAATGCTTCTCCCTGTAGGGAATTTCACCAGAGCCCCAAATATTGGTAATAGAGCTCCATTGGTTTATTGACAGCGACTCTAACTTCTCAACAAACAGGGCGGTAATTATAATTATAATTTTATCTTTCTGTTGCTAATATTACGAATATTATTCCGTGTATAAGTCCGCGCTCCTTTGAATAATATCCATTGAATAGACCAACTGCCGCTCTGTCTGACAGATTGTAAAATGGATTTGATTGGTAATACGTGTCACTACCATCGTGACTATTAGGTGATAGAGTTCTGCAACGTTTTGCCGAGCGTTTGGTACCACCGCCTTACCTATTCTTGCCGTAATAGCGCCAATGCTTGTCATTGTTGTGTTCCACTTTGGAGGGTAATATAGCCAATAGACTTATGCACGTAGCATTGCTATCCCGCCACACAGGTAATAACGCACCAATAACATCTTTGTTGTCTAACAGTTGTCTCTTTTTAGCAGGGGAGACATTTACTTGTTTGCTATCTTATGATATACAAAAATAAAAACAAAATTTTACATAAATATGCAAATGATCAGTGTACGTCACATAAAATTGAATAATCAGCCTTATATATATACTAGCTGTTACCAGCGACTTCGTCCGCGTGGACTTCGTTTACTCCGCACAGCACCTTCCCCGTAGATGATAGCGTGATAATATGTAGCCTGTATGTTGACCCGACCTATTAGTAATATTCATGCAAAATTTGAAGTAAATTCATGCAGTACTTTTTGAGTTTACCCCGGACATACATACAGACAAACAGATAAACATGAAAACAGACAAATAGACCAAAATTCTAAAAACTAAATTTTTGGCTTCGATATCGATTGTAGATCACGCCCCAAATATTCTTTTAAAAAAATATTCAATGTACAGTTTTGACTTTCCTACGATTTTTATTTTATGTATAGGTTATATTAATACGTGAAGGGAAAAGTTTGTACGCCTTTTTAAAACAATTGCGCGATTGGTGAATTATGAAATTTGGCACAGTTATAGTTTATGTATCGAAGGACTGTACAAACCAAATATCTTAAAATAAAATGCATTAAAAATACATTAAATTAATAAAAATAAACATTACATACACTACATTTATGTGGCGTACATGACGTCATACACACATGGATACTAACATGAAATATTAGGTATGGGTGTAGCCAAGCACTGGCATTAATCAATTGATACAAATATTTACGTTATATCTCTGTCTATGAGGTCTTGCCATCTCTTTTTATACACCTGTGTTAGAACGAGAGAGTAAGACCTCAGAAGATGAAAGCAGTATTTAAGATTTGGTTTCAAGTAGGTATTAGAAGTGTTGCCTCGAGATATAGTAATATAGCTTCATGGATACTAAACTATTTTCTTTACGGCTAAAGTCGGTTGTCAAACTTAAAAGAGATTTTATTTATTAGTCTATGGTCGAATTTAGGCCACAGGTGATCGTAAGTATCTATAATTTGATAAAGATACAAAAAAATAATGCGTTAACATTGTTTTATCGGAAAAAACACTTTCCCGCGTTGCACAATATGCGTCAGTGTGACAATACCTTAATCGATTTGTTGGCTGCGATACAAATGAAATTTTAAAACTTGGCTACACACACTTCAACTCAATTTGAATTGTTTTATTGGATCGGTGCGAGGTGTCGTGGGCGGGCGGGCGGGCGGTCAGGCGGGCGGGCGGGCAGGCAGGCAGGCAGGCAGACACACGGACAAACAGACACACGGACACACGGACAAACAGACACACGGACACACGGACAAACAGACACACAGACACACGGACAAACAGACACACAGACACACGGACAAACAGACACACATACACACAGACACACAGACACACAGACACACAGACACACAGACACACAGACACACAGACACACAGACACACAGACACACATACAAACAGACACACAGACACACAGACAAACATACAAACAGACACACATACAAACAGACACACAGACACACATACAAACAGGCACACATACAAACAGGCACACATACAAACAGACACACAGACACACATACAAACAGGCACACATACAAACAGACACACATACAAATAGACACACATACAAACAGGCACACATACAAACAGACACACATACAAACAGACACACATACAAACAGACACACATACAAACAGACACATAGACACACATACAAACGGACACACAGACAAACAGACACACAGACACACAGACAAACAGACACACAGACAAACAGACACACAGACAAACAGACACACAGACAAACAGACACACAGACAAACAGACACACAGACAAACAGACACACAGACAAACAGACACACAGACAAACAGACACACAGACAAACGGACACACCGACAAACAGACACACCGACAAACGGACACACAGACAAACGGACACACCGACAAACGGACACACCGACAAACGGACACACCGACAAACAGACAAACCGACACACAGACACACAGACACACAGACAAACAGACACACAGACAAACAGACAAACAGACACACAGACACACAGACACACAGACACACAGACACACAGACACACAGACACACAGACAAAAATTCTAAAAACTATATTTTTGGCTTCGATATCGATTTTAGATCACGCCCCAAGTATTCTTTTAAAAAAATGTTCACTCTTTCCACCAGGAGAGCCGTCTACTTAATAGCTATCTTATGATATAAAAAAAAATTGTTACGTCTGGTCAGAAAAAAGCTTTTGTTACATCTGGTCTGGTATAGGTGTTGACCACACGAGCTCCCTGATTCAATTTCCAATTTAGGCAAATCAAAAATGTTTTTTTTTTAATTTTCTGATAAAATCAACTTTGTCCGGGATTGGATAAGTGTCCGGTTGACGATAAGCTTGCCACCTATCACATTATGGAACTAAGTATCTGCGGCTAATCGTGGGTGCACTTGATGTACCTCTGCCTACTTCTTCGGGGATACGGGCGTGTAGATACTTTTTTTACTTTTTTACGACGAAAAAACACTCTTTTCAAAGTGTCTCGTCAACGATAGCTCCCGAACAGATAAAGCTTATAATTAACATAAGGCTTCTAGAGCTTGATTATGGTGACATCGAGCTACTGTTGAAATAAATCAAAATTATACGCACACCAGTTACACACACACATACACACACATTTTTGCAATATATTTTGTTACATCAGTACCTGGATTGTTTTAGGTGGACGCTAAAAATTGCAACACAGTTTTCATCAAATGTAGTGAGTAACGTAATAATTTAATATTGTACACTTTTACGCACCAAATAAAAATTATTATTATTAAAAAATCAAACGATTTTCTTTAAGATGTTGATTAACAGTTTTTTTAAGATGTAGAGCTGATTAGATTTTGTAATCAATCGCTACATTAATTTGGAACAAAAAATTTGTACAAAAAATTGGCGGAACCCAATCGAATGCCATCGTACTGTAATACCTTGCCACTGTAGGCTAATATGCTAATCTCATCCCTTTTACTGCCGAGACATCATTCTCCCATATCCACAGTCGGTTAGTAGAACCAAGCCCTCCTCAGTGTCAATCCTACATCCTAGTTAAACGGCTGCTTTTCTAAATTCAATTATTGTCTTTTATTCTAGCTATAATTGTTTCCTTTTTTAAAAAGACATACCAAAAGAGACTCATAATAGTTCGTTCAAGCCGATTAAAAGTCATTGGGAAAATGATCGGAAAGTTACTAGGACCTCAAAACGTTGAGCTGCCACCATAATTGGCGACACCCTTGTTTCTATATCTACGCAAGCCAATCGTTAACGGGCTTTTATTTATTATACGTAATATAAAGGTTTTCTTTTATATCATTAGGCAGCAAACAAGCAGATGGCTTTCTTGATGGAAAGAGAAATCATCGCCTATAGACACCAAAGATGTTAATGGTGCGTTACTGTTCGTGTGGCGCGACGGCAATGCCAAATGCATAAAACCAGCTACCTTACCCTTCAACTGGAACACAACAATGACAAGCATTGATGCTATACCTAGATGAGACGTTGCGGTACTGTACCATCTAGTACTCATGATGGTAGAGTACAATTGGTCGCACTTTATGGTGTGTGTGTCAATCGGTATTTGGCCCTGTCTTCAAAAGAGCCCAAACCTACAACGGAGGGGGGGTGGGGGGTAGGTAAAATAAACTTAAGTAAATAACTTTTTGCGGACTTTTTTATGTGACTTCTGTAATAGCTGTAATAACTAACTTAAGGAACATGAAATTAAACAAAACCTCATTGGTATAACCCCGCTCTCTACCATACTTTGACTGCATCAGGTGCTAAAAGACAACTTCACGTATTTACGTACTCAACGTAAACTTTACAACCGGGGGACCCAGGAGAATAGAACAACACTTCACAAGGGTTAAGTTTGTAATGGCTACGTAATTTTCAGTGCAAATACAGGTTGTTGAACCGTATTTTTCTAAATGAGTTTTTATTTTTCTGAAAAACAAAACTTAGGCGTGACTTATATGAATAATTTATTTAATTAAATTAAAAATTAAAAATACATTTATTTAATTTATAAGCACAAAAATAGTTAAAAATAAATGATACTGGTATATAATACATTATAAAGACCAACAACTAGAACAAGAGAAAAGAAAATTTAAAAATAAAACAATAACATATTTATATTAATACTAGCTGATCCGGCAAACGTTGCTGTGCCTTTTTAACTATTGTTTTTGCGAAAAATTTAATGCAATTATTGCATAAGGCGTATTTTTTTGAAGAAAAGAGCTGATTTGATTTTGTACTCAATCAGTACATTAATATGGAAGTTATGTAAAAATACTGTTTCACCCATTTTTTTAAAAGTTTTTTTTAAATTTCTTAAATTCTGCTTAACCGAATTGGTCCAAATTTTCAAAAAGTCTAAGTTGAGCAAAATTAAAACGAATGTCATCAATCGTGTCTCGATCGATCAAGCCGTTCAAAAGTTATGACATGTTTACATACACAAATACACGCACACACACACATAGATACATACATACAGAGATGAATAGTCGGAAAAGGTTCCTAGTAGTGGAAATCTGGTTAAAATTCGATTTTTCGAAAAATCGGGGCTAAATCAGTAATTTCATTATCTACATACTTAGTGGGAAGTTAAAAACAGTCCTATATTGTAATATTTTGATATGTTTGTAACCGGTGTAGTAAAAGTGAATAGACGCTGATTACTAATCACTCGCACTGATCAACGGCTGTCTTCACATATTTTCTGCTTAATACTAAGCACCTACATTTAAATACTCGCACTCGTACTAATCAATATGTAATCGGGGCCTAAGCCTTTGTTTGTAAATAATGAACTTCTATGCACAGTGTGCGGGTGGGTGTCCGTATTAAATTATTTTACTGATTCAGGCATTACTTTGCAGAAGTCCATTATTAAAAAGGTAAAATTAATTAAATTGGATATTAGCAGTTCGCGGATGATAGCAAATTTAATTAATTTTACCTTTTCCGTATTAAATATTTTTGTGGGTTAGTTAAGTAAAAATTTTAGTGTCTATTTTTATATGTTCGGATCAGAATCGAGTAGGAAGCAGATTTTTCTTCCTTCCTTTAACCTTCTTTTAAAAATTCAATCAAATTTCGATCAAAATTATTTTTTTGTTTTGAGGGTTCAAACAAAAACATCCAAATTGGTTTATAAATGACCAAATTCACCAAAGAAGTGATAAAAATTAAATAAACACAGTTGAATTGAGAATTCTCTCTTTTTGGGAATTTGGTTCAAATCTAGAAAGTGCCTCACTGTCTAAATCTATTTTAATACTTCCATACTAATATCATAAATGCAAAAGTAACTCGGTTTGTCTGTCTGTCTTTTTTTCACGCCCAAACCACTAAACCGACGTGGATAAAATTTGGTAATAAGATAGTTAGAGACCCGAGAAAGGACATGGGATATTTTTTATCCCGGAAATGCGACGGGAACCCCTCGTAAAACCAGGAGACTTTATTTTAGAAAATTTTCCACGCGGACGAATTCGCGGGCACAGCTAGTCTTGTTATAATTCTACCGAAAGAAATGTCCCTGTGTTAGATAATTAAATAGACCAACTACCGTAGGTCTTAAGAGGCGACTGATTGGCTATAATGTACGTGTCACTAACATCGTGAGGAAAAAATTGTGTTTTTGTACGTTTTGAGTTGTAATAATATGTTACTTTATATGTATATCTATATATTACATTGTATTTATGTATATTTCATATAGATATAAATTTATTTATTACTAGCTGTTGCCAGCGACTTCGTCCGCGCGGACTTCGTTCACTCCGCACAGCATCTCCCCCGTAGGTGATAGCGTGATAATATGTAGCCTATATCAACATATAGGCTACATATTATCACGCTATCACCTACGGGGGAGATGCTGTGTCGGGTCAACACCCGACCTGTTAGTAATATTCATGCAAAATTTGAGGTAAATCCATGCAGTACTTTTTGAGTTTACCCCGGACAGACAAACAGACAAACAGACAAACAGACAAACAGACAAACAGACAAACAGACAAACAGACAAACAGACAAACAGACAAACAGACAAACAGACAAACAGACAAACAGACAAACAGACAAACAGACAAACAGACAAACAGACTAACAGACAAACAGACAAACAGACTAACAGACAAACAGACAAACAGACAAACAGACAAAAATTCTAAAAACTATATTTTTGGCTTAGGTATCGATTGTAGATCACGCCCCAAGTATTCTTTTAAAAAATATTCAATGTACAGTTTTGACTTTGCTACGATTTTATTATATGTATAGATTGTATTTATTTTTATTATTTATTTCATATAGATATAAATTTGTATATTATTTAATATTTGTTTATATATATAATATGTATCTGTCAATTGTGAAATACATACAATTAGTTTTCGGAACTTAGTCTATTGTATTTTATGGCACCACTACCTTAATCCATACTAATATTATAAATACGAAAGTCTGTCTGTCTGTTACGCTTTCACGGCTAAGCCGCTGGACCGATTTTCATGAAATTTGGCATGGATATAGTTGAAGATCCGGGGTCAAACATAGGCTATTTTTTTTTTCAAAAATCAGTCCCTGTAGGGCTGAAATAGGGGATGAAATCTATATTAATATTATAAATACGGAAGTTTGGATGTTTGGATAGATGTTTGGATGGATGTTTGGATGGATGTTTGTTACTCAATCACGCAAAAACTACTGAACGGATTTGAATGAAACTTGGCAAACAGGTAGACGATGATCTGGAATAGCACATAGGCTATATTTTATCCCGGAAAAATTAGGTGATCCCGCGGGATTCGCCAAATAATGCAGCGGGCTGCACGCTGCAGCTAGTTTTTAATAAAAGCTATTTAGATGACTTATTAATATACTCGCGGATGAAGCTGCGCGGGTCAGCTAGTTAATAAATAATTATATCTCCTCTACCCTAAGGTTGTCTGGCAGAGATCGCTCTTTAGCGATAAGACCGCCTTTGTGTACCTTTGTGTATAAGTTAATACTATTGTTGTTATAATATTTTTGTTGCTCAATAAAATGTAATCATTCATTCATTCATTCATTAATCGTGACTATAGGTGGTAGAGTTCCGCAACGTCTCGTCCGGTTATTTGGTATCACCTCATCTATTTCTGCCGCAACGCTTATCATTATTGTGTTCCGGTTTAAAGGGTAAGGCAGACAGTAGACTTGTGCATGTGACATTGTTATCCTGCCACATGGATAGCAACGCACCATTAAATCTTTGGTGCCTATAGGCGATATAGATGGCTCTCCTAGATGGAAAAGGAAACCCCTTTCCATTAGGAGAGTTATCTGCGTCTTTGCTATCTTATGATAAAAAAAATGTATGCAAGATTTTATGTAATTAAATCTTAGATCAAAGCACAATTTTAAATCAGGGCGTAGTCTTGCCCTGAATTACTCTCTGCTTATCACAACAAAATTGTATGTTAGCGACAGTTTAGTGTGGTAGAAAGAGCACGAAAAATTATTACATGAATTTTTCTTTACGGGCAATTTGGATGAGTCAATTATCCTTTCGGTAACCAGTTTGGAAATGCAGCTACACACTAAAAAGATCCAATGGAATAAACTTGATTTATTCCCCATTCCCCATTATTTAACCCCAAGGTTATCTATTTGATTTTTTTCTTTTAATAATATACAATATTGTACTACGATGATACATCTGTACATCTATATACATATAATAAAATCGTAGAAAAGTCAATGTATGTCCGGGGTAAACTGAAAAAGTACTGCATGGATTTACTTCAAATTTTGCATGAATATTATTAACAGGTCAGGTCAACATATAGGCTACATATTATCACGCTATCACCTACGGGGCAGGTGCTGTGTGGAGTAAACGGATTCCGCGCGGACGAAGTCGCTGGCAACAGCTAGTAATAATTAAACTGGAAGAAATTAAAATCTGCGGCCAAGAAAGCAAGCATTAAATAACATTACCATTTTATCATTATATTAATTAGGGTTCGCGGTAATTGCGAGTTTTTCACGGACGCCAAAGTTTGAAAACACTGAGCCGACGGGAAGTCGAAGTTATTGTTCCGCTTAATACCGACAAGAACTTTTAAATATATATTAATAGCGTCTTGAGACCGCGCTCTTTGAATAAATATTTTTAAAAGGAAACTCTTTTCCCAACAAAAAAATATATTGTGTTAGGGCTTTTAACCTATATCATTTCCGCCGTGTTGGTCCCGGCCTCCTTTGTAGAATAGACCAACTGCCGTTCTGCCAGGCAGGTCGTAAAAGGTGACCGATTGACTATCGAGTCACTACCATCGTGGCTACTAGGTGGTAGAGTTCTGCATTGTCTCGCCCGGGTCTGGTACCACCGCCTTACCTATTCCTGCCGCAATAACGTCAGTGCTTGTCGCTGTCGTGTTCCGGTTTGGAGGGTAAGGTAGCCGGTAAACTTATGCATGTGGCATTAGACCTTGCCACAAGATAGCAACGCACCATTAACATCTTTGGTGTCTATAGGCGATGGTTGACTCTTTCCATCAGGAGACCCATCTGCTTGTTTGCTATCTTATTATATAAAAAAAAGTTAAACAAAAACAATTAAGCACATAGCTCTTCTGATGGAAAGAGAAACGATCGCCTATAGAACCATGTTATCGTCACACTGTTATAACTACATTTATCATCATAATGTTATACTATGTAACCAGTATTAGATTTTTTTTATATGTATATACATAGACTTATATGACATTATTCTGTGTGTCAATGATATTAAGTGTTTTATGTCCTTTGTAGTATATGCTGTTTTTTATATTTTTATCATAATCGTGTTATGTCTTGTTGTTATTTATTTACTGTTTATAGTATTATTTTTTTTATATTATTATATGGCAAATAGATAGCTCTCAGCAAACAGTATCACCAAAATAAACCCCGTGTTGGTTCCAGGCTCCTTTGTAGAATAGACCAACTGCTGTTCTGCCAGGCAGATCGTAAAAGGCGACCGATTGGCTATGCGAGTCACTACCATCGTGGTTACAAGGTGGTAGAGTTCTGCATTGTCTCGCCCGGGCCTGGTACCACCGCCTTACCTACTCGTGCCACAATAGTGTCAGTATTTGTCACTGTCGTGTTCCGGTTTGGAAGGTAAGGTAGCCGGCAAACTTACTTTTTAATATCGATAGGTAAGCGCTTGACCTCAATCTCGCGTGATGGTAAGCTAAGATGAGGCCTATGATGGAACGCGCTTTCCTAGAAGGTACATGTTCACTCTTCTCTTGAAGATCCCCAGATTGTACTCGTTCGGGAACACAAACCCAGGAAGCACGTTCCAGTCCTTTGCGATTCATGCATGTGGCATTATTATTATATAGATGTTAATGGTGCGTTGCTATCTTATGATATAAAAAAAAACAGTATTCCAGCATAACTATTAAAGGCGGCGGTATCAATACTAGGTCTAGATGCTGCAAAACTCTACCGTTTACTTTAGCCATAATCTTAATGGCACGTATTAGCCTTTTACGAAATGCCTAGTGGTAATGATATTCTTGTTTTTCAAAATAAGACTTGGGAAAATTGTTTCTTTCTGCAAAGGTAGCTTGGATCAATACTTGGGAAAACTGACATTGCTTTTTTATACTATCTGCAAATATACAAGGAAGTGGGCCACCTGATGAAAAGCGATCACCACTGCCTATGGATATTTGCAACACAAAAGGTTAGTTGTCAATGTGATGTCGGCTTCTAAGAGTTTCATTGTCTCTCGCGCTCCTCTTAAAGCTACTCGGGACTACCATGTGAGGTAAGCTGTTCCAGAGTTTGAATGTTCGTATAAAGAAGGTACGAGCAAATCAAACAGTCGTGGATGATCATCGATATGGTTTGTGTGGAATCTCTCACTACGACGTGTAGTGCGATAGCGGAATGTGGATGCCGGTACGAATTAAATAACTCGTCAGCTACAAATCACATAAAAATGTGAAAGATAAATATATTTAACAACAATGGAAATCGCGGTGCAAGCTCAGTATTCAGCAGCGGTTGGTTGAATCAGCAACAAGCGAGCGATCACGAATGGACCTCGTTAGGGTGCGGAGTGGCGGCGCGTCGTTACACCTTTAATGCAGTCGCTAGGACGGCCATCATACTCTGACGACGGCACAGATTAGATTGTTATAGACTTAAAATATAAAAATCGTCGAAACTGGGTGAAACTTTATTTGTTATATTATAATACAGCAAACAAATGGCTCTGCTGATGGAAAGAAAAACCATTGCCTATAGACACCAAAAATGTTAATGGGGCATTGCTTGAATGGCTTGTCACTAGAATTTTTAATAAAAAAAATATGTAAGCGGTTGACCATACGGGCCATCCCTGAAACTTGCCACTAAATTAGTGTATTTTAAGCTCAAAATAGTAAAAAAAATAAGCATAGGTTTTTCAGTTCACACATCATCTATTTTGTTCAAAATGACAGTATATTAATTTTTGAAAAGCTGTATATTTTGAAAACGATAATGCCATTCAACTCAATTTTTGAGATCTAAAATATTGCTTTAGCTTAATAATCGATCGGATGAAAAATTTCGGTGCAATGTCAAAAAATATTTTATTTTTAATTTACTTCATTGATAAATCCAAATAAATTGACTGATTTTGAATAAAGTAACAGTATTTGACGCAGTTTTTAAAGGAAAAGGCAGATAAGATTTTTAAGTCAATCGGTGAATCAACTTGAAAGTTATTTAAAAAAATTAAGTAAGTTTAGTAAAACAACGTAATTTTAATAATTGGATAGCTATAAGTTTTGAGAATTAGATTCGATTTTCATTTTTGAAACCGCGTTTGACGTAGCTTTTTTAGTACTAAAATATCATAAAATATCAAAAAATGATTGGTTGAAAAATTTCGAAGCTATGTCGAAAAAACTTTTTTCAAAATGTTTCGTCAGCGATTCCCAAACGGATTCCCGATTTTGATGCAATTTATGTATTAAACGTAGTATTTTGAGGAATAGAGCTAATTAGTTTTTGTACTCAATCGGTACATAAATCTGGAAGTTATATTAAAAAAAAATACTCTTTCGCCAAAATATTTTTTGGTGTTTTTTTTTAATTTCTCAAAATCTCCTGAACCGAATCGGTTCAAATTTTCAGGGAGTCTAAGGAGCGGAATCCAATCGAGTGCCATCAACCGCGTTTCGATCAGTCCAGCCGTTCAAAAATTATGAGATGTTTACATACACACATACATACATACTGACGTCATCGTGAAAATAGTCGGAAAAGGTTTCTAGGACCTCAAAACGAAGACATCTGCTAAAAACTCGATTTTGGAAAATCGGGGTAAAATCAGTAACTTCCTTATCATACGTAGTGAGAAGTTCAAAAAGTTAAGTTCGCATAAGATTTTTAGAATTTCGAAATTTTAAATATAGAATTATCTCAAAACTGTTAAGATACGCTGCTATAATCACGAACACGCAATTATATTTTTAATCATAACACTATACACGATAGGTGTAATTTGTGTCTTATTTGCAGATTCTTGTGACTGAAAAATGTGTGTAAAATTAATTTTACTCGTGTTGGTCCGGGCTCCTTTGAAGAACAGACCAAATGTCTGTCTGAGACTAACGAACAGCAATTGATTTTATACATATACATATATAGATAGATATTGTTCCCGAAGCATACACTGAAGACATATTTAAATTTCGAAAGGGAGATCATTTCAAAGCCTCATAGTCTTTACGGGAAAATACAAAAACAAAATATCAGAACGACGGAAAGGCAAGTGTAATTTTAATTCGTAAATATCACATTCGCAAAATCGTGTGTATTTCTAAAACACAACCCATTCCTTTAGACAAGTATATTGGTAAGTTTTGATCGTATATTTCATATATTGTATCTTTCGCTTGTGCATCGTATATTTTTCTATTGAAATGGAAGTTTGAACAAACTCATAAAAAATTGATACCCTATCAATGTGAACGGGGAGTTCATTTCAAAACTTACATATCCACATAGACTTACAATCAGATCAATGTACTACATATGACCAATTTGTTCAAAGAATGTTGTTTACACGTCCTGATACCATCTACAGTTTGCTACAAATAGGAGCGCAAGCTTCGAGGTAAAACTCATTTCATAAAATAGTTTCTAGACAATTAGACAAGATAAACCGCTGACAAGACCATAGTTAATTATGGTCCACTAATGAACCCCGAAACTTTCACTAACGCTATCACCTAACGGATAAGTTTCAACATGTTTTCTCAAAGCATGATCTCTTCCTAACTTTAACATTTACTTCTAGAAACTTTTTTCTCGTAATATCATTTTAAGTCGACTTTATGTACATTCTCTTAATTAAAACTACATTCTTGTACTCAAGTTATTCAAACCACTACTTTTCTAACTACTAGATGATAGGATTCTGCTACGTCTTGTCCGATTTGTATGACCGCTTTGCCTATTCCTTAAAATATTAACTATAGTGTTGGTCCCAGGCTCCTTTGAAGAATAGGCCAACTGTAAATGGCGACCGATTGGCTGTACGAGTCACTGACATCGTGGCTACTAGGTGGTAGAGTTCTGCATTGTCTCGTCCGGGTCTGGTATCACCGCCTTACCTTTTCCTGCCGCAATAGCATCAGTGCTTGTCACTGTTGTGTTCCGGTTTGGAGGTTAAGGTAGCCGGTAAACTTTTGCATGTGGCATAAGACATGGTCACAAGATAGCAACGCACTATTAACACCTTTGGTGTCTATAGGCGATGGTTGACTCTTTCCATCAGGAGACTCGTCTGCTTGTTTGCTATCTTATAATATAAAAAAATAATAAGCTTACTTTGGGATTAGATCAATAAGTGTAATTTGTCCCGTGAATATTTATTTATTTATTACTAGCTGACCCGGAAAACATTGTTCTGCCTTTTTAACTACTCTTTTTTTCTATATTTTCTCACCTTTTAAACCTTCCCTGGACTTCAACAATTAATTCCAAATCAAAATTAGACAGATCGGTTCAGCCGTTCTCGAGTTTTAGTGAGACTAACGAACAGCAATTGATTTTTATATATATGTCGCAGTGAAATTGTCAATAGTCGTTAGATTATAGTCTACCTAGGGAAATTACAATTTGGTTAGGTTAGGTTAGCAGTTAAATTATAATATCACTTAGGTAGATTATAATCTAACGGTATTGGCATATGCGACACTGCGACATATATAAATTTTTATAGAGATAGATAATCTTCTTCACCATTATTGAAAATCAAAAAAGCAATTTTACCTTGCATTTATCCTTGTTTCTTTTGTTAAAATTTATTATTGTTAGTTTTTAATCTCAGATATACACCATGCCAGCTATTTGTATCTTGTGATTTCTTTAACAACCAGTAGGTTTTGCTGGAAGAAATCTCTTAGAGATAACGCCTTTGTAATTTGTACGTATATTTTCTTTTTAAATAAGTATTGTTTTGTATTTCTATGTGTCCAAAAGAATAAATAAATAATTAAAATAATAACATTAATAACGGTCGCTAAAAATATTTACTATTGATATTAATATTGCGAACTCGGAAGTTTGTCTGTCTGCTTGATACGCCCGCGTGGCTAAACCACTAAGCCAATTTTGATGAAATTCAGCAAGGATCTATTATTCGCTTCATCTAGTATATATCTATATATTAATATGTAAAATAAAAACTTTGCGCTCTTTTTTCCAACAATTATGCGAACGGTGGAATATGAAACATAGTTAAAGTTTATATTGCGGAGAGCTGCAGAAACTTTATATTTTTATATAATATGCATTAAAAATACTTTAAGCTAATTAAATAAACAATAACATTTATTTGACGTACATCATAATATACACACGGATATATTATTTTCTTTAGGGCTGTTGTAAGTCTGGTTTCAAACTTAAGACAATTTACTGTTTAGTTTATGGTCCAATTTCGACCACAGCGCGATCGCTAATAAAGATAGATATGTGTAAGAATGGGTACAAGAATGCGAACATTACATTTAATTTCTCCATTAGTTAGATATTTTTTTTATCAGCAGATCAAAAGAGCTACATCAGTTACAGACATCTGTTTCGCTATCGTGAGGTGAACTATTTATTTACTTTTTATTACTTTTCTATAATACTGTGCTCTGTGCTGGGTGGTCGTAGTGGGTGGTCGGGGAACCATCCCGTATTGGTCTGGGTTCTCCCCGTGTTGGTCTGGGTTCTCTCCCTGTTTGTCCGGGTTCTCCTCGTGTTTACCCTTTGTACTATTCCAGGTCATCATCTACCTTTGTTTTTTTATGTTATAAGATAACAAACAAGCAGATGGGTCTCCTGATGGAAAGAGTCAACCACCGGCTATAGACACCAACCCTCGCCACAAGGTAGCAACGCACTAAATGGTGCGTTGCTATCTTGTGGCGAGGTCTAATGCCACACGCATAAGTTTACCGGCTACCTTACCCTCCAAACCGGAACACGACAGCGACAAGCACTGACGCTATTACGGCAGGAATAGGTAAGGCGGTGGTACCAGACCCGGTCGAGACAATGCAAAACTCAACCACCTAGTAGCCACGATGATAGTGAATCACATAGCCAAACGGTCGCCTTTTACGACCTGCCTAGCAGAACGGCAGTTGGTCTATTCTTCAAAGGATCCCGGAACCAACATGGGAAAAGTGTGTGGGAAGTGTGTGCCAAACTTCATCCAAAATAGTCCAGCTGTTTTTGCATTATTGTATGACAAATATCCAAATATCCCAAAATCTAAACATCCAAATACCTAGAAAAACTTAGAAAACAACAAAGAAAAATATTGACACGCAAGGATTAAACCTCATATAGTAAAGAAAAATTTCGTTACGTCGAACCTGTCGACACTAGCTCAGTGGTAGAGCGTCCTGACTTTAGGGAGACACTCGCAGATTCAATCCCTCCGTGCCGATATTTTTCTTTCTTGTTTTTAAAGTTTTTCCAGTTTTCTCAAGCACGGGGTGAGTGCTATAACACAAAAAATAATCGAAATACCTATATAATAACTCACATATGTAATATTCATGGGATGTTTTGATTTGAAATATGAAAATGTTACTTTTCTAACGTATTTTATGTCATAATATCAACCTCTAAACATCTCTGGAAGATGTAAACTTGTCACAGAATTTGATGTTACTGTCGGTATTTTTTATCGTCGTCACAATAGTGTTCAGGAAACACAATCAGAAACAAACTTTATACATTTCGCGGAAGCTTGACACAATAAACAAAATTTACGACAAAGATATAAAAATAGATTGAGATGTCAATTCGCTTGAGAATTTGTAAGGCAATATTGATACACAAGATGATATATGGCTTCAAACAACAGTCTGTGTTTCAGCAAAGGGATATCTAATGCAATATTCTGAGCTTTCAATGTACAGGTAATGTATCTTCAAACAAATTCTGCTTTGCATTCTTAGTATTTCGATCCAGTTTTTAAAATAAATGTTAAATCCTGATTATCAGTTTTAAAATATTTTTTGATTTATAAGAGACTAGCCGTTGCCCGCGACTTCGTTTACTCCGCCCAGCTCCTCCTCCGTAGGTGATAGCGTGATAATATGAAGCCTATATGTTGATCCGACCTGTTAGTAATATTCATGCAAAATTTTAAGTAAATCCATGCAGTACTTTTTGAGTTTACCCGGACATACACTTTCCTACGATTTTATTATATGTATAGATGATAAAGCTTGAACTGAGGTTAGGTAGCTAACATTCGTATTTTATCGCGCTAGTTTACCTATTTATTCTTTTATTAATTCAATAAAAAGTGATGTTTAGGTGACTAACATAATGATAGATATACATAAGGATAAGACAATATAAGATTCAGTGGCGGGTTTGTTTATAGATCTACCACCAGAACGAAATATAAATATTCCTGCATACATTATTTCTACAGTTGGTTGCTCTAGTTCACAATCATGTTTATTACAATTGTTTTGTTAATGAAATAGCAAGTGATATGTGCACTATTGTCGTAATTCCACCATCTTTTTCCCGTAATGAACATTATACTGTAATAATATTAGTAATAGTCGGAGCTTCTCCGCTGGGAATAGCCATACTAATATTATAAATGCGAAATTTAATCTGTCTGTATGTCTGTCTGTCTGTCTGTCTCTTCTTCATGCCTAAACCACTCAACCGATTTGGATGAAATTTGTTCGATTTTTTTTTAATTGAAAGAAAGGACATAGGCTAGTTTTATCCCGAAAATCCCTCGGAAACGGGAACTATGTGGGTTTTATTTAGAAGAACGAAGTCGCAGGTACAGCTAGTTATTAATATATCCACGTCATAACACGTTATAACACGTCAAAATGAATGGTAGAAATCTATAACAACAAATTTGTTTAAGAAATAAATAAAAATGGCCATAAATTTTAAATCCTTAAAATTTGCCGCCTTGGATTTCAGCCTACTCAGCTTGCTGGTAAATCCGTCTATAATCAAATCAATCTTTCCAAGCCTTTGACGGAGCTACTTTGTTGGTGCAAGATCATTTTCTCTTCTCTGTCACTATGTCTAGATTGTAGAAGACTAATCGTTTACTTCCACGGCACAGTATACTGGAGACTAACAGTAGTCAATCTACATACATGTAATATTCGAACAACGCACACATAGACACCTCTCACGGACGCGATATTTCGGAATGATTCGGTACATTTTGTTCCGCACCAGCCCGAGACATCGCGTCCGTGAGAGGTGTTTATGTGTGCTATGCTCGAATATTACCGGTATGTAACATTGACTTCTGGTCTCTAAGTAATCTGTGTCCACGGTGACGACAGTATGTGTAGTAAGTAGAATATAGCAACTTCTCGTGCAAGGCTTGTACCGCAAACTTGTCTATTCCCATTACAGTTGCAATCGCTATCGTGTTCCAATTTAAAACTAAACCACTAAATACAAAGAACAAAAACAATTTTGCTGTACATGACTCGCGTCTCCGTAGAATAAGTAATTATTTTATGGTGTAATATATATACGCTTTTACAATAAACTTCCCGGTGCTATAAGTATTATACTATATTAAACAAATTTAAAAAATGTGTTATGATAAAAAAGTTATTATAAAATCTCAGATTATTTAGCACATAAACAAGCCTGGGGTTAATTAATCCTCATACCAATCTCTTATATTTTTTGTAATATTGTAACACATTTATTATCAAAAAGACTGATGCACCATTAACATATTTAGTGTCTACTAGCTGTTGCCCGCGACTTCGTTCACGCGGACTTTGTTTACTCCGCACAGCTTCTCCCCAATAGGTGATAGCGTGATAATATGTAGCCTATATGTTGACCCGACCTGTTAGTAATATTCATGCAAAATTTGAAGTAAATTCATGTACTTACTACTAGTTTTACTTTTTGAGTTTACCCCGGACATACATTGACTTTCCTACGATTTTATTATATGTATAGATAGGCAGTGGTTATATTTTCAATTACCAGAGCTATCTGCTTATTTATTATTATGTGGAATAACAAAATTATTCTATACATTTTTTTTAATCGCCAAAAAAGTTCTTCAAAATATAATAAAAGTAGCTATGCCCAGCAAAGCGGTTATATTTAATTACATATCATCCTGTCCTAGAGAATCTAGAGGTTGAATTACCTATCGTAACTTTACTAAGACCTTAAATGATTGCTTCTACAACGTTATTACACTGTAATGGGGTAGTTCGTGCACTTCCTGGCCTCAAATTAAATGAGACATTCACACAACCCCATCTCTAGAGACACGCTGAATATGATTTAATTAAGCCAATACGTTCTATTATTTCATTAGTTACACTAAGTTTAATATTTAAGTTGATATTTATTCCCAAAATAGCCATTTACATGTGAATTTATATTAATATTATAAATACGAAAGTTTGGATGGATTTTTGTTACTTAATCACGCAAAAACTATTCTACGGATTTGAATAAAACTTGACACACAGGTAGGTGATCACCTGATGTAGCATATAGGCTACATTTTACCCGGAAAAATTACGTGACCACACGGGATTCGCCAAAAACGTGAGCTGCACGCTGCAGATAATATAATCTAACTAAATAATATGCATAAAAATAACATGGGTTTGTGAAGGAACACTCATGTACTCTGTCTCTTGTATAACATTCTGTTCAATTCTTTAACACCACATTACTTAAAAGAGCATTTTGAGTTTATTCATCCACCTAGTTATCCATATCGTCCGTCAGTTTCCACCCTTTTACGTATTCCCATGCACAGCTCCAGTATTTTTTCTCACTCTTTTACCAACATTACTATAAGACTCTGGAACTCGCTCCCTCATCATATCCATAACAGTACTTCACTTTGCTCTTTTAAAAAACAATTGACACTTCATTATTTATCGTCTTTATCTGCAAGTTAGAATTAGCATCCATGAAATTAAACTATTTGTTTTTTTTTCTTATTATATAATACTAGCTGTTGCCCGCGACTTCGTTCGCGCGTACTTCGTTTGCTCCGCGCAGCTCCTCCCCCGTAGGTGATAGCGTGATAATATGTAGCCTATACGTTGTCTCGACCTGTTAGTAATATTCATGCAAAATTTGAAGTAAATCCATGCAGCACTTTTTGAGTTTACCCCGGACATACATTGACTTTACTACGATTTTATTATATGTATATTAGAGTTAGTTTTTTGTGATTTAATTGAATTTTACATTGTCTACCTGTTCCGCTTTAATATTTTATTTTACTGTCTTGGGTCAGCTGTAAGATATCTCTTATTAGGGATTAGCTCGCTTTTTGTACTGTTGTCGTTTATTATTCTCTGTTATGTAATTTCTGTGTACAATAAAGTTTTATATAAATAAATAAATAATATTTTTTTCGTTCTATATACAAAAATAAAACGTGCTTGAACGATTAGGTTTTGCCAAATTGCTGGTGCCCAAACCCCGTACAAGCTGTAGTTGTACCGCCTAATTGTCAGACGATTAGACAGAAAGTATACATTTATAATTAGTTGATCGCGCTTGTTGGCCCATAAGTGGTGTCTACCAAAAGTTTAAAATAGTTGTCTATATTATTTTTTAGATCGGGAGAGCAAAAATGTTTACAGGAAACCGATTGC
This sequence comes from Apodemia mormo, assembly GCA_036924255.1. Taxonomy (NCBI): domain Eukaryota; kingdom Metazoa; phylum Arthropoda; class Insecta; order Lepidoptera; family Riodinidae; genus Apodemia; species Apodemia mormo. The sequence goes on along the minus strand of JAUPFN010000016.1, from coordinate 35,180,441 downwards.
TGCTTCTAGTGATTTTTGTCATGGAATAGAAAGGAGACACGCAAAAGGTTCACCTGATGGAATGTGGTCGTCTCCGCTCATGAACAGCTGCAATACCAGGGGCTTTGCGTTGCCGAGGTTTGAGTACACCTTTCAGCTAATGTAAACGTCTGTTGCTGCCGTATAAGGTAGCCGGTAAACTTATGCATATAGACCTCGCCACAATGATAGCAAGGCACTATTAAAATCTTTAGTTTCTATTAGACATAGTTGTCACTTTCCATCAGGAGAGATATCTGCTTGTTTGCAATCTTATGATACATGTTCAATTCATCGTATTATTTAAAATGAAGTAAATTCACAGTCTATTCTTAAAAACAAAAATAGAAGCATTTTCTATAAACAAAAACGTGCTCGATTTATCCTTCGCCGGTAGCCATCCAATCGAAGTTCCCGAAGTCGTTAGTCTGAAACTCCCATAACTTTTGTAGTACACAGGTAGGGAACGAAACTTATTCGTATTTTATTTTGTAACAACTTTGTGAACGTCATGTTTAGGAGACGTAGGCGTATATAGAAATTTTATTAATTTTTATTGCTATTACTAAACCATTTCATATATATTTATATTATTCTTTAAAACTTTGATAACAAATGAGCAGGTGATATTTTTATGGTGAGATAGCCGCCATTTCTAGTCATTGACAGCACAAAATTTCTAAATATTAATACGTAAAATAGAGATTTTTTGTCGCCTTAAGGTGCGTCTACATTTGTAACATGACATTTGTGACATCGCTACAGGACATGTTATGCTAAATGTGGACGATATAGTTTGTACTGACACAGTCACAAGCCATGTACGATGAAATGTTACAAGCGGAGACGCATGGTGTCGAACTAGATCGCGTGACATAACATCGCTACATGGCATCCACTCCATGCCTAAATAATCAACCGTCGCATTACAAAACTATACAATGTATGTAATGTACTACGATGTTTATAGCGTGCGCTGCGTGAATGAGCGGCGGCGAGGTGCGGGCGTGGGACGTACTCTACCGGGACATGTCACAAATTGATTCGCTCCTACCCCGTGTCTGTATTCGTGTCATCGGGCGTACTTTGACGCGTGTCATAAATGCAAGTGTAGTCGTCTCCTGGTCCGCGGACAATAACGAAAATACTTTGAAAACAAACTGACTTTCGATGGATCGGCTCGTAACACGTGGCTTACATGCGTAACAGTACACAGACCAGCGTCCACACTGGGCCCAGCTTGTAAATCGTAACTCCGTACATTGTCTTGCCGTTTATTCTGTATTCGGTAGTTTATTTCAGTGTTCGGGATAATCCATCCCAACCATACTGTAGCTCGTGGCAATTGTTCGCGTAACAATATACGTCCATATTATTCGGTACTGACACGTGTGTCTGATACGGTCACGGGCTAATGTTCGGTAAATTGTTACAAGTATGGACGCACCTTTACATTATGGAAACACAGTTATCTAGTTTACATTACGGAGGACTGCAGAAACTTATTTTTAAATAATGTGCATTAGAAATACGTTAAATTAATAAAAATCCAAAAATGATTATATCATAACGCTCATTTAATTTAAAATATAAAATAATATTTATAAAATAATAAAAATAATTCAATAGTAAACAATCCCGTGGCATTTCTTCTGAAGCTGTCAAAAGATAGAGCCGATACGTCAAATATTTTGAGCGTAATTGTGGCAGATCCGTGCAAACCAGCAGACGGACGTACACCGTTTAATTTAAATTAATATTAAAAATGCGAATGCGATGATGTTTGTTACTCAATCACGAAAAAACTACTGAACGCATTTGAATGACATTTGGCACACAGACAGATGAAGAAAAACTAGGTGGTCCCGCGGGATTTTATAATGCAGCGGGCTGCGGGCTGCAACTAGTATATTATGTAAGACAAATATTTTTCATAGGTATTAAATGTGTTTATAAAAAGGTTATTCATTATAATATGTGGTTACTTACTATATAAGTGAAATGTAAATACAACATACACAGTTTAAGTTCAGAAAAATGATTGACCTTGATTTGTTGAGAATAAAGCACTACCTCAACCACGGGTCAAATGGACACGCTTTTTAAGACCATTTCTTTGTTTGTCAATGCGGTATCTGAGGATAATAGCGGGTCACCATCTGTTAGTAGTGCTGCCCTGCGCTCTACTTCGCTATCCACAAGATGGACCTAGCTTAGACCATCTAGGTCCGTAGACTGGTTTGACGAGGAACATTGTGATTGGAACGACAAATGAAAAATGTTACCATCGCAAGATGTTACGCATGACGTAGACGTATTCACGTAAAATATACACGGCTGTGTCCATGACACAGCCACAACCCGTCTTTTTATTAATTATCTTAGCCAAATAGGCTAACCCCTTAACTCTACTTCCTTAACGGTTAAAAATATAATTATATCAAACTCAAAATAAGAAACTCGTAATGCATTAATAATACGCGTTAAGAAGCGAACACGGGACTACGCATGAGTTAACCAACAGAATGGCGACTCTCCAACAATGTTCACTCGAGCTTACTCTTACAAGTCGAGGCTTATGACGAATAAATGTCTGTACTTTAAATCTATATATCCTTATTAATATTATAAATTTAAAATTTTGTCTGTCCATCTGTCTGTCTGCCTTTTACGCTTACATCGCTAAACAACTGAAACGAGTTTAATGAAGTTTGGCATGAATATAAATTAAAGACTCGAAGTTTAACCTCTCGGGTAAAGTCAAGTTTCGACTCGCCCGGGTATTTGATACCACCGCCTTACCTATTCCTAACGCAATAGCGTCAACGCTTGTCGTATTCCGGGTTGGAAGGTAAGGTAGCCGATAGACTTATGCATGTGGCATTGCCATCCCGTCACATGAATAGCAATGTACCATTAACATATTTGATGTCTATAAACGATGGTTTCTCTTTCCATCAGGAGAACCATCAATTGTTGGCTATCTTATGACCACTAGTTTAAAAAATTGAAATCCCGCATAAAAAGCAAAATGTATAAACAATTTATTAAAAAAGGAGGATTTTCGTTTTTTACAAATACTTAAATTAAAAAATGTTTTTTCAGTTTTCTGATAAAAACAACGTTGCCCGGGATTGGAAAGTGCCCGGTTGGCGATAGGCTTGCCACCTATCACATTGTGGGACCAAGTATCTTCGGCTAATTGTGGGTGCACGTGTTGTACCTCTGCCCACCTCTATATTATAATAAATATTAATTAAGTAATTTAATTAAAAGTAATTTATTGCGTGAATATGTTTATTTATTTATTATTAATTGTAAATCTTCAGACTTCAGGAAAAAAAAAATATTAAAGAAAAGATAATTACATCCTCGAAAAAAATCTCCAAAATTCTACTCAAAAAATCTCAAATTCTAAGTAGAATAAATCTAATCAAAAACAGGTAAATTGATTTTTATGAAATTTGGCATGGAGATAATTCTGGAAAGAAGGGAAGATCTATAGTCAAATATAGAAAAAAATTTTTTCAAAAATTACCCATAAGAGTTCCCGTGTTAGTCCCGGGCTCCTTTGAAGAATAGGCCAAATTCTATTCTGCCAGGCAGGTCGTAAGAGGTGACCGATTGGCTATACGAGTCACTACCATCGTGGCTACTAGGTGGTAGAGTTCTGCATTGTCTCGCCCGGGTCGGGTACCACCGCCTTACTTATTCCTGCCTCAATATCGTCAGTGCTTGTCACTATCGTATTCCGGTTTGGAGGGTAAGGTAGCCTGCAAACTTATACATATGGCACTAAACCTCGCGACAAGATAGCAACGCACCATTAACATCTTTGATGTCTATAGGCGAAGGTTGACTCTTTCCATTAGAATAACTATATGCTTGTTTGCTATTTTATGGTTTATTAAAAAAAAAACTGAAATAGGGGATAAAAATTAGTACAAAAAACTATATCGATGACATGTTAATCTGGCGTGACAGAATCCTGGCATTCATGTTAGTATAATTGCGATGTCAAATTGAACACTTGTATTAAGATAAGGATTTCTATTTACACGTATATAGCGTGGAGGAGACGGTCTTGAAGGAGGAACCTGTCGGAAATTCCTATGGAAAATTTTCCATTGTTTTGATATTTTTTTTTAATTAATTTAGTATAATTTATTACAATACTCTTACCATGCTTGTTTTAAATAGTAAAATTGAAGAAACTACACAAAACAAAACTAAAAATACGCGCCACTTATCGTGCTATGAGTAAATGAACGGCTGATTCGAGACTCGCGGACGCGACGAGTTTGAGCAATGTACGCTTTACATTGCGGGACATGAAAAAAGAAAAAATAATAAAACGCAAATTTTGCATTTCCCAAAAAAAAAAGAATTGCCTACGTCACTAGAACGTAAAAACGGCATGTTTTCTTGATTTTTCGATACACCATCCTTCACACGCTGTACCGTTATAGGGGTAGCAGGGAACGCGTCTAGATAATACAAACATATCTTCACCAAAACAAAACAACAAAGAACAATCGATAGTTATACAATTATATTAAAAATACCGAAACGTTCAATTAAAATTTTATTCATTCGAAGTTGTCAAGGTGTTGCTCCGGTACAAACGTTCAAAGAAATCTACCTCCGGCTATGATTAAGAAAGTTTAATTGTATTTTTAATTTGGTGAATTCCTTTAACTTGATTTGTAAATGGTTTTAATTTTCTTCCATCTGAAAAGGTCCCATTAAACATTCTGTGTAAAATCGTTTCTTAGCTATAGAGACATTTTTACCTCGACTAAGTTTGAACATTTGTCGTCGTAATTTTTCCGAACAAATGTGATTTAGGTCGCGGTTCATAGCTTGATAGCAAAAATTGACGTCACGATTTGTCGAGTATCGCCATATTGCCAAATACTTCGCTGAATTGCGCATTTTTAGACTTCAGTTACCTTTTACAAGTCGAGGCTTATCTATACATATAATAAAATCGTAAGAAAGTCAAAACTGTACATTGAATATTTTTTTAAAAGAATACTTGGGGGGTGATCTACAATCAATATCGAAGCCAAAAATATAGTTTTTAGAATTTTGTATGTTTGTCTGTTTGTCTGTTTATCTGTTTGTCTGTTTGTCTTTTTGTCTGTATGTATGTCCGGGGTAAACTCAAAAAGTACTGAATGGATTTACTTCAAATTTTGAATAAATATTACTAATAGTCGGGTCAACATATAGGCTACATACTATCACGCTATCACCTACGGGGGAGGGGCAGTGCGGAGTAAACGAAGTCCGCGCGGACGAAGTCGCGGGCAACAGCTAGTGATGAATAAATGTCTGTCACTACTACGGTGACTTCTGCATTAGTGCTCAAACAAGCGAGACAGGCTTTTATCGATGGACCAACTCCGAGTTGGTCCGGGCTCTCTTTGAAGAATAGACCATCTGCCATTCTGCCAGGCAGTTCGTAAAAAGCGAACGATTGACTCTACTTACGATTTATTTACGCCGTGTTGGTTCCAGCCTCCTTTGAAGAATAGGCCAACTGCCGTTCTGCCAGGCAGGTTGTAAAAGGCGACCGATAGGCTATCAAGTCACTACCATCGTGGCTACTAGGTGGTAGAGTTCTGCATTATCTCGCCCGGGTCTGGTACCACCGCCTTACCTATTCCTGCCGCAATAGCGTCAGTGCTTGTCGCTGTCGTGTTCCGGTTTGGAGGGTAAGGTAGCCGGTAAACTTATGCATGTGGCATTAGACCTCGCCAAAAGATAACAACGCACCATTAACATCTTTGGTGTCTATAGGCGATGGATGACTTTTTTCATCAAGAGACCCATCTGCTTGTTTGCTGTCTTATAATATAAAAAAAAATACTAAACTACTTAATACTTAAATATTGATATGTCATAATAGTTAAAAATAGCTTGGCTTATATATGTTTGATAACATCACATAATTATCTGATAACTAGCTGACCCGCGCAGCTTCGCCCGCAAGTAGATTAATATGCCATCGAAATAGTTTTTAATACAAATTCCATCCCCTATTTCAGAGGTTCCCCTTCAGAGGTTGATTTTTTTTAAAAAATAGCCTGTGTTTGACCCCGGATTCTCAACTATTTCCATGCCAAATTGTATGAAAATCACTCCAGCAGTTTAGCCGTGAAATGGTAACAGACAGACAGACAGACAAATAGATTTCCGCATTTATAATATTAGTATGAATGGATTCTTCAGTCCGTCTAAAAAATCTCATATTAAATTATTACTTGACCGGCCTTTGCTTACTTTGGGGTTAGGTCAATTCGTGTAAAATTGTCCAGAGATATTTATTTCTTTATTTATATACATGATATAAATAAAGAAATAAATATCTCTGCAACAACATAATATTTACAATTTTTCATTGTTATAACAATTGTTAATTCAAATATATGAATATGTAATGTCAAAATCATTATTAATTCAGTTAAATGTCAAATTGCTAATTTACTATATCGTCGTTGTTTTTTTGGAGATTTCTACGTCTTTACTATTATGACTAGTTTACATACCAAATTTTCATATAAAAAAACTGTTATAATATGATACTAAGCGTTCGGTGTATAATACTGAACTGTGATTGCTAAAAAATATATGCTATATGCATAATCCGTAATAATGTCAACTAAAAACTGTTAGGTATCACAAAGAAATAATTTTCGCACATAGCAGAAACTCATTTGATAACGACTATGTATTTTGATTGCCATTCGGCATATATTTTTCCCAAAAAAGGCTGTGTTATGTGGCAAAGTTATTAAATTATCATGGCAACGATTACTCTTTAGTTTTTGAAAGAGATGTAAATTGGCTCTAACAAATATAGCATAGTACTGTAATTATCGAGATCATTATCAAGGATCGTATTTATCATGAGCGTTGACGAATACCGATTGTTGACGTTGTTCGATTCCCGAATCGGGTACATACAAAAAAAAGTGTTTTTTTCAGTTTTCTGATAAGTACACAAAGTTGCCCGGGATTGGAAAGAGCCCGGTTGGCGATAGGCTTGCCACCTATCACATTTGTGGGACCAAGTATCTTCGGCTAATCGTGGGTGCATTTGCGGTACTTCTGCCTACCCCTTCGAGATACGGGCGTGAAGATACTTTATTATAAAACCTGTCAGCTAACGAAAAATAAAATTGATTACAGCAAAGTTTGTGTCATTTTAATCATACAGCTGTAGTCTATAAAACGTGGAAAGAGGATAAAATAAAAATACATATTTATAAGGAGGCCTCGATATTAATATGGCGTGTGTTGCAGCTATTCCTCGTTAGACTTGGTAATGAAATTACCCCGTGGGGATACGAGCATTTTATTGATGCATACATAAACATTGTGCGATTAAACATAAATAAATGAATTTTGTTTCACAAATTGTACGTATTAATCTTACCATTAATTAAGTTAATAGTAAGATAAAAAAAAATATCTTAACACAATAAATTATAATATACCACTATATAGTCGTCTTATCACTGAATCAGTGCGCACGTTAGACACGGTCGGTTCTCTAGCTGTGAGTCCTCTTATAAACCGATCTACTGACTCAGATTTCGTTACGACAGGCGATATTTGATATATGTACACATATATTCCTCACATTCCTCACATATATATTTATAGTTTGTTTGTCCACGATGTTAGTTACTAATGAACCGATTTAAATGAAATTTTGTAGACATCTACTGTTTAGTCTAACTTAAATATATAGGATAGTTTTTATCTCAATTAATGCCCCCTCCCTCACGTACCCTACCAAAATATTAACAAGTCATTTGTCTGGCAAAACAACGTTTGCCGGGTCAGCCAGTCCTAGTATATATAAATTACGTGTCACGTTGTTTGTCCGCTATAGATTCCTAAGCTACTAAACCGATTTCAATAAAATTTCGTAGAAATTTTCTGTTTGGTCGAACTTAAAAGATCCCCTCTCAAATACCAAATGATTCGCTTGCCGGGTCAACTAGTTAGTATATATGTCGCAGTGAAATTGTCAATAGCCGTTAGATTATAATCTACCTAGGGAGTTTATAATTTGGTTAGGTTAGGTTAGCAGTATATATTATAATATCGCTTAGATTATAATCTAACGGTATTGACAATTTCACTGTGACATATATAAAAAGAAAAGTCCTGATATACTAACTGACATATCAACACCCAGCAAAAATTCTTAAATCAAAAAGGTTGATATAGGGCTTGCTCTAACGATGTAGATAAGGCATAAGGGTTTTTAAAATTTATTCACTAGGATGGTGAAATAGAGGCAGAAATATTGTACAAAATTTCTTATACTGACGACATGTATTCGCTGACGAAGCAGCGCAGGTCTGCTTCTTTGCTTATAACATGAGACGTGTTTATTAATGATTATATTATTATACTAGAAGATTCGGCAGACATTATGCTGTCTTAGCTACAAATATTCTACTCTGTTTGAAATACATAATAAATTGCAGAAATAATCGGAGGCAAAATGACGACAAGACCACAAAGAGAATACACACATTTCAGCATCGTCGGAAGGTCGTTAGTTTATCAGTTTTTATAGGATGCACTTTGGTAGTGTGCGAAAGCTCTCTTTTACCTTATTGGATCCTTAGTATTCCTTTATTGGGATACTAGACGCCGGCAGAAGATCCATCCGCAGATTGGGGATATACCAAAAACTCGAAGCGGTTTGACAACGCTTTGGTTTGGTTCGATTCGCCACAAACAACTTGGTCTTAAAACACGCATGTGACTGGATTTCGATACTAAGAGTCATTTTCTCCTGGGTAAAACTTTGCAAGTTCATAGTCAATATGAGCTTGTAAGCAATAAAATAAATTAGGTAGCAATATGCCGAGGGAAAACTCGTCAGGTGGTTCACTTAAGTAGGTGATATATGCTGCAGTCTGGCTCCTGCTTTGCACCTTTAACGGCATCAGATGAAAATTATTCCACAGAGGTATACCCAGCTGGCGTATTCATTAATTTAAAATATCATGATAACTGTTATCTGACAAATTTTCAATTGAAATATGAAAAAAAATGTTTTTCATGTTCGTGTGACCAGCTGACGTATTATCCACCACATTATAGTCAGCTGACTTTTTGTTTTCTTTAAGATTTTTTTTATCATAAGTCAGCAAACAAGCAGATGGGTCTCCTGATGGAAAGAGTCAAACATCGCCTATGGACACCTAAAATGTTAATGATGCGTTGCTATTTTGTGGCAAGGTATAATGCCACATGCATAAGTTTACCGGGTACCTTACCCTCCAAACCGCAACACGACAATGACAAGCACTGACGCTATTGTGGCAGTAATAGGTAAAGCGGTGGTACACGACCGGGCGAGACAGTGCGCTAACATCTAGTAGCCACGATGGTAGTGACTCGCATAGCTAATTGGTAGCCTTTTACATGTCTCGTAGTACAGCAGTTGGCCTATTCTTAAAGGAGCCTGGCACCGACACATATCGTTAATAAGCTTATTCGGTAGAGAAAAAATTGCGTACAAGCATTGTCAAGGTACAGGAATACTGCTAAACTGAATCTGTTACTATGTATATGACTCTCGGCTATAATAGTAATCGTTTTTAAGTTGAAAAATCTAAACAAAATCTTTTTGTTTGACTCTACACCTAAGCCCGTTACTTTGCCCGAATCTACACAGTCTTACCACCTGACCAATACGGCAATGCAACCTTGTGACTGAAGAATAAAAATTTATACTGAAAATGTGTCCAGAATTCCAAACCAAAAAATAAAATTGTTCTCCAAACACATATCTCGAAAGATTTTATTGCGTAAATATTAAAAAGACAAAGATGCTATTCGGAAAGAAATGTATTAATATTAGAAACGCCACAACCTTGCATGAAACGGCCGTCAAGAGACCAACAAAACATTAAATTGACCCTCTAAATTTTGTATAAAAAATTCATTTGTTTCTTATCCGACTTTCGTTCATTTTATACTTACTTTGTATTTTATCTGGCTTGGGATATAATTTTTACATATTAAAGATAATCTACCAAAGGAAGGCTCAAATTGTTGTATAAATATTGTCAGTCTAATACGGTGTCACTTCAGGAAGTTCAATTAATCTTTGTATATTTCAATCTAATTTAATATCGATCAATACAAAAAAGATAGCTCGCAAACAAAAAAACGATTTTGATAGTAATACCTAACTAATAAAATACGAATTAAAATTTAACCAGTTAGTAATAAAATTAAAATATCTATTGATACATAAATGCTATTATGAAATAAATTAATATATTAGCGATAAATTTCTATAAAATAAAATAATGTAAGTAATTAATTTAATTGAATCGTAATTAAATATTTCTTATAAAGTATTACCTTTATTATAATTTTTTTTCTTTCAAATCTTTTTTCTTTCAAAGTTGCGTACTCCTTATGAAAGCATCATTTGTAAGTTGTCCTCGTTGGGAGATTTAATACAACTTATCGTGTTATGTCTGCCGAATATCAAATCTTCCGAACAACTTCGACAGTAGAGACGGACGAATATTCGTTTCAATATTCGTCCGTCTCTACTGTCGAAGTTGTTTGTGTTTGACTTGGAGTTTTGTATTATTGTAAATTGTCGTAATAATGTAACCAAATCACGTGCCGCTGTGCTCCCTGACATCTTAACTAAATTGAGAATGAAACAAATAATATATTACTCTGTTTCTTCAGGGAGTTGACTGATTAAGTACATAAATTAAACAAACGAAGAGTTATATTGCAACGTTATTCTAATTATTCTAATTAATATATTGATACGTGAAATGAAAACTTTGTATCTCATTATAAGGTAACAGCTGGCCTGCGGATTTCGCCCGCGAGTAAATTAACGTGTCAATGTAAAAACTATACAATATAGTCAACAATAGCGTCGGTGCTTGTCGCTGTCGTGTTCGTGTTTGGAGGGTAAGGTAGCCGGTAAACTTATGCATGTGGCATTAGACCTCGCCACAAGATAGCAACGCACCATTACATCTTTGGTGTCTATAGGCGATGGTTGACTCTTTCCATCAGGAGACCCATTTGCTTGTTTGCTATCTTATGATATAAAAAAAAAAATTCTATCCATTATTTCACCATCTTAGGTGATTTCCGATTTTCATAGTTAGAACATCCCCTGTAAAAAAATCAGCTCTTTGGTCCAAGGATTTACGCTAGACGTTGACAATAGACATGTCAATGAGTGAGTCAGGTCCATTCAGGGCTTTGCCGGTGGCCGAAATTTGACCACAGATTAAACAACAAAATCTCTTTTCTGTCTTGACCGTCTCATTGAGTGGTTAGCGAACCTGACTACGAGTCGATGGGGCTTGGGTTCGATTCCCAATAGGGACAAATATTTGTGTGATAAGCATAGATGTTTGTATTTCTGGATCTGGGTTTTTATTATGTATGTAAAAATATTTATTGATGTATTTCTATGTATTAGTATCGTTGACTAACCCATAACACAAGCATATAATTTGCTTACTTTGGGGTTAGATCAATTTGTGTAATTTGTCCAGTGACATTATTATTTATTTATTATTTTCAGTTTGACTAAAGACATTAGCCGTAAAGAAAATAGCGTCTGCATGTGTATTGTGTGTATATTATCTGTGGAGAAGGCTAATCGAATCATTAACATTGTGCCTGCTAAGTACAGAGTAACGTCTTTACCACGTTTTGGTACCACTGCCTTATCTATTCCTGTCACAATAACGTCAGTGCTGGTGACTGTTAAGTGTAGCCGGTAAACGTATAACACGTATGGCGCCGCACCATTAATATCTTATGTGTTTATAGGCCATAGTCATCTCCTTCTGTCAGGAAAACAAGTTTCCCCGTGTTGGTGCAGGCTCCTTGGAAGAATATACCAACTGCCGTTCTGCCAGGAAGGTCGTAAAAGACGACCGATTGACTATACAAGTCACTACCATCGTGACTACTAGGTGGTAGAGTTCAGCATTGTCTCGTCCGGTCTGGTACCACCGCCTTACCTATTCCTGCGTCAATAGCGTCATTGCTTGTCACTGTTATGTTCCGGTTTGGAGGGTAAGGTAGCCGGTAAACTTATGCATGTGGCATTAGACCTCGCCACAAGATAGCAACGCACCATTAACAACTTTCGTGTCTATAGACGATCGTTGACTCTTTCCATCAGGAGACCCATCTGCTTGTTTGCTATCTTATGATAAATAAAAAAAACATTTGCTACCCCATAAAAGAAAATAAACAAATAAAATAAACTTAGAATCGTTCATTGGTTTATGAGCTATGATGCCAGAAACAGACGCACAAATACAGATACTAAATTCATTATACCCCTCGTTTTTACACCGGGGTTTAAAAATATAAACAAATTGATATAAATGCTTTAATGAAGGCATTATATAGTAAAATTTATTTAACATGCTAGTACATAATAATTTTAATCAAGCTCCTTAAAGTCGAAAATTATCAGTTTATTATTAAAATGGACGTTCTTCCAGCGTGGAACAAAGCGGAATTTCCAGAGTTAATAACTTAGCAAAGCCGTAACAAACATTAGTAATTAGTAAAGTTTGTATACTCCGACACAAAATAGCAGTTAAACAGGTAATACTGTCTTTGATGTTACAATGTAATTCAAATTGTTGTCGAGGTGGCGTTGTCATCATTTTAAACCTGTGTAGCTTACACTGTTATTGGAGAGGGTTCTGTATATTTTTTTTTCTGTAATAACAAAAAACATATGGTCTTCCTAATGGAATGAGTCAACCATCGCATATTAAAACCAGAGATTTTGATGGTGATCTTCGTGTAGGGGAAGGGTGGGATGTGTTAATGCCAGATTTACTTAATTTATATTTTTATTTATTTATTAAGTTCTTTAGGATGTGATGAGGGAAAAGAGAAAACAAATATATACGAGATGAGGATTTTTTATATCAAATAGGGAGTGGGTGTTTATTAAACATATTTTAATTTTTTAACTTTCGTGAATTATTATTAATTAATTATTAAAAACTCACTCTCACATTTTATGGGTGTAGGTTCCGATTAGTTTGGGACCTATTGAGGTCCTTCCTCATTGTGGGTCTGACGTTCAGTCGGTAGCGTCTTGTTTCGAACTGAATCGTCTGTTTCTTTTTCGGAACGTCTGATTTACTGCTGGTCTTAAGGGCCGTCACAACTTCCCCGGTCGCGGGGTTAGCAGAGTGCTCAGCCAGAGTTTAAACGTGTGGGCTTGTACGCCCTCCGCCCTAAGGGTGTCTCCTGCGAGACCGTGCCTCGGCTTGGGGTCGTGATTTGCGATATGAGGGCTAGTTTAGCTAGGCATTTTTTTGTCCGTTGGCTGACCCTTCCCCTAGGGCTCGTTTCGCCGATGGGCGAAACAAGGTTCCTCGTCGCCGCAATTCCAAATTAATACACCGATCGATTATAAAATCGAATCAGCTTTATTCCTTAATAAACTACGTCCATTACTGTAAATTGCATCAAAATCAGTATACCGTTCCGATTCCGTTCGGGAGTTATCGATTGACAAAAATTTTGAAAAAGTGTCTTTTTTGACATATCTTCAAGATTTTTCAACCAATCTTTTTTTTTTGCACAATTTTAGAAACAGATAAAATGCGTTTAGTGCCGATTTTAAAAATCAAAATCAAATCAAGTTTCCAAAAGTTACTTCATATTTTTAAAATAACTTTTAGGCTAATATACCAATTGAATTAAAAAAGCTCTTCTCCTTAAAAACTGCATCAACACCAGAAATTGTATCAAAATCGGTTAATTTATTTGGTATTGGCCATTCCCAAATAAATTGATAAAATTTTCGTCATTGACAAATGACGTTTTTTTTTTGAAAAATATGTTCTAATCAATTTCAAAATACACAGCTTATCAAAAACCAATATACTGTAATTTTTTAACAAGATGTTAATTTAAAAAATCTATATGTATAGGTTTTACTCCTTTGAGCTAATATCTCAATTTAACGGAGTTTTCGGGATGGCTTGCAGGGTCAACCGGTTTACAAATAGAGTCTAAGCCGGATTTTCTGTTTTTCTATAATAAGTACTTTTTTATTATTTTATTAAAAAGCTAAACATTTTGTTGAGTGTACCCAAAGTAATGAAGCAACATATCTTCTTATTTCCGATGTACAAACACCGCTAAGCTTGCCGCTACAAAGTTTTTATTCCCCTTAATTAAATACAGACGAAGAGATATTAGAAACACTTTAATTGTTTTCATTTCCCCAAATAACGCAAGATTTATGTCTAAAAATAATTAAACATCACCACGCTGGTTTCCTTGTGGGGTATGAAGAGTAAATAGACCAATATAAATTTACAATTCATCGCTTGTTGAGTGGCGTTACCCGTCTCTTTATTTTACCAACCATCACTTGTTACCGGCTTTTTTTAATTTTATTTCATAGGATAACGAAAACTAGGTGGTTCTCTTTCTGGAGACATATAACTATCGCCTATAGACACTAAAGATGTTTAAGGGAATCTCGCTTTGTGAGAAACCGGTTAGGTTATGGACAGTAGTATAAAGGCTTGCCGGGCGACTCCACCAATTGTAACGCCTTTTGCCCGGGGGATTTACTTTATTTGCTTGGCTGCTTGGGGTACACGAAGACCGTCGGATTTTAGTATTATATTTTAAAATAATACCACTTATTTTCTGAACTTCATTTATTTTGGGGCTTATGTCTTAGCCCGTCAAGATTATTTCGATCACTCTAATTTTATACACGTTCCATATAAAATCTATACAGTGTTCTACGTTTAAAAGTAGACAAAGCCGCCAGTATGCAATATTATGCATGCAACACCATAAAGGTATTACAGTAGTTCTCCTACTAAAATATGTTTGAAAAAATACAATGTCTGGAGAATCATCGGTTATTCAATATAACCGGAGAGAGAAAAACGGTTGTATTTTTATCTTCGGTGCAAACCACTAACACACACACACGCACACACACTTAAATACAAATATAGGTATAATTAATTGTTTACGTTAGATTCATTAACGTATAGATTAAATACTGAGAGATTAAACTATTTTAATTATATTATGAGAAATTAAATTGAATACATCATATTTGAAAGACTGAATAAATTTATAATAAACTTATAATTTTATAAAACAATGATGAATTAATGGCATTCTTAGGCGTTGAAACTTGTAATGCTACCATTATTAAAATTTGTTCGCGTCAACTGTCTACTTAATCTTAAACTTTAATTTTGTATACTGTACCTGAGTACCTGGATGACCGAGCTTTTCTCAGTTTTTTTTTTTGTAAAAACGACGTTTTCTAAAAAAGACCTAGCCAGATCGATTTATCGCCCTCAAAACACTCTACATACTAAATTTCACGAAAATCATTGAAGCCGTTTCTGAGATTCAGGTTATATCCTTATATATACAAGGATTGCTCGTTTAAAGGTATTGTGTAAAGTTAAAAGCCAATATCAGCACATCCAGAAATGAATAACGGAATAGCCAATGTTCTCGTCACAATAGCTACCAGCAGGCCTACTCTTGAAAACAATATAAATCTTAAATCAATATTGATAACAACAATAAGTTTCGAATGTCGTCAAAAAACGGTACTCTTGAAACCAATATTGCCCACATTGATTCAGTATAGTAACGACCTAATTATTGGGAATAAATGTCATCGTTACACGTCAAGCTAGTGTTGTTACAAGTGGACATTTTAGTAACGTTTTAAACAAAATAACGTATAAAATATTAATAGGAATCACCGCTGTGGTCTAGTGGTCCAGCGCTGGCGTTGACCACATGAGGTCCCGGGTTCGATTCCCGGGCCGGGCACAAAAAAAAGTGTTTTTTCAGTTTTCTGAGAAACACAAAGTTGGCCGGGATTGAAAAGTGCCCGGTTGGCGATAGGCTTGCCACCTATCACATTTGTGGGACCAAGTATCTTCGGCTAATCGTGGGTGCACTTGTTGTACCTCTGCCTACCCTTTCGGGGATATGGGCGTGAAGATACTTAATTAGTAGGAATGACTCGCTTAGCCAATCGTTGCCTCTTACGAACTGCCTGGTAGAACTGCTGTTAGCCTATTGTTCATATGAGCCCTGAACCAACACGACCAACACCAACATGTATGAAGTGTAATTGTAATAATTTTATTTTTCAAAATTGTACTGCATCATTTTGTAGCGGTTCAAAAAAAAATAGCCTGCCTTTTTGGTCAGGGACCGCTTTCAAGAAAAGACCATTAGCAGTTATGCTAGGCAGTTTGTAATATTGTTTAGTGTATAGTCGAATTTCGATAAACATCGCTAGTATAAAAAATGAAACAAAAATGTTTATTTCTTTAGCTTATATACTTTTAAGCGAAGTAATGCTTGTGTTAGGATTCACCGCTCTTCCAATACATCTTTTTTTATAAGATAGCAAACAAGTAGATGGGTCTGCTGATGGAAAGGGTCAATCATCGCCTATAGACACTAAAGGTGTTAATACTGTCTTATGCCACAATTTGCATAAGTTTACCGGCTACCTTACCCTCCAAACCGGAATACGATAGTGACAAGCACTGACGCTATTGCGGCAGGAATAGGTAAGGCGGTGGTACGAGACCCGGGCGAGACACTGCAAAACTCTACCACCTAGTAGCCACGATGTTAGTGACTCGTATAGCCAATCGGTCGCCTTTTACGACCTGCCTGGCAGAACGGCAGTTGGCCTATTCTTCAAAGAAGCCCGGAACCACCACGGGGAAAGAACCAATTTCGAATAAAAGTGTGATTTAAGTGGTATATATACCTATGCGTGTGTGTATTTGTGTGTGTATGTGTGCGTTCAAGTACATATATTATGTGTGTATATGAATTTGTACATGTATATGAGTGTGTGCGTGTACGAGTTTTGTATGACCGGCACGGGTAGCTGTAGGTAAATTTGTTATACATATTAATCTTAGGAATAACATTTTCTAATGGACAGTTATATCAGTTACTACAGTTTTTTTTATATTGTTATAAATAATTGTTTGAACATCGGCATAAGACAATGGCTTAAGCCGATCTATGAAAATATTTTTACAGTTTTTTTAATAAATAAATATTTACGGGCAAATTACACTTACTGAGTGCTAAGTGTGAGTTTTTCTTTTCGCATTCGATCGTGAGCGCGTTTCGAGTTTACTAGGAATTTGTATGTGATTTGTACAGCGCCACCTAGTGGTAAACGTGAGAAATCAGTTTACCACTAGGTGATACTGTACAAATCACATACAACTTCCTAGTAAACTCCAAACGCGCTCTGCACTCTGATCTAACCCCAAAGTATTGCTTACTTTGGGGTTAGATCAGAGTGCAGAGCGCGTTTGGAGTTTACTAGGAAGTTGTATGTGATTTGTACAGTATCACCTAGTGGTAAACTGATTTCTCACGTTTACCACTAGGTGGCGCTGTACAAATCACATACAAATTCCTAGTAAACTCGAAACGCGCTCACGATCGAATGCGAAAAGAAAAACTCACACTTAGCACTCAGAAGTCAATGTTACATACAAGTAATATAATTATTTGCTTGTGTTATGGGTATTAGTCAACGATACTAATTCATAGAAATACATATATAAATACCAGAATATATTTAATAAACACCCAAACCTGGGAATACAAACATTTATGCTCATCACAGTTTCGTCGATTGCGTAGTCGGAGTCGCTAACCACTCAAGCAACGAGCGGTTTTTACATTTTTAAATGATTAGTGGATAAATATTTAACGTTTTATTAAATTTATTATATATTATAGTAGACTAATTTAAGAAGTGTCTATAAAGTATTTTTTCTTTTCGGAGAACGACTGAAAAGTCTAACTTGCAATAAAAGGCGGTAATCGGATAAATTATAAATTAAAGTTAATTGAATATTGCAGAGTCTCTTGAGATAAGCTGGTATTATTTTTCAATTTTCACTTACTGCTTTAAACTTTAAAGCTAACTCGTTAGTTATCTAATAATAAGATAAAACAGTTGGTCTCTTGGCTCTAGGATATCGTTAGGCGAGACGTTGATTAAAATTGTATTTAAGTCGGATACCGTTATGAAAAATTCAATTAATCGTTAGTAAACATGGATTAAACTAAAAACTAGTATCAATCAGTAATCCAGACTTTATAATACGCTTTCACAGCTAACTGCTTAACATATTTTGGCAAAGAGACAGTTAAAGATCCTGAAACAAAATAGGCTACTTTTTCAAAAAGTTTGTGTGAAATATTATATTGATGATATGTTACTCTACGAGCGGGCGAAGCTGTGCAGGTCATCTAATAGGGTAGAAATATGGAATGAAAGTTTGTGTGAAATATTATATTGTTGATATGTTACTCTACGAGCGGGCGAAGCTGTGCAGGTCTGCTGGTAGGAGAGAAATATGGGATGAAAGTTTGTGTGAAATATTATATTGATGATATGTTACTCTACGAGCGGGCGAAGCTGTGCAGGTCAGCTGGTAGGGGAGAAATATGGGATGAAAGTTCGTGTGAAATATTATATTGATGATATGTTACTCTACGAGCGGGCGAAGCTGTGCAGGTCAGCTGGTAGGGGAGAAATATGGGATGAAAGTTCGTGTGAAATATTATATTGTTGATATGTTACTCTACGAGCGGGCGAAGCTGTGCAGGTCTGCTGGTAGGAGAGAAATATGGGATGAAAGTTTGTGTGAAATATTATATTGATGATATGTTACTCTACGAGCGGGCGAAGCTGTGCAGGTCAGCTGGTAGGGGAGAAATATGGGATGAAAGTTCGTGTGAAATATTATATTGATGATATGTTACTCTACGAGCGGGCGAAGCTGTGCAGGTCAGCTGGTAGGGGAGAAATATGGGATGAAAGTTCGTGCGAAATATTATATTGTTGATATGTTACTCTACGAGCGGGCGAAGCTGTGCAGGTCATCTAATAGGGTAGAAATATGGGATGAAAGTTTGTGTGAAATATTATATTGTTGATATGTTACTCTGCGAGCGGGCGAAGAGTGTATGATGCAGTTAAATATAGGATTCACGGTGTACTGTTTACTAACTTTACCAAGAAGTATTTTATTATTTATTGTTAATGTTATTTTTTGTCATCATATATGATCACCAACTATCACGTCCTTAAATATTGAAGTTAACTCACCAGTAAGTCTGTATACATTTATATTAATACGAAAAATAAATACGTACAATCTAAGGAAAAAATAAATTGTAAATATTAATTATTTTATAATTTCAATTCAATATATCATGCTATATATTATGCTATGACTGATGCTAGATATTTTGACAATAATTAAAATGAGTAGATATACATACTTAAATAAAATTTCTTAACATTATATACGATGAAAAGTTTGAAAGATTGCTTCGATGTTGACATGTAATAAGATCAAATAAAAAAACATCATCTATTAGGATGATGTTTCCTTTTACCTCTACAGGCACTTTTAAAGAGTCGATATGTTTATAATAACTACCAGATCGGAATACGACCACACACAGAAGATTTGGTAAAAAAAACTCGGCGGGCTTGACTTTTTCATCTATTTTTAATAATGAATTTATTAATAACTAGCTGTTGCCCACGACTTCGTCCGCGCGGAATTCGTTTACTCCGCACAGCTCCTCTCCTGTAGATAATAGCGTGATAATATGTAGCCTATACTTTGACCCGACCTATTAGTAATATTCATGCAAAATTTGAAGTAAATCCGTCCAAACAGACAAACAGACGAACAGACGAACAGACGAACAGACGAACAGACGAACAGACGAACAGACGAACAGACGAACAGACGAACAGACGAACGGACGAACGGACGAACGGGCGAACGGGCGAACGGGCGAACGGGCGAACGGGCGAACGGGCGAACGGGCGAACGGGCGAACGGGCGAACGGGCGAACGGGCGAACGGGCGAACGGGCGAACGGGCGAACGGGCGAACGGGCGAACGGGCGAACGGGCGAACGGGCGAACGGGCGAACGGGCGAACGGGCGAACGGGCGAACGGGCGAACGGGCGAACGGGCGAACGGACGAACGGACGAGCGGACGAGCGGACGAGCGGACGAGCGGACGAGCGGACGAGCGGACGAGCGGACGAGCGGACGAGCGGACGAGCGGACGAGCGGACGAGCGGACGAGCGGACGAGCGGACGAGCGGACGAGCGGACGAGCGGACGAGCGGACGAGCGGACGAGCGGACGAGCGGACGAGCGGACGAGCGGACGAGCGGACGAGCGGACGAGCGGACGAGCGGACGAGCGGACGAGTGGATGAGCGGACGAACAGACGAACAGACGAACAGACGAGCAGACGAGCAGCCGAGCAGACGAGCAGACGAGCAGACGAGCAGACAAGCGACAAGCAGACGAGCAGACAAGCGACAAACAGACAAGCAGACAAGCGACAAACAGACAAGCAGACAAGATATATATATATATATATATATATATATATATATATATATATATATATATATATATATATATATATATATATATATATATATATATATATATATATAGCATAGCAAACTAGTAGATATGGCTCTCCTGATGGAAAGAGAACCACCACCTACCGATATCTTTTAGCTGGATTACTACCACATGCATAAGTTTACCGGCTACCTTACCCTCTAAACCGCAATACGACAGTAACATGCTCTGATGTTATTGTGTAGCGTTTGTGATTGTTTGAGCCGTGTGGTGACCCCGACGTGATGCTTCTCCCTTCCACGTCGTTCCGTAATGTCATCAACCTTCGTGACGATGACGTCATACCGACGTGATCCTTCTCCCTTGCACGGTCTTCCGTCACGTCATCGACCTACATAGTGATGACGTCATCCCGACGTGATCATCACCACTAACAGCTATCAACATGCCACAGTGGTGACCCTGGGCAAAACAACACGCATCAGCCTTCTGACCATTAGCGTCTAATATACTCCCCTCTGCTTCCAAACAGCATCAGCCAGCTTCACAAGCTACGCCTAAACTACGCTTTCCGGAATCCGCTTCGAACTGCCTACGTTCACTGGATCTCCATGCAGCAAACCCTGTCCCGCTCGTTCCGACTCATTGCGAACCACAGCGGAGGCGCACTCGTCCCGACTCACCGAGGACTGCGCATATTCGGCTCGTCTCGATGCACCGCAGACTCGAGCACTCAAAGCACAACATACGCTTCACTGGCTCAACTAGATCGACCTTCGGTCTTGGGGGAGAGTATTGTAGCGGCTCAAACAATCACAAACGCTACAAGAAAAAATAATAAAAAATGGACAAAAATCAATAACAAATGGAAAAAATGAAATTCAAAATAAAAATCTTGAATCGCGATATAACAATTATTTATCTTGTAACACTTCAAATTTTCTACTGTAAATAAGAAACCTGCGTTTTATTTAACCTAAAAGTACACCCGTGCCAGCTGCCGTTGAACCTTCGCCGAGCCTCCAGCCTCTCTGCATCGTCTGCAACTGGTGAGACCTTCTGAAAACTACTTACAGGAGTCAATTGCTAGCGGCCTTGCCGTCCTGCCGCTATGAGCGCTTAGTGGTACCGACGGCACCATCGCCGCTACAATTGCAACGGGAATAGTTAAGGCGGTGGTACCAGACCCGGGCGAAACAATGCAGAACTCTGCCACCTAGTAGTCGCGATGGTAGTGACTCGCATAATTCCATATTACAAAATAAATATAAGAAATTGTTAAGCATAAGGTTAAGTAATTAATCTAAGGCTTTTTGTCTACTAAACAATTTAAGGTTTTATAATACCCTTTTTATACCTAGTTTTTTAACTCTTTTTTAGGGTTTTTCTGATGATCTACCAGTTTTTCTCCAACACTGTTTCAGATAAAAGATTTCTAATAGGTATTTATTGAGAATGATAGTTTTTTATAACGTGGGATAACTCAGTTTATACTAATGAGACATATTAACTATTAAAGCGCCATCTAGCATATACATCATAAATTACTTTGATATCTAATAAACAAATAATGAACAAACAAAATGTAAATACGTGACTCTCTACAACAAATAGTAATTGTTAAGGCATGTTGTGATAGATGGCGGTAATATCAAAATAGCGAAAAAGTTTCCTGCACACGAACAGCAGATATCAGAAATAATTTGCTTAGATTTGGTCAGACCCTCTACCCCACTTGGGTAGAGGGTAATGGGGTGAGATTAGTAAACACGGGTCGGGTCTGGTACCACTGCCTTACCTATTCCTGCCGCAATAGCGTCAGTGCTTGTCACTGTCTTGTTCCGGTTTGGAGGGTAAGGTAGCCGATAAACTTGTGTATGTGGTATAAGACCTTGCCACAAGATAGCTTTTGTTCCCGTAGAGATATCGGAAAGGTTTATATACTACCTTTGGTATTTCCATTAGATTTAGAAATTCAGCGTCGGTCCTCAATGTACTATAATTCTAAAAACTTTACTAGCCCAGAATTTATTAATCCGCAAGCTCAAATAAAAATACGTCGCCTCTTTAACCCCGTGATGGATGTTACTAATGAATTAATAAATGAATGGCAGTCGCGTTGGTGCTGCTCACCTAAAGGACGGCATTTATATAACTTTTTCCCCTGCGTCCGGGAACGATTAAGTAAAACGTGGATAGAAATAGATCATTGTGTTGCACAGTTCCTTACTAGTCATGGTAATTTTAAAGCTAAATTATTCTCGTTTAAATTAGTTCCTTCTCCATTTTGCGAATGTTCCACCATAAACTGTAAATATGAACAAACTGCACATCATATTCTTTGGGAGTGTAATCTCTGGCAAAATGAACGTAGCCAAATGCTTGATAGTATACGATGTATATCCGGGGTAATCTACTATTCAGACCTTGTAGCAACACGTGGGAATTTCCGTGCCTTCAAGCGATTTTGTCATACATACTACTGGAAGCAGAATTAAGTAGGCCATTTTCGTAGGTCCTCAAATACCTAAACTACCGTGGTGCAATAGCAATCAGGCTTAACCTGATTGTAAACGTAAGAACGCTGTCTCCTGCTGTAAAGGGAGGGAAACTGGATGTATTTTCCTACTCCTACTTAATATATAAATTACCATCTTGATTAGAACGTGCAAATAAATCATATTCCTATTTTTTCGGTAGACCGTCTCTTAGTTATCGATAATTTTATTAAACTTAACAAAGAAAAGTTTTGACATAACAGAATTAGAATCTACAACCTTAGGGGGCGTCCATAAATTACGAGAGGTGTTTTTTTGAATTTTCTGTCCCTCCCTCCCCCCTGGTGAGATGTCGTGAGATTTTATTCAACCCTCACCCCCATTCCCCAATCTCACGTGAGATTTCTCAAAATGTGCGTTTCTTAAACGTGTAAATTCGTTGAATTGTTGTTGTAAAAAGAAAAAAAATTTGCTTCATGCTTATATTTACGACTAGTTTAGACTATTTATATATTGCTGAGAGTTATAAGTGTAATAAAAATTTAACAATAGAATACTTAAATCGTAACTACTACGACTAAAAAAAGAATATCTACTCTACTTCAGTCCATGGAGAATCATGAGCGGTCTCTAGAGAGGCTATTAGAACCAACATGTCCATATGATTTTCAATAAAGTTATCTGCTCCTTCAACTTCGTTCTGAGTGCTAAGTGTGAGTTTTTCTTTTCGCATTCGATCGTGAGCGCGTTTCGAATTTACTAGGAATTTGTATGTGATTTGTACAGCGCCACCTAGTGGTAAACTGGTTTCTCACGTTTACCACTAGGTGGCGCTGTACAAATCACATACAAATTCCTAATAAACTCCAAACGCGCTCACGATCGAATGCGAAAAGAAAAACTCACACTTAGCACTCAGATCTAGCCACTCTAAGCTGTTAGCGCTTGCGCACAGTAACTCATTAACTCGTCTTGTGATAATCCGTGAGGGTCGTACTTTGCGGAACATACATAGGCGCTTGCTTAACTGATGCAGTGTGTGGTGGTTTGAAAGTCAGTAGTAATGTATAACGTCGAAGTATGAATGAAATTATTTTCATTCGAACAAATTAGTGAATGATCTTAATCATATTACGATTACGCTTAAGAATAAATCTTAAGCATGTACAATCTGGATAATGGTCCAAAATAGTATAATTTTTTTTTAATCATAAAAAAATTGCGTGATATTTGCCGAGACCGTAAGATTATATGAGATTTGACTCGACCCCCTCTCCCTCTTAAACATCTCACGTAATTTGTGGATGCCCGCTTACCTCTGGCCTTTTATAAATTTCCGCGGTTGAGAAATACCCCCTTAAGTACACACATATTATTAAATACACTGATATAAAAACACAAGATACACAATCAGTGTCTCAAAAACGTCTCTAAAAAAGCGCACAATTTAAAATTATGCGCTCATTTCAAATAGAATAGCGTCTATTACGACACTCAATTTTATTACTTTTTGTACATTGCTTTGTAAAAACAACTATAAATCTTGCGCTTAAGGTTAGTAGTATAGTAGTTATAGATATGACAAAAAGATATGCAAATACATATGTTTTTGTCATATCTATAACTACTTATGTGAAATTAAGGACAGTTTTGAGTCTCAGTTTTGTTCGAGATTGTGCATCTACGGGTTTTTATATCAATGATTAAATAGATCGTGTCTCAAATTATACTTCATGACTTTAACATTATAGTGATGATCACCTCATGTTAAAATTCTAAATACCTTTCAGTTTCCCTTGATTTATTTAAATGTGAAAGTCATAAACTCTCGAAAATCATTTTGTTTCAATTCTAACGCAATTGAGTAAAAACTAATAAAAGTCTGCAAAAGCTTTAACTTGAATTTTAATCATCTAAATTTAATTTATATAGAGTTGTGAAATGATTGAAATATTTTTGAATTGTAAATGCGAAATGCAAATCGCTCGGGCTTCAAGTGATTCGCATAGGATCTCGTATCGACGTCCCGAGAGAAATTATAGGGATTCGAAGTAATCTCGTCCAGTTTCACGGGATTTTATCCCGGTAGGTAACTTTTAAAATGACAATTCCTAATGCGATATGAAATTGGAGTTCTTTTATTAATTTCTAATGGTAATGTTTTCAAAAAGAATACTTACTTTATTTTTATATGGACTAGCAATCGTCCCCTCGTCAAAATTCAACCATAGAATCTATATTATTATATTATAAACTAGCTATACCCGCGACTTCGACCGCGTGGATTTTTTTTAAATAGTCTAAGTTACTCCCTATTATATCGGCTATCTACCAGTGAAAGTCCCGTCAAAATCAGTCCAGCCGTTCCAGAGATTAGCCGGAATATAAAGACAGACCGACAGAAAGACGGACAGACGGACAGACAGACAGACAGACAAAAATCGTAAAAAGTGTTATTTTAGTATGTGTACCGTGTATACATCCATGTGCATTTAGTTCAAACTGGTTATTGTAATATTACAAACAGACACTCCAATTTTATTTATTTGTATAGATGTGACAGTTTGAATATTTGGATGGATGGATGTTTGTAACTTAATAACGCCAGAACCACTAAACGTATTTGAATGAAATTTGGCACACTGATAGACAATGATCTGAAATAGCACAAAGGCTACTTTTTATCCCGGAAAAATGAGTTGTTCCCGCGGGATTCACCAAAAACTTTTATAACGCAGCGGGCTGCATGCTGCTGCAGCTAGCAAACAATAAAATCTTTTTTAACAACAATTTGACAACAGACTTTATCTAATTTTGTTTATAATATATATAGTATACATGTGTGTATATTATGATGTGTGTCAGATTAATATAGTGTATATTATGTTTATTTCTATTAATTTAATGTTTCTAATGCATAATAAAATAAATATTAGCTTTATGCACTGCTTCACTATGTGAACCCTCTTAGAAATCGAATTTTGAAAAACACTTAAACACGAATTCTTTTTTTATGTACTCAACTCATACTAAATTTCATGCAAATATGTCCAGGGAATAAAAAATTTCATACGAACTGTTATCCCCTGTTTCACCCCTTTGGGGTTGAATTTTGAAAAATTCTTTCTTAGTGGATACCCACATCACAAATAAGTGTGCGAAATTTCAAGTTTCTAGCCCTAAGGGTTTGGTCTGTACACTGATACATCAGTCAGTCACTTTTGTCTTTATATATATTATATAGATGTATATAATTTTATTTATGTATCTATTTGTTATAATATAGGCTAACAAACAAACAAACAAAGCTAACAAATAAGAAATGAACTCTATCTGCAACAAAAGGCGAGCTAATATTAAACATTAAATTTCTGTCTTAACTGAAGGTGATGGTTTTCTGCAAAGCTTTTCTTGGATTTGATCCTAACGTTTTACCGATTTCTACCGTGATAGAGCCAATGTTACTGTTGTATTCCAGTAAAATTGTTGGTAAAGTATGAATGTAGATGAACGCCATTAATATCAGTAATATCCACAGGCGATGGTTGGCTAGTTTATCTCAATCGTTACCTACCAAGAAGAGAGTTTAGTACGAATGCCCACCGCAATAGCGGCAGGGTTTGACACTTAGATGTTTCGTTTTAGAAGATAATCTAGCCTGTAACCTTATGCAAATGTTATTACTTCCAGTCAATTAATGATAACATCTATGTTATTATTTTTTATACTAGCTGTTGCCCGCGACTTCGTTTACTCCGCACAGCTCCTCCCCCGTAGGTGATAGCGTGATAATATGTAGCCTATATGTTGACCCGACCTGCGGCGGTCGGTAAAATGCGGCGATAGACATCACCAATCGCTTAACAACCGTAAAACAGTGAATCGTGGTAAACTATAAAGCTTATATAAGTTCGGTTCACTCTGACTACTTTACAAGGAATCTGACGTGATTCCTCCCCCGTAGGTGATAGTGTGATAATATGTAGCCTATATGTTGACGCGACCTGTTAGTAATATTCGTGCAAAATATGAAGTAAATCCATGCAGTACTTTTTGAGTTTACCCCGGACATACATTGACTTTCCTACGATTTTATTACATGTATATAGATTATAAGTAAACCCCGTTATCTATGTAGCATATTGGTGGCAACTGATTATAGGGATGGGATAATTATAATTAAATAAATCTCAGTTTTCTTTTTTTGTTTACATAACAAAATAAATAATTACAATAATATATTATTGACATTGACATGTGTTTAGTATTTGACACTCGTAGTAAATGGCTTGGATACGTTCCATATTAACGGAAGTAAGGCTTTGTCTCCTCCTCGAAAATATCCATTTGAGATCATTTGAGATGATCTTTCAACTTCTACTGACGTCACGGGCAAAAAGTTCATAATTAAAATCAATGTCAACATATATTATTGTAATTATTTATTTTGTTATGTAAATTTAAAAAAAACAGAGATTAATTTAATTATAACTACCCCATTCCTAGAATCAGTTGCCACCAAAATTCTACATAGATAACAGGGTTTAATTATAAAAAGGCAAACAAGAAGTCTTCTGATGGAAGGAGTCAAGCATCGCTTATAGACACACGAAAGCCGTTAATAATACGTTGCTAAATTGTGGATAGGTCTAATGCCACATGTATAAGTTTAGGGGCTACCTTACCCTCCAAATTGGAACACGACAGTGACAGCAATGACGCTATTGCGGTAGGAATAGATAAGGCGGTGGTTTTAGACCCGGGCATGACAATGCTCGGTCGGTCGAGTCGGTCCGGACTCCATTGAACAATAGACCAACTGCCGTTCTGCCAGGCAGGTTGCAGAAGATGACCGATTGGCTATAAGTGCCACTACCATCGTGACTACTAGGCGGTAGTTCTGCAACGTCTCGCCCGGGCTTTTGATACCACCGCCTCACGACATAAACGGTCATATTTTTCAAAATATACTATATAAACGGTCATATTTTTCAAAAAATGCGATATAAACGGTAATATTTTTCAAAATATGTAACATTACGTCATCATATTTTTCAAAATACGTGATATAAACTGTCATATTTTTTCAAAATATGTGATATAAACGGTCATATTTTTCAAAATATGTAATATAAACGGTCATATTTTCCAAATATACGATGTAAATGGTCATATTTTTCGAAATATGTGACATAAACGGTCATATTTTTCAAAATATGTGACATAAACGATCATATTTTTTAAAATATGCGATATAAATGGTCATATTTTTTTAAAATATGCGATATAAACAGAAATATGTTTCAAAATATGCGACATAAGTGGACAGCCGAATTGTTATCAGTCTGTCCGTTTTTGTCAAGTATTTTTAAAAATTGATTCTTTAGAGGTTTCGTTTTTGCCTTATTAGATAGGGAACTCTAAATAATTATGCAGTACACAGCTTACCTAAATGCGAAAGTTTAGATGTTTAAATTTATGAATGTTTGTTACTCAATCACGCAAATACCACTTGACCGATTTGGACTAAATTTGGCACACAGGTAGATGATAACCTAGAATAGTACAAAAGGTACTTTTTATCCCGGAGAAATAAGTTATCCTCGTGGTATTTACGGAAATGTTTCACAGTGCAGCGGGCTGCCTATGTATAAACTAAACTAGTGTTTTATAATTTCATTTTACAAAAAGCTCGAGAAATTCAAAATTGCAAGTAAAACCCCTTGTATATGATAATTCACTAATGTATGTATCGCGTGACTTGTATTTGTGCAATTAGCGCTCACCATGGTTTATTCAAAGGTCAAATGGTTTTACAATTTATGGTTTTACATGAGCCTATTATGTGAATAAATTATACAGTGAATTGAGAAACGTTTTAGTATTTACGCGATGGCAATTTATTTTTCTCCATGACCTTAACTGTATCCAGTTAAGGTCATGGACAGTAGTGTGTAAG
Source organism: Apodemia mormo (assembly GCA_036924255.1). Lineage (NCBI taxonomy): Eukaryota > Metazoa > Arthropoda > Insecta > Lepidoptera > Riodinidae > Apodemia > Apodemia mormo. The sequence goes on along the minus strand of JAUPFN010000016.1, from coordinate 35,151,435 downwards.
AGGTTGTAAAAGACTCGAGCCCTGAAGTCTTATAATAATGGGACTTAAGTTCTTTTGGAAGAATCAGTTCTTTTTAAAAACTCTAGTTTGATTGCAGTTAGTGTTATTAAAAAAGACTTAATCATGACTACGAAAACTGACTGACTGTTTTCAAAAGAACTCACGACTGATTCATCTGTCATTTGCTGAAATCAAGTCAAACAAGTTAATACTGCCGATTCGAAAGCCCGGTTTCGCAATAGCGGCCATTTAGACCAACTGTTTAAGATCATTTCAAAAAAAAAACTGACGATTCGGAATTTTACTGATCTTAATAAATGCTAGTTTTGTCACTTCTATATAAAGAAAAAAAGGACCAAATATACTTAATCAAATAATTTTAGCGTAATTAATTTTAAGGCAATATTCAATATATTCTCTTCATTCCCTTCGCTAATTGATATCTATCCCTTTTCAATTCTACAGAAAAAACATTCACATTTCATAACATACACACTTAAAAAAACTTAACCTTCCAAATTTTCCCCGTGTTGGTCCCGGGCTCCTTTGAAGAATAGACCAACTGCCACTGTCGTGTTCCGCTTTGAAGGGTAAGGTAGCCGGTAAACTTATGCACGTGGCATTAGACCTCGCCACAAGATAGCAACGCACCATTAATAGCTTTGGTGTCTATAGGCGATGGTTGACTCTTTCCATCAGGAGACCCATCTGCTTGTTTGCTATTTTATGATACAAAAAAAGATTTGTATAGTCAAACATACAGCACATAAGGTACGGTGTACTGAAAAATTAAGAAAACATGCTATTTTACGTTCTAGTCAAAATGGCAATTCCTTTTTAGGTGCGTAATGCAGGCGCACGCGGCATGCGGCGCATTATTTATTACATTGCTTGTTTTGGTTATTTCCTTAACGACCGCCTCTGGCCGACATTCAACCATAGACTAAACAATAAAATGTGTGGTTTCGTCCAATCACAGCCAACATACGTTGTTAAAAACTTCATATGAGTAGCATGTGATTTAAAATTTTAAACTTTATAGCAATGAACTTAAAGTTGATTTTTTAAGGGACTGTTAAATTTTACTAGCTCTCATCTATAGACCGAACAAATAGTCAAAACTACACTATAATGTACAGAAATTTGATTTATTATTAATGATATTCCAATATTTTTTGAGTTTTTTTTATATATCCTTCATAAGCCATTTCCTTGTCCTGAAATAATAGACAACGCAAAATCTTGTCATTTTCGATCGAAAGACGAAGCAATGACACTGTGGATTGTCAGTAAGATCTAGACTGGCAAAGGTTTTTTTTTTGTAAAACAAAAAATCCGAAGATAAAATCAAAGATCAACAGCAACATTTTATAAATATTATTTTTCTGTTAAATGTGTCTTATATAATTTATATTCCCTGTTAAATGATTTTTAAAAGCTTTCAGACATCCAATTTAATAACAAATCTCATGAGTATCCGACGTTCACCCCAATTACATCCCTCCTGTCAGTAACAGCGGTCTTCAGCAGAAAATAAAATACACACTGATTTAGGAAAAATCTTATTATAAGCATAGGATTATGATTCTGTATTTTATAGGTTATGTCGACAATTAAAGCTATCCATGGCCATCGTATCCCCTAATAGGCAGTAGATGACACTGGATGAGAATTAGTTCAAACTAATAACATCTTTCTGGTCGAAATTTAACCATACATTAAATATTAAAATCTCTAACTTTTTCCACCAGGAAACCCATCTGCTTGTTTGCTATCTTATGATATTAAAAAAAACACACGTAAGCAGATACACTGATACACACCTGAGATGTTACTAGGTGATAGAGTTTTGCATTGTCTCGCCCAGGTCAGGTACCACCGCCTTACCTATTCCTGCCGTAATAGCGTCAGTGCTTGTCGCTGTCGTGTTCCGGTTTGGAGGGTAAGGTAGCAGGTAAACTTATGCATATGACATTAGACCTCGCCACAAGATAGCAACGCACCATTAACATCTTTGGTGTCTATAGGCGATGGTTGACTCTTTCCATCAGGAGACCCATCTGTTTGTTTGCTATCTTATGATATAAAAAAAAGACTTATAACACCCTTCGTTTTGCGTCGGGGGTTTAAAAGAAAAAAGTATAATTACGACCGATTCCCTTGGGGATGGCCTGGTAGCAATTATCGACTCTCTGGAGATAATCGGAACCTAAGGCTTTACGTGCTTATCCGAGGTACGAAAGTAGTAACACACCACCTGCTAAACTCCAATCTGCTACTAAGATTATGGACTTGGAGAGAAAAACCTCTAAAAAAACCTCTATAATACTTTTGACCGACCCGGGGATTGAACACGGGACCACAGGATCTGAATCGAATAGGCAATCCCTTAGAACACGAAGCAATCGAACAATTGGTAGTCGAGTTTTTTTTTAATTAGAAAAATTCCAGTTCTATCTGGATTTAGATAGTGACAGTGGTCACAAAAACTCTTATTTCTATTGACAGGGGAATCGAAAAGTACGTCTCACAATAGTGCAAAAATTGGTAAAGTACGTGTCAGGCCACGCGCAATGTAGGATTCCAAAGTTGCCTATCACCATAATTCGGACTAATAAGAGGTTTTTATAGTCTAATACTATGAATATTTTACCGGTGGGAGGCATGCGCTGTGCCGCACTCCTGGCTGCATGGGTACTACCATCTTGCTTATTTCTCCCGTCAAACAGCTTTGCTGTATTTCGGAGAGAAGGGCAAACAGGCAGTGTAATTACTGGCGCCGACACTTAACATCTTACGTCTCAGGATAGGCAACACATGAATTTAACACCTGGGCTACTTCCAGCCCAGGTATCTCATTTTTGTTCATTGGCGAAGTCGAACACTTACCATCAGGTGGCACGTCTACCAGTTTGCCTATCTCAATAATATAAAAAAAATTCAACGTCAAGGACAAATATATATCAGCACCACAGGTTCACCGCCTATAAAAACTTATCTAAGTACATTTTATAAATTGGTCGACTATTGCTTAAAATTTTGTAAAGCCTTCTAAGCCATGATAGTTTTCCTTTTAAATTCATTATATTTACTACTACCATAATTTTTTCCCCACCTCCAAAACCAACCGTTTTTCCTACAGAGAGGGAGACACTTGACAGTAACAAAAATTAGCAATTAGAAGATTAATATTTACAAACGAAACTTGTTTTCACAAACCTACAATATTTTTTAAAAATCTGTCCAACGATACCCCACACAATGAGGTACGTGAGAAAAAAATTAACATCCCCACTTTACATGTAGGGAGCTACCCTAAAAAAATATTTTCCAAGATTTTATATCACAACTTTGTTGACTTGACTAATATGTATATTCGTATTAAATTACAGCTTTCTAGTACTAAGGATCTCTGAGCAATCATGCGGACGGACGGACGGACATAGCGAAACTATAGGATTTCCTAGTTTACTTCGGAACCCTAAAAACTAAAAGTATCTTCACACCCGTATCCCTGAAGAGGTAAGCAAAGGTCCAACCAGTGCATCCACGATTAGCTGAAGATATTAAAGTCCCACAAATGTGATAAGTAGCAAGCGTATCGCTACAGTATACTGGAGACTAACAGTAGTCAGTCTACATACAAGTGATATTCGAGCATCGCACACATAGACACCTCTTACTGACGCGATATCTAGGAATGGTTCGGGACAGTTTGTTCCGCATCAGTCCGAGATATCGCGTCCGTGAGAGATGTCTATGTGTGCTATGCTCGAATATTACTTGTATGTAACATTGACTTCTGTTAGTCTGTGAGTATTCTGTGGTATTGCTCACCGATTCAGTAGAGTATACTTGTATTACTGGTTGGTTGATATCAATACGCTTGTCTACTGAATAAATAATAGTGCAATACTATACTTTTCCCCTGAACATGCTTCGGTTACGAATTAGGTAATAATTTTTTGTTTTTGCTGGAAGTATGATAGTAGAGGAAGGAAGAAAGGATAAAAAAGATCATTTTATTTCTGGGCCCTTCAGTGACTTTGTTCTGTTTCTTACTGCTTTTCTAGTGTCACTGGTATTGTAGAAGTGAACTTTATAAGATTCGGTGAAAAGTCTTCTTTGAATGTTAGTAAATAACTCACTAGTTTTGTTGGTTAAAAAAAATAAGTGCTTCTTACTGTCATATTCGTCAAATTTTGAAAGATATTTTAAATGCTTTATATGATTTTTTTTGCTAATATATCACCAATATTACCACCAATATCTGGACTGCTACTAAAACCTTCTTAATAAAAAAAAACATATATTCCGCTCTATGAACTGTACCAGGGATTTTATGTCATAAGCCAAACAAACCATCCATTAGACTAAATTAGGCCAAAGAAGCAATCAGTTACAGTACAACAACGAGGGATTATGAATAGTATTAGCTATTATTCAAAGAACGTTTACATGAAGAGTTACTTTCATATATTTTAATTCCCAAATCCATTGATAAACATAGTATCGCTTGCTGAACGCAAACATTTGATCGTGAACATGCAAAATGCATAAAAATGCAGCATCAGGCTATAAACTCGGGTTTTATGAGAGACCACGCCAGCTGCAAGTAATGAATTCAACCCCTACCACATTTTATTATCATAATATATAGCTTAGCTAATTGGTTCAGTTCATACATTTTTCGTACGTTGTGGATTCTTCCGCAAAAAAATCGAACAAAACGGTTTGAAAACTTTTTTTAGGTTTGAGTCGCCAAGGTTGGAACGAACTGCCTGAGTCTATTTTTCCTCACAACTTTCCTGGAACCTTTAAGAGTAGAATATATAGTTTTCGTTCGAAATAAGCATGAGAATATATATATATATATATATATATATATATATATATATATATATATATATATATATATATATATATATATTCTCACAGTTAGTCCTACAACTATGCCCCTGCCGACATTAATTAAATATAACTTAATATTCAAAGCAAAATTATTAAAATGTCAGAATTACAAATAAACTATAATATTGTCACGAAAATTAATCGTTTGAAAATCTAAGAAAATTGGAGCAGCTCAGAGCTTTGCGGCAATGTATTTACACTTTCATGTCTCACAAAAACTTGTAAACAATTATTGGTACCAGCTATTGATAAAAGCCTTTATTAGAATTCAATGGACAATTTTTAATAGCAAGTAGACATGGAACACTACAGAAATCATGAACTCCTTAAAATCGTATACATTATCTTACTTTTTTATTTATCTATGACAAACCGAATAAGTTACAGAATAAGTTATACATAATTTAAGATAAGAGATGTATTTATTGTAAATATGTAGAAAGTTACAATACGCAAGGCTGTATAAACATAATAATCACTTTACCTTCTAAAAAAGAAAAAAACAAGTAACATCTGTTTAATCTGTAAGGTGCATAAAGTTTTTTGTTTATTATTTTTTATCAATAAACTTTTAAAATGAAATAATTTTGTCAAAAGAGACATAAAATTACCAAATCTGTGTTGCTGACATATTGCTTGAAAGGCTAAAAATTGAATGCAATAATCAGCTGTTCAAATTCCAGTTACCATAATCCTTGTTGGTTTCTCGTTAATTTTTTTACATATAAAAAAGTGCCAGTATTAGAATTTACATATTTTCAGAAAAAATAACTAACTAATTGTAAATGATAATTGATAACCATATATCAACATGTGTTGGATTTTAGGCGAAATTTGTATGAACACTTATGATTATATCTTTTAATGGTAAGTGGCGCATCGGTTTTTATAAGAGACGGGCGATTGTTATAGGTTTGAGACCTATACGTCTAAGTCACCAGTGCCCCATCATCATACAGAATTGTATAAAACGGGAAGTTTCAGTAAAGACTGAAAAAAGTAAAATATTATGATAAGTAATTATTCCTAATCGTCTTTTTTTATTATTATCGACAAAGAAGCGCTTGACCAAGATCTCGCCTGATGGTAAGCTAAGATGTAGCCTAAGATAGAACGCGCTTCCCTAGAAGGGACCTGTTCACTCTTCTCTTGAAGATCCCTAGATTGTACTCGTCGGGGAACACACTCAGGAAGCATGTTCCAGTCCCTTGCGGTAGTCTCTAGTCGATAGTAAAACTCGTAGTAAGGGTAACAATTTAATAGCACATAAAAATAGCAACTTCCAATAAAATTAACTAAACGTGTTTGTTAGTCATGAAACAAGTGCTAACAAGTGCAAACCTGAGGTACCTATATTAAAACGGAGACTCGTCTGCTCATGTATATTGCCTTTGTTTTATGACACTCATCTATCTGCTAACGGGTACATAGTCTACATTTTTTATCGAGATATTCAAATTAAACTTTTTATTTTTTATTAATGTTATATTTCATTTAATTTGTTTAAGTTTCAAATCTATATTATATAAATAAAATGTTAGTATGCTCATAACTTCAGAATAAATCAACAATTTCTTAGTTTTATTCGTTGTTGTCAGAAGGATTGCATAAAAGAAAATTATTTTTATGTTATAGTACTCACCCATACTTTGAGAAAACTTGTAAAACTTTAAAAACAACAAAGAAAAATATCGACATGCAGGATTTGAACCTGCGACCGTCTCCCTAAAGCCAGGACGCTCTACCAACGTCACGTAACTTCGCTACGTCGAGCCTACTGACGCTGGCTCAGCGGTAGAGCGTATCGGCTTTAAGGAGACGGTCGCAGGTTCAAATCCGGCGTGTCGATATTTTTCTTTGTTGTTTTTAAAGTGTATAAATCAACATTTTTTAAATCGGATGGGAAAGTTTTCAAAATCTCATAATATAAAAACTGAGTGATAGAGTGAAAGACGGAATAGGAAAGATCTTCAATATCGATACTAATATGAGAAATGTAGAAGTCTGCCTCACTGTCTGTTAGTATCTAAACGCATGTCGAAGATGCGTGGTCGAAGTTCTGTAACTGTATCAAAATAAAAATCTGTAAACTGGTTGACCCTGCAGGGCATCCCTGAAACTTCTCGCTAATTTGAGGTATTTTAAACTCAAATAAAAAAAGAAATAGTGTTTTGAACTATGCTAGCATAGAGTTTTGAGTTCAAAGAGTTCAAAATCTAAAGTTTTTTTAACAATGATAGTTATTCAGTTTTTGAAAAGATGTATATTTTTTCAAAATGATCAACGAGTTTGATCTTTCGAATAACATTCAACGCAATTTTTTATCTCTAAATTGTTTTACTAGGTTAAAAATGTCGAAAAAATGTAAAAAAAATGTTTGACATTGATAAATCCCGAATGAATCAACCGATTTTAATCCGATTTACGGTATTTGACGCAGTCTTTTAAGCAGAAGAGCTGATTAGATTTAAAAGAAAAGGGTATATTAGCCTGAAAGTTATTTTAAAAACACGAAGTAAATTTCATGTAAACAGCGTGATTTTAATTAAAATATTGTAGAAGGTCGAAAAATGATTGGTTGAAAATTTTCGAAGTTATGTCGAAAAAGCACTTTTTTAATTTTTCGTCAATTCATATGAAATTTCATGCAAATATGTCCAAGAAATAAAAAGTTTCATACAATTTTTTTTCCCGATTTCATCCCCTTAAAGCTTGCATTTTGAAAAATCATTTCTTAGTGGATGCTTACGTCATAAGAAGAATACGTGTGCGAATTCAAGTTTTTAGCCTTTAGGGCTAGAAACTTGTATCCGCACGTTTGGCCTGTATGTTTATATAAAACTTTCATGCCCTATTTTGCCCTCTAAGGGCTGAATTTTGAAAAACGTTGAAATACATAACTCATTATTTTTGCCGTACTCAATTCTTGCGAAATTTCATGCAAATATGTCCAAGAAATAAAAAATTTCATACAAATTTTCTACCCTATTTAATCCCCATCGGAGTTGAATTTTGAAAAATAATTCCTCAGTGGATCTCTACGTCATAAGAGGAATACGTTTGTGAAATTTCAAGTTTCTAGTCGTAAGGCTTTGGCTTGTGAGATTATTTAAAACATTCATCCCTTATTTTATCCTTTAAGAGATTGAATTTTTCTAAAATGTGGAAATACGTGGGTAAATCATTATGTTTGCCGTACTCTTTTTCCGAATTTGGCTTACGCCGTAGTGAGTGATTAGATCCAGTTTAATTCGCTTTTACCTTCTTTATAAAAATAGACAAACTCTAGATCAGCTTTCCTCACTCAGTATTTCCGACCAGCCTTGATATTGGAATTTTTAAGAGAAGGGTCGATACAATTTTCAGAAGCCGGCATCGCATTAGCAACTAAGCTTTTGTGTTTCAAATGCCTATGGGCAATATTCGCTCGTACACCTGCAGATACTATAACTACACAAATGTTCGTTTACATAATATTGCAAAATAAAAACAACTGAAATCTAATTCAAAAGGAGAATTTTACGGAAAGTTAAACTTATTTCTAGGATATTAATGCGTTTCCTACTATATTACAATATAACAAGTCTGAAGAAAAGTCGTGTCTGTTATCTAATAGGAATTTATGAACTTAATAGTCACCATTGCAGTAAATTTCATATTTCAGTATCTTCTAAACCAATTAGACTATCCAAACTAAATGTATCAATATCAAGCGTCAAATACTACATTGCTGTACACCCACAGTTTGCCGATATATTTAAGTCCTGTGTAATAGAACCAATAACCTACAATGTTTGAAATATAAATAAATTATTTTAACGGTTATTATTTGTTTTATTGATGTATACCTAAATGTTCTACGCAAAAACAGATTTTCAATCAGATTTTTTTAAATATAAATTTTACAAGCCTTTAAAATACTACCTAAGTCAATGCATAAAAATATATTCAACTCCACTTATGCCTTGTCCTACCGGCTAACTTCAGTCAAAAATTTTATTGGTTTATGTACAACTATAAATCTTGCGCTTACCGGCCGGTCGGCGGCGCGCGCTGTGTGTTCTAAAACCGCTGGGAAACGTGTTAATTTTTGGATGAAAAAAAATATAGGGACTTCAGCTGAAAACCAAAATTTAGTACATTTTTTAAGTAAATATCACCATATAAAAATCATGCGGATGATTAGAAATAGTATTAACAAATTATTTGTTTTAGAGATTTTTTAGCCTGTTTGCGGAATTTTATATGAACAAAACCAATTACTTCCATCAGCAAGACGTAAAAGATACCCGTAATTTAGAAATTTACGAAAATCTGTAGACCCCAGTTATCGCATTAAAACTCATATTCATTTGAATAATACGACTTATTTAGAAATGAGGTGATAGAAATCATCATCTACTTCACCCATCGACAAAATGATAAACCACAGTGACTCTGAACGTCTTCAGGCCGATATTTACTCTACACACCATAACAAACCCGGCGGAATCACGTTTATTTCTTTAATTTGATTGAATTCTTCTTGTTCACCATTAGCATATTTATCATGATGAAGGCAATTATCAAGTTTTACAATTCTTAAGAAAAGATAATCACCTAATTTCTTTTGTTTTCATCTATTGTAACATCCAACGACTTTGTTATTTTCGCATTCAATTGTAAGTTTTTATTCGTACTACTATTTTTATAACTGAAATTTTTGTGTTCTTTTACCAACGAACCTTAAATTAAAAACTTTTCGAGTTCTCGATACACTATTCTATCTCGTTACATTGTTACGGTTGTGATATTAAAGTAACGATTAAAACTTGTCCATTGAGGTCAAATAAAATACAGATGCTGTAAGTTTTTGAAGAGTTAGGTATACAGGAAGCACATGAATATACTGCACCATCAAATGAAAGTCTTCGTCTTTACGTGATTCTTATTAAATAATTGAATTATGAGAAAATCAAATCGTTTGGACCTGTAAATGTTTTTAATATTCCTTTCATCATCTATACATATAATAAAATCGTAGGAAAGTCAATATATGTCCGGGGTAAACTCAAAAAGTACTGCATGGATTTACTTCAAATTTTGTATGAATATTACTAACAGGTCGGGTCAACATATAGGCTACATATTATCACGCTATCACTTACGGGGGAGAAGCTGTGCGGAGTAAACGAAATCCGTGCGAACAAAGTTGCGGGCAACAGCTAGTATATCATATAATACAATTGTACTGATGTTCTTTAAATGGTGAAATAAATTTTCATAAATAAAACTTAAAATTCTTTTGATTTGGTCATCTTTCAAACGTTAAAACAAATCTAAAACAATTTATCCTTAAATTATATTTGTTTAGTGGAATTTGGACTATATGATTAAAATTTATTTTTTCCTTGGTATTACACTAATCCCATCAGGCAAGCTTTAACAATATGCATAGATCTTACAATTATGCTGCATAAAGGACCGAGCAAAATGAGGCCGGCATCAACGGGCCGAGTCACATCGCAAAAATCCGCCTAGATCGCTTTTATACGTTTTGTATGAAGTACCGCACACTATAGTGGGGAGCAGTGGACCATTCTGAGGCGGATGTTAGTGAATTCGATGGGCTCCACCCCACCTCGTCGCTGTGTGCAATAGCAATCGGAAACGCGCGCACGTTCCTCCTGGTTTTGAGCGTTTTATTAAATCACGTAATTACGGATGAAGAATTGTAGTTCAAGGTTATAAAGATATATATTATAATTAGCAAGATCCACGTCATGACGATCAAACAAGGATGACGATCAAATATAAAATTTGGAAAAAAATATGAAAATGCGCTACCGCAACCTACCGCTACCGCTCCGACCTGCTGTGGCCCGTCTTAATGAGCTATGCTGCATTTTTTGTTGCGATGCGGCCCGTCTCAATGTGTTCGATCCTTTAAACATCAAATATAATAATTAGATGTAGGTACGTTACAAATTTAAGAGTAGTCAATTAAATAAACTTGAGTCAGTAACAAATATTCATCATATTTATTATAAAACATCGACGAGACTTATTAATGTAGTATTAATTTATCAGTTTGCACGATATAACTTCAGATTGACAGATGCGCATTGCACAGATAACTAAGTTAAACAAAAAAAAACTATTTTAGATTAGCAGCTTTTTATTATAAAAAAAGTAATTTAAAAAATAAACCGACTAAATTATCTGTGAACTAGACTCGTATCTCAAAAACTTCAGATCAATTTTGATGAGACTTAAACTGGTTCTCTATATTGGAATGTAGGTACCGGATTTAACCATAAAGAATTATTTGGTTATGATTTTTAATTTCCAAGAATTTCGTGTATATCTCATATATACTTCGTGTAAATGCCCAAGTAAATCATCATATTCAAATATTATCCAATTCCAACAATATTACGCGCATATGTCAAGCTGATAATTTCCGATTATTTATCAGTTGATTAATATTGTACCTGAGAGAGAGTATAATAAAAGCAAATATTATCTACATGAAGCATATACATAAGTTATTACGTACTAGGGATAATTTATAACGTTAAATAATAATCTATATTAATAATTTCGTTTAGGGTTACGGTAGACTCAATCGAAACCTTACATAAATTATGAAGCGCAAAAAAATAATAATTTTGAGTCAACAACATATATCCGCAAAATTCGGATTGTCGAGTATTTTATTAAAATAGTGATTTAAAAATTCTAATGTTGTTGTCAGACCAGAATCGGCCACATATATTAAAAAAAAAAAAAATTCTTAAATGTTACAAATATGTGGTGTAGATGGCGTGAGCATTTATGAAAGTATCGTAGAATAAAAACGCAGATTATCGCGAAACTTATTTTCTCTTCGTTCATAAAAGAATAGAAATTAAAAAATAGCAACACTATAGTGTTGTCTTTATTAAACAAACGTAATACTTGAAAGAAGTCACTACTTTTTTGCTACTTTTTAATGTCTACTATTTGAGTTAGTATATAAGATTACGTATTATGAGACTTCCGAGCAAAGCCGGGTTTTCATCTAGTATTAAATATTAAACACATTTTTAATATTATTTACAAACATATTATTATAATAAAATCTTCGATTTGTACAACGGGAGTCTTGAGCAATAGTTAGTATAATATCGATAAGTAACACATTTTTTGTCTAAATTACAAACATCGATGGATACATCACACGATTTATTCTAATTCAAAAATAAGCGAGTTATTTGGCTGTCATGTGGTTGTAAGTCGATGATTCTAACACATAGAAATACATTTATAAATACTCTGATATCTAAACTTTTACTTATATTATAAAGAGAAAAGATTCGGTTTTTCGTTTGTTTGTTATAATTTAACTCGAAAACCACTGGATTGATTTAAAAAAATCGTTTTTCTTTAGAAAGCTACAATATCCAGAAGTGAAGTAGGTTACCGACCTTTACTCGACTCAGCAACGAGCAATAATTTTTTTTCACGCGAACGAAGTCACAAGTCACTGCTAGTATTTGATAAACACCTAAACCCAGGTATATAAACGTCATTGCTCATCATTAAAATTTTTAACTTGTATATCACTATCCACTCCAGGAACGCGACGGAGCAGTTAGAAATTCTGTAAAAAGCTCCAGTAACACTTTACCTTAACTCGGGAATCAAACTTCAGTATTTGTTGTAAGACAATTGACTAATCACTTGTAATTTAATTTTACATGAAAACTTTATTTTTGTATATCACTCGACCGGTTTCACTTTTTAAGCATCTTCAGAATGTAATATACTTATAGCATATTACATCCTGAATTGATGTTTTTTTTTTTTTCAGAATTTCTTACTGCTCCGTAGCTCGAGTGAATAGTGATATAGGCGATACTTGGTTCCCGATAGAGTCAAAAATTTTAATGATGAGCAAAGACGTTTGTATATCTGGGTTTGGGGTGTTTAGTTTTGTATATCACTCGAACGGTTTCACTTTTTAAGCATATTCAGGACATAATACCACAGTATACTGGAGACTAACAGTAGTCAATCTACATACATGTGACATTCGAGCAACGCACACATAGACACCTCTCACGGACGCGATATCTCGGAATGGTTCGGGACAGTTTGTTCCGCACCAGTCCGAGATATCGCGTCCGTGAGAGGTGTCTATGCGTGCTATGCTCGAATATTACTTGTATGTAACATTGTCTTCTGTTAGTCTCTTAGTATTCTGTGATAATATGCTATAAATATATTACATCCTGAAAATGCTTAAAAAGTGAAACCGGTCGAGTGATATCTATATACATATAATAAAATCGTAGGAAAGTCAAAACTGTACATTGAATATTTTTTAAAAGAATACTTGGGGCGTGATCTACAATCGATATCGAAGCCAAAAATATAGTTTTTGGAATTTTTGTCTGTTTTTCTGTATGTATGTCCGGGGTAAACTCAAAAAGTACTACATGGATTTGCTTAGAATTTTGCATGAATATTATTAACAGGTCGGGTCAAAATATAGGCTACATATTATCACGCTATCACCTACGGGGGAGGAGCTGTGCGGAGTAAACAAGTCCACGCGGACGAAGTCGCTGGCAACAGCGAGTACAAAAATAAAATTTTAAAGATAAAGTACAAGTGATTAGTCAATTGTGTTACAATAATGGAACTTCACTAAGTGCCAACGATGTAAAATATAGCATATATTAAGTATTTGTGATCTGCTGCCAAACCGACAAATCTACCACCAGATGTTGCATGAAGGGCAATTTTATGATTCTTTATAACAGAGCACTAAAATTTATAATTTGACAAAACAACAAAGTAACCCTTATAAACGGACAGACAAAGCTATTACATTGCAAGCGTTTTAGTAGGTAGTCAAAAATTTCACTACATACGCAAAATTGAACTTTATTGTATATGGTATTAAGCATATATCTCTGTGTTACAATATATAATAAAAATTTTACCGGATCACTAAACTTTTAAAAGCATTTTTCTCAAACTTTGTCAATTTTCTAAAATATAAACGTTTATATCCGAGTAATCTCCATGTCTTTAATGCTCGTGTTTTTTTAATTGTCTGAACTAATAGTTTATCCATACTAATATTATGAATGGGAAAGTGTGTGTGTTTATTTGTCCATCTTTTACGGCAAAACGGAGCAATGTATGGACGTGATTTTTTTAAGTTAGGATAGTTAAAGGGTTGGACAGTGACATAGGCTACTTTTTGTCTATTACTTTACCCGAGCGAAGCCGCGGGAAAAAGCTAGTTTTCATATAATTAACACATACCACACAAGCTAAGTTTTCAATTACACCTTGTTAACGGCAAATATTAACAACTATTATATCGATGGCTTTGTTCACAATGTATTAAATTTTTTTAATTTTCACTTTTTTAGTGACAAGTACACTAAACGTTGTGCTCTTTCGTTTGCGCGTATCGAAATATCGATAACAGTCTTGTGAATAGATGCATATTTTTTTTATTATTTTACTTTGTTTTCGTACTGTTCATATCTAAACTTTAAAAAACTTTAAAATGCTCTTCTCATAATTATCAATTTTGTAGTTAGTGCAACTGTGAACTAAGGCATCGATATGCCTTATATTTTCATCCAACGAAAAACTTTTGTATATTTGTATGTTTGTCCACAAATATCTCGAAAACTAAAAGTCATATCGAGATCATTTTTTTTATTTAAATAGGTATATACCAATTTAGAAAACAGTCCATTTTTCATCAAAATCAGTTCTATACTAATTTTAATGAAACTGTGAGACTGAATGGTCCTAACAAGATGGCACTAATATATTATAGACACTGGTCCTAGGAACAAACTTTTTTGGATAAATAACAAACTGAGTTTTGGTGAACAGCTTCGTTTTGACGAGACGCCCATCTTTTCTATATTCGAAAAATCTCGATTCGGGTAACTAATAAAGATAGATAAAAAAAAACTTCTTTACGTATAGGACAAAGTAACTCTTGAATTATAATAATAATAATTAACAAGCTGTTGTGATGAAATTAGGTTGTTTATAAATTGATTAATATCAATTTAAAAATCACATAATTCCGAATCATAAGAGCGTCAAAAAAACCATCGAATGTAAAAAACGTATTGTGTTAACGCGTTTGTGTTGTTTGTGTTATGGTAACGCGTGTTAGGTTAATCGACCTAAACCTTTAAGGAGCTAATAAGGTATCTGGTTCTCATACGAAATAAATAACAATTAAAAAGTACCCTTAAATTTTAACCTAATTATTTAGAAAATTCATAATTAATACGCACCAACACGTCCACGCAAGTAACGCACATATCGATAGATAGCTAAATAGTTAGTTACATAAATAGGCAGTAATAGGCAGTATTTACGTAACTACCTATTTATCTATCTATTGATATGCGCGTTATTTGCGCGAACGTGCTGGTGCGTATGAATTATGAATTTATTGGATAATTAAGTTAAAATGTAAGAGTATGTTCTTTTTAATTTATTTAGAATGAGAATCAGATACCTTATTACCCCCTTCGCGGTTTAGGTCGACTTACCTAACAGGCAGTACATATATATAATATATATAATGTATGTAATGCTCTTTCGCCGAATTCAAATGTTCGAAGCCACCTGACTATATTAGTTACCCGATTCGAGATTTTTTTGAAGAAAAGGTTTGCATCTCGCCAAAATGAAGTTGTTCATAAAACATCTGCTTGTTATTAATCCAAAAAGATCTAAGACCACGGTCTATAATATATTGGAATATATTTTAAGACTCGTTTAAAAATTGCATACATGACAAATACGCCAGTCTCTTTGGCCTTTTGAGTATGATTTTTATTGATTCTAACAGAAACACGATATAATTAGCTGTAAATTAGACTAATAGTTATCAAGAGTATAAAGCGGTGAATAAAGGTATAATTCAAACAGTCTAACTGATTTTAGTTAATTGAACTCGGTGAACAGCTGTCTCGACTATACAAAGAGTCAAAACACAATCACTATACCACTAATTATTTGCGAAGAACAAAAGCTCCAGCCTCCTGTTACTTAATAGATTCGATTTAAGTGAAACTATAATGTCAAGTTACGTGCTGTTCAAACTTGTTGAGCCCAAATATTCCAATTAAGTTGTAGACGTGAAATGTCAGGGGGTCATGAAATACGTATATAACTGAAATCCCTTGATCAAATTCAGCTGTTACATTTGAAGTTATCTGATTTTATAACATACTGGCCGCCCGCCCCAGCTCCGCACGGGTAGTAACCGCACGCACCTAATAAAGCATTGGTAAAATGCGTATCGGGCCAAGCGCAATGTAGGGTTTCGAAGTAGCCTATCACAATATTGCGGATTAAAAAGAGGGCTTTAATTGTTTCATACTATTAACATTTATTCTATTTAAGGTCGATGATGGATATATCTGCACCACAGGTTCACCGCCTATAAAAACTTTAAATTCATTTTCTAAACTAGTCTAGTTCCGATCCGGTAGTAACTCAAAAAAAACTCACACACACATATATATATATATATATATATATATATATATATATATATATATATATATATATATATATATATATATATATATATATATATATTAGGATGCTTCATTTGGGACGACTATTTTTTTTTCTTACTCCATTGACGAAATACTGTTCTAAACATAGAAAAAAAAATTCTCACCAAAGGATAGCTCTTAATTTCAATTCTAAGTACTCGCTGGATGAATTTAAGTTTTCCCATATAATTAACCCATAAAAATAATTTTTTTTTTGCTTAAATTATCTATAGCATAGCGACATTTCATGATATTCATTTGACCATGGGCGGAAGTTGTAGAGGGATCCTTCCTCTTTAAAAGCTCTTACAGCTCATTTCCAATTTATGACCTATCTCGCCGGTAAAAATTTGAACATTCGATTTTTGCTCAAAAGTCGCTTTTTCGCTGAGATACATTTGATCAAATGTATCTCAGCGAAAATTCATTTGAAGGCTTCGGCTATTAATTTATCTTGTAGAAAATTGAATTTTTCGCAAAAAAGTTCCTTTGCAATTTTTGTGTCAGATCAGTAGTTTAGGAGAAAACATCGAAAAACCACGACTTTTGAGCAAAAATCGAATGTTCAAATTTTTACTGGCGAGATAGATCATAAATTGGAAATGAGCTGTAAGAGCTTTTAAAGAGGAAGGATCCCTCTACAACTTCCGCCCATGGTCAAATGAATATCATGAAATGTCGCTATGCTATAAATAATTTAAGCAAAAAAAAAGATTTGTATGGGTTAAATATATGGGAAAACTTTAAATTCATCCAGCGAGTACTTAGAATTAAATTAAGAGCTAATCTTTGGTGAGAATTTTTTTTCTATGTTTAGAACAGTATTTCGTCAATGGAGTAAGAAAAAAAAAATAGTCGTCCCAAATGAAGCACCCTAAAATATATATATATATATATATACATATATATATATATATATATATATATATATATATATATATCATAAGATAGCAAAAAAGCAGATGGGTCTCCTGATGGAAAGAGTCAACCATCGCTTATAGACACCAAAGGTGTTAATGGTGCGTTGCTACCTTGTGGCGAGATCTTATGCCACATACATAAGTTTACCGGCTACCTTACCCTCCAAATCGTAACACGACAGTGACAAACACTGACGCTATTGCGGCCAGAATAGGTAAGGCGGTGGTGCCAGATCAGGGCGAGACAATACAGAACTCTACCACCTAGTAGCCACGATGTTAGTGACACGTATAGCCAATCGGTCGCCTTTTACGTCCTGCCTGGTAGAACAGCAGTTGGCCTATTCTTCAAAGGAGCCAGGGACCAACACGGTGAAAAACTAGTTTTGTTTTTTTATTATTCCATAATATAAAAAAAAACTTTCTTTAAAATATTCTTACCAGTGCAGAAATGCATTGACTATCTTCGGATATTTCGGATCTTCTCAGTGTGTGGCCGCGTTTTCGATCCGATAGTAGTTTTTAAAAAATATGTTGACGTGTCATAATAACTTGTAAAAAGTTTTATTGAATAAAGTACTTCTGATTTCTGATTTAACTTCAACATAAGATAAATCCAGTCGGTACTTCAGGCTGTACTCGTCCGTTCTATCCCACAGGACTTTGTTACATTTCATATAAGACGAAACTTTGTTGACTGTTATTTCAAAAGTTTTAACTCAAAAGTAAGGAAAGAAAGATACGATTTTATATCTGCATTCAAAACTGACTGAACTGAACTGTAGATTGTATTTTACAACCGATTTTTGAAAAGGAGGAGTTTATTACTTCATCTGTATTTTTTTTTGTTTGTTACCTTAGAACTCTTTGTTTGTATGTTTGTCCGTTTCTCCGTTTGTACGTCCGTCCGTCCGTCCGTCCGTCCGTCCGTCCGTCCGTCCATCCGTCCGTCCGTCCGTCCGTCCGTCCGTCCGTCCGTCCGTCCGTCCGTCCGTCCGTCCGTCCGTCCGTCCGTCCGTCTGTCCGTCTGTCCGTCTGTCCGTCTGTCCGTTTTGAAAATTCTTTTTTTGCTCGAGAGGTATATTTCCCCGTGAGGTCCTATTTTACTTTAGTAAAAGTCTGGTGCAGGATTCCGGAGATACAGGAAATTGGAAGTCGGTTACTGTAGTTTTAAAATATTACTCGACCGAAGTGCGTTTGCGTTGAGGCATACGATATAGTCCGGGATCCCAGGAACAAACCTTTTTTTAATAACAACAAGCTGAATTTTTGTGAACAGCTTCGTTTTGATGAGGCAATTGATCTTCGAAAAATCTCAAATCGAGTAACTAATAAAGATAGATAAAAAAGAAAACTTTACAGTGTTGGCCTAAGAAAAGTTTCTACTTTACGTGTAGGACAATGTTACCCTTGAATAACAATAATAATCAACAAGCTGTTGTGATAAAATTAGGTTGCTGTTAAATTGATTAATATCAATCCCATAATTCCGACATTTTTGAGTGGAGGACTCGCCAGAAAAACCAACGAGTATGTAGGATCAAAGTTTCGTCGTGTTTTCATAATAGCGATTAAAGTCAAAAAATAATCATTGTTATTAATAAATATTTTTCCTTCGTCGAATCAAAACTTTTAAAGCCCATAACTTTATTATCTACCCAAATTGAGATTTTTCGATAGAAAAGATGGTTTTCTCGTCAAAATGAAGCTGTTCACAAAAATTTAGCGTGTTATTAATAAAAAAAAAGTTTGTTTCTGGGATCCCGGTCTAATAAACCCATCGTTGGAAAATAAACGATGAATTTTGACTTCATTGGATTCTATACGAGTAATGAGAAAGCATGAATAGTTTAATATCGACTGTCGTTTGTTAGAATTTCTGAAAGGAATTCTTGTAACTGAAATACTGTAATTCGAATCTCCATTCGTTTGAAGCTTGAAAGGTTCTAATGTATTCTTGTCTAATGAAACGAAAAATCTTTTTAGAATTTATTTTTCTAACAGCTGTTTCGGTTAGTTACGTTAGCTTTGAAATATCTTGACTATTATGTGGTTCTTGGAATTAGTTTCTTTATTTATTTATTTTTTTACTTATTTATCATTATTGAACCACATACAGAATATATAGGGTACAAATGGCGAGTTTAATTCTTATAACATTCTCTACCAGCTAACCATTCGGCTAACCAGAAAATCACACAGAGTGGTTAAATTTTCGTAATATTCTTAAATGTATAATATCTTATATATAAAAATCAATTGCTGTTCGTTAGTCTCGCTAAAACTCGAGAGCGGCTGAACCGATTTGGCTAATTTTGGTTTTTAATTAATTGTTGAAGTCCCGGGAAGATTTAAAAGGTGAGAAAAAATAGAAAGGAACATTAAAGTAGTTAAAAAGGCAAAACGACGTTTGCTGGGTCAGCTAGACAACCATCGCCTATAGACACCAAAGATGTTAATGGTGCGTTGCTATCTTGTGGCGAGGTCTAATGCCACATGCGTAAGTTTACCTGCTACTTTACCCTCCAAATCGGAACACGTCAAAGACTAGCACTAATTCTATTGCGGCAAGAATAGGTAAGGCGGTGGTACCAGAGCCGAAGCAAGTCAATAAAGAACATTACCACCTAGTAGCCACGATAGTAGTGACTTGTATAGCCAATTGGTCGCCTTTTATTAAATAAGGACTGTAGGTGCGAGGGGTGGTTTTAAATACCAAGCATCAAAAATTTGGAATGAGTTGCCTCCACCTATGCGGGAAAAAATAGGTTTACATACTTTTAAAGTATTATATAAGTTTAAATTACTGGAACATCAACGAAAAATCGAAAATTTGAGACTACCCTACAATTCAACGTTCAGGCCTACCTCAGGTTGGTGGGTTTGGTAAACTGGTAATTGATGTTAGCGGCTATGCCTGTGCTGAATTCTCCCCCTCGAAAAATCGAATAAAAACGTAATTTATAAGCAGTTCATGTGTATGTGTTAGGATGTATTACATATGTATATGTTGTGTTATGTGTATATAGTATATGTATTGTCTATGTTGTGTAAGTATATCTATTTATTTTGTGTATGTTTAAAAAGGGTTGGGGATTTATATTCTTTTTTATATTCTTTTTTTTTCTCCCATCCATACTAATATTATAAATGTGAAAGTAACTCTGTCTGTCTGTCTGTCTGTCTGTCTGTCTCTTACGCTTTCATGGCCAAACCGCTGAACCGATTTGGATAAAATTTGGTACAAATATAATTTGAGACCCAAGAAAGGGCATAGGATAGTTTTTATCCCAGAAATCCCACGGGAACGTGAACTATGCGGGTTTTTATTATAGAATTTTTTCCACGCGAACGAAGTCGCGGGCACAGCTAGTACAAATATATATGTGAGATAAACATGCGGAGTTTGTGGCTGTCGTCACTTTCAACCACCCACCATTATTGCTCTACTGTCAACTCAGAGCTAGGGACAATTGAAAACCAGCGTTTCACAGTGTTGTTTCAACCGCACTGGAGAAACATAAGCTGAATTGTTCCTTTGGCCAAAAATAAGCGTACAGTTTCTCATGTATTAAGTATATTTAGTTGCTAGTTTCTATAGTATTGTGCCAATCTGGAAGGGATGTGAATGGACTGCGTTTGGTCGAGTTATTATAATCAGAAGCGCAGCTCACTTCGATTTCCCATTCAGGTTGGCAATAGTTTTAGTTTAGTGTTTTACTGTAATAAATATATTTAAGAAATTAGATTTAAGATTTTTGGCAATAAATTATTCTTATTCTTATTCTTTTATTACTTGCCTGGCAGAACAACAGTTGGCCTATCTTCAAACGAGCCCAGGACCAACATGGGGCTTTCTGAAGGTTTGGAAAAATGTTAGCTTTCTGCGCTTCTTCGCCATTTAAACTTTAACTGTGTTTTATATATTATAAGACAGCAAACAATCAGATAGGTCGCCTGATGGAAATAGTCAACCATCGCCTATAGACACCAAAGATGTTAATGGTGTATTGCTATCTTGTGTCGAAATCTAATGCCACATGCATAAGTTTACCGGCTACCTTACCCTCCAAACCGGAACACGACATTGACTAGCACTGACGCTATTGCGGCAGGAATAGGTAAGGCGGTGGTACTAGACCCGGTCGAGCCGATGCAGAACTCTACCACTAGTAGTCACGATGGTAGTGACGCGCATAGCCATTCAGTTGCCTTTTACAACCCGTCTGGCAGGACGACAGTTGGCCTATTCTTCAAAGGACTCCGGGACCAACACGGTCAAATTTCAAACTCAGTCAATCACAGTCAACGCAATTTTCGTAAAATGGGGTACAAAGTTTTCACTCCACGTACTAATACGTAGATTTTCAGAAGGAACATAGATATAAAAGTATATGACGTATAAAATTGCTCGAGAAAATCTTGATTCAACAAACTGTATGAATTGATCTAACTAGATAGCGAGACGTCAGATAAATCCCCGATGTTTGAAATTGGTCCAGTGTCCTGAAGCCGTTTCATTTTACAATAGCGATATTTATTCACAGAAGATTGCCAAACAGACATGCCGAGGATAAAAACGGTTTAAAAAGATTTAGTCAAATTGAATACATCCATTTACAAGCGTTGTGTATTTTGTGCGTTTTTGTAACAATTTAGTTTTATTAATGCACATAATTTAGGTTAATACTAAATGATATTACACTTTGAGTAATTTATTAAATACTAGAAGTTGCCCGCGACTTCGCCCGCGCGGACATTGTTTACTCCGCATTGCTCCTCCCCCGTAGGTGATAGCGTGATAATATGTAGCCTATATATTGACCCGACCTGTTAGTAATATTCATGCAAAATTTGAAGTAAATCCATGCAGTACTTTTTGAGTTTACCCCAGACATACACACAGAAAAACAGACAAACAGATAAACAGACAAAAAGACAAACAGACAAAAATTCTAAAAACTATATTTTTGGCTTCGATATCGATTGTAGATCACGCCCCAAGTATTCTTTTAAAAAAATATTCAATGTACAGTTTTGACTTTCCTACGATTTTATTATATATATATAGATGTGTTAAAGAGCATGGGCGAGACTGTACACATCGTTTTCTTTAGTTATTACCTTAAAGTTTAACATATTACGTAAGATACATAGATATAATATATATTTTATCTATCACTACATAGTATAAAACAAAGTCGCTTTCTCTGTCTGTCCCTATGTCCTTATGTCCCTATGTATGCTTAAATCTTTGAAACTACGCAACGGATTTTGATGCGGTTTTGTTTAGTAGATATATTGATTTTTAAGGAAGGTTTTAGTATATAAACCTTTCCGATATTCTCACGGGAACAAAAGCTACGCGGGTGAAACCGCGGGCAGGTCACTAGTTATAGTATAAAACAATGTTGCTTTCTCTGTCTGTCTCTATGACCCTATGTATAATATATAATATATAAGATAATATATAATAGATAATCTTTAAAACTACGCAACAGATTTTGATGCGTTTTTTTTAATAGATAGATTGATTCTTGAGGAAGGTTTTAGTTTACAAACCTTTCCGATATTCTTACGGGAACAAAAGCTTCGAGGGTGAAACCGCGGGCAAGTCGCTAGTATAATATATATTTTTTTAAGTTTGGACAATAATAGCTGGATAAAGTTGGAATGTATGTAAACTTTATCGTGTATGTAGTAGATATAATTCTTTTTTAGTTTTCTGTGATTGTGATTTACCTTGAATGAATTTTAGTAAAAAGACGTTTTCCAAAAATGGAACCTAGCTAGGTTACCGCCCCCCAAACCCCCTGCATACTAAATTTCATGAAAATCGTAGGAGCTGTTTCCGAGATTCAGATTATGTATATCACAGAAAACACGTATACAAATATATACAAGAATTACTCGTTTAAAAGTATTAGTTATTCATTAGTTTTATACTTTGCTCACTATTTTTCAATTAAACAACAGTGTTATTGTGGCTATTTTATCGGTTTTTTATCGGATATACTTTAGAGAGTACGCTGCAGAATTGCACGACTTTATTCCACCATCCCCGTTTTTCTATCGATCATCGGGCGCACAGATTGTAGGCATCGTCTTATGGTGGACGTTCCACGTACCCGGACAAAGCGGTTCGACTCAACATTCTTCATTCGAACCGCAAGGGACTGTAACATGTTTCCTGAGTCTGTGTTCCTGAATGGTACCATCGGAGGATCTTCAACAGAATGGTGAACAGATACCTTTTAAGGAAGCACGCTCCATCTTAGGCCGCATCTTAGCTTACCATCAGGCGAGATTGTGGTCAAGCGCTTCCCTATCATATCTTCACGCCAGATCCCTTACGGGGTAGGCAGAGAGAACCGAGTGCCATACATCACGATCCTTGCAGGCTTGTCTCGCTTCTTCCACATTCATCACTCTCTTCATTCATACACGCCGGTTGCGAAGACTCTTGACACAACCTTCGGACAGTACTCGATCAATCTGATCGTGGTATGTCAGTCTTGGTCTTCCCCGGTACCTACATCCTTCCACATTCGCGTTGTATATCTGTTTTGTTAACCTTTCATCTACCATTCTTTCTACATGTCCGAACCAACGGAGCATGCCCTTTCTCATCTTTACACCGACACTTTCTTTCAAACCTAACCTCTCTCTCACTTCGACATTACGAACTCGGTCCGCGAGTGTCACACCACATATTTTTCTTAGCGACCTTATCTCGACCGCGTTGATTCTACTTTCATGCCCTTTCTGACATACCCAACTCTCACTTCCATATAATAGCGTTGAGATAAGCACATTATTATGCAGGGCTAGACGGGCACCCTGACTTAAAATTGTGCTATTACGTAATCTCCCTAACGCTCCATTCACTCTGTTCCCTGCACACACTCTTCTTTCAACATCAGCGGTGTACCTTCCATCCCTGCTAAAAGCACATCCAAGATATACAAACTCATCCACTTGTTCCAGCACTACATCATCGACCACAACTCTTACATCCGTTCTGGTTGCTTCTCTTTCAAATACCAAAACTTTAGTTTTCTTCGCATTCAAATGTAAGCCCATACTCTTACAATCCTCATTCATAACTGTGACCAGTGTTTGCAGCTCAGATGGAGTTGAGCCTAAAAGTACAGCGTCATCTGCATAAAGCAGGCAGTTCACCACTAGATCACTCATGCGCATTCCCACATTCAATGACCTCAATCTTTGGAGACACTTATCCAGATATAGAATAAACAGACGAGCTGACAACACACAACCCTGCTTGACGCCGATATTGACATCGAACCAGGGCGATATGTTGACGTCCACCCGCACACACGCTTTGCAATCCCAGTACATGGATTGCAAAGCACGCAACAGACGCCCATCTATCCCATAACTGGGTAAAATGTCCCAAAGTTTCTTTCGCACAACTCTATCAAACGCTTTCTCCAAATCCACAAAACCGCAGAAAACCTTCTGGCCGACAGCCAGATGCTTCTCTACGATGTTGCGGAGTGAGAAAACTTGATCCATACATCCTCTTCCAGATCTGAAACCCCCTTGTGCCTCCCACAATATTCCCTCGGACTTCCCTTGCATTCTCCTTTCAATGATCTTACCATACACCTTCGATGCTAAGCTGATTAAACTGATGGCCCTATAGCTGTTGCAGTCTATACGTGAGCCCTTGCCTTTATACAAGGGCACGATGACCGCGCGCCGCCAGTCTTCGGGTACTCTACCGGTCCTCCAACATGTATTGCAGAGGACCCAAAAAGAGTCCCAGACGGTAGGACCACCGTATTTGATCATCTCAGCAGTCACCTTATCTATTCCCGCAGCCTTTCCGTTTTTCATACTTCTTATCGCTCATACGATCTCTTGCATAGTAATGTCCTGGCACGCATTCACCGTCTCTGAGTCACTTACTGAGTCAGAGACGGAGGCAGCGTCCTGAACAGCATCATACATATCTCCAAAATATTCACTCCATCGTTTTAACACGCTTTCTGTGCTTGTAAGAATGTCACCATCCTTAGATTTAATCCTATTCATTCTGGAGGCTGCCGAACAACTCCTAGACTTCTTCACCTCCCTCCAAAAAGTTTGGTGTTTGCCTCGAAGTTGCTCGCCAGTCTCTCTTCCGCTTTCAAACATTCTCTTTCACGCTTTTCTTTCACTAAGGTTTTGGTGGCATTCTTACAACAACGATACAATTCTTTCTTCTTGTCTTTCATACCATCATTCGCTTGCAAACATGATACATAGTCTAGCCATGCTTTCTTCTTTCTCTCAATCGCAGCTTTCACTTCATCATCCCACCATGCATCTCCTTCCATTGACTTGCACAGTTTTGCACTACCACATACTTCTTTCGCGGCTACTATCATACTATCTTTCAAAACTTTCCAACATTCGTCTACACCCAAGTCCGGTAGGTTCACTTTCGCCAACCTATCTCGAACCTGAATCTCATACATACTCCTTATACTCGGGTCTTGCAACTTTTCGCTCTTTATCCTTTCAAGCTCTCCGAATGGAACACGCTGTCGCCAATGTCGCCACTTCTTAAACAGACCCTTATATCTGCTTATTACCAAATAGTGGTCCGTTTCCAGATTGGGACCTTTGTAGGCGCGCGTATCCGTTAAACAACTGCGGAGTCTACTATCAATCAAAATCAGATCTATCACACTCTTTTGGTCATTCCTTCTCCATGTATACAAATGTATGTCCTTATGAGGGAATATTGTGTTAGCCACAAGAAGATTCCTTTCCATGCATAAATCCACAATGTGCTTACCGGCGTCGTTCACTCTACTGTCACCATACGGACCAAGTACGGCATCGAAACCAGGCCGCTTTGTCCCGACCCATCCATTCAAATCACCACACAAAATGACTCTTTCATTGTCATCAACCATATCCAGAACATCCCTTACAGAATCCCAAAACTTTTCCAGGTCACTGGGCGACGAAGAGCTTACCGGTGCATATAATACGACCAAAAAGACTCTCGTGATTCCCAGTTTGATCCGGACCCAGAGAAATCTCGAGCCAGCCATCCCATAATCTTTCAGACCAGAGACTAAGCGTGACGATAGAAGAATACCTACTCCGGCGCCAGCATGATCGCTCTGGGGTACACCAGACCACAGAGCCATCATGCCACCAGGGAGATCAGTGGTTTCACTACCTTTACGTTTAGTCTCTGTTACACACAAAACATCCAGGCATCTCTCATTCATTACATCTATCAATTCATGCATCTTATCTTCCAACCCACCTCTTACATTCCACGTGCCTATTTGGCACTCTGCTCCCCTCGACTCGCCTATTCGGGCCTGGCGTGATGGGTGGCGGCCCCCATCGCCGCATCCGCCGCTTTTCGTACCGACGGGGGCGGATCGGTACGCGTCTCCTCCAGGAGACGCCCTAATCCGCACCGCGGTACTTATTCGGGCCAGAATTGCAGTCCAGTGGACTGGCAGGGGTCGCGACGAGCACGCTTCTGGCCAAAATTCCCTATCGATAATAAAAAAAATTAAAATCATTCACGTATTTCATATTTAGTAATAATCTGTTTTGCCTTTGTATTTGGCAACTAGAGCGCGAGTTAAGTGTTGGCATAACCAAGAAACATAGACTATATACATTGTACAGTTTTGACACAGGACTTTTAGACAAGAATGTCATGTAAAATATTCTGTAGTAGGTACAAAAACAGTGAGAATTTCTATTTGAAACTATTATTATGAAGATGGTGATATATAAACTTTAGATAATTTAATAAAAAAATTTTTTTATTATTCAGTGGTCAAACTTAAATATAATTACATAAAACATGAGTCAATCAAAATAAAGTCCCAATATTTTTGTTTTGTAATTATTCTTCATTAGTCAATAAAAAATTTACGTCACAGAGCGTAAAATATTGAATTTGTCGACAATATCCATACAGTTTTGATAGTCTTTGAGGCTTTGTGACATTATATATTGTGCGGGAAGATGAGGACGTTTAAACTTGTCAATTTTAATCGATATTTTATTTATTACTAGCTGTTTTATTACTAGCATAGTTCCCTTAGGTTTTCCGGGATAAATACTATTCTAAATACTTTCTCGGGTTACAAACTATATTTATACTAAATTTCATCCAAATCGGTACAGTAGTTTAGACGTGAAGAAGAGACAGACAGAGTTTCGAATTTGTAATATTAGTAAGTACTTAGTACAAGTATGGATTAAAAAAAATCAAACATTTCCAACGTTATTGATAATTTTACTGTGTTTAAACTAATGGATTAAACCACAGACCAGATCAAATGAAAAACGTGGATGCATATTAAATAAGTAAATATTCACGGGACAAATTACACTTATTGATCTAACCCCAAAATAAGCAAATAATTTGCTTGTGTTACGGGTGTTAGTCAATGATACTAATACATAGAAATACATATATAAATACTGGAATATATTTAATAAACACCCAAACCCGGAAACACCAACATTTATGTTCATCAAATAAATGCTTGCCCCCGTCGGGGATCGAAACCCGAGCCCCGTCGATTGCGTAATCAGGGTCGCTAACCACTCGACCAACAAAGCGAACAAAATCTAAGCCGAATAGTTTAAAATTCGGCTCATATCAGGAAGTGAGTACGTAAAGTTATTGATCCCAGCTATTCCTATAAATATTGATAATCGTTATAATGCGGCGGTCGGTAAAATGCGGCGATAGACATCACCAATCGCTTACCAACCGTAAAACCAGTGAATCGTGGTAAACTATAAAGTCTATATAAGTTAGGTTCACTCTGACTACCTTACAAGGAAACTGACGTGATTATACTTTTGCAGAAAATGATTGTTTCCTACAATCAGGACAGTTCTATCTTATGATATAAAAAGTTTTTCTAGTTAGAAGAAAACTCAATTTTACTAAACTCCAACTTTAATCTTCAAAGCATTACGACAATTAGGTATTTTCACAATTTCTTGTGATTTTCTTTAGGTATCTTGAAACGCATGAAACACACACACACCAGATGTTATATTGAAGCTAACTTTATCATTCTTTGTAACAAAGCTTAACTTTATATATCGACAAAACAACAAAGTATTCGCTATAAACTGACAGACAAGTATTACATTGCAAGAGTGTAGTTAGGTAGTTCAAAAAGACATGATCTATACAAAACTGAGCTTTATTTCTTACAGTTTAAAACCTTTATGTCTGTGTAACAAATACAATGTGAACTTTGTTAGTGTTTCAAAACAGAAATGTATCTCATGCCTTTTATAATCGCCATTTCGAATAGAAGGATCTTGTGTTTGTCATATGTTTTGTACTGCATCATTCAGTACTTGGTGAAACGGCATTTGAATTTAAAAAACTCAAAAAAGATAAATTTCGACACGACTGCATATGAATCAATAGTTTTGTCCAAGGCTGGCAAGCTGTAACCAACTGAGCTATGTGTCAGTGTCCCGTGATCTAATATAGTAAAGTTCGTTTTTGACTTATGTTCGATTCCATCGATTGTAATTTTCTGGATGCAATCACCTAAAACTAAAATATAAGAAGCATTATCCCCGATTTGGTCTAAGGCCTCTTTTAAGAATTGATAATATGCCATTATGCCAGGCAGTTCGTAAAAAGGTATAGGTATAATTCACAGTTACTAGGTGGTAGATTTCCGCAACGTTTCGCCCAGGTATTTGGTACTACTTTCTTACCTATTCTCGCTGTAACAGCGTCAATGCTTGTCATTGTCGTATTCCAGTTTGGAGGGTTAGGTAGCCGGTAAACTTATGCAAGTGGCATTAAAACTCACCACATAGATAGCAACGCACCATTAACATTAGGCTATTGATTCTTAAAAGGCCGGTAACTCAACTACAAGACCCCTGGTAGTGTAGTTGTCTATGGGCGACGGTAATCACTTACCACCAGGTTTTCCCCCTATTCTATGAAAAAAGAAACATTTTTGGTATCTATAGGCAGTGGTTGTCTCTTCCCATTAGGAGAGCTATGTGCTTGTGTGCTATCTTATAATATTAAAAAAAGTAGAGTTCAGTCTAACTTTACATAAATTAACCTTAAGATACATCTATTTTACAAAGACCTAGAATACAATCTTTAATATTTAATTTTTTTTGAAGAACAAAATCACCAGTCACTCCATAGTTACTGGATTCGATTCAAATTGAAACTAGTCTTTCTCTAATTATGGTTTTGATTCAAAGTCTTGTAGAGCCTAAATATTCAAATGAAGTTGAATTGAAATAACTTTCATGGAATACGAAAAGTTTCTAAATAAATCTAAATTCTAATTTTATATTTATTAACCCCAGCGAGGTGTTAGGCTAGTAATTACAAAATATTTGTAGCTTATAACAGTATTTGATGATTTAAATAAAACGACCCTGATGATGTTTTGCCATACAAATTATATTGTATTGTATTGAATATTTTGTTGGGGTGCTTGAGAGAAGGGCGTAATCGAGATAAAAACTGTCATATCTTTTAATTTTGACCGTACAGTAGATATCTAATTAATTTCATTGAAATCGGTAAATTAATTTAGAACGTAGACAAACAACGTGACACCTAATTTATATATAGGGTGTTTCAAACCACCCATCCAAGCTGATTACTGGAGAGTTTCAAAAAAAAATGAAAACAAAAAAACGCGTGTTAAATTTTTTTTGAAACTCTATCCAACAATGCCAAAAACAACCCACAACCCTAACCACCTGTTAGAGGTAGGGGGTGCAACTTTAAAAAATCAAATGACAAACATTTTATCTATAAATTTTTTATTGATTTTTAGTAGATGGTGAAATTGACAACTCACAAATCGAAATCTGCAATGAAAAATAGGGGTTTCCATTTGATTTTTAAAGTTAGTACCCCTATTTAGTACCCCTGTTAGGGGTGGGGATTATTTTCAGCATGATTGGATAGAGTTTCAAAAATATTGAACACGTGTTTTTTGTTTTCATTTTTTTTAAACTCTCCACAGTAATCAACCGGCTGTTCCAGACTAGCCGTCCAGGCTAGTCTGGAACAGCCGGTATAAAGGTTAAAAGACATTTTCCCCGTGTTAGTTCCGGGCTCCTTTGAAGTATCAGCCAACTGCCGTCCTACCAATCAGGTCGTGAAAGCTGACCGATTGGCTATACGAGTCACTACCATCGTGGCTTCTAGGTGGTAGAGTTCTGCATTGTCTCGCCCGGGTCAGGTACCACCGCCATACCTATTCCTGCCGCAATAGCGTCAATGCTTGTCACTGTCATGTTCCGGTTTGGAGGTTAAGATAGCCGGTAAACTTATGCACGTAGCATTAGATCTCACTACAAGATAGCACCGCACCATTAACATCTTTGGTGTCTATAGGCAGATGGGTCTCCTGGTGGTAATAGTCAACCAGACTATTACCACCAGGAGACCCATCTGCTTGTTTGCTATCTTATGATATAAAAAAAAATAAAGAGATAACATTTGTATGTTTGTCTATTTGTCATAAATAAAGTCAAAACTACTGGACTGATCTTAAAAATTATTTTATCATTAGAAAACTACACTATCCAGAAGAGATAAAAGCTACTTTTTACTTAACTGAACAAAACAAAGCATGATTTTGTGTCACGCGAACGAAGCGAGAATTAGCTAGTCCATACTTGCTATACCTACTTATTAATATACTGGTCTATTACACGATTAGGCCCAGAAGAAATTGAAATTTTGAAAAAAATCTCAAAAAAATTTTTGAAGAAAACATGTTTTTTGAATTAACTTTCAGATTAATAAATCAACTGATAAAAATATAATCAGCCCCTTTCTTAAAAAATTGAGTCCAGTGGCGCAAATTGCATCAAAATCGGGTTATCTGTTCGGGAGCTATCGTTGACAAAAAATTTAAAATAAAAGATTTTTTTACATTACGTAGAGATTTTTCAACCAATCGCCCGCCGTTCAAATACCGTTTCATAAATCAAAGTCAAATATTTTTTCAAAAGTTACAGCTTTACAGATTTTTATTTATTAGGAAAGAACAACAGAAAGAGAGAGAGAGAGAGAGAGAGAGAGAGTGAGAATGAAAGAGAAAAGAAAAGAAAATTGAAGAAGTCGAGGAGAAATGGTTTTTTGTATTTTAGAAGTAAAAAGCAGGAGTAAAATATTTTTGGTTGTGCTGCAAATATCTAGCTGGTTTTGATGACGATATAGATGATATTTTAAATATAAAATGCTGTAAACCATGTCTATATAGCAATTCAACGTCGACATATTACAAAGTATTCAGAATAATCGATTTTCTCTACATAAAGTCACTGCAACGTTACAACGAGCGAAAACTGTTATAACTACGCCAATTATTTCTACAACAAGAGCTCCGGTTTCGCCACAGTTTCTGGATCTCTCTTCAACTTGAAACTATATTATCAAGCTATGTGCTGTAATATAATATATCATGTTGTGGAGCTCCAACTTTATAATTCATATTATTTAGCCTATTGATATAAAACAATTTATATTAGAGAAAAGAAAAATAAACTGAAAAAGTCGAGGAAAAATGTTTTTTGTATTTTAAAAGTAAAAAGCAGGAGTAAAATATTTCAGGTTGTGCTGCTAATATCTAGCTGGTTTTGATGACGATATAGATGATATTTTAAATATAAAATGCTGTAAACCATGTCTATAAAACAATTCAACGCCGACATATTACAAAGTATTCAGAATAATCGATTTTCTCTACATAAAGTCACTGTAACGTTACAACGTTGCAAACTATTATAACTACGCCAATTATTTCTATAACAAGAGCTCTGGTTTCGCCACAGTTTCTGGATCTCTCTTCAACTTGAAACTACATCATAAAGCTATGTGCTGTAATATATCATGTTGTGGAGCTTTAACTTCATAATTCATATTCCAAGATAAAATGCCAGGGGTTATTAAATACAAAAGTAATAGAAGCCATTCCGTCAGGCAGTTTCTAAAAATCGAACGATTAGCTATTTGTATCACTACCATATATATGGACTACTAGATAGTAGGATTCTGCAACGTCTCGCCCGGGTTTTGGTACCACCGCGTTAAAGCGAGGTATTTCGACGCGCATCAATTCTATAGGAAGTGGGCAGCGCGGTATGTTCTGAAACCGCTGGGAAACGTGTTAATTCTCGGATAAATAAATATAGGACTTCAACTGAAAACCAAAATTTAGTACATTCTTTTTAATATTTAAAACTAAATATCACCATATAAAAATCATGTGGAAAATTAGAAACATTATTAACAAATTACTTAAACCGGTAAACTTACGCATGTTATATTGTCATCCCGCCACACGGAGAGTAACGCACCATTAACATATTTAGTGTCTATAGGCAACGATTTCTCGTTCCACGAGAAGAGCCATCTGTTTCTTTCCTATCTAATAATATGTACAATAAGTGTATATTTTATCTTGTACTATACCTATTTTGTTTTTTCTTTTGGCGTGTTGAGTGCGAAATAAATTATTGATATTGAACAATTTTAAAAATTCTAAATACGTCTACAGCTGACGCTACTTCGGTTGCAACTCGTTGCGCTATGGCATACCCAGACATCGCGCGACCCGCCGTGCCTAAATCCGCGTCGTGGGTAGCTGTGGCTAAGCCGTATAGGTTACGACAGCAAATTTTCGAAATATCCACTGAGCCGTGCATATAAGTATCCCGCGTACTGGCTTAAGACAGTCTTTCAATCTATCTCTACGGCTATTTTATAGATTCAGGCGTTACTTTGCAGAAATCCATTGTTCAGACGAAGAAAACTAGTTATTTTCCAATTTTCCAAAGCAAAGGTACACTTAAAATTTCGCGGAAAATTGCAAAATAACTAGTTTTCTTCGTCTATCTCTGTGGCATTTACTTATGACGAATTCCTGTTATCAACGATCTGTCATTCCTTACCATTAGCGACCAATTTAACATTAACAAAGCGTTTTACAAGTTCTTTGCACATTTGGTAATTCAATATTTATAGAGAGGTTTAGCTTACGACTAGTAGAAAATGTTACTGCTCGTAAACTTGTACTAGAACCGAGTCATTTTACTGATATAGGAAGCGACCGGGCATTAGAGTGATTGGAAAATTCAACATTAAAAATAGAATCATAAAACTTTTGACATTTACTATATCACGACAACAAACATTGATCTTGTGTGGTAGGTAATTTCACAGTAAATAAACATTTGATGAAAATAAAGTCCATGACATTATGTTTCTGAAATAATTAAGGTATTACTAAACATTTGATGAAAATAAAGTCCATGACATTATGTTTCTGAAATAATTAAGGTATTACTAAACATTTGATGAAAATAAAGTCCATGACATTATGTTTCTGAAATAATTAAGGTATTACTAAACATTTGATGAAAATAAAGTCCATGACATTATGTTTCTGAAATAATTAAGGTATTACTAAACATTTGATGAAAATAAAGTCCATGACATTATGTTTCTGAAATAATTAAGGTATTACTAAACATTTGATGAAAATAAAGTCCATGACATTATGTTTCTGAAATAATTAAGGTATTACTAAACATTTGATGAAAATAAAGTCCATGACATTATGTTTCTGAAATAATTAAGGTATTACTAAACATTTGATGAAAATAAAGTCCATGACATTATGTTTCTGAAATAATTAAGGTATTACTTGAAGTAAATGTCAGTAACACATTTTTAATACGATTATTAAGGCATCGTAATAAACTTGTTTGAATAATATTTAAGAAGCTTTTGCTCTTGATGTTATTTTGATTATTATTATGTTTCTTGATCTCTGTGGTCTAGTGGTCAGGAGTTGATGGTGTTCACATGTGATACCGGGTTCGATTCCCAGGTCGGGCATTTCAAAAATGTGTTTTTTTTTCAATTTTCTGAATACAATCTTGCCGGAATTCCATAAATGCCCAGTTGGCGATAATTTTGTCACCTATCACATCACGGGACTAAGTATCTTCGGCTAATCGTGGGTACATTTTTACCTCTGCCTACGTCTTAGGGGATAAGGGCGTGAAGATACTTTTTTTAGATGCTAACGTGACCTCAATCATTTAATTGTCCGCCTGTATCTCTCACTCGACTGTCTGTCTGTCACAGGGCTACAGTTTTTTTAATTTTTTTTTATATCATAAGATGGCAAACAAGCAGACTGTCTACCTACCGTCTACCGTCTACCTTACCCTCCAAACCGGAACACGACAGTGACAAGCACTGACTCTATTGCGGTAGGAATAGATAAGGCGGGGGTACCAGACCCGGGCGAGACAAAGCAGAACTCTACCATCTAGTAGCCACGATGGTAGTGACTCGTATAGCCAATCATTGATTTGAGTTGATTTATTTAAGCCTACTCTAATAAATACTCAAATAAAAAAAATGTATTTGGTAAGTACTGTACATTTTAAAAAAGGAGTATGTCTATATTAATATTATAAATGTAAAAATTTGGATGTTTGGATGCATGGATGAATGTTACTCAATCACGCGAAAACGACTGAAATGTCTGGGATAAAATTTGGTACATATGTAGTTGATGGCCTGGAATAGCACAGCCTATGCCCTATGAGCTATTCCGATACCGTGACACTGGACTTTTGGAGCGAATAGAGTGCTCAATCAGAGATTTAATTCAGACTACTGACTTTTCTATATTTATATTATAAATGCGAAATGAATGTTTGGATGTATGGATGTTTTTAGTCAATCACGCAAAAACCACTGAGCGGATTTCAATGAAATTTGGCACATAGATAGATGATGACCTAAAATAGCGCATAGACTACTCTTTATCCCGGGAAATTAGTCATTCCTGCGGCATTCCCCAAAAGCTTTTACAATGCAGCGGGCTGCTGCAGAGAGCTAGTATGATTTAAACGCTGTGAAACTGCAACTACCGACATCCAATTTGCTATACCTCTGTTCTGCTGGATCAGATCTTTATCCAATTAATATAAGACCAATCGGAAAGGACACGCCGTGCTGATCCCGGGCTCCTTTAAAATGTAGGTCAACTGCTGTTTTGCTAGGCAGGTCGTAAAAGGCGACCTATTGGCTATACGAGTCACTACTATCGTGGCTACTAGGTGCTAGAGTCATGCATTGTCTCGCTCGGGTCTGGTACAAAGCCTTATTTATTCCTGTCGCAATAGCGTCAGTGTTTATCACTATCGTGTTCCGGTTTGGAAGGTAAGGTAGCCGGTAAACTTATGCATGTGGCATTAGACCTCACCACAAGATAGCAACGCACCATTAACATCTTTAGTGTCTATAGACGATGGTTGACTCTCTCTATCAGGAGACCCATCTGCTCGTTTGTTATCTTATGATATGGTGAACGTTAATTAACATCTTACATCGCCATATGATGGACGTTCCACGTACACGAACAAAGCGGTTCGATTCGACATTCTTGATCCGAACCGCAAGGGACAGGAATATGCTACCTGAGTCTGTGTTCCCCGACGGGTACAACCTGGGGATCTTCAAGAGAAGAGTGAACAGGTACCTTATAGGGAAGCGCGTTCTATCTTAGGCTGCATCTTAGCTTACTATCAGGCTAGATTGTGGTCAAGCGCTTCCCTATCGACAGCAAAAAAAAAACACTCCAATATAAAAAAAAAATCTTAATCAGTTAATAAATTTAGTTTTGAAATAATAAATATTAAAATACAGACGAATTGAGGAGTTCTTTTTGTAGAAAAGGAAAAAGATCACCTGTAATTCTGACAGACAGATCGTAAGAAGCGAACAATTTACTATTTGAGTCACTAACATTGTGGCTACTATGTAGTAGAGTTTTGCATTGACTCGCCCAGGTCTGAACCACCGCTTTAATTATTCTGCCTCAATATGTAGGGTAAGGTAGCTGGCAAACTTAAACATGTTTCATGAAGACCTCGCCACAAGAACAGCAACGCATCACTAACATCTTTGGTGTCTACAGATGATGGTTGTTTCTTTCTATCAAGAGTCCCAGCTTGTTTGCTATTTTATGATATAAAAATAGTAAATTAAAAGAAAGTTATAATTTTATCGAATTTGTGAATAGGGAATAAAGAATACAATGGGTTAGCGATATAGCCATGATATGCTCTTTAGAATCTTTACAATGTATAGCTTGATCGCAGTCGTATTATAACAGCACATCAAGTCAGCCATCCTATGACATTTAATTTATTTCATATTTTGCAGGAAATATGCTGCATTGTGTCATTTTAGAGCTTAAGAATAATAGCACAAAGTATATAGCACCATTTTGTACCACTAGCATTTACAATTTTATGTGTTAAAAGTTAAAGTGCAATTTTATGTGTTTTTGTAAAAAATAAAAATTTGTTTATAATCTAGCTCATTCGCAAAGCTTTGCGTGCGAGTTAATGAACTTGTCGATATAGTTTTTCATACAAACTATCATCTGTAGGAATTTATTTTTGAAAAAAAATGCTGTTTGTTTCCCCACAATCCTTCAACTATCTCCATTACAAGATTCATCAAAATCAGTTGAGCGGTCAAGACGTGAAAGTGTAACAAACAAATTCATTTTTGCTTTTACTATTTTTTTTGCAATATTATAAGATAATAATTATCTTATGATATTGGAAAAAAATAGTAAAAGCAAAAATGAATTTGTTATAGATAATAATGTGTGTGTAGTATACTTAAATAGATCATCATACTTAAATGTTAGGTATATATACGTTTTACCTTTTAGGTACGGAACCTTAAAAGAACGTCCTCAAATAGTTTTAGTGTTTTATGTACGTTACATACTATTTGCCAATTGGAAATTTTTTACATAATTAGACAGCACAACAAGCAAATGCAAATTCCTGATGTAAAGAAAAATAATTACTTATAGACACCAATGATGTTAATGGTACGTTGCTATCCGTGCAATGCCACATGCATATTTTTTTATATAATAAGATAGTAAACAAGCAGATGGGCCTCCTGATGGAAAGAGTCAACCATCGCCTATAGACACCAAAAGTGTTAATGGTGCGTTGCTATCTTGTGGCGAGGTCGAATAAGTTTACCGGCTACCTTATCCTCTAAGCCGGAACACGACAATGACTAGCACTGACGCTATTGCGGCGGAATAGGTGAGGCGGTGGTACCAGACCCGGTCGAGCCGATGCAGAACTCTACCACCTAGTAGTCTCGATGGCAGTGACGCGCATAGCCACTCGCTCGCCTTTTAAGACCTACCTGGCAGAAACGGCAGTTGGCCTATTCTTCGAAGGAGCCCGGGACTAATACGGGGAACTGGGTACCTTACCCTCCAGACCGGTACACGATAATGACAAGCATTAAAACTATACATACGCGGCAGGAACAGGTAAGGCGGTGGTACCATATACCCGAGCAAAACTGTGGAAAACCCTACTACCTAGTAGTCATAATTGTAGTAAATATATTCTACACTTTTTATCGTCGGCACTTGGTAAAACTCCATTTTAACACTATTATGATTACAATAATTGTTGTAAATACCCTGAGGATGCTTGTGTAAGCGAAAGCAGTCGGAAATTAAATATAATTATTGTGAAACAGTACAAGTGTTATCGGCTAACAAATATTATGATTGTAGTAACACGTATAGACAATTCGTCGCATTTTACGACTTGCCAGGTTTTTTTTTTCAAAGGAAACCCCGACCAACATGGCGTAAATTGATTTCTAAAAAAAATTATATCGAAAGAGTTATTTGCATAATTGTTTATATTTAAATTTGGTAAAAATCTATTCCTGATATTAGGGTTTTTTTTTGCGTTTGCAGTTTAACCATAATTCGCCTTTTACGAAATGTCTGTCAATATGTCATTTAATCTTTTTTTAAATGGGACTTTAATTACAACAGGAAAAGTGTTATTTTAAATAAATCATGGTTTCTTCTAACATCTGCAGTGAAAAACATTATACGTACGGATCTGTTTGAAGTAGATAATTGGCTCGCAGCCCATCTTAGAGTTTGCTCTCGTGATAACCATTATGCCTTGCGTTCAGAATGCACTGAAGTAAATTTGCTATCTTTCTACGCTATCTTGGGACCATCTGCTTTGAATCTTATATATATATATATATATATATATATATATATATATATATATATATATATATACTATTTCATTTTAAAACTTATTTATAAATCTAGTCACCTTAATGGTCCAATGGTATCAACTTCGTTATAGTCTCATGAAGTCCTAAGATCGATTTCCTTTTAAGTCTATTTTACAGAAAAAACATAACTTTTTTGACTGGCTATGGCTTTGTTATGGGGGTATCATGGGTTCTAATGTATACAAGCTATAGCTTTGCTATGGGGGGTCCAATGGTTCCAAAATGCACAACTGTACTATACTCCCTGAGCCCCGCACTTCTAGTGATGCAATAAATCATTTAACTTAATTAATATTATAAACGCGGATAAATGGATTATCACTGGACAAAAAAGGTATCTTATCGCCCGTATTCGCGAAGAGATAGGCAGAGGTATAACAAATGTACCCACGATTAGCCGAAGATACTTAGTCCCACAATGTGATGGTGGCAAGTCTATGGCCAACTGGGTACTTTTCCAATCCCGGGCAACGTTATTTTTGTCAGAAAACTTAAAAAAAAACACATTTTTAAATTGCCCGACCCGGGAATCGAACCCAGGACCTCATATGGTAAACACAGACACTGGACCACCAGACCACAGACGATATCACTGCACAATCAACACGAATTGATCTAAACCCAAAGTAATTATTTTCCTAAAATGTGGATGTTAGTCAACGATAATAATTAATCCGTAATTATTATAACGATAGAAATACATATGTCAATACTCAAATATATTTATTAAAAACTGTGGCCTTAGATCAGAAAGTGATAATTACAAAAAATAATTTTACATGTAATATGCATAATGCATATATATTGTTGTGATCAAATGTAATATTCTGTTTTTTAACTTATCTTGAAATGTTCATAGACTGTAGAAGAGTACAGTGTAGATAGAGATATGTCTATCTGATAAACGATCCGTTTTTCGCAATGCTAATTGTATTATTAACATTGTTTACCAAAAAGTGCACTTATCATGGTCTGACCAACGGCCGCAGAAATGTAAATGTATATGCACAAATATTTATGCTCATTACACAAATATTTGTTCCTATCGGGAATCGTACGCGAGTCCCATCGTTTGCTTTGTTAAAGTCGTTCAGCATTTGACCAACGGGGTGGAGCATATGACGTTTAAATCTGTAAAATAAATATTTAAATATTTAGTTAATAGATTTACTTGAATGCTCATGACATTTTTTTTTGTTTTCATTTTTGTGTTCTATAAGTTTAACGTCTTAAAATGACTGATTCTAAAATTTTGTTTTCTTCTTTTTTCAATTTTTTAGGTTTATATGCGTATTTTTTTTTTAAATTTTTAGCTTTAATTTTCAGCATCACTATTGTTTTTGTATTATTGTTTTATTTTTCTAATCTAAATACAGTATGTTATAGAGTCTAGACCATCTGTCAATTTGTAATGCCTGTTTAAAATATATGCAGTAAAAATAGTGTTAAGTTATAATTAAGAGAATGCTGTTATTGCCTATAACTGAGGCAACACTTAGACCATAATAATTGTAATTTGTCGTTTTGCTTGTATTTAGTGTTTGTCTTGTTGGCAGTACTCAATAAATAAATAAATAAAATACGCCTGACAACCCAGGTAAAGCTTAATGGGGAAAGCAAACGAAAAATATCTCTAAGAGTATTTTAAAATCACTGCATCATTCGCCCAGGTCATGGACCGGAAACGGAAACTCAATTATACAACAGAGTCGCGTAGTTTCTCTCGAGGCCTAACTTTTATAACAAGATTTAAATATAGACTGATGTTCAGCCCGACAGTGATACGATTTTAGTAAAAGCTAAAAAAGATTGAAAGTTTGTATGCAAACCGCTGTTCGTAGACTTTTTTATAGAAATAAAAGTAAAACAATTAAACAAACTTCTGGACTAGGTAGCTTTTTAGACGTGTCCTCTCCAGAAATACATATATCTTAAAAACTACAGAATCGATTTAGAGGAATCGTAGACTGTTCCATAAATTGAAATATACCCGACTTAAATAAAAAAGAATTTCCTCGATATGACTTTTAGTTTCCAAGAAATTCCTGAATAAACATACATACATTTACGAAATTAAGCACAAGTATTTGGAAGTCTAAAACAGGTTACGTAATTTTGCAAGTATGTAATTGTTGCAATAATAATAAAGATTGCCAATATGAGGAGCAGTTAATCTCATGCTATCTTGTCATCTAGATATTCAGATATTTTATAATATAACCTTTATTACACAGTTTTGTTTTAACGCATTTTTGAATTTGTTAACTGGTAAATTTCTAATGACATCTGGTAGCTTAAAAAAATTAAACATTCGATAAGAACAAATCGTATCGCCAGATACCATAATACACATTATAGCCTGGTAGGAGAGAGTATGCGGAAAAGTGCGAATGAAATCATTTCATTTAAAGCATCTTTTTCTTCTATCAGACCGGAATTGATGTCAGGCAACTAACTGATGTTAATACTGTGTGAATTGTTTACTAGTAGTGAGTATGGTAACTAAAAAGTTACATAAGATGAAACGTCTAGACAAATTATGATAAAAAATTTTATGTATATTCAATAGGTCTGAGGATAGGTTTTTATTTATTTTTATACAGCTAAGTAATATGTGGTCCACCCTAATTTAGGTATTATTTTTCTTATTTTTAGGACGACATTTTTTATTTTCATTTTTCATGATGTGGCATTAAAAATACATACAACCCTTATCTTTTACCCCTCTTCCATCAACCCCTGGATTTTAAATAGATATTAGTAAATTAATAGTTTATATGGTAAAACAACGTTAGCCTGGTCAGCTAGTGTAATTATATTTTATCTACAAAACATAAACTGATACATTACAACATTTTTCTAAGACAACGTTCATTCTGTAATTGAAATGTCAAAAGACATCTTATTTTATTAAATCTCTTGCAATCTCCGCAGGTTACTGACTCTTAATCAGTTTTTGACATTTAGGCTTTTTCTGTATAAAATAAAGACGGTTATACTAAGAACATCGTCCACTCAGCTAAGACTAAGAGATTAAATTTTATTAATAACTTGTATTAAGATATTTATTATGTTTGAGGGTTTAAAAGAGAAAGCATAAATGTTTACTTTAATTACACCGGTGGTAACGAAAAATTAACTGACTATAGCGAGACAATCAGACAGACAAACATAGGCACACTCTTGGAAAAGGTTGTAGTGGTTCAAGGAATCTACAAACGCTACAAAAAAAATAGAAAATTATAAAATTCATAAATAAAATCCTGAATCGCGATATTTTTATTGTACACACCATATACAAGTTTCAACGCTTCTCAAATAGACTTCGGTCCTTCGATCAAGAATGTATGATCGAAGCGTCGGTCCCCAGGGAGTACACCTTGCCAGGCTGGGAAGATCTTCTTTTCCCCTTCACATCCTTCCATGACGTTAACATTCACAAGTAGTGACGTCGTCCCGACGAAATCAATCTCCATTAACATCCTTACAACCAGCAAGCAACGGCGCCACGAGATGACCGAAATATAGAATCCGAAACTTAAGAAAGGCGTTATTTTATCCCGGTTTCCTCGTGCTTTTTCGTTTCGCAACATCTCTCGCCCGGGTGTGATAAGTGCGTCAAAAGTAGTGTCAATGCTTGTGATAATCGTGTTCCA
This sequence comes from Apodemia mormo, assembly GCA_036924255.1. Taxonomy (NCBI): domain Eukaryota; kingdom Metazoa; phylum Arthropoda; class Insecta; order Lepidoptera; family Riodinidae; genus Apodemia; species Apodemia mormo. The sequence continues at coordinate 35,109,167 of JAUPFN010000016.1, read as the reverse complement.
GTTTGAAGGATAAGGCAATGCCATCCCACCACATGCATAGCAACGCACCATTAAAATCTCTGGTGTCTATAGGCGGTGGTTTTTTTTCCATCGCAGGACCTTCTGCTTAAAAAAGTTACACCATTAAAATATTCACGGAAACGTGAATTACTTCAATATGACTGAAACATTTTAACAAAAAAGTGTATGTCTGTAAGGGAGTGTTAGAATTATTTATATTATGCTCTTGTTTACAATTATATTGATTTGTTGTAACAAACCACTCCGTTAGTCGAGTGGTTAGCGACCCTGACAACGAAATCGATGGGGCTCTAGTTCAATTTCAACTGGGACAAATATTTGTGTGATGAGAGTAAAAATAGTATCTTCACGACCAAATCCCCGAAGAGGTTGGCCGAAGTACAATCAGTGCACACACGATTGGCCATATATATTTTTGTAAAGATTTACACGACCCGAGAATCAAACCCGGGACTTCATGTCATCAACGCCGACACAGGGCCACTAGACCACAGAGATGATGAGAATAAATGTTTGCGTTTCTGGGTTTAAGGTGTTAAATGTATTTCAACACTTCTAAAACAATTATTTCGTTAAATAACACCCATACATATTATCACTAGCAAAATATTAGTTACTTTTGGGTTAGATCAATTAGTGTAATTTGTACAATGTAGTGAATATTTATTTATAATATATAATGAATAGCTTTTTTATTATCGATAGGGAAGCGCTTGACCAAGCTCTCGCCTGGTGGTAAGCTAAGATGCGACCCAAGATGGAACGCGCTTGCTTAGAAAGTACCTGTTCACTCTTCGTTTGAAGATCCCCAGATTGTACTCATCGGGGAACACAGACTCAGGAAGCATGTTCCAGTCCCTTGCGGTTCGAATGAAAAATGTCGTGTCGAACCGCTTTGTTCGGTTTCGTGGAACGTCCACTATATGGCGACGCCTCGACAATCTTTAGAAAACGGGGATGGCGGAATTAAGTCATACCATTCCGCAGCGCGCTCTCCATAGCTTAGCCCAGAGCAGCGATGTCTCCACCAGCTCTAACATAGTTCAGCTTAACCCGATAGGCCTGACGTAACCACGCGAGCGACATAAGTCCCTAATGAAAAAGGATAAAAAAACTCAAGGGAGATTAATCAACTAATAGCAAGCAAGGTCCGAGTCGCTGTGCCACGCGTACGCGTATCATTTCATACCCAGAGGAAATTTGAGATTAAATTCATGCTGTAAATTTTGTAATGCCATGTTCACGCGTCGTAAAAATATCTATATTAATCTATATTAATATTATACATGCGAAAGTTTAGATGTATGGATGGATGTTTGGATGGATGTTTGTTACTCAATCACGCAAAAACTACTGAACGGATTTAAATGAAATTTGGCACACAGGTAGACAATAACCTGGAATAGCACATAGGCTACTTTTTATTCCGGAAAAATTAGGCAATCCTTCGGGATTCACTAAAAAATGTATAATGCAGCGGGCTGCACGCGGCAGCTAGTATTTATATATTTTTTTGAACGCATCTACATACTTAGATATTAAAAATGTCCATGCTTACCAAAAATGCTTCATTTCGTCGGAAATCATTCTTCACAATAAACGTGGCGTTATAAACCATTGCCTATAGACACCAAAGATGTTTACGTACGTTGCTAACTGTGTAGTGGGATGGCAATATCATATGAATAAGTCTTTCGACTACCTTACCCTTCGAACCGGAACACCAATGACAAATAATAATAGTAAACAATAATAGTAAGTATTTGTAAATAAAAGTTGGAATCCGTCAATTCCGAATGAAAGCTGAAACTCTTATATGAAACAGCTTTCGCATTACAAATATTTTACAAAAATTAAAAGGAAGTTTACTTACGGTAACTGCTAGGGACATCGTGAAAAAAAATCGGTTACGTGAGAGTTGGACTATAATTCCGAGGGATCCGTACAAACTGGTAGGTAACCTTAGCTACACATAAATTTCATGATTTGCTTGTGAAATGTGCGACATAAACGGTCATATATTTTCATCGCTTTTTTGTCTAACTAAAAAGTAACGGTTTTCAGATTTTTTCCGTTACATATATCGTAAAAATATGCTTCTTCTCAAATTCGTCAACGGGAAATACCCTTATAGGCTTTAATTTCCTTTTGAAATCACAAAACATCGCAAAATATGCGACATAATTAGTCATATCATTTGATGACGTTAATTTACAAGTATGATTTTTTCACAGCTAAGAGGGACTGTAGACTCAAGTATTTGGTATAAATTTCACCTTGATACCTCTATGAGGAAATGTCTTGAAAGACGGACAACGTAGTGATCATATAAGGGATCACTTTTTTCCTAATAAGATACGGAACCCTAAAAAGAGCTTTTTTTTAAAACCGACTTCCAAAGGAGGTGGTTAAGAAATCGTAATGAGCGTAATTAAAAAATGTTTATCAAATGGGTACTTTCCGAATTGTCTTAAAAAACTGTTGTTATTCCTGTACATAAATCAGGTAACAAAGGGGAAATATCGAGCTATAGGCCAATTTCACTCCTTCCTTCTATCTCTAAAATTTTTATTTTATTCAGTACTAGCTGACCCGTCAAACGATGTTCTGTCTTTTTAAGTACTCTTATTTTTTTCTACAATTATTTAATTAACAACTAATTCAAAACAAAAATTAGCCAAATCGATTCCGCCGTTCCCGAGTTTTAGCGAGACTAACGAACAGCAATTGATTTTTATATATATACTAGTTATATATAAATTATATATATATATATATATATATATATATATATATATATATATATATATATATATATATATATATATATATATATATATATATATATATATATATATATATATATATATATATATATATATATATATATATATATATATATATATATAAAATGTTCTTATCCCAATAATATTAGTACTTAAATATCGGACGTTATCGCGGTCCCGACTCATCTCGAACTGACCGTCCGACTCATCCTGATAAAATACCTCTACCTATATATATATATATATATATATATATATATATATATATATATATATATATATATATATATAAAATGTTCTTATCCCAATAATATTAGTACTTAAATATCGGACGTTATCGCGGTCCCGACTCATCTCGAACTGACCGTCCGACTCATCCTGATAAAATACCTCATATAGGTCCGAAACTAGTCGGAACCTACACCAATTAAACGTGAGTGTAACCGTTTTTAGTTATTGAGTTAGTTTATATAGTAATGTTTCACAAAAGATTTAATAATTTTATTACTTAAATATTTTTATAGTTACATAGGTTTTTATGTTTAATGGACAAATTAAATATAAATTTAAATTACATATTATGAGCAATCGTTTCATCTGATAAAAGAGTCCACTCTTTTATTAGGTGAAATAATTGCTCATAATCTCTCAGTCCGCTTTTTTAACTTTAACAGTTGAGAGCGCTAAAACTATTTGTACTAAAAATGACTGTTATTCCAATAAACTATTTTTAGGGTTCTGTACCTAAAAGGTAAAACGGAACCCTATTACTAAGACTCCACTGTTTGTCTGTCTGTCTGTCACCAGGATGTATCTCATAAACCATAACAGCTAGAAAGCTGAAATTTTCACAAATTATGTATTTCCGTTGCGGCTGTAACAAGAAATACTAAAAATAAAAAAGTGAAAATATAGAGGCGGGTCCCCATATAATAAACGTGTTTTTTTCGGTTTTTTTTTTGCTATGATGTTATGGAACCCTTTGAGTGCCAGTCCGTATCGCACTTGGCCGGTTTTATTTATTCACAGACACATATATTTCTGTAATTGTAACGTAATATGTCTGTATGTGAATTATGCTAATGGAAGTCTTCAAAAGTATATTTTAGATTTGTTGTATTCACTCTTACACTAATTCACCGTCAATATTTTAGACGCAAAAATATGCCATAAGTGTGCATAAAACAAACCATAGTAACTATCAGATCAGTAGGCCTATCAATATATGGTGATGGAGATTACCACCTGTTTCACCAACTAACAAACAAATAACTCGTGGTAAGTCTGAATAACAGTTAACTTCACTTGCTTACCCCTTTAAGTTTTAGTATGAATACTTTTTAAGCACTAGTGGTAGAAAAGCTGGTGGCAGAACCTAACAAAATTGGAAAGGAAAAAGCTCACAGACTCCGTTGGCTCGATCACCTAGAGCGAATGACAAGAGGATCGCAATGTCAAAAAAGCCTACAAGGGTCAAGCGTCTGGTCGGTTGCCCTGGATATAGATGACGCGATGTAGTAAATGCAAACCTGAACAAGCTTAGGGCAAGCGACTGGAAGCGTACTCCACAAGACCGAAAACAATGGTGTATTCTCTTTCTGAAAACCAAGATTCAGTTTGAGTCGCTGAGCCAACAAACTAAGTAAGCATAATTTTTAAATCTTTTATCTTTATTAGAACAGAAACATGTATAGATTCCAGTAATTATTGTAGGTACATTTGTTACATTTTGTTGTCAGCACTTAGTGAAACTTCATCCGTTATTATGTTACGATGCACTTGTATTGTTGTAAAACAGTACAAGTGCATTTTAATATATAGATACACTATTATTCACAGATTTTTTTATAATATACATAATATAAATTCTAGAAACAATAAAGAGGATTTACGAGGATTTCTTTTGTTTAACGTCTAAGCCTGTTGTCGAGCTTAAGTCTTAAAGTGTATAGAAGGCTTAACATTCGCTAATGCAAAGGTCAGATGATAATTAGCATGCGACGACTTGAATTTGCTGAGTAGATTTACATTTATAGTTTAAATTAAAGTTCATGAATTTTTTTGTGGAGCTAGAGCTTAATATATTCCTACCTATCACATTTACTACCTACCTACTATTATCTTCTTCTCTCTATTTACCTACCTACCATTATATACCTCCTATTTGCTATTTGAAAAAACATAGAAGTTCTTACGGCTACAAAAAATAAACACGAAAGTTGACGGTTAATATGAAAGGTAAAGTAAGTATTGTACATACCTATCTTCACGTCAGATACTTTACGGAGTTGACAAAGAGAACCGATCGCTTTATGTCGCGATCCTTGCAGATTAAAGTATCATTTTTAAATCTTTAAATGGTATAATTCTAGATGTAAAACGTCGATGATATAGTGCTGGAACAAGTGGATGAGTTTGTATATCTTGGATGTGCTTTTAGCAGGGATGGAAGGTACGCCGCTGATGTTGAAAGAAGAGTGTGTGCAGGGAACAGAGTGAATGGAGCGTTAGGGAGATTACTTAATAGCACAATTTTAAGTCAGGGTGCCCGTCTAGCCCTGCATAATCATGTGCTTATCCCAACGCTATTGTATGGAAGTGAGAGTTGGGTATGTCAGAAAGGGCATGAAAGTAGAATCAACGCGGTCGAGATGAGGTCGCTAAGAAAAATATGTGGTGTGACACTCGCGGACCGGGTTCGTAATGTTGAAGTGAGAGAGAGGTTAGGTTTGAAAGAAAGTGTCGGTGTAAAGATGAGAAAGGGCATGCTCCGTTGGTTCGGACATGTAGAAAGAATGGTAGATGAAAGGTTAACAAAACAGATATACAACGCGAATGTGGAAGGATGTAGGTACCGGGGAAGACCAAGACTGACATACCACGATCAGATTGAACGAGTACTGTCCGAAGGTGGTGTCAAGAGTCTTCGCAACCGGCGTGTGTGTATGAAGAGAGTGATGAATGTGGAAGAAGCGAGTCAAGCCTGCAAGGATCGTGATGTATGGCACTCGGTTCTCTCTGCCTACCCCGTAAGGGATCTGGCGTGAAGATATGTATGTATGTATGTAAAACGCTTAATAAATAAATATTTATGTTTTAAAAGACAAAAAATACCGTCCAGTTTAAGTTAAAATCGAAGCTGGTACCGGAAGAACTCTATGATAATAAAATTTTCTAATTTTTACGATGACATTCTACTAAAGACAAGATCGAGTTGCTAGATACCGCGACTAATTGCTACACCGGGCACACATGCAGATGCCGATCGCGGCGACATGGCTTCCGCGGTTTGAGAGTTAGTGTTGTACTTAATATCGACGAAGCTACACTCTTAAGAACTAAATAATTTCCACCGCTTAACTATTATTAAATATTAAAATTTCAATGCTACTGGTAAGAAATTTTACAAAACCCAAAATACAAACTTTACGAAATAAAAAAGTTAAAAAAAATAAGAAAAATTTTCTAACTTTTTTAGTTTTAGATTTGAAATTGATAGCGAATACTGAATAAAAGAATTTAAAAAATTAAGCTGACTTTAAATACCTGTCAACTATAGACTCCTTAAAAACAACAAAGAAAAATATCGACACGCGGGATTTGAACCTGCAACCATTTCCCTAAAGCCGGGACTTTCTTCCACTGAGCTAGTGTCGATAGGCTCGAGGCGGCGAAATTCTTCTTTGCTATATGATCGATTACGTCGATTGTACTGATCGCTAGCTATACATATGTATAACTAGTTAAATGAATTCATCGTTACAGATGAAATTCACATTTATAATTTTGATCAGTACTTTCGTATTTCTAATTATTTTTGTGTTATAGCACTCACCACCTGCATGGGAAACTTGAAAAACCTTAAAAACAACAAAGAATAATATCGACACGCGGGATTTGAACCTGCAACCATCTCCCTAAAGCCGAGACTTTCTTCCACTGAGCTAGTGTCGATAGGCTCGAAGCGGCGAAATTCTTCTTTGCTATATGATCGATTACGTCGATTGTACCGATCGCTATCTATACATACGTACGTATAACTAGTTAAATAAGTTCATCGTTATATATATTTAATAAGAAAAAATTTAAAAAAAAGTGTTTTTTCGAAATATTTCAACCAATCATTTTTTTGGTATTCTACGATATCTTAATACTAAAAAAAACTACGTCAGATGCCGTTTCAAAAATCAAAATCGAATATAATTTTGAAAAGTTACAGTCTTTCAAATATTAAAATTACGTTGATTTTAGCAAACTTACTTAGTATTTTTGATAACTTTCATGCTAATACACCGATTGTCTTAAAAATCTTATGAATATTTCTCCTTTTAAAATTGCGCCAAAGATCAAAATCGGTTAATTTGTTTGGGATTTATCTATGACGATAATTTATGAAAAAAAATGTTGTTTGACACTGTTTCGGAATTTTTCAACCTATCGATTATTTAGCTAAAGCCATATTTTAAATCTCAAAAATTGAATTGAATGCCATTCGAAAGGTCAAAATCGATCTTGTTTCCAAAAAATACAGCTTTTCAAAAATCAATATACTTACTGTCATTTTTAACAAAATAAATGTTTGAACTGAAAAAATCTATACTTATAAATTTTACTCTTTCGAGCTTTAGCGGAAAGTTTTAGGAATGGCCTGCAGGGTCAACCGCTCACAGATTTTTTAATATTATACACTATGGTCTCTATAGGGACCAACGCTAACTTTATCAAAAAAAAAACAATATTTTCACTATTTACCAACTTTAATACAATACTCTATGGTATTTTATCGTTTTCGAATGAAACATTGTACACAATAACATCAAATTGGCACTCTTTCTTCAATACGCTCTTGGGAAAAAATAATAGAATTTAGTCCGCCATTTTGATTCGTGCTGTGTGTTATGCGTTGTTTGCAGTTTATGATACAGGATAATTTAAGTGTTTTGGCGTATTAATCAACAAGTAAACTTTATTTATAATCAAGATTAGTTCAAGATATAACAATTTAGATAATAATTTTGTCAAAAAATCATAAATATTAATTAATAAAACATATTTTTCGTTAACGACCAACTTGATAATACCAGCGCTTTGGGTATGACGGTCCCTATTTTTATTTATTTTCGTAAATTTTAGTATTGATATCTATGATCTCAAAAAAAATCATATGATGGAATGTGAAATATCCTAAACGATATTAAAAAAAATTAATATAGCTGTAAAATTAAAAAAGAAATAAATTATTTTAAAATTACGAAAAAAACTACGTATTAATTATGAAAAAGAAAACAAAATGAACATTTATGTAAGTAAATAAATATTTTTGTAATGACCCTGAAGTTAGCGGACAGCAGACAAAATAAAATTTCAGATAGGGATATCTACAAGCGAAATTAAGTTTTTCGAGTTTACCAAATTATAAATGGTTTGTCGTTGACTTACCTACAGATGATAATAAACAATTTTTTTTTTGCTAATAAAAAATTTTTTACATTAAAAATTAAATTTTGGGAAACTCTCACCGTGTTTCCTATCGTTTCATAAATATGAAATTTTCAAATTTAGTTTATTTTTAGATCCAAAAAAGATGATTTCAGTTAGTTTTTTAAATTTTGGCTTAGGTCATTCTGGGACGTATATCTGCGAGTAAAATGATTATTATTAAAAAAAAAAATGTCACCTTTTCGTCTTTGAAAAATCTAAAGATGATATTTTTTTGATTTTAAATTTGTTAGTCGGATCGTTAGATATCCTTAATTTTTTATTTTTTTGAAAATTTTGGTGCCGGATATCAAAGTAAAAAATAATCAAAATCAAAATTAAAAAACTGTCATGTTTTCATTTTTCATGAATCTAAAGATGATTGATCTCGGATTTTTTATTTTCTTATTTATTTCTTGAATATTCTTATTTTTTGATTTTTTTTTAAATTTTGGTCCGGAATATTAAAATCAAAAATGATGAGAAACACAAAAAAAAACTTTATGTTCAAGTTTTTTTTTGTGTTTCTCATCATTTTACGTTATTTTATTGTTACGTATTTACAACTAAAAAATATTTATGTTTTTTGATTCGTTGTTTAAATAATTCAAAAGAAAAAATAACGCCACCTGTCAGAAAGAAAATTTTTTGGCGCGACATTTAAACACGCCCCGTACTTATATATTTATTAAATTAAAAAAAAAATTATTCATTCTTTACCTGATATTCTCCGTCAAAATAATTGTAAAAAATTGAAAAATATAAATATTTAATGAACAAATGAAAAAAAAAGATCTGAAAAGAATCATCTTTAGATTTTTTAAAAATGGAAATGAAAAACTTTTTTTTTGTGTTTCTCATCATTTTTGATTTTAATATTCCGGACCAAAATTTAAAAAAAAAATCAAAAAATAAGAATATTCAAGAAATAAATAAGAAAATAAAAAATCCGAGATCAATCATCTTTAGATTCGTGAAAAATGAAAACATGACAGTTTTTTAATTTTGATTTTGATTATTTTTTACTTTGATATCCGGCACCAAAATTTTCAAAAAAATAAAAAATTAAGGATATCTAACGATCCGACTAACAAATTTAAAATCAAAAAAATATCATCTTTAGATTTTTCAAAGACGAAAAGGTGACTTTTTTTTTTTAATAATAATCATTTTACTCGCAGATATACGTCCCAGAATGACCTAAGCCAAAATTTAAAAAACTAACTGAAATCATCTTTTTTGGATCTAAAAATAAACTAAATTTGAAAATTTCATATTTATGAAACGATAGGAAACACGGTGAGAGTTTCCCAAAATTTAATTTTTAATATAAAAATTTTTTTATTAGCAAAAAAAAAATTGTTTATTATCATCTGTAGGTAAGTCAACGACAAACCATTTATAATTTGGTAAACTCGAAAAACTTAATTTCGCTTGTAGATATCCCTATCTGAAATTTTATTTTGTCTGCTGTCCGCTAACTTCAGGGTCATTTTTTGTACTATTATATATGTTGTTTATTTTTTTCCGTATGTATATGTTTACCAATTATATTAAAAAAAATTAAAAAGCATAAGTCATCGATTTACTTTTTGAATTAAAAATCCTCGACTAACAAGTAGTCATATTTTTCTCATTTTTCTCAAAGTGTCTTGTTACACCTGGAATTATTTGAAGCTTAAGCCATTAAAATTAAATAATTCTCACACCAGTGTATTGCAGTGCTCAAGACCACTTAAAAAATATACGCTTTACAGTATCGGATTCAATCCAAACAACTCATAATCCATTTGTGTGACCACGGTCCACCGGAACGAACTCAAAACGTGTGCGCGTAACGGTCCGTGCTTTTTTAGAAAAAAATGCGAAAATGGCTGGTGATGTCAGTGGATAAGATAACATACCAGTAGATGTGTCTATTGATGGAAATAGTCAACTTTCGCCTGCAGTCACCAGAGATGTTAATAGTACGTTGCTATTTTATGGCGAGGTCTAATGCCACATGCATAAGTTTATCGGCTACTTTACTCTCCACGACATTGACAAGCACTGACGCTATTGCAGCAGGATAGATCGCGCATGGCCAATCGGTCGCCTTTTACGACCTAATTACGACTTAATAGGCCAACTGCCATTCTGACAGGTGTCAAAATTTGGTAACGGATCTGATACAGATATTATACAGAAAAAAGGAAATTGGCAGTTTGAGTTTTGTTGCGTTTAAATTCCATGCATATTTTAAATGTGGAATTATGTATATTTGGATATTTGCATGTTTGCATGTTTCGATATTTAAACGTTCGAGTGTTTGTTACTTAATGACGCAAAAACAGCTGAACTAATTAAGGTGAAATTAAGCACACAAGTAGATAATTACCTGGAGTAGCATATAAGATACTGTTTATCTTGGTTGTTCCCGTGGGGTTCACTAAAAACTTTTATATTGGAGCGGGCTGTAGGATCAATCAATAAATCATTTTTAAATCATTGTGTTATTTTTATTGTTTTATCATAATATGTAAAATGTCAGGAGAGAAATATTAAAATCCTTGTTCAGACGAATTAAATCTTTATGAGGTCAATTCCTAGGGTAAGCAGTGAAATATAGACCAAGAGATAGTGGCATAGTAAAAATGCATAAAAGTTTAGTTGACTTAATTTAAAAACCCGATTAATACTTTAACTTATTACAAATAATAACCATAAAACTATTTAATTTTTGAAATATCGTACATTTATAATGAAAATTTCACATTTTAAAATTAAAATTAATATTTACCGCGAAAACGCTCATGACAGTTATGGCGTCTTGAATGACATCACACCGTGATCATATACATTATATACTCTTTGGTTTCTAATAAAAATGTTAACAATAATTACGTGATGTTTGCGTGACGTAACGCTTCCAGATTTGTGTTTGCTGTCACGTGACTATAATTTATACAAAAATTGTCATTTTTTGCCGATATTATATCCTACAAATGGTATTACTCCTGATCTTTTAAAATAAATATTTAAGTTTTTTTTATCTCCATGTCATAATAAATAATTAAACTACAATATATTTGATTCATTCTTAGTGGACACAAGCCTAATAAATAGTGTCACCGTCTTCTTCTTCTTCTTCTTTGTACGAATGGCAATTATTACTGAATTCTGCCAGTGTCGAGTAAACTTAGGAAGTGACATGTGTTATCCATTTCTTGAAATGGAATTAGGGAGGCTTCTTTTTTGGATTGCAGGCTTCATCTAAGTAAGTTCAAATAAAACAATACAAAATTATACGGTAAAATAAAGGAAAACAACAAAAAATCCATATACTACAACCTTATATTGGTGTCACTGTTAGCAAAATTAGATTAATAGAAATAACGAAGTATATGACAACCGTTGTCAATACATAAACATATCTAAAATCAATATAATAGGCCTTTTCATCATCAGATGAGCGCATGCGTAGCCGCCATGTTGAAACGGCGGTAATTCAAAAAATTCGTACTGTTTTAATCAACAATGGCTGGACAAGGACTATTATCTCCACAAAGAAATAAATTATTGGAAAAAACCATCGATGGTGCTTCACTTATTTATGATTCAGTTGAAGCTCATAATTGTGAACAATTGAAAAGGTGGCTAAAATTGATTTTTAACATTATCAATAGATCTAAAACCTCGGTCACTTCTGCCACATTTTTTCACCCATAACTCACATTTCGCACATTTTACACATGCTTTAATGTGTAATTTGCTTGATGATTTGATTATTTTTTTTCGATATTCAAGACAAGGCTTTGGAAAATTTATAAAATAGAATCTATTGGTTTTAAATGATTTGTATCGTGTATCACTTTTACATACTCCATAACAACACCGTTTTGTTGTTCCTTTTCGTACAGACAACATAATTATAATGGAGTACAAAAATTTTTTTCCGATTATTTTGACTTACTACTTATTTTTTTTTTTCACTTTTTTTACAATTAATCAACTTTGATTTATATTTTAATTTTTGATACACGGATAGCGGACAATTTAGCATGGTTGTTTACAAAAAACAGTACGAAAAAGATGGCTGATTCTGACGCATGCGCACAAAAAATTTTTGTAATGAAAAGGCCTATATACGGCCATTAATTTCTAAATTGCTATGTCAAAATAAATCCTAAGTATAATATTTCGGATTTATTTTACATTTAGACGGTAGGATTTAGTATTTCTTCTAATTATCAATTCACCAAAAAGAGATCCGCTGCTACATGACTTACACTGTATGTATTTAATCATGACAAACACAAAGTGCGATTATTTTATATATCATAACGTAGCAAAAAATAAACTTATAGTACTAGATCCAGGGGAGACAATGCAGAAACAATCCAAACTGGAAAATGACAGTGACAAGCACTGATGCTATTACGGTAGGAATAGGCAATGCGATAGTAGCAGCCCTAGGCGAGACAAAGTAGAACTCTACCACCTAGTAGAACCACCAGGATGAAAGTGACTCGCAATTGCAAATCGTTCATCACTTATGATTTACGAACTACCTGAAATGGCAGTCTATTTTTCAAATGGAGTCTGAACCAACAGGGGTTTCAGCTTGTGTATAATAGATGTATTCAGAATAATTTAAATATGGCAAAGCCACTTTACGTCAAACAAACATGGATTATCAAAAATACAACTTGAGCAGTACAAGACATAATTAAGCGAAAACTGAAAACTCTAGTTTATTTATTGGATGTTCTAAAGTATAACTACAAGCGATCGTTCTGTGGTCAAAATTCAACCATAAACTTAACAACAAAAGCTCTTCTAAACTTGTCATTAGATTTTAACGATGAACAAAATAGTATGTTGGTATGTTACGATGTATGTCAGATAAGTGGTAATGGGCGTATTATTTCTTTTTTTAAATTCTGCACTACGTAAACTGTGATTGTGCCAAATTTCATACTCATTTGTTAATTTCATTATCGTAAAAAGGAGTTCGAAGATTTTGCTTCACGTATTAATATTGTAATGATTACATACTTTATGTTCATAGTTCTGTATTTTAAATTTGTCTTACGAAAATTATAGGGCTATTTACATTTTTTATGTATTCCCTTTCATATTTATTTTTATCTTTAGTCTTTATTTTTCCTTTATATTATTTTCCATTATTTTGATTTTCATAATTATGTCATGACACAATGTATGTCAAAATTATTTTCTTAAATTTCAAATTATACGTTCAATATGAGTTTCTAATCAATTTACCCTTAATATAAAAATATAATTCGTATATCTTTAAATTTCGACATTGTTCCATCCTTGGGCCTATAAATATCCAAGCCAGTCATTATCGTGAGTTCAGTCATCGTCCAGATTCCACAATTAAAACAGTTCAGTCATCGTCAGGAGAATTGACAATTAAAACAGTTCGGTCATCGCCGAGAATTCACAGCAAAAGTGTCAATGAAAGAAGTAGTCTGGAAGATAAGTCCGGAGCCTCCTATACCGGTCTTTATCGCTTACGCTGTGCGTACCATTGAGCGCGTACCTTACTACGCGCGTGCTTACTACGCGCGTGCCTTATTCTTGTGCTTGATCCTCGTGCTTGTTCTTCGTGCCTGCTTCATCGTGCCTGCCTCATCGTGCCTGCCTCATTGTGCCTACCTCATCGTGTCTGCCTCTACGTGCCTGTTTCACCTGCCTGCCCGTGCGCGTCAGCGTGAACCCACTGCGCGTGCTACTCACACGCGCACACATCACGCGTCTATGAGCGTTTCTACACTCCGGAGTTACCAATTAATATCAGTGTCGACTGTCTAACTCTTATGGACAATATATATATATATATATATATATATATATATATATATATATATATATACATATATATTATTACATTCTGTATTACATTTAACTTACCCCTTGTGCCACCAGGTTCAGGTGACTTGGATCCTCTCCCTCTACTTTACTCTCCATAGGGGTTGAGGCTCTAACGTTACAGAAAGATAGCATAACATATAACGTTAATATACTTTCAACACTTATAGCCGCCCCGCTAGTCAAGTTGTTTAGCGCACCTAACTACAAAATAGAGGAGACTCGAGTTCAATTCCCGACAGGTACATACATATATGTGATGACTATAGATTTATATTTCTGGGTTTGGGTGTTTATTATGTGTGTTACAGTATTTATGTATGTATTTCTATGTATTAATGTCATCGAGTAACATACATGACACAAGCAAATAATTTGCTAAATTTTGGGTTAGATCAATTCGTGTAATTTGTCGAGCGATATTATTTTTATTGTAATTATTATAGACTCTACCGTTTTTAACTAAATGATAATTAAAATTAACTTTTGTGTCTCGTTTTTAGAAATGTAATTCTAAAATTCTCTCTTATTATAAGCCTACATGAATGCTATTTTTATCAACTAGAGATATGCAGGATCGCTAAAAAACTGAATCTGCGGATACGGATACAATTACGCATCATTGTTGTTTAGATCCACGAATATGGACACAGATCTCAACTTTCTTGCAAATATTTTATTACTTAGCCGGGTATTTTAATATTACGAATATTTAACGTTTTAGTCTCATTATAAAGATAATATATAATTATAATTAATATGCTTTCTATCATAAATATTCATGTTTATAAACACATCGCATAGATTTATGATTAACATAATTACAAAGACCTCTAAATACCTTGTTTCTATATACAACTTAAGGAAATATTTTTAACTCAATAAAAATAATGTTTAGATAAAGTGTGATATTAATAAATAAAAACTATATTTAATGGAATTTAAAATATTTTGTATTTCACTCCTACTTAATTAGGTACCTATGTTTAGAATTATTTCCATATTATGAAATTTAATATTATAAAAGATCCGTTTATGATCCGCCTAAAAAGTAACGGATACATATACGGATACGGATCTTTCTCCTTTCTCGGATATCCGCGGATACGGATACAGATATTCAGCACATCACTAATATCAACTCGTTCCTGCCGGAATTTAAAGCTATGCGTTTTATTTGTCATGTGGTCATCTTTTCATTTTAAACAGATTGCTGTGGTTGACGGACATTGAAGAATTTCAGGCCTTTGATGTAAGGATAATATGTGCGCTTGAGAAAAACCACTTAAAGGATACCAGTTCTTTGAATTTGGGTCATAATACCTTGTTGGATGATATGGGAGCTTAATTGGGTTCATTTGTAATAAGTCACAAAAGTACCACTTGCATGAACTTTTTGGCGTACTTATTTTTTAAACCGAAACGTATTAATGACAGGCCCTGACGCTATTGTAACAGGAATAATAATTATTATTTAGCAGGACAAATTATATATTATGATGGAAGAGACAAAGCTATTTAAGTTTAAAGAAAATATTATATTTTATCGAATGATGGATGAAGATATTATTTGCACCGCCGGTAGACAAGTTGCCGGTATGACAAAGCCCGTCGAATAATCACTCTCATATGTATATATGTGTGTGTGTGTGTGTGTGTGTGTGTGTGTGTGTGTGTGTGTGTGTGTGTGTGTGTGTGTGTGTATAATAGGACGATTAAAATATGATACTCATAAAAAAACGTCGATGAAAATTTATCTTACTGGCACGTCATTAAAATACTTGATTTTTTAAATTTATATTAAGTATCCTAGTGAAAATTTGAACTTAATAATTTTGTATTCTTTTTTTAATCCTTTGTAGCCGCATTCATTGACCGGAAGGAAGTTTTTCGGGTCAGCTTACTAGCTATATTATAAAGAGAAAAAAAACTTGATTTTTGGTTTGTATATTACGATTTAACTCAAAAATTACATGACCAGTTTTAAAATTCCTCGAACTTTTGAAAGCTACATTATCCAGGATACATATTCAGTGACACAAGCATTTACCCGACTGTATAAAGAAAAGTAATAGTTCTTGGTCAAACGAACGACGTCACGGTTAACCGATTGTTATTTATAACAAACTATGTACGTGAATATTGAAATAAAAATATAAGGCTAATAAATACATAGGCTAACTTTTTAAGTAAGGCTAAGATATGGCTAAATTTTTTTTAATAATCAACTTCTACGAGGCTGAAACATACCCCAGATCTTCTATCTCCATGTAAAATTGCATTAAAATTAATTTAACGATTTTGCTGTAAAAGTGTATCAAACAAACAAGTAGATATTCGTATTCATAATAATATTAACTTATTAGTATAGTATTAAAAGTTATCGGATGAAATATTTCTAAAAGGGATGTTACTGCCGTATTTTGATTTAATGACAAGGTAGCTGATAGGGTATGGGGGCACCATTATAAATTTTGGTGTCTACAGGCTTTGGTTGAATTTTTCCTTAAGGAGCTTGCTTGGTTGTTTGTTTATACTACGTTACAGAAAACATACCATAAAACGGTTTTTCTCGCACTCGTAATTCATGTTCTTATAACACGTGTTAGCAACCGCGCTTAACGACAACTACTAGCCGCCTAGATATGTGGCGCACCTGTGTTATGCATCTGTTATTTTGAGATAATGACGTCACAACAACAATGGACAAAATGTATAACGAAGAATGGTATAAATAGGCGGGAATAACATGTTTTCGATTTGTTGTAATTCTATCGCTTTTTGAGGGCTTTACACTGAGCAAAAATGCGTGTATAAGTGATTCAAGTGTTTTATTCGGCCAAGCTGCTTCTCGGTTATTTACGTTTCCCTTCATGTTTTTCTGCAATACTCTCTTAGACTACGTTTAGACGAGGAACGCAATATATTCGCTTGATCTCATTTTGGAGTTTTCTCACAAATTACCTAATCGTTGTTTATAGCGTACACTGTTTTCGTATCAAACTTAATTGGTTAAATCGCTCATAAAGTTATATAGCTGTGTAACTATTACAAGCCCTTAATAAAAAGGACAATTTTATAATTTCATATTTTTTAAAGAATATGAGGTAAACGAGCATGGAAACAGACGGAGGCTTTAAGAAATTAGCGCTCTCCATGAAAAACTTTTTAGAGCTCCTTAGCTAAAAGGTAAACGGGACCCTATTACTAACCAGCTGTCTGTAACCAGCCTGTATCTCATAAACCTCGATAGCTAAAAAATTTAAATTTTCAAAAAGTATGTATTTCCGTTGCCGCTGTAATAATAATACTAAAAATAAAAAAATGAAAATATTAAGGGGGTCCGCCTTCTTAAGTACCCCACAATAATATGAGACTGAGCTACGGCTTAGGGCAGTATATTGGCTACTAGGTGGTAGAGTTCTGCATTGTCTCGCACGGGTCTGGTGCCACCGCCTTATTTATTCCTGCCGCAATAGCGTCAGTGCTTGTCACTATCGTGTTCCAGCCTGGAGGGAAAGGTAGCCGGTAAACTTATGCATGTGGCATAAGACCTCGCCACAAGATAGCAACGCACCATTAACATCTTTTTTGTCTATAGGCGTAGTTTGACTCTTTCCATCTGGAGACCCATCTGCTTGTTTGCTATTTATACATCATAAATATATTAAAAAAACCCTATCTGAAAAAAACATTACCCTTCTATTTTCAGATGATTAAGCCTTCTAAAACGAATCTAGCAACACCATAAAAACTTTTCTATACTTTTCATCATCGGTACTTGGTGAAATTTCATTATTGTTACCCAATTAACTAAGCACTTGTACTTTAATTTCACTTCACTACATATTTTTAATATATTACTCAACCTGTTTCACTTTTGAAGCATCTTCAGGATGTAATATACTTAATTGATTATCAAAACTAACCCTTTAATATATATTTTTTAATTAATTACAGTTAGCTGGGTTTTTTATATCAATGCAGTTGGTTAAAAAAGTTTGAAATTATGTTCATCACAAAATTAGCTTACGTCTTTCTATTCACCGCATATCTGGAACTTAAATGTTACCCATATCTGCATCTAACTCGCCTACACTGGAATTAGCATAACTGGCAAGCAATTAGGAAATATTAATCGGTTTTTCCTCCTCGGCGGACAATTCATTTACATATTCATGAGTGCAACTGCCATCTATTTTCTGCTTGATATGATTATTGGGAATTCATGTTCACAATTTTTAGTTTGACTATTTAAAGATAAGTTTTAAAGGGGTTTTTAGGATTCCGTGTCCAAAAGGTTACAAACGAAAACGTTATAATACGTCTCTGCTGTCTGTCTGTCAAAGTGCCTTATATCTTGAACGGATATAGGTAGAGACCGGAAATTTCACAGAATATATATTTTTTTACTTTTACTTATTTATTTATATTTTATTGTATACCTATTAAAACAGGTATCAAAGCCTGAATACGTGTACAATAACAACAATAAATACTGAAGTATTTAAAAATTAAAAATAATTAAAATTTAACAGTGTAAATATGAATCTGCAAGTGTAAAATATAAATGTGCTCAGTTCAAAAATGTTATACCTTCAGATTTTATAGTAGCGGTGCCCAAGATGCTAAATGGACAGTTACTCGAGCGTCGTAGGGACCTACTGGATTTTGTAGATTAAAATATAGGAAAAATTAAAAGTTAATAAAGTTTTTCATTTCAATAGTGGAGAAAAATATCTACAGATAAAAAAAAACGTTTTAAAAAATATGTAACATGGAAACACTAAATAACGTCAGATTAAGGTATGATGGGTTAATTGCTGATTCAAGTGTGGCGTGAGGGAGTGAGAGGGTCAGAAAGTTGCAAAGAAAAAGTTGTTTTAAAATTCTTGAGTGCGTCTGAATTTTCTTTTATTATAGACTAAATGATGTAAGAATGATGAAAAAATTATAATCTATCAAGTTTCACAAGCCGAAGTTATTGGAATTTTGTTTTTTTCTGCTCTAGCCCAAGAGGGGATTTTCGCATTAACTCGGCGCGTTAGATTAACATAGGGGAAGTACGTCGCATACTAAATATAAGACCTTTATATAAAGGCGGGTCTATATAAAGGTCTTATATTTGGTGGCGAATCTCAACAGTATGCGAGGTACCCCTATGTTAATCTGACGTGCTGAGTAAATGCAAAAATCCCCTCTTGGGCTCCCCTACTATTAAAAAAATACTTTTTCATATGAAAACTGAATCAATTCTTTATTTGAAACTGTCATGATTTGACCAGGATGATTCCGTAAACGAACAGCCTTCAGCTTGAAACAATTTGACGTAAAATGTGAATAATGTAAAGGAAAAAGCAAACTGAAAAGAAATACAGATAGTGAAATATGAAGAAAAGCATGAATCGTGGTTTTTTTTTAATATCATAAGATAGCAAACAAGCAGATGGGTCTCCTGATGGAAAGAGTCAACCATCGCCTATAGACACCAAAGATGTTAATGGTGCGTTGCTATCTCGTGGCGAGGTCTAATGCCGCATGCATAAGTTTACCGGCTACCTTATCCTCCAAACCGGAACACGACAGCGACAAGCACTGACGCTATTGCGGCAGGAATAAGGAAGGCAGGAAGGTTGCTCGTTTTACGTGCAATAATAAAAAAGATGAACTCAAGAAGGTAATTTTTTATCCTCCATCGCTATACAAACATTTTTAGTGACTTTCAAAAGGGGGTTAAGTGTGCTATGGATAAACTAAACTAATAAAAAATTATTAACTTATCGCTTAAGGAAATTACTTATTTCACTCCGATTTTGAAAAATGGAGTTTGCGTCAGGTTTCCACGTTTTAAGGAACCTTTTTTGACTATTTTTATGATGACCTCAGTATGTATGTATGTCTCAGTATGTATGTCTCGTAAAAATTTTGAAAAGTGATTTTTTCGATAACACTGAAGTATTTTAACTAATTAATGTTTGACTTTCTACAATATTTTAGTATTTAAGAACCTGCGTTGAATGACAGAAATCAGAATTCAACCAAGTTTTCAACAGTTACAAATTTTCAAATATTAAAACTTAAGTTGTATGTATATATTAAGAACTTCCGATTTTTAAAATATGTTTTATACATTGATGGATTTTAGAATCTAATCAGCTCTTTTCCTTAAAATCTAGGTCAAACACCGTAGATTGGATTAAAATCGGTCAATTCGTTCGGGATTTATCATTATTTTTGACATTTCTTCGACATTTTTAACCTTCGATAGTTTTTGTTGCTAATCTTTGTATCTAATAAAACAATTTAAATCTCAAAAATTGCGTTAAATGCCACTCAAATTGCGGAGCTCTACCACCTAGTAGTGACACCTATAGCCAATCAGTCACCTTTTACGACCAGTTTGGCAGAAGCGCAATTGGTCTATTATTCAAAGGAGTCCGGGCTAACACGGGGAAAACGGGTTGTTGCATTATAAAGCTTTTAAATTATACATTTATTTAATACTAGCTGACCCGGCAAACGTTGTTATGCCTTTTTAACTACTCTTACTTTTTTCCATATTTTAAACCTTCCCTGGACTTCAACAATTAATTCAAAAACAAAATTAGACAAATTGGTCCATCTCGAGTTTTAGCGAGACTAACGAACAGCAATTGATTTTTATATATGTCGCAGTGAAATTGTCAATAGTCATTAGATTATAATCTACCTAGTGATTTTTTAATTTGGTTAGGTTAGGTTAGCAGTTAAATTATAATATCACTTAGATTATAATCTAACAGTATTGACAATTTTACTGCGACATATACATAGATAGATAGATTGACAGTGTTTAAGTCCTGAAGTTATGCAGCTGAGTGCAAATCAACCTTGGTATCAACCTTCATAGTTAACGTTTGGAAATGGATTTCAAACATAAAAAGAAACTTAAAAGTTTTCACTCAATGCGCTTGTGCGCGCGAAATTTCAGAGTTTTCATCATTCAACCCTCAGTCTATGCCGAACTACCCCCAAGGGTAGACGCGCCCTTTTGAAACTATAACGTGAGTTAGAACGATGAGTTTAAGTTAAAGTGAAAGTGATTTGTTTTAACATAAATACGGTTTCTACTTCGACATAAATACGGTAAGTTTTGTTATATTTTTAGAATAATTTTCAATTAATACAGCGTTACAAAAAATATGTGAAAATTTATTTTTAAAAGTCAATTATTATTTTAAAAGTCAAAATAAAAAAATATATCTGAATCTAATTTAGCACTTGCGGCTTCGATACTATTTTTGAGCATTTAATATATGAGTGTATAAAAAATAACTCTATAATTTTCAATTAATTCAGCGTTACAAAATATATGTGAAAATTTATTTTTAAAATTCAAAATAAAAAAAAATATTTCTGAATCTAATTTGCCACTTGCGGCCACGATACTATTTTGAGCATTTAATGTCTAAATATATAAAAAATAACTCTATGTGTATAAAAAATCCCTATAAATTGAAACAAAAAGGAATAACTTTGGACCCTTTTTAAGACAATTGTGGGAACAGTGGAGTATAAAATTTGGTACCGTTAAAGTTTACACTGCGAAGCACTGCAGAAACATAATATACTTAAATAAAATTCATTACAAATACATTAAATTAATAAAAATAAACATTATATACACTACATTCGTGTGACATATTATATGATAGTATACTATTTTCTTTACGGCGGAAGTCTTTTTTTTATATCATAAGATAGCAAACAAGCAGATGGGTCTCCTGATGGAAAGACTCAACCATCGCCTATAGACACCAAAGGTGTTAATGGTGCGTTGCTATCTTATGGCGAGGTCTAATGCCACATGCATAAGTTTGCCGGCTACCTTATCCTCCAAACCGGAACACGACAGCGACAAGCACTGACGCAATTGCGGCAGGAATAGGTAAGGCGGTGGCACAAGACCCGGGCGAGACAATGCAGAACTTTACCGCCTAGTAGTCACGATGGTAGTGACTCGTAAACCAATCGGTCGCCTTTTACGACCTGACTGGCAGAACGGCAGTTGGCCTTTTCTGCAAAGGAGCCCGAGACCAACACGAGGAAAAGTCAGTTTTCAAACTTAAAAAAGATTTGATTGTTTAGTTTATGGTCGAATTTCGGCCGCAATCGATCGCTAGACCCATTAAACTTATATAGTGAATTAAGTTCGGTAAGGTGCGAAAGTTTGAAAATATAATAAAATATTATTTAACATTATAATTTATTTAAATATCAACCGGTCAGAAAGGGCACTATGATTGCTAAAACCTGTATTTCTGTTTTAATCGTAAAAATTACGGTTTATGGTTATATAATAAACAACATTAATTATACAGTTATCTAAAAATACAGTGATACAAAAAATAAATTTAAATATGCCTTGATTATTTGATTATTTATTTATCTTAGTATTCATATGGCCTGACATTTTTCGTCTGTATGTGTCTGGTATTTATTCATACTCATATTGCGTACATATCTTCATTCCAATTGTCTTACAAGCAAGGCAGAGAGCCTTAGCGTTATTTTCGGAGTGGAGCAGAAGTAAATAAACTCGAAAAGTGGTTGACATTTAAAAATGCTCTATGATGAGTACGTGAATCCGTCGATGTCGGTTATCGCTACAAATAGTTATCAGGTCGATGAAATGCGTCGATGGGATCAACACACATCTCGCTAACTGACAAACCAGTGAATCGTGGTGAACCGAAACTTACCTCGCAAGCCCACGTAGATACTTTTTTAATCTAAACTGAATTTAGTAAAAATATGTCTGACTAAAATAAAGTTTTAGGATGAATATCTGCAGGGAAAGTAGAGATGATTTTTTCCATCTGTCCCATGGCGTCGTTAAATGGACAACCTGTTTCAGTTATTTAAGGGTAGGTACGATTATATCATTTTTTTTTGATTCAGAGACCCGGTTGTATAATATCAGGCCTTAAAATATCTGCTAGTTCTTTTTTCTGAATTAATTGTCTCCCGTTTCGACTAACCAGCAATGAAATGTGAAAAATTTCACAACAATAGTTTATAAAAAAAATCAGAGGGGGGGGGGAGCAACTGCCCCTCCCTCTATACGCCCATGCGCATAAGTTTACCAGCCACATTACCCTTCTAACCAGAATACGGCAGCTAGTATAACTTGATGCTATGGCGCCAGGAATAGGCAAAACGGTAGTAACAAAATTTTTTAAAAACAAAAAAGAAAAATATCGACACGCAGTGATTGTAACTGCGACCGTCTCCTTAAAGCCGGGACGCTCTACCACTGAGCTAGCTCAGTCAGTGTCGATAGGCTCGACGTGGTGAAATTCTTCTTTGCTATATATTCGATTACGTAGATTGTACTGATCGTTAGGTATACATACGTATAACTAGTTAAATGAGTTCATCGTTACAGATGAAATTCACATTTATAATTCTGATCAGAGTGCTAAGTGTGAGTTTTTCTTTTCAACGTGAGAAACCAGTTTACCACTAGGTGGCGCTGTACAAATCACATACAAATTCCTAGTAAACTCGCAACGCACTCACGATCGAATGCGAAAAGAAAAACTCACACTTAGCACTCTGTACTTTCGTGTTTCTAATTATTTTTGTGTTATAGCACTCACCCCATCCTCATTTAACTAGTTATACGTATGTATACCTAACGATCAGTACAATCGACGTAATCGATCATATAACAAAGAATGTCGCCACGTCGAGCCTGTCGACACTAGCTCACTAAGCTAGTGTCGACAGGCTCGACTAGAGCTAAGTAGGGCACCCCGGCTTTAAGGAGACGATCGCCGGTTCAATGCCTGTGTGTCAATATTTTTCTTTATTGTTTTTAACAGTTTTTTCAAGTTTTCCCAAGCAGCACGAGATGAGTGCTATAACACAAAAATAAAAAAATAAAAATATGTAGTAACGACACCCAGACGAAACGTTGCGGAACTCTGTCACTGTCAAATACTGACATATTTAGCCAATAGTTCGTCTTTTACGAACTACCAAGCGGAAAGACACATGGTATTTTCTTCAATAGAGGCCCGGGCTATCATGGGTAACCTTAATTGAAAATTACTTATAATTACAATACAATGACTTGTTCAGAGTTTTCAGTTAAGTAATTGCAAAGAACATCTACGAAGCTCGTACTCGCTTTTTTCTTAATTTCAACACAAATATTAAAGAAAGAGCACCTCAAACATTTTATTGAAGTATCAAAACCAAGCTGAGCGGTGTAAAGAAATATAACGTTCACATACATATAATCCAAACCAAGCTGATTTCTGTTGGTACATATCGAGACGCCATATTACAGAAAACACAGAAATTTATTGAATAGTTGCGTCACTCCATATATTCATACACACACAGCACCCCTCCATTTTTACTTTCTTTTAATTGAGATATATAATATTTAATAAGTACTTCATTGCATTCATATTTTACGAAATAAATGTTGATTATTATAATTACTAATGGACGGCGATTAGAAGTATAATAGGTTCTTATAACATTTCTACACTGTAAGAATCTATCAGACTTAGCAGACCAATTTACTTTATTTCAATCAAGATTTCTTAATCAATTACTCCTCCAAGAACATGACATTTATTAATTAAAAGTGTTTTATTGTCGTAAAGAATTGTGTATAATTGCTTTCTTCTAATTTTATTTGATCGTGTTATTATTGTAATTTCTTTTAACGATAATAAGTTTAGTTGTTATGCATTCTTATATTTATTTATATAAAAATGACAAAATGTAAACTTTGGAATTATTTTCTTGGTTTGAAAAAAAAAAACAGGAATATTTTCCTGTCAAAGAAGTGTCAAAAATATGTCAGTGAAAGAAAAATATCTCTAAATATTATGTTTAAAAATATGAATAGAAGTGACTTAAAAATTAAATCGACTTCAAAAATCTGTCAACTACATCCATATCTCAAAAACTACTGAACCCATTTTGATGAAACTTAGACTGCTCCCTAAGTTGGAATACACTTGATTAAATCAAAGAAAATTATCTTATTATGACTTTTAGTTCGCAAGATATTCGTGGACAAAAGTACACTTACAGGACTTAGTACACATACTAGAACGCTTAAATAGATCATCATACATACTCAAATATTATTCAATTCCAACAATATTATATACATGTCAAATCGATAAACCACGGTTTTTCTTCTTTTCAAATTTCGTTATTAATATTTCAAACTGAATACTTGAAATTCATTTCAAATGACAAGCGATTAGTGAATACTGAACCTGCACGGTATTGGAACGTTAATAATAAATCTTGGCACAACCAACGCGACATTCAAAAGCATATAAGCTATTGCCTCTTAAATCCTCTGATATTTTCCTTTTCAATGTCATCAATTTTCACGTACGCAAATGTTGCTAAAATGCTACATTCTTATTCCTTAATCAATAAATACTTTCAATTTCAAAATGATGCTCTATGCCAAGTGACGGAAGCCTGAAAATCATTTGTTGATTTTTATGTTTCTTTTCTCATCAGTAACGTTTTTTTAGGAGATTTTTTTGAGAATAATACCAAGTACCTAGTTAATACGTGAATTTATTAATCACATCAATTTAGACAAAGTCTCAGCAGCAACGCGATCCCACTGAGACTTTGTCTAAAGTCTGGCGGGTGCTGCATTACCATTCCCGTGACTTGGATGAGCACATACAGCCGTTGGTTCCGGTTATCGTTAGAAATAGTCGAAAATCGTTATCAGGTCAGTGAAATGAAGAAACATCTCTCATCTTGCCAACCAAGAAACCAGTAAATCGTGGTGAACGTAGTCTATAGACATTCGGTTTAGTCTGCCTATCCCGCAAAAGAACCGGGTGTGATGATACTTTTGAAAAAAGTAAAAGTTATATTGAGGATATATTTATACTAAAAAATGATTAGTTTTGATTTATAACTAAAAAATGATTAGTTGAAATATTTTGACGTTTTCGTCAACGATTACTTCCACACAGATAAGCCGATTTGATGCAATTTATGCATTAGACGTAATGTTTCTAGTTTTTGTACTCAATCGGTACATCTGGAAGTTTTATTAAAAATAATCTGTTTCGCCAAAATTTTTGTTTTGGATTTTTTTCAAAATATTATCAAAATCCCTTGGGCCCATTTGGTTCAAATTTTCAGGAATTCTAAGAGTTGAGTGGAATCCAATCGAATACCATCAACCGCGTAAAAGTACGCGAAAAGATGTTTACATACATACACACACACACACACACACACACACACACACACACACATACAGACACACTGACGTCATCGCGAAAATAGTCGAAAAAGGTTCCTAGGATCCAAAACGTGGACATATAATGAGAATTTGATTATTGAAAATCGGAGCAAACTTCCTTATCTTCATACGTAGCGGGAAGTTAAAAAGTACAAGTGTATTAATAGATTAATATTATATTAAAATGGAGTGAATGAAAATTATTTAAATGAACTAAATCTACCACGCCAACGCAGCATTTTAACTCGATAGCATTTTAACATTTTAACTCGTTCAATTTTAGTATTTTAACTCGTTACTTTTATAATAGATGGGGTTAGTAGTAATTGAATTTTAATACAACATGTATGTTCTATTTCTTTAGCGTTTTTTAAAATGGTATTTTAATGGCAGATCATATCTACACATGAGTTTAGACTACCACGTCAAAGCTCGAGCCTCAAAGTGCTATACTTTTTAGTAAAAGATACCACAAAAGTGCATAGAAAGTGGCCTAGTGTAAGTGTAATAATACGTATTTATAGTTTTAGTAAAAAAAGCGATCCAGAGATGGCTACAACATTAAAGACAACAACGCTATTAACGTGACTTGGTGTTGTTCGGCTTAAAATATTTTCTAAGTTATAGGGATATTTAAAGGTAACTATGAGTATTAGAAAATACCATTAATTTTTTTGTTTTATTTTTATTTTTATAAACATTTATAGTTATTTTTTTATAATATTATCGACTTTGTTTTCATTTCTGCCCGCATATCCATAAGGTTGCTAAGTGATATGTTTGTTCGGACCATATTAACTGTATTTGAATGGGCTCAGGTGAGGACATAATCAAGTAGAAAAACAATTTATGAAATCTAAATCACATTAAAAATAAAATATAAATCTTCAGTTCCTTAAATATGATCTTCAAAGTTCATATTTAAGGAACAAGACTAAAATTGTAAATAAAGCAAAAAAACTAAGCCAACATCTATTTGGTTACGTAAAGTGATTTATCAAATCCGCACCAGAGTAATTCGAGAAATAAATGGATGCCGACGGGAATTCTGTGGTAAACATTGTTTTGGGATCTTCTGGATTTCTAATTTCGTTATACAAGGGTAGATAGTTACTTACACGGTTTTGCCCTTTTTTATTATATGAGGAGACAGATTTTTGACGGTACGTGGTAAATTTCTGCAACTATTAGCTCCGGTTTTAGGTACTGTACAGTCTCATATTCAATCTCTTAGTCTAAACTGAACATAAAAATTTTCATATTTATATTTAAGTTCATTGTGTTATTCAATTAATTCTTTTTTAAAAGGAAAGATGGAAAAATAGCTTATGTGAAACTTTTTAATTTTATCACCAACGTTTCGTCAACTTTGTTGGATGCGAGAAAAACCGACAATGCACAGTTTTTCTCGCATCCAACAAAGTCTTCAAGTCAATATATTTTAAATTGACAAATTATATAAAACGTCCAAATTTTGGTAAATAAGTTTATTTATGGTTATGTGTTATATATTGTATTCTACACAATATTAAAATCAGTTAATAACAATAATGTAGTTATCGAAATATAATGTAACTATTGAACTTATATACGTAATTTCATGCATGAAGATAAATATTTTGTAATTTAAAACAAAATTAATAAATTGTTAACATGTTTCTCACTGTAGAGTCCTGAAGAAGTCAACAAAGTTGACGAAACGTAGGTGATAAAATTAAAAAGTTTCACATAAGCTATTTGTCCGTCTTTCCCTTTAAAAAAGAATTAAATAAAAATTTTCAGTTTACTAACAAGTATAAAGTCATTCCTACAATTTAAATAAACGATAGACTTTATGTCATTATGTTGTTATTATTCTAATCTTTTTGATTTAAAACTAAATAGACATCTCGTTTTAAATCAAAAACATTTAGACGAAAAAATAACAAAAATTTTGTAAATTTTTATCATCACTAAGTTTTATGGAGATATTTTTAGTGAAAATATTTAGGTAATTAAAAGTTTAAAATTATTGCAAAGTAAAGGAAGTTAAAATTAAGCTAAATAAAATAATATTATTTTATTTAGCTTAATTTTAAGCTTGGCCGCGCATTAATCATATTGAAACAGCTGAATATATTCAAATTAAATTTATGGTCTGTGAGTCAGGTAAACATAAATATATTCTCTCAAGTGATAAATAAATAATTAGTGCGACGTATCTGAAAGTTGTGTCATAAAGTCCAGGGCACGTCGTCTGCGGTTCAGTAGGTGGGATGACCAGCTATAGGCTCTCACGTACGAAGAAAAAGAAAATATTTTTAATATTTCTCTACTAACTAAATATTTGTCAAATTTTAGTTACTCCAAAGACTTAAAGAAGATAAAATTTAGCTGACTATAACATGGTGGATTTTCATTACCTGGTCGCTTATACATGGAAAACAATATGTTTTCAGTCAAAATGTACTCTTAGTTGAGATTCACTTACCATTAGTTCGATTTCATTTATTCTTTTTTTTGTTAGAAATCGAATAGTAGATTAGCTCGTAAATATTTCAAGGTCATCGGTTTTGTAGCTCAGAAAATACAGACGTCACAAAGATTGAAAAACCTTTAAATGGATGGCTCTTTAAGATGAAAAAGCTGAAATTTATCCGTTATTGTATTTGCTTCATGGATAGACCTATTATCAGTTTGAGGTAATGTTGTAAGGGACTGGCTTTTCCGTCTTAAATTTGAAACTTGTGTCATTTTGCATGACTCTAGACTCTTTATCTCGCGAGTCATGAGTTTTTTTGAGATTTTTCAGTCCTTTGAGTCTTTTCAGTCATTTAAATCTTTTAAGTCTTTTAAATTCTTTGAGTTCTTTGAGTTGTTTCAGACCTTTCCGTCTTTTGAGTCCTTCGAGCATAAAATGAATTGTTTTATACTTAAAATACCTTGAGAGTAAATAATAGCTCCATATATGTTTTGCAGTACAAGTATGAAAGATGCCAATTATAATAAACAGGTTACAAAACTTGATTTTTGATATGTTTATGGTATGTACGTTTATATGTACGTTTCTTCTGTAGAAATGAAAAGAAATAAAGATCAGTTAAAGCGTTACAGTAATGAGTTAGTGTTCAAATTAATTGCTCTAAAATAATTTGATTATATTCGGCCAATTTTTTCGTAAAAAAGTGACACGACTAGCATTAATTAATTTCCATGTAAGTCCGAATATGCAGCATTAACTTGTTTGATTTAATTTTCGCAAGACTCGAAGGACTTTGTCTCGAGTTCTTTTGAAAAACTCCGTCACGTGTTATCATTGTCATGACTCGTCTTTTTTAAAAAAAATTAAAGAACTGAACTGGACTTGGGCTCGAGTCTTTAGAAAGAAAGAAAGAAAATATTTATTTGCAAGAATATGGGTGTTACAAGTTGTTAAAAATAAATTAAAATACCAACATATTCTACCATTATATGGTGTGCAAATATTTAAAAAAATTATAATTAAATTATATTATATTATATTTAAAACATTCTATCGATTATTTAGAATTACTACCGGATCGGAACGCGGCCACACACTGAGAAGATCCGGCGGAAGAAACTCAGCGGGCTGGTCTTTTTTCTCTATTTTATGTACTTGTTATAAATGTTCAATGATGATTTCATATTACAAAAGTTATTTTTATAATTACAAGTTTCATATTTTATGCAATTAATTTTTTTATAATTTACAAAATGTTCACTATTTACAAAATTTTACAAGGTACAAAATGTTCACTATTTACAAAATTTTAAAAAAATTCAATATTTTTTAAGGACAATTCAACAAACTTATATTTCTATCTGAAAAAACTGAATCTTCAAAAAAAACTCAGGTCCCAAGAATATATGACTTGAGGATTCAAGTCTCTTACAACACTAATTTTTGTGAGTTCAAAGAAGTCGGATAGTAGTACCAAACTATCAATAAACACAGTATGGATGTCTAAAATAACTTTAGGAGTTATCGTTGCTTATGGTAATATTAGCACAACGTTATTAAAAATTTTGCTAACGTAATATCAAGACCTCTTAGCCGTATAATTAATTCAACGTGCTTAATTGATTTTATTCTACGGTAAAGAATGAATTTAAGTAAGTTAAATGTTATTAGCACGTTTTAACTTAGGTAGTAAAAGGTACGCTTGAATCTATCAATAATAAAATGTATCCATGCTCTGTATTTTTTAAGTTAAATAAGACATTTTATTTAAATTTATTGGTGGGAATTATGAAATTTTATTACGACAACAAAAAATTAAAGTAACAGGTTTTCAATATTGTAGAATACCGCAGGGTAGTAGTAGGGCCCATACAATATATTGTTTATATTATTATCTTAAATATCTACCTAATTTTATCCAATACGTCTTCTTTTTATTTTCTGATGAAATAACCTATTCTTTATAACTTATATTTATATCGTATTAAAAGCACTTGTACTGTTTTACTTGACTTTTTATTTATTAAAACCAACCGGTTTCGCGTTTTAAGGCGATTACATACGCCAAACTACGAAATATACTTCTCTTTTAAAGCCTACTACTCCTAAACGGTTAACCCAATAATTAAAAAAAAATATACATTATACGTAAAATATAATTTACTTTAAATTTTAAGTTCGATTTTTCAAATTTTGTTGTTATTTTTGACGAAAAAAAATCAAATATCTCACTTATTTTTACGCAAGAATTTTCTTATAACTTTCAAACTACTGAAACGATTTTGATGATTTTTTCACTTTATTATAGACAATTTATCGCTTTATAAAATTTAAGTTCAATATTTTACAAAATTATTATAGCGTGCCATTAAATCAATAAAAACCTTATTATTTCATTCGCGGACAGCGCTCGCTCCGAAAGTCAGTCTCTCGGTAGCGTTCGTACGGGGAGGCTGTGTCGCACGTCAGCGCATATCGCTCTCCACATTCGAGTCAAAGAGTAATAATACAGATAGTACGTTTGGCACAGTAATAAGGTTGTGCTGTTTGAAAATTGGACATTTCGTTTACGCTTGAACGTTTTTTATAATAGATAATAAGTTTGGAGCGGAAAGGCTGTTTTTTTACAGAGGTTGTCATTATGATGTAATTTAAACCTTTAAAGAGATAAAAGGGGCGTTAATGATTGTATTAAAATAAATTGTTTATTACATAAAATTTTTTAGTACTTATGCTTTTTAATACGATTAAAGGAATACGCATTTTTGAATTTCATCCCATAAATGGGTAAAAGGAGAGTTAGTTTTTCTATGAAAAATTAATTGTTTGTTGTAGAAATTACTTAAAATTTAGTATTTATGCTTTTCAATACAATTAAAGAAATTTTTATTTTAAAATTTCTTTTAAATTCATCCATTAAAAGGACAAGTGTATAAATTTGTATTAAAAATAAAAAGTTTATTATCTAAACTCTCATAAAATTTAGTACCTACTTATTCAATTCAATCCAAATTGAAGAAACATGCGCGTGATGAAGTTCGGGGTTTCATCCCTTAAAGGAGTAAAAGTGGGAGTTACAATTCACCACTGTCATTCATTCATGGTCAACATAACTTGAAATTTGGTAGTTATGTTCTGCAACATAATTTAAGAATTATATGTTTAGGTATTTTATAAATTTTATTCTTTAAAATGGTGAAAAAGCGTTTATGTTTGAATAAAAAATAGATTGTTTATTATAAAATATTGTAGAAATTATTTAAAACTTATTATTTATGTTTTTTAACACAATTAAATATAAGTTTAAGTTTTTTAAATTTTATCCCTTACAAGGATCAAAAACATCAAAACTCTGAAGAAAAAAGATAAAAAACTGGTACTATTTAAAGGTAGTGAAGTCTTCGCAACCAGCGTGTTTGCATGAAGAGAGTAATTAACGTGCAGGAAGCAAGAAAAAATTGTAGGGATCGTGACATATTGCACTCGGTTGTCTTTGCCTACCTCGTAAGGGGACTGGCGTAAATATATGTCGTTGTTGTTGTTTTAACAATAACCAGGACCGATGACTTTACATGCTCATCTGACGCACGGAAGTGGTAACACACCACCCGCCAGAATCCAAGTGGCTACTGAGATTTTTTAATTTTCGAAAAATACCTTAAACGTTACTTTAGGTTTATCCCCTAGACTACGAGGCAGTTATTATAATCATTAGTTATTTTTCTCAACCTTGGTTTTTTGCAACACATTAACCCGATTTTGGAACTACCGCCTTACATATTCCTGTCGCAATAGCGTCTGTGTTTTTAACTGTCGTGATTTGGTTTTGAGAACAAGGTAGCTGATAAACACATTCTAACCCTGCTAGATGAATAGCGATGCACCATTAAAATTTTTAAGTGTCTATAGGCGATGGTTATATGTTTCTATCAGGAAAACTGTTTACTTGTTTGCTGTCATATGAAATGAAATAAATATAAATAAATTAAATTAATTACTAATAGTCTAAATTAATCAACCTGTTTAATACCATTCTCTATAAGCTTTCAATTAAATTAAATCTCTACTTTTTCTTACGAAATTTAAAAAAAAAAAATATTTTTTAAAAGGTTACTTAAGAGATCACTTTTTTAAATCACATTTTGAAAGGTTTTGTTAAATATTAAAGGTTAATTGTATGTATTAAAATAAAGTGCTACACAATATGTATTGTATATTACAAAAAAAGAATAAGATTCGTAACAGTCATTATTGTGTAAAATTATCATATAATTTTTTTGTCTATTTTCGATATTTACTATTTTTTCTTTCGATATTGATCGTTTTTCTAAAATGGAAAGATAATCGATAAATGACCGATTATCGATTATGAGTTTTGAGTTTGCCAACATTCATTTGATTCATGATGATAAAAGTTCATATAGGCAAACAAATATGTTAAAACGTATCTGCTTCCACTGTATATACTCTTTGACGACGGGAGATCTTGACGTGCGAAATAGTATTTACGCTGCGCCTGTCACTAACTCAAGGTCGTTCGCAGATGTAATCGCCTTAACGCATCATCAGGGCAAAAGTTATTATTGTTTAGTAGAATTGACACTAAAAAACTTAAAACGCGAAACCGGTTGGTTTTAATAAATAAAAAGTCAAGTAAAACAGTACAAGTGCTTTTAATACGATATAAATATAAGTTAACATGGAGTTTTACCAAGTGCCGACGATATTCAGTGTTCAAACTATTCTTTATAAGTTAAACATTAAAACTTGATAAATAAAACAACTAAAAAATTATTTAAAAGTTTTTGATTACTTAAAAATAATAATTTAATAAACAAATTAATCAAATCCACTTATCTTTATTTACAAACATTTTAACAATTAAGTAGAATTATAAAAAAATATAATTGTATTTTCAAAAATAAAAATTTTACCGCGTTTTAAAACGTTTCAGTTTGTTATACTTCAGTTAGTTGCTAATGCTAGGGATTGCTCCCCTCATTTGCTATCAAAAATGTTGCAAGTTCGTTCTCCTCTTGGGTAACCGTCAAAATTGATCGGATTTCTGATGGGTCACCAAAATTATGCGATGGGGTTTGAATAAAACAACTGAAGTTTCTGAATTCGTGTATTTTCTTTACATAGCCTGATTCTTAATTATATTTATGACAATCTGCCGAATTAACCTGAACTTTCCATTTTATTACATTATCTGAAATAGCGGGTTCATTTGCTGTCTGAAAAGTGAAAAGTGAATGTTGTTTTAACTCAATAAGCCTGGCCTGGCCTGTGGTGTGATATATTGGCTATAGATAAATAACGTGTACTTGAAGTCTACAATACATCTATACATATAATAAAACAGTAACGAAACCAAATCTGTACATGAAATATTTCTTCAAGATAATTATATTATAAACCCCAAAACGATAGAAATTAAATTTTTTGTCTATTTGTCTGTCTGTTCGCTTTTCACGCAAAAACTACTAAACGTATTTTTACTAAATTTCGTGTAGTAATAGCTAATTACCCGGGTTAACATTTAGGATTCTTTTTATCGCGGGAAAATCTTTCGTTCCCACAGGAAAATACAGTTACTGGTTCAGCAAGTTCAAACAAAAAGTTTCAATGACATAATAATTACTTATTACCATAGCATAATAACATACACGGAACCCTTTAATGGGTTATATCCTTGATTATTTTTTTAAATAGCTCACATTTGCATTGATCAGTTTTATTAATTATTTAACTAGGTGGATGCAAAATTTTGTTCGAGCGTCAAATAACTACGAAACGGAACTCATGTATTAGTTAGTTATTTTTTACTGCACAAAAACGTCGTATACTCATAGAAAATAAAAAATATACATATATTTAAAAAACGTTCAAGAGCCATATTATTTAAAATAATTTCCAGAGCTGTCGCTGTTAATATTTAAAATACGCTATTGTTGTGTTCTCTTCAAGTAGATATATATTTTCTTTCAAGAATTAGAAATAAAAGGTTTTTGCTTTCTATTGAATAGTTGTTGTCTTGAGAATTTTGGTCTTTATTTGCTTAGCACTTAGGCTTTAAAAAGTGAAAACGGACATCGATTTTTGTGTTTACGATTTGGTTTATGATTAGGTTGGAAAAACATTATTGTTATATAAAATGCCTAGGAGAAAAAAAGTAATTTATCTCAAGGTAATATTTATCTCAAGGTAATAAAGTAATTTATCTCAAGTAATTTATATCAATTTATCTAGCTCAGCCAAGAGGATGAGGTTAGGTTGTACTTTCTTCCCTTGAAACCGATGAGGACCGTCAGTCTCGGTTAACAAGAGATCGCGAGCGCTATACCATATCTCGCGCCTCTGAAACCTTCACGCAATGTAAAATAACAAGCGATCGCGAACGCTGCGCTGGAACCCGTGCCTCCAAGACCTTCACACAACGTAAATCTCAATTTAACTCTCAGAGTAGCCGTACAGCTACCTTGCGGTCACTATAAAGTACTCAAGAGCGTGAAACTCGATTAACAAATGATCGTCAGCACAACACCGAGAGGCGCACCTCTGAAACATTCACGCAGCGTGAAATAAGTTTAACAAGCGCTCGCGAACGCCATATCGAGTCCTGCGCCTCTGAAACCTTCACGCAGCGTGAATCTCGGCTTAGCTCTCAGCGTAGTCATACACTTAATTTGCGGTCACTAGAAAGTAGTGAAGAGCGCGAAATGAGATTAGCAGACGATCGTGAGCGCCACACCGAGTTTCGCGCGTCTGAGACCTTCACGTGGTGTGAATCTCTGCTTAGCTATCAGCGTAGTTTCATAGCTACCCTGTGATCACTGGAAAGTTGTGAAGAGCGCGAAATGAGATTAGGAAACGATTGCGAGTGTGAAATCGAGTCACGGCCTTTGAGACTTTCACTCCGCATGAATCTCGGCTTAGCTCTCAGAATGTTCGCACAACTGCCTTGCGTCCAATTGAAACCACTTTAGAGTGCGAAGAATGAATTCGTATTGATAGAGAAAATCATAATCTATTACGTTCATTAGAAACAGGAACAGTGTGATGAACGTAATGCAGCTGCTGGGAGCGGTACCATGGTTTGTTAGATGCTATCAATATCAGCAATTACAGGAACGCGAAAGAGTAAATCAGATTCGGAAATCTCACTCTGAGGAATAACATAGTATACAGCATTCTGTGTACAGATTGTCTGATGATGATTCTATGATAGACAGTAGTAATGAAGAGTTGTAACTTTAGCTGTAGAAATTTTGCAGATTACAGCCAATTACTACAAATAAAGTAGCATGTAGCATGGTACAACGTAGTTTATTTCTTATCATAATTATCATCATATCATCTTGCTTATTTGATATTATTAGGGTCCTTTAGAAAAAGATCTAAATGAAATTTTAGTAATTTATAACAACAGACAGATATAATCTAAAATCCTAATACGAAAGTCACTACACCATGCGTACGAAGTCGCGGGCAATAGCTAGTTGAGGAATAAATGTATGGAAATTATTATTAAAGTATTATTTTGATGTACACTTTTTTGTATACAGCTAAAATTAAATATTTTTTCCTTAAATTTAGCAAATATTGTAAAAATTAATTTAGCAACAATTATGCAATAATTACTTATATATTTAAT
Source organism: Apodemia mormo (assembly GCA_036924255.1). NCBI lineage: Eukaryota > Metazoa > Arthropoda > Insecta > Lepidoptera > Riodinidae > Apodemia > Apodemia mormo. The sequence goes on along the minus strand of JAUPFN010000016.1, from coordinate 35,072,595 downwards.
AAAAGTGGACCTACAATTAGCCGAAGATACATAATCTCACAATGTTTTTTCCCCCGTGTAAGTTCGGGCTCCTTTGAAGAATAGGCCAGCTGCCATTCTGCCAGGCAGGTCGTAAGAGGCAACCGATTCGCTATACCAGTTACTACCATCGCGATTCTGCATTGTCTCACCCGGGTCAGGTACCACCAACTTAGCAATTCCTGCCACAATAGCGTCAGTGCTTGTCACTGTCGTGTTCCGATTTGGAGTAACCGGTAAACTTGTGCATGTGGTATTAGACCTCGCCACGAGATAGCAACGCACCATTAACATCTTTGGTGTCTATAGTCGATGGTTGACTCTTTCCACCAGGAAACCCATCTGCTTGTTTGCTATCTTATAATATAAAAAAGTGATAGGTGGAGAGCCTATTACCAACCGGGCACTATTACCAATCTAGGGCAACGTTGTTTTTGTCCAAAAACTGAGAAAACACATATTTGAATTACCCTACCCGGAATCTAACCGTAGACTTAATGTGATCATCACCATCACTCATCAACACAGTAATACCTCCGCTGCCACCACTAGACCACAGTGGCGATAAATATCATAATATATAAGGCGATTTTTATAATGATTGTATTAAGCTTGCAGCTACGTCTTTATCTTTACCACGTACGCCTTTACGTTGAGTCACCACGTTTCTGCAGTGCATCTACAATGTTTACTGTAGCGCGGGTTGATGGTTTAATGCAGTCTTACGCATAAAAAGTAGCATCCCTGCTCTGCAGAGTGCGGGGTAGCGACAACAGCATTCTAAAAGTAATTGCAGATAGCTATGACTCAAGCATTATTAGGTCCTTAATCCAGGTCCTATTGAAATAAATAATACATAAAGATATTATAAATATTTTGCCACTCCGTTGGTCGAGCGGTTAGCGACCCTGACTACGCAATCGACGGGGCTCGGGTTCGATCCTCGACGGGGACAAGCATTTGTGTGATGAGCATAAACGTTTGTATTTCCGGGTTTGGGTGTTTATTAAATATATTCTTGTATTTATATATGTATTTCTATGTATCAGTATCGTTGACTAACACCCATAACACAAGCAAATAATTTGCTTATTATCAGAGTAATCATCAATAATATGAAACTGAAAATTTTAATGCTTGTTTTAAACTTTCTTATCAATCTTAATTTTATTTTATTTCCAATTCCAATTATGTTAATATTTTATTTATAACTTAATTTTAATAATTTATTTTTATTTATTAACATAGAATATGGACTATTTTTGTAAAAAAAGGAGTCTGAAATAAATGAATTATTATTATTATTATTATTTATAGACGAGGGGGCAAACGAGCAAGAGGTGCCCCTGATGGTAAGTGATCACCGCCGTCCATGGACATCCACAATACCAGATTTCTTGCAGTTGCGTTGCCGGCCTTTCAAGAATGAGTAAGCTCTTTTCTTGAAGGCCCCTATGTCGTATCCGTTTGGAAACACCCCTGCCGGTAATTGATTCCACAATAAAGTAGTGCGAGGTAAAAAGTGCCGAGAGAAACGCACAGTTGTGGATTTCCAGACATCAAGATGGTGAGAATGGAATTTCATATTTTGACGCGATGTCCGATGATGGAATTCACCGACAGGAATTAATCAAATAACTCGACGAAACACTCCCCATGAAAAATACGATAGGAGACACACATCGTATATCTAAGAAACTCCACATCAGGGACCATAATCCAATTTAAAGTGCGCGAAGTCAGTAGCATCGCATTGTATTCCTGAAAGTTTTTATGTTACAGAAAAAATAATTCCACGTACATTTAAGCACTGGTGGCCTTTTTTAAGTTATTGCTATTTAAATAATATATTACGTTTGTTAAATCTGGTATTTTTCTTTTCTTCCTCACAAAGGACTACGTGACTAAGATCCCGAATTGTGAGCCCATTTCGACCGCTTTCAAGAAATATTATAGCACATAACTAGCAGCAAATTTCAGTATATTCACGCCCGTATCTCCGAAGGAGTAGGCAGAGGTACAACAAGTGCACTCACTCTTAGCCGAAGATACTTGGTTCCACAAATGTGTTAGGTGGCAATCCTATCGCCAACCGGGTACTTTCCAATCCCGGACAACTTTGTGTTTCTCAAAAAACTGAAAAAACACTTTTTTTTATGTGCCCGACCCGGGAATCGAACCCGGGACCTCATGTGGTCAACACCAACGCTGGATCACTAGACTAGTAGAGAATTTTCAGTCAGGAATAAATATTCGCCACCTGATCTCGTAATTCAGGGCACCAAAAACTATTTTGTGACTTCTTTTTACTGGAATTCCAATAATCAAGGGAGCATTAATTGCAGCTTTGCTTACCTCTAAGAGGGAATCGACGTACAGGTATTAATGTATTTCAATAAAATATCACTTCGGCGTTTTCCTTGCGGGGTAAGTAAAGTAAACCGAACATCTATAAATTTCCCGATTGTGTCGTTGTCTGTTGGCGAGACGAGTGGTGATCACCATCGCTGCATCTTACCGATCTGTTAAAGATTATTGGTTATATTTAGCGTTAACTGGGGCTGACAGCTTTACGTGATTATCCGAAGCACAAAAATAACACACAACCAACCCACGAACAAGTAGGTACAAAAGTCCATCTTGTTCTTCATAATTCATACTTCACTTTTCATACCTACTTTTGGCGGTCGCGCTAGGGTTGTCAAATTTAGCTTCTGCACAAAATATTGATAGCAACACTCGTTTCTAGTTATTTGATTTATTATTGAAAATGAAACAGGAAGAACGGAAATGTAAATCAATAACAACTAACATATTTTAATGTAATTGTTATCATGGGCGTACCCTGGTTCTGGGCCAGGGCGGGCAACCGTAACATTTTACGGCTATATTTTTATCTTATTATCTACAACAGTATATAGTTAGTAGACGTAAACAAATTCCAGGGGGGGGCAGCTGCCCCTCCCTGCCCCCCCCCCTCGGTACACCCATGATTGTTATACCTATAGCAGTTTTCAAGGAATTGAGCTGATTAGCATATGTTACAATAAATTGATTCCTTAACTGGGATGTTCAGTAAAAAAATATTGCTTCACATTTATTGAAATTAATCACATTAGTCTAAAAATAATTATTTGAAGTATAATAAAGCTAAAATAAGTTTGTTGAAGCAAAACTATTTTTATATTTGAAAAGTGGTACCTATTGAACAATTTATATTATTATTACTATTATTATTATTATTATCATATAATATTTTAAATGCCAAAATTACTCGTATATAGAATGTATAAATTAGATTGGTCAAAAATATCTAAGTAATGTCGAAAAAACCTTTTTTGAAATATTTTTATTTACGAAAATTCCCAAAAAAATAAGCGATTTGCATACATTAGCAGAACTCGAAGTAGTTTTAGAAATAAAAGTACTGATTAGATTTTGTAATCGATCAGTACATTAATTTGGAAGTTATTTAGAAAATATGGTTTTGGCAACTTATTTTTTCAGGTTTTTCTAAAAACCTCTCGAAATATATGAGGTCAAATCAGTGATATTTTTAGAAAATCCAATTTAACAACATTAAAGAAAGAAAGAAAGAAAATATTTATTTGCAAGAATATGGGTGTTACAAGTTGTTAAAAATAAATTAAGTTACCGACATATTCTACCAATATATGGTGTGCAAATATTTAAAAAAATATCATTATATAATATTACATTTGAAACTATAAATTGTATCGATTTTTCAGAATTACTACCGGATCGGAACGCGGCCACACACTGAGAAAATCCGGCGGAAGAAACTCAGCGGGCTGGTCTTTTTTTCTCTATTTTATGTTCTTGTTATAAATATACAAGGATGATTCCATATCACAAAGTTATTTTTATAATTACAAGTTTCATATTTTGAGTAATTTTTTTTTATAATTTACAAAATGTTCACCATTTACAAAATTTTTACTACATTGAAATTTTTTTAAGGACAATTCATCAAACTTACATTTCTATCCATTAACATTTAATTTTATCGGCTAAAAATTCTTTAATATCATAATAAGTTTTAGCTAACAGCAAATCAAACAACTTTTTGCGAAAGTTATTTATAGGCAATGATTTATGACTATCAGGAATATGATTGTATATAATAATAGACATACAATACACATTTTTTGTAAAAATATTTAATTTTTGGTTAGGCACATATAATTTCTTACTATTCCTAAAATATGAGTTACCAGTGACTTCAGCATTTGTTTTAAATAACTTTTGGTGCTTTTTTACAAATACGCATACCTCTAAAATATACAAACGTGGTAAGGGAAGTACCTTAAGACACTTAAAAAGTAGTTTACAGGAATGTAACTGATTAACACCACATTAACTGATTAACACCATTAACAACGTTTCGATCGGTCCACGGAGTATTGAGTTTTCATGTGGTCTGTGGATCGGTTAAACTTTTTAAAAGTTACAGGAGGTTTACATACATACACACATATAGATATACTGCCGTCGTGAAATAGTCAGAAAAGCTTCCAAGGATCTCAAAACGCCCTCTTCAAGCATCCTTCGAGCCTCGGAGATCCATTGAAAATTCAATTTATTGAAAATCAAGGTGAAATTAGTAATTTCACTTAGCGGGAACTTAAAACTTTAATCGTAGGACGGATTGCGAGCGATTATAATACTGCTGTCCACGGTTTTCTTGTAGCTAAAATTAGATTCCATTCAAATTTATAACGTTTAATCGTTAGATATTACATTTTGATGAGTCAATCACGTTTCCCTTTTATGTAGTTAATTATCCACGATTTAATTATACTCGTAAGCTTTATAATTTCCTTTAATTTTCTAGGAACAATATTTGACAATTATATACAATGCATAGATATAACATACTCAAAGATACTATGTTATTTAGATTTTAGGACAGACATTATTTCTTATTATTAGAATACATATAATAAAATCGTAGAAAAGTCAAAACTGTACATTGAATATTTTTTTAAAAGATTACTTGGAGCGTGATCTACAATCGATATCGAAGACAAAAAGTTTTTAGAATTTTTGTCTGTTTGTCTGTTTGTCTGTATGTATGTCCGGCATAAACTCAAAAAGTACTGCATGGATTTACTTCAAATTTTGCATGAATATTACTAACAGGTCGGATCAACATATAGGCTACATATTATCACGCTATCACCTACGGGGGAGAAGCAGTGTGGAGTAAACGAAGTCCGCGCGGACGAAGTCACAGGCAACAGCTAGTTAGACATATATAGGGTCATATTTATTGTAAATCAATGTTACATGAAAATATTTTAAGATGACTTTCAAAAGAGATTGTAACTAATCCTATTTTGAATAAAAAGTTATGACACAGAAACTGTGACTGTGCCTTGTTAGGGCCCCGTACATCAAAAATAAAAAATGAATATATACATGATGACTCGTGTGTCTGTCTATCTAACTTTTAATGTTCATTTAGCCTTCAAGAGGACATCCCACAGATTTTAGAACATCGTTAAAATATTTTTTACCATCATTAGTTTTTTTTTTTTAATTATTTTATTATAAAACGAGTGGGCTACCTCCAAACGTTGAGAAAAAAAAATTTTTTTGAATTTTTTTTATAAGCTACAAATTCTACCCCCATGCTATGAAAAAAAAAATTTTTTTCGATCCACCCTAATATTAGGTGAATTACGTAATCTTCACCAACATTATGAATACGAAAGTGAGTTTTTTACGCTTTTCTAATGTTTAACTACCTAATTCGTATATTTAACTTCGTTAATTATACGAATTCGTATATTAACGAAATAGTGAGGCCATATTATCGTTTAAAGTTAGGCGGTACATCGTACCATCATATCTCGATTAATGGGCCATAGCGCTTTTAAATTAGGATCATATTAAGTCCCACGCCACGCACCCTGTCAAACCAGTTAATTTAGTGAAGGAAAAATATTGATTATTAATAATAATTAGTTATTATTTTATAGTATATTACTTTAATACGTAGGTCACACTATAAGTTTTGCGTAACTGAAAAAAACAACATGTTAGAACCAAAATATTATGTTTATTGCTTTTTAAAATAATCTCCTTTACATTTTAATCATTTTTTCATGCGATCGAACCATTTTTAAAACTGGAGGACCATAGATCTGAAGGCATGTTTTCTACGTGCTGATTGAATGCTATCACTGCCTCTTCGGAGTTGGTAAAAGTAAAACCTCTCATCAAATCTTTGATTTTGGGGAAAATACAGAAATCACAGGGTGCTAGGTCGGGGCTATGCGCAGGATGAGTGACGAGATGTACTTTTTCGGAAGCTAAAAATGACTTTGTTTTATTGTGTAGGAGAATGCGGCTTTTGGGATTACTAAGAAGGTTTCAACGTTTTAAAAACCCAACATTCGAAATTCAAATAGTTCCGATTAGCTAGAAGTGCAAAACTTTTAGTGTGCCCCATGTAACTTGATTATTTTATGAAATCACGAAAAATCTTTTGTCCTATACATTTGACACTTTTTCTGACAAGTCCTCTAATCTAAAGATGTTGAAATTATGACATTTTGAAAATGATTGACAATAACCTAATTTTCTCACAATACTTTATTATTATAACTCAAACATAACTTTGTCCTTCCTATGAGTAAATTGGAAAATTTTCTTAGTCAGACACTCTGAATTTGCAGTTTTTACGACTACAATTTTCTTTTTTGCCTACCTTTATTAGACACCCCATACGACATTTTTCAAACAGAGAAAAGACGGGCGTCTCGTCAAAACGAAGCTGATATATAATAGTAGTATTATACCTACTCTTGGCGGTCGCACTAGGTTGTCAACTTTAGCTTCAGCGAAATCTATGTCGATGTTTAGCTTATGCACAAAAACCATCGACATAGTGCTGCTAAAAACTGATAGCGGCACTCGTATCTAGTTGTTTGATTTATTATTGAAAACGAAGCAGGAAGAATGGAAATGTAAATCAATAACAACTAAAATATTTTAATGTTATTGTTATACCAATAGCAGTTTTCAAGGAATTGAACTGATTAGAATATGTTACAACAAATTGATTCCTTAACTGGGATGTTAAGTCAAAAAAATATTGCTTCACATTTATTGTAATTAATTTCATTAGTCTAAAAGTAATTATTTAAAGTCTAGTAAAGTTAAAATAAGTTTGTCGAAAAAAACGAAGCTGATCACAAAAATTAAGTTTGTTATTAATCAAAAATAAAAATGTTCATGGAGCCACGGCCTATAAGGAATATGTCCTTAAATGTTAATATTTGTCTTAATTAATTGCTCAATGAACTTTTAAACTAATATATTTTACAATATTTTTTATAAAAAAGTAAAGCCGTCACCGTATTTTAACCTGTATTTCTGCTCAGATTTCCTTATCCTTTCCTTATAGACTAAAATTAATCAATGTTTAACAGATCATTTGCTTTTAAAGATTATGTTAAACACAAAATAATTGCTTGTTAAAATTAATTTGCGTTTCAGAAACCGATCGTAAGCGTGGAATCCGAAAGTTTTTTTTCCTTTGTAAAACTTAATGTTGCCAAAAATTAATACTGCTTTATGCCCTCGTGGTTTAGTGTCACGCTGCCCGCACGCTGACGGTCGGCGCTGATGGGTCCATATGTACGTAACTTAATTAGGTACCGTTTTTGATTCGCGCTGACCGCTTAGCGCTGACGACCGTAGGCTACATACATCAGCGCCGACCGTCAGCGTGCGGTCAGCGTGATAGTAAAACCAGCCTAAGCTTTTAGATCATAGAGCAAGGAACAACAGAACGAGTATAAGATTAATTCTAATACCTTAAAACGAGCTTTAACGAACAAGCTTTATTCTTGTATATATATAATTGGTATCTCGAAATCGGTTCCAACGATTTTCATGAAAGTCACAAATCAGGGGTTTTTCGGGTCAAGGAATCGATTTATCAAGGTTCCAGGTCCAAGAAAAGCTCGGTTCCCAAGATATGGGTATGTGAAAAACCGAGCAAAGCTCGGTCAACCAGGTACAGAAAAAAATTATATATTCTATAGGAATCGATTTATCAAGTTTCAAGGTCCAAGAAAAGACCGGTTTCAAAAATATGTGAAAAACCGAGCAAAGCTCGGTTAACCAGATGTTGATATCTTATTTTGAAAGTCAGGGTGAAAAATCAGAAACGCAATATGAGGCCGGTGATACAACGGCCTCATTGCGTTTAACACGATTTTTTTATTAACTTTTTTAGCTAAAATAGTTTTATTTCAAAAATCCATGCATAATTACATACATACATGAAGAAATGTAGATAAGGAAGTTACTGAATTCGTCCCGGTTTTCGAAAATCGAGTTTTCGTCGATTTCGACGTTTTGGGATCCTAGGAACCTTTAACGACTATTTCGCGATGACGTCAGTATGTCTGTATGTATGTATGTGTATGTAAGTAAACATCTCATAACTTTTGAACAGCTTGAAGTGGCATTCAATTGGATTCCACTCAACTTAGAATTCTGAAAATTTGAAACAAAACCATATTTTTGGCTAAACAGTAATTTTTTAATATAACTTACAGATTAATGTGCCGACTGAGTACAAAATCTAATCAACTCAATTCCATAAAAAACTGCGTCCAATACATAAATTGCATTAAAATCGATTTATCCATTCGGGAGTTATCATTCGATTGGGAGACATAATTTCGAAATTTTTTAACTAATCATTTTTTGACCTCTTACAAAATTTTAGTGCTTAAAAAACCACGTCAAATGCAGTTTAAAAAATCAAAATCTATAATTTAATAACTTTCAGGCTAATATACCAATTGATTTAAAAATCTGATTAGCTTTTCTCTCTAAGAAACTGCGTCAAATACCGTAAATTGGATTAAAATCAGTTGATTGGGATGTACCATTAACGAAAATTTTTGAAAAAAAATATTTTATTACTTTGAAAATTTTTCAGCATATAGATTACTAGCTTTTGCCCGCGGTTTCATTCGATTTAAATTTATTTTACGGAAGTGGGGGGGTTAGAAAGAGACAAAAAGTAGCGTATATCACTCTCCATCCCTTCAACTATCTCCTCTTAAAAATCACGTCAATTCGTCGCTCCGTTTTGCTGTGAAAGACGGACAAAGAAACACACACACACTTTTCCACTTATGATATTAGTATATGGATATGGATGTTGATGGAGGATGGAAAAAACATTTTATAGCTTAAAAAATGAGTTTTAAAATTTCAAATTACTGTCATTTTTGACAAAATTTAGATTTTCGATCTCTGAAGAAATCTTTAAACATAAGTTTTTGTTTCTTGGTGCTTAAGTAAATAATTCAGTTTAGCGGCAAGTTTCCGGGATGGGCTGAAGGGTCAACCGGTTTACAGATTTTTTGATGTAAACGCTTCATTGCACAAAATATACAAGTGGTTAGTGAACTTAACGTCTAGAGATATTTTCTACCAGTTTCTTTTTTATACCATAAGATAGCAAACAAGCAGATGTGTCTCCTGATGGAAAGAGTCAACCATTGCCTATAGACACCAAAGATGTTAATGATGCGTTGCTATCTTGTGGCGAGGTCTAATGCCACATGCATAAGTTTACTGGCTACCTTATCCTCCAAACCAGAACACGACAGCGACAAGCATTGACGGTATTGCGGCAGGAATAGGTAAGGCGGTGGTACCAGACCCGGGCGAGACAATGCAGAACTCTACCACCTAGTAGCCACGATGCTAGTGACTCGATAGCCAATCGGTCGCCTTTTACGACCTGCCTGGCAGAACGGCAGTTGGTCTATTCTTCAAAGGAGCCCGGAACCAACACGGGATAAAACCCCTAAAGGAGTTAACCTTACACTTGTAGAAACATTTTAGCAACAGTTAAGGCACAAGAAAAGTCTTGCGGAACATTTTTTATGGAACTTTTTCTTCCATCTTACAATATGTGTATCAGTTAATTATTAAAAATAATTAATCGATTCTTCAAAAACCGCTCTTGATCAATACATAAAAAAACTGACATTTATTCGAACATACTTTCATACTGACCACTGTAACAAGATATTATAAATTTTGCTAAGAAAATAAATTAATGTCACAGATTTTCTAGCGCTGGATATAAATGGCAAAGCTTTTAGGACACAGCGAAGGGAACAACAGGATAAGCAAAAGATTGATGACAGCTCTATTGTTAGGAGACTGCATGAAAAACATGAGCGGGTACTCAACGTTTCGGTATTATTAGACAAAAGTTCGACATAGCTGAAGTGATGTGTAAGTGGCCACGTTTCGATCTGGTAGTAATTTTAAAAATGTTGACTCATCAAAACTGCCTGTAAAGGTTTTTAAAAATAAAAATAAATAAAATAAAAATGTTTATTTTTCGGACAACAAAGATCCATATATGCTAGTAACAAAATTATTGGTCAGTATGAAAGTATGTTCGAATAAATGTCAGTTTCTTTCATGTATTGATTAAGAGCGGTTTTTGAAGAATCGATTAATTATATTTAATAATTAACTGATACACATATTGTAAGATGGAAGAAAAAGTTCCATAAAAAATGATCCGCAAGACTTCTTGTGCCTTAACTGTTGCTAAAATGTTTCTACAAGTGTAAGGTTAACTCCTTTAGGGGTTTTATCCCGTGTTGGTACCGGGCTCCTTTGAAGAATAGACCAACTACCGTTCTGCTAAGCAGGTCGTAAAAAGCGACTGATTGGCTATGCGAGTCACTGCCATCCAGGTTACTAGGTGGTAGAGTTCTGCATTGTCTCGCCCGGGTCTGGTACCACAGCCTTACCTATTCCTGCCGCAATAGCGCCAGTGCTTGTCATTGTCCGGTTTGGAGGATAAGGTAGCCATTAAACTTATGCATGTGGCATTAGACCTGGTCACAAGATAGCAACTCACCATCAACACCTTTGGTGTCTATAGGCGATGGGTGGCTCTTTCCTTCAGGAGTACTATCTACTTATTTTCTATCTTATGATATATAAAAAAGGTACAAAAATCAAACTTCCAACGCACACCGCTTTATCTATTTCTAACTCAATTAAGTCAGCACTTTTTGCATTTATGTTCCGACTTGGGTAAGGTAGCCAGTAAAATCTAGGTGATGGTTATCTCTTCCATCAGAAAGACCATTTGATTGTTTGCAACTCGTTAAATAAAAAAATGTGTAAGCGGTTGACCCTGCAGCCCATCCTCGAAACTACCCGTTAAATTGAGGTATTTTAAGCTAAAAGGAGTAAAAACTATAAGCATAGATTTTTTCTTAGTTCAAACATCTAGTTAGTTCAAAATGACAGTATATTCATTTTTTAAAAGCTGTATATTTTGGAAATGATTATCTATTTTGATTTTTTAAATGGTATTCAACCAAATTTTTGAAATCTAAAGTATTGCTTTAGCTACATAATCGATAAGTTAAAAATTGCGAAGCAATATCAATTTTTTTTTTTTTTTAATATTGGTCATTGTTAAATTTCCAACAAATTGATCGATTTTGGTCCAATTAATGGTATTTGACGCAGTTTTTTAAAGAAAAAAGCTGATAATATTTTTAAATCAAGCGGTATATAAATTAGCCTGAAAGTTATTGTAAACACATCAAGTAAGTTTAAATGTTATTCCTATCAACAAAGGTTATCTGGTAGAGATCGCTTTTTGGCGATAAGATCGCCTTTGTGTACTATGAGTTTTCAATTTTTTTGTAATTAGCATGTATTTTTACTGTAAGTTTGTACACAACAAAGAGTTATCATTCATTCATAAGTTTGCTAAAAATAACAAAATATTAGTATTTAAAAAGCTGTAACTTTTGAAAACTTGATTCGATTTTGTTTTTGGAAACTGCACTTGAGGTAGTTTTTTAAGTATTAAATACTGTAGAAGGTGGAAAAATGATTGGTTAAAAGTCTCGAAATTATGCCGAAAGAACATTGTTTTCAAAATTTTTCAGCAACGATAGCTGCTGCCGAACGGATAAATCGACTTTAATGCAATTTATGTATTGGATGCAGTTTTTTGAAGAATAGAGTTGATTAGATTTTGCACTCGATCGGTACATTACCTAATCTGGAAGTTATATTTAAAAAATACTATTTCGCCGAAAATTTTATGAAGTTTTTTAAATATTTCCCAAAATCTCTTGGGCCGAATCTGATCAAATTTTTAGAGTCTAAGTTTAGCGAAATCCAATCGAATGCCATCAACCACGTTTCAATCAATCAAGCCGTTCAAAAGCTATAAGATGTTTACATACACACACACACACACACATACATGCACACATACATACATACAGACATACTGACGTCATCGTGAAAATAGACGGAAAAGGTTCCTAGGAAAAACCTAGGAGATCTGGTGAAGAAATATTTTTCGAAAGGCGGGGCAAAATCAGTAACTTCCTTATCTACATACGTAGCGGGAAGTTAAAAATACATAATTTGCAGTTGCACAAACTCAAAGTATTATAGGAACAATGAGCCGTTGCCTGATAATGTGACCTGATAGCAATGCACCACTAACATATTTGGTGTCTGTAGGCGATGGTTATCTCTTTCCATCAAGAAAACCATTTGCTTGTTTGGTGCTCTATAAATAAAAAATACGTCGTATGCCGTTGCAAAAACTCGAAAGTTTTGTCGCAAGAAGCCATGAATCTTGACCCGATAATATGGCCCCAGTGTAAAAAAATATAAATGTGTCAATGAAACAAAATGAATGAAGAACCAAAGACAGACTGTTTAGCTTTGAATAAAACCACTATCTTTTTGTGTGACATAAGATAGCAAACAAGCAGATGATTCTCGTGATGTTATTCGCAAACTAATTTAGGATAACATCTTTACCTAAGAGATGTCTAACAGAGATCGTACATTAATGATAAAACCTCCTTTGTCTAATTAATAGTTTTAAGAACTGATTTTAAATATTTTTGTGAATTTCAACTCACAATAACACATTAAAATCTTGTTTTTTTGAGCTATTATATTTTCGCACGCGATTTTATTTTTGATAACATTTAAAGGGCGTATAAAGGTAAATCCATGGGGATCGCAAAACTTGTTCCGTTGGTGAACCTTTGTAAGCCAGGGTTATTTTGGACCTCCCGCCAAATTTAAATAGGTGGTTCACACCATGAAACTAAACAACTTTTCCAAAGAAACATGGGTCGAGAAGTAAACAAAAAAATCGATTTCCCATAGAAACTGCTCGATCAGGTGGTCGATTTCGTATCTGATCTGATTTTTTTTCACTTTTCGACCCATGTTTCTTTGAGAAAGTTATTTACTTTCATGGTTTGAACCACCTATTTAAATTTGGCGGGAGATTCAAAAATAGCCCTGTATATAGGCGCCGTATAGACGTTCATTTCGCTCTGCATTTTCTGCAAGGGAACAGGCGTGATGATAATTTTTAGGGTTCCGTACCTCGAAAGGAAAAAACGGACCCCTTATAAGATCACTTTGTATCCCGTCTGTCTGAAAAAATTCAACTTCTAAGCTAACGCAATCAAAAGATACAGCCGTTTATGCCGCAAATTTCCGCAAATTTTCGAATCTTGCAAGGGAAATCCTCCAAGGTACGTCTTATGAACTCAAAATCTTGAAATTTGGTACGAAGCAACGTCTTATAGCACAGATAAAGGAAAAATTGCGGAAACCGTAAATTTTTAGTTACATCATAAACTAAAAATATTTTTAATAATTTCAAAGTTACTACCTCATGAACGCGTAGAGGAATTAAATTGAAATTCATATCAAACACACAAGTCAATACATTTAAACTGTAACAAAATCAAAATTTGTACGGAACCCTTCGGTGCCCGAGTCCGACTCGCAGTTATCCGATTTTTTTATAATATTTAACGTTCGATTTACTCTGTCTATATGTCATGTGATAAATTTTACAAACAATATTAAGGACAACTGAAACTACGCGACAAAAGGCCGGATGTAATTTATGTTGCCTCAGTTAACCCACTCTATAGCCATTTCCTGGGCTCGGAAGGTTTTAAACCCTTCAACGCGCTATTTAGTGGCCTTTTAAGTGAATAACTTCACTAAGAAATTGCGCCAAAAGGTTTAATATGTATAGTAAACGACATTTATTATAATGTACGACAACTTATTAAAATACACAATATTTGTTAATTTCTGTAATTATCCACGTGCTGTTTAGTTTACTTTTAAGTAAATAGCTTAAATGAAGAGTTTTGTTAAAAGATTTACCCTCCCGTGTTAGTCCGCCCCTTTGAAGAATAGACCATTTGCTGTTCTGCCAGGCAGTTCGTATGAGACGAATAATTGATGATGATGATGATGATGAACATCGTGGCTATTAGGTTCTATTAGGCTATTAGGCTGTACAAAAGTTCTGCAAGGCCTGGCCCGGGTCTGATACCACCGCCTCACCTATTCTTGTCGCAATATCGTCAGTGCTTGTAACTGTTATGTTCCGATTTGGAGAGTAAGGTAGCCGGTAAACTTGTATATGTGGCATTAATACCGCGCCACGAGGATAGCAACGTATCATGAATGTCAGGCTATGGCTTCTTTCAGGAGAGCCTGTTAGCTTGTTTACTATATTATGATATAAAAAATATTTAATAGTATACGTCCTTTTTTTGAAAGTTTGTTAAAATATATTAAAAAACACGATATTTATGTATTTCTATTAAACAGTAAAACATGTTTTTGTATATCTTAATAAATGTAAATTACGTGTCACGTTGTTTGTCCGCTATAGATTCCTAAAATTGAACTGAACCGATATCAATAAAATATCGTACTTAGATAACTGTTGTTTGGTCCAAATTAAAATATAGGATAGTTTTTATCTCAATTACTCCCCCCCCCCCCTCTCAAGTAGCCCACCAAAATATCCAATACAAACAATTTGCATGATAAAACAACGTTTGTTGGTCCAGCTACTTTTAAAATAACGGGAGGCTTAATTGACATTTTAGGTAATAGATTAGCCAAGCGGATGATTCTGTAAAGTTTGGTAGGGACGATTTAAATTTAGACATAATATTATAGTTTAAGGACAAACAGCACAAACTTTAATGTTCTTATATTTTTTTACTTACTATACGTTACAAATAAGAATAGGACTGTCAGGATGAAATATTGCTCCGCATTTTACAAAAACTTCGTGAGTGATAAGGTGTGCAAAAAAAATCTGATAAAGAAATACTTTAAAAAAAATCATTCTAATTGGTAAGTATATTTTTATTCAGATTTTCATCAGATTATGTAACTATGTATTAAAATAAGGTGTAAAATAACTAACACGACTTTTATATATACGTATATTTAGATGAACGGTTAGACTGATATGTTTTACTGTTTTTATTGATGAATATTACATTTTAATACTTTTTAGCCTATTCTGGACAAAGACAACCTAAACCCACAAAAATCGCAACAAAATTGGCTCCAGTCGTTTTTGACTTGTAAGTGGTGTAAATGACACGATATCTTTATATAATATAATAGATACTATTTTTTTATTGATGAAAATAATATTAATAAAACATTTTTTGTTTTTCAATAAATCAGCAATATTTTTGGACAAATATTTTTTGCTACTAATTTCACACTTATGGTATGAAGTTGGTAACAAGCGCGATCCTATTCCTCGGCGATCCTTAGTTGGAACGCATAGTATATGTTAAGAGTACATTGATAATATTTAATGTATGATTTGATTACAATATAATATTTAAAAATTATACCTATTTTTACCCAAATTTAGGGAAATAAAATGGTAAAAAGTAACCAGTCATAAGTCACCAGGCAAAAAAATCCATCATTACGGCATATTATATCTGCAACGGAAGGTATCTAAAAATTTGAGCTAGACGTTGTCAAAAGCAAAAGTTTAATCAGAAAAAATGTATCTAAAGGAGACAGCAATAACAGAGGAGACAGCCAGGTGTACAGGTAGTGACGATAGAATCTTTTTCTATTGTGATTAGTATAGTGTAAGAAAACGTACGCTATGGTACTAAATCAAAAATTTCATCAAACTACTTCCACTATGCGAAGGTAGAACGCCAGAAAGAACGGATGTCGCTACTCGCTATAAACACTGAAATACATATGTATTACTCACGTAGACCATGAAAAATAATAGGGTTATTTTCTTAAAATATTATATTATTTTTGTTCCGGTATCGGAATTACCACATGAGGGCCCGGGTTAAATTCTGGGTGGGGAAATTCAAAAATATGTTTTTTCAGTTTTCTGATACAAACAACGTTGCCCAGGATTGGACCAGTGTCCGGTTGGCGATAGGCTAGCCACCTATCATATTGTAGGACCAAGTATCCAGCTGATCGAGGGTGCACTTGTTGTACTTCTGCCTTTACTTTTGGGAATACGGGCGTGAATATAGTTTTTTTACGTTTGTTCACCACTTTCTCGGATAATTGAAGACAATTTTGTTTTAAATTTTTTTAAAGTATATTATTGATGAGTATTTTTATA
This sequence comes from Apodemia mormo, assembly GCA_036924255.1. Taxonomy (NCBI): domain Eukaryota; kingdom Metazoa; phylum Arthropoda; class Insecta; order Lepidoptera; family Riodinidae; genus Apodemia; species Apodemia mormo. The sequence continues at coordinate 35,056,043 of JAUPFN010000016.1, read as the reverse complement.
TTTATGATGTGGATGACTGATGGAAAGATAAACTATCGCCTATAGGCACCAAAGATGTTGATGGTGCGTTGCTAACCGTGTGGCGGAATGGCAATGCCACAATCATAAGTATACTTGCTACCTTACCCTTAAAACCAGAACACGACAATGACAAGCATTGACGCCATTGCGGCAGGAATAGGTAAGGCGTTAGTACTAAATATGCGGGCGATCCATTGCGGTAATCTACCATCTAGTAGTCACGATGGCAGTGACACGTATAGCCAATCAGCCTTTTACGGCTGAACGGAATTTGGCCTATTTTTCAAAGAAGCCTGGACCAACACGGGAAAAAAATAATGAAGTGAAAATATGAACGAATGATTTCACTTAAACGAGCTAAGAAAAACCATTTTAAGAAATTACTACATAGTATAAAACAAAGTCACTTTCTCGGTCTGTCCCTATGTCCCTATGTATGCTTAAATCTTTAAAACTACGCAACGGATTTTGATGCGGTTTTTTAGTAGATAGATTGATTCTTGAGAAAGGTTTTAGTATATAAATCTTTCCGATATTCCCACGGGAACAAAAGCTACGCGGGTGAAACCGCGGGCAGGTCGCTAGTTAAGGATAGATTTCAGAAATTAAAGTCACGAGGGCACTTGACTCCACTTCCACACTTCCACCATCTTTAAATTTAATCCTCACCATGTCGATGTCTGGAAATCCACACTTTTTTCCCCGCACTACTCCTCTGTGGAACCAATGTGTTTGGCCTCATTGAACCACTGACAGCGTTCAAAGCATTGCCTGGCTTTAAGGCAAGATTACCAAATTTCAAATCCAGTCAAATTTATCCTTTATTTAAAAAGTTTCAATTTTTTCTGACACGGAATCAGTGCTAAACACGTATTTAATATAATACTAAAATGTACATACAATAATATAATAAAAATGCACTATATCGCTATTATTGTAAAATTATTTTTCCTATACGGCAATTTATTAAGCGTAAAATATTTTTGCTACGTATAAAATATCATAACGGTTTGCGATACAGTCAAAGCCAAAATATTTATTTCCTTGAACTTTTCTCTACGGAAAACTCTTGACAAAATATTGTAAATTGCCCTAACACTACCTTTACTTTTGTGCAGAAAAATATTACATTCACATTGGAATTTCCCTCGAGCAAAATTGAAACGAAAAAAGAAATTTTTCGCGGTGCTTTTCAATTCGATGTTTAATGGTACTTACTTTTTGTTGACTGAGAAAAACTTAATTGGTAATATTTCTTACTTAGCAAGTATAAAATTGTTAAAAAAATATCTTTATGCCCGTATCCCTGAAGATATAGGCAGAAAGAAGTACAACAAGTGCACCCACGATTAGCCGAAGATACTTGGTCCCAAAAATGTGATAGGTGGCAAGCCTACCGCCAACTGGGCAATTTCCAATCCCAGGCAACGTTGTTTTTATCAGAAAACTGAAAAAACCCCTTCTTTTAGTTGCTCAACCTGGGAATCAAACCCGGGACTTCATGAGGTCAACTCCGATACCGGACCACTAGACCACAGAGGCGATATAAAATTAACCTGTCTAAAGTGCTTGTGAAGGTTATAATTATGTAAATGCAGTTGTCATTTTTATTTATATATAATTTTGAACAAATTTCCTTCGTTTAAATTTTTTTTTTGTTTATTACGAATATATTTAAAAAATAATTTAATCTCAGTAATACTAAAATAACTCTCAATTAAAAATTAAAGAAAAACTCCAATACATTCATTCATCATAAAATCACCTTTCTGCCTCATTTCCTACTATTTACAGAGTAAAAAATGAAAAGAGATGATGATCTTTGAATAGAAAATTAGTATAGGTAATTAGTAGTCACGATTTTAGTGACAGGTATCAGAATACTCTCGCTTTTACGTGATACCTAGCAGTAAGGCAGTTGATTCAATTTTCAAATTGTCGGCAAGGTGATATTTATTTGTTTTAATTATAATTTTATTTTCTCAAAACTTATACATGAACCACTGTTTAGTTTCCCCCAAGTTGGTTCAGGCTCCTTTTTAAAATAGACCATCTTCCATTTTCACAGGCAGATCGTAAGAGGTGAACGTGTGGCTATGCGAGTCAGTATCATCGTGTCTACTACGAGGTAGATTTCTGCATTATCTCCCCCGGGTCTGGTACCACCGCCTTACCTGTTTCTGTCGCAATATCGTTGTCTTGCGCTTGTCACTGTCGTGTTTCAGTTTGGAGGGTAAGGTAGCCGGTAGCTTATGCATGTGGCACTAAGACCCCGCCACAAGGATAACAACGCACCATTAACATCGTTGATGTCTATAGTAGATGATTGTCTCTTTACATCAGGAGAGTCATCTACTTATTTTCTATCTTATGACATAAAAAAATAAAAAGAGAGCATATTTTGTTTCAACTTTGTCAACTCTTCGTCCACTCTATAAGCCGTAAATTTAGCATCACATTGATTGCTTATGAATGAGGGCGGAGTGGGAGAAGCTAAGTTTTTTAGATTGCTTTAAATTACATGGTTAAAGACAAGAAGATTTACAACACAAAACGTCTTTCACTGTACATTGATGTACGCTTAAACTTGGTGATTTGTTATAAGTCGGAAAGTCGATAGACGTTCGATTTTCGCTGCCTTTCTTTCAAAGAAACCGACGCGACGTGATACTAAGCAGTTGTATTAACTTTATTATATATTATACAGTATTTATCTGTACTCCGAGTTCGTTGTATGTACTACATCATACGTACCACAAAATAACGTAACGATGTTAACCTCCTGACTGATAGACTTCAGTCCACAAAACCCAGGTGGTGTTGTTAGCCCACAAACCGTGCACGGTGCGAAATCGGCTGCACAAATCAGGACGCCTAGTCGGGCGCTCACTTATACGTCACTGGAATCGCGCTCTTTGAAATTAATGATGAAGGGAACACATAACGTGGACCCAGGTGCAATGGGATAAAATTCCATTTTACGATGAGTCTCGATTCAAGTTCCGGCCTGATGCAAGAAGGGTAACAGTGTACCGTCGTCCCGGCAATATGGAAATTATGTATTTATAATCCAAGATTTAATGCTAATAATAGTAATTTAAAAACTTAAACCAACTTCAAAAGCCAACTATATTCATATTTCAAAAAGTACTGAACCGATTTGATGAAAATTAAGACTGTTCCCTAAATTGAAATATATCTGATTTCAATCAAAAATAATTATCTCGTATAAGTTTTTATTTTCTGAGAATTTCATATACAAATATTCAAACGTTACGCATACAAATATATACTTAATTTAGTACATGTATTGGAAACCTAAATAGATTGTCTTTTCCTACTCGTTTCGTTGCGGGTCCTCACAACTCAGTGGTTATCAGGTTGATTGCCGCTGTTGATTCTGGTTTACAGAAGTTACACGAGAGGTGGACCAATTGCCCTTTAAGAAGCCTAAATAGCCTGTTGATTCTGGTTTACACATATTAAGCCTCTGTTTTTTCGTTGGTTGACAAAATATTACATTTTCGTTTTGATCCTATTTCGGGTACGAATATTAATGTGTTACAATTTTGAATACCAACCTGACTTACGTTCAAAATTATTATCAAAACAATATTCATGAAAATACTCCATATTTTTCAATCTATCTGTAAGGAGAAAATGAAAAAATAAAGGGTGAAAGTGTGCTAACAAACGTCTTTGACCTTGTGTATATATTTTCCTAGTGAACCACTCATAAATATCTCTCTCAAGGCTAACGTATGCGATGTAACCTCTATATCCGTGCAGGACCTCGCCGCTACGAGAATTATGGCCATCGCTAGAGCGACGTTCACGGAAATTGAATCCTATACAAAACGACATGTTGGTTATACATAAATACATAAATCTAATCAACACCTGTGAACACGTTTGTAGGGAAACCAATGGCTTAAATTAATGCGTCAAACATTTTTAACTTCCCGCTACGTATTTAAATAACCCAAGTAGCACGTTAAGCTGTATATAGGCTGCATTTAGGTTCATTTTTAAACTTAAAGCTGTATACTAAGCCGTACAAAGGCTGTAGAAGCGCTTTTACAGCCGATATAACACCAAAAAGGGCCCCAAGTTATACAGCTTATTGCGTTATGTAGGCTGCACAATAGCTATACAAGCTGTTATTTATAAACTATACAATGGCTGTTATTTGGTGTATAAAGAAACTATAACACTAAGGATACTCTCTTGTAACTGTCTTGTACAGCTAAGCGTTAAATAGGCTGCACAATAGCTGTACAAGCTGTTATAGGCTGTGCAAAGGCTGTTATTCGGTGTAAAAAGAAACTGTAACACTAAATATACTCTCTCGTACAGCTAAATGTTCTTAATAGGTGTTTGAAAATGACAACAACAACAATCTGTTTTTGATATTGTATAACATTAATTATATCACGTATCTGCAGACGCCATAATTAAAAATATATTAATAAACGATAAATTCTTGGACTTGGAGCAGTATTGAACGGTGTATTCAAAGTGCAAATTCAAAATCATTGTAAAATCGTGTATGTTTTCTCTCAAAATATTCACGCGCCAACGAAATAATCAAGATAACATAAATCATTGCAAAATACGGTAAGTTTTGTGTTTAAGGCTAGAATATACAAGTATTTATGGTACAATATTGTATATAAAGGCATACTGATCATAATATAAGTTGCTTGTCACGATATAGCTTTAGCTATTGCTAAATATATCTTTTATTTAACAATATATTTCTTTAATGTTGTTTTTAATACGCAATAATGGCGACGCTTTGTTATACAGCCTAAAGTGTATTTGGAGGGTGATATACTGCAAATAGCTGTACTGAATCTCTTTTTTATTCTATTATACCGCTATTGGCTTTTAATTACCGTCCAAATACACTTTAGGCTGTACTAAGTCCCTATACAAATCTATTGTACAGTCATTGGCTTTTAATCACTTAACTTATGTTTAGAGATGCGTACAAAAACTGAAGAACCCTAAATACAAAACATATATCACTTGATTTCGCTATTGTGATGTATTATTGATGTCGATCGTTTGACTTTACAACCAACTTATTGTTAACTATAACTTATGGGATATGTATTTCAATCATGTTTTACTTTATTTTTCACGGAAATATGCCTTATAAAATAATAAAAACAATTGAGAGAAGCCGAAACTGTATTTGCATCGTATCCAGTTTGTGGGAGGATAGAGGTGAATTATAATGGCCAAGAAAACAAAATGATATAACTAAGTTGATCAAGAACGAAAAATCTAGCCCTTTAAAGATTGGTCTATCACAAAAATATTTTTAAGAAGAATACGTTATTTCGTGCTTGTGATTTTATATTATTAGTTCTGCAAAGAGAAACACATACTCTCTTACCTGTAATTGTATCTAAGTATATAATATTTTTAAAATGATTGTAAGTATACATATATACGGGGTGTTGCAAAAGTGGGCAGTAAGCCGAAAGGGGGTGGCTCAGGGGGTATGACCCCCTGAGCCACCTTAACAACTTTTGTTTAACGACTTTTGGAGATTCGCGAAAAAAATATTGATTCTCCATAGAAATTTTGTTGGTCACGTGACTTTTCACAATGGAAAAACAAAATTGTTTTTCGCGAATTTTCACAAATCGTTGAACAAAAGTTGTTCAGAATGACCCTCTGAGTCACCCCCTTTCGGCTTACTATACCGCTTTTGTAACACTCCGTATAGTAGCAAGTTAAAAATAAAAAATATATATATTTTCTCAGTGTAATGATTTTTATTTCTCTTTTTAACTCCTTTTTATATATTCTTTGAAGAATAGACCAATTGCCTATCTGCCAGGCAGGTCGTAAAAGGCGACCGATGGGCTATGTGAGTCACTTCTATCGTGGTTACTTGGGGATAGAATTCTGCATTGGCTCGACCGGGTCTGGTACCACCACCTCATCTATTCCTGCTGCAAAGCGTCAGTGCTAGTCACTGTCATGTTCCGGTTTGGAGGGCAAGGTGGCCGGTAAACTTATGCATGTGGCATTAGACCTCGCCACAAGATAGCAATGCACCATTAACATTTTTGCTGCCTATAGGCGATGGTTGACTCTTTCCATCAGGAGACCCATCTGTTTGTTTGCTGTCTTATGACATTAAAAAAAATTAAAATATTATAAATTACCAACCAAATAACCTTAATGAAGAAGATAAGCCTAAAAAATAATAAATCAGATAACCTACAATCACTTTTTAATGTTTTTGTTACGGAACCCTTTTCCTTGAACATTAATAAAAATGACGATTGTAGGTTACCTGATTTAGTAATTTTTCAGCTTTATCTTCATCACGATTACTTGGTTGGTAATTTATAATATTAAAATATTCCTTTTCAATCTTCCTCTTGATTTTTTCCACGTGATATCAACGATGCAGATATAAAAACAGCAAATAACAAAATCAGTAATACAGCCTTGAGCTGCACTACAGCTGTATATGCAGATTTTTTAACACCATTGGCTGCATAACAGTCTACAATGACGCCATAAATATTAGCTGTAGAACGGTGATTGCATCTCCCATTTTACATAAATTAGCGTTGAGTGATACCATAATAACACTTAAAGCTGTAATAAATTCCCGTGCTAAACATAATACAGCTGATGTACAGCTTTAAGTGTTAAAATAAGCCTAATGAGTTACGAAATACTTAAAGTTGTACAGTAGTGTATTAATATTCAGATATAACGCCTGAAGCTTACGCGAAACTCTAAGAAAGGCCTTGTACAGCATTAGGCTGTATAAAAACTCATAAAGGTCTTTTATACCGATAAAAGCATCTTTTTACACCATTGTACGGCTGCAAGAGAACTTTAAGTAATATATGAGCTGCTTTATGGGTATTAAACATGCTTGATTGCTGCTTGGGAAGTTACTGATTTTGCTCCGATTTTCGAAAATCGAACTTTCACCAGATCTCCATGTTTTGAGGTCCAAGGAATCTTTTTCGATTATTTTTACGACGATGTCAGTATATATTTATGTATATGTGTGTATATGTGTAATGATGACAATGTAAATATTTATTACATGTCTACATATTATGTTTTTTATTACCCGACTGAAGGAGGGTAATGTTTTTCGAGTGTATGTATGTATCCATTTCTTTGGCACGCCCTACAATACAAACGGCTGGACGGTTTTTGACATATGAGGTGTAGTTGAATTTGTCTAAATTGTAATAGTGACATAGGCTATACAAATTTTCAAAATGGCGCCCGCAAATAGCGAAATGGGGGGAGGAGGAGGTGATTTTTTTCTTACTGCAGCAATATGGGTATCAGATGAAAGATAGTAAAAAGACCATTTCAGAAATATATATATATATAATGTTATGTTTATACTGCTGTTTTAACACAAATATTCATAAACCTTGCCTTTTATCGCCCGGGTGCCTGAACCGATTTTAAAACCGTAATTTTAAAAAGGTAGGTACCACAGAGGTACGTATCTAATAGTTTAGGATATAGGGACATATTATGTACCTATAACGATTTAAAATTGTTTAAAACCATAGGTACTGGTTTATTTTCGTACTTATAGCAAGTACTTTATAATATGTATACTTTAATTATTAGTGTTTCGTTATTCTGCCTTTACAACAAGGAGAATGATGTAAAATATAAATAATATATGTAGATTTTTAAATTGTTTTTTCAAATACTATATTTTTATTTTTATAATTAGGATATAATACTAATTATCTTACCCAACTGCGTTACCACGTTGAATCGTGATGGCCAACCTTTGCACCAAAAAATATCCAGAGCGGAAATCCCCTGTGATTTCGCTAAGCCTGCCTCCAATCTCATTGATTAGGCCCTTTGCCTCCACACTCCAACTACCCAAGGTCTCTACGGCCACTGGAAAGAAATGGTACAGCGATTCCAGAGCAGCGTATTTGAGCCTCTTCTTAGTACAAGCGTTCTCCGCAGCGGCCGATGAAGAGTGGACGGTGCGACCGAGGTGGCCAGCGGCAACAGTACTGACGCAAGTTGCGTCTCATATAAGGCACTTGCCGTTTTTCCATAGCACCAAGGTCAACCCGTCAGGTCTCTTACCATCTGTTTTGCATAGACCTGGAGGCTCAACCACGCAAGGGACGTTAGCCGAAATTAGGGCTCTACGGATTATGTCATTTAAAGCATAGTGTCGTGGAAACCTCCCCGTGCAACGACGATAACTCATCGCGTGGTAACCATCAGCCTCTACCATGAATCCGCAGGTGCATATATGGGGTTCGCACACCTTGCAGCCCAGGCAAAGAGCTACCGCAATGCGCAGTGAGTCGTTGTGAGTTGACATCAAGTAAGAGTATCAACACTGCCATCGGCGATTGGTCTAAGGTCACCATCTTTTTTGGCCAAAGTAAAGAGCGCGGTGCCGTAAAGATAAGGACAGACAAGAGGGTTCAGCTGGCCAGTCAGCAAAAAATTAACTAGCTTGGTGAGGCTGCCTACAAGGCGTTTTCCATAGTTCCCCGCTGACACTGCAGTCAACTGCTTCAAGTGACCTGGTCGGATCCCATCCAAGCCTGCCGCTGACCCTGTATAAAACGAACAAAGCGCCCAAATCACGTTTTCTACAGTGACAGATGCAGCTTTGCAAGCCTAGCACGGTTCTGCTGGAAAATTGAGAGGACGTGATGGACCTGGGTGCTTTAGCTCCAAAGCAGTTAGCGTGTCGGGATCCCGACGGCGAAAGACGTCCGACATCAAGAGGCGAACAGCGCCTCACAAATCACCCTCAAAAATTTTCGCCTCTGACTTTTTTGTTGAGCAGGAACTCGGCCCTGGACTACCCATCAGCGCCTCAACATCGTGGAAGTTGACAGAAGACAATATATTAGCCTTCGCTTTTGACTTCATATTACCAAGCAACTGCTTTGTAGGAACCTGCAGCATATATTATGTGGATAATGTAGATTGAATATTAAGCATTGGGAGTTATATATGACAATAGAGTTGCCAGCTCTTCGAAGGGACCAATTGAAACCCGGAAAATTGCCACAGGCTGTTTATTTAGAATTTGACGTCAAAGCAATTAAAATCAATGTTCCTGGAGTGGGAGTCATAATCGAACCATTGACGACAGAATTCGATGCACTTCGTGGACAGGGTTAAATAGAACGAAAAATGCTGCCATTAATGTTGTGCTAGGGTCTAACTGTATACAAGCTCCAAGGAATTACTTCAGACCGAGCTGTGGTTGAGTTTTATATTCACGGATTTTTTCTAAAGGTCAAGCATGCGTTGCTTTGAGCTGAGTTAGGTCTGTACAGGGGCTAATAATAAGAAGTTTAGACCAACAAAAGTTACTTAATAATCCCCACGATATTCACTCTCTGAATGAAATGACAAGATTGCGTAATTTACCATCGTATAATCCTAATGTCGAAGTTAATGAATCCTAACTTAAAAGTATAAAATAAAAAAAAATATTGAAAACAAAAAACCCGACTGAATCTTGAAAAAAGATTTATTGCCTTAATTGAAAACTAAAAAGAAAGAAACAAGCCCATTAGTTTAGAATCATGTAAGTAATAATTATTAACTATACCACTAAAATAGTTCTCTAAACGATGTACATATAAAACAATCCATGAATTTTAATTCATCACAGAACGATTAACAGTCGGGGCCCATTTAATATTTAGCTACAAATTTTCACAAAGGGCCCCCGACTGTTAATCGTTAAAGCGACGTGCATGGGCAACTCACCTTCCTCATGAGTCTATTGGTAAATATCGCATAAAAATCCATTAATTAGTTTAAATAATTCAAGGGTTCATACATACATGCATACATTTGGGCAGCGGGAAGCGACTTTATTTAATTAGTCTGCGCGACAAGTTGAAAAGTGTCTAAATTAGAGATACTGCTCTTAAAGTTATGTGCGATAGCTCATTAGATCCGAAATAGATACTAAATACATGAAAAATTGCAAAAGTTATAAATTTTTCACATAATTTTTGCCTGTTCATTTTGTTGCTGAATAAGAAATAGTTCGATGTCGCTTAAGTGTGTCACTGTATATTTAGTAAAGCGTTGCTCAATAAGCATACGACTTTATCTAACACTTCAAAATATAGCTTTCGATAAAAGTCAACTGGTCTAAAAAAAAACATGCGGTTCACTTGTAGAGTTTCCGTGTTTTTTGAGTTTTAGGTTCATTCAATTCCATAATATGAGCTAAATCTACAGTAGATTTCGAGACGTTTATAAATTTTTCGTCAGTTCTTTGAGATGATATAACTTCCTTGACTGTATTAATATTATCAATAGTTTGTTTGCAGATGCAGAGAAATCTTCTGTAATGTAGCATTTACAGCGACCAAGAATTTCTATCAGATTCTATTTTTGTGATAAACAGAGATTCGAAAGACCGAAAACTTTTTGAAAACCCTTTTGCTTTGACACCGGCATCATTTTTCTGAGTTTTTGTGTTGTTCAAAAAACAAAGGAGTGCATTATAATTGCCAAGAATAGTTTTCAATGAAAATATACGACAGCATTATCTTGTTGTACAAAATGGCCACAGAAAGATTTTGTGCATCCTCAGCTACCTGTAGACAACTAAAAAGCGTAATCTGAATAATATACTTGTCAGAAGATGAGAATGTAAATTATTTTAATTATTCATAGTAGTTATTCATTTTTTTATTAGCAAGTTAATAATTGACATTCAATTTAATATTAGAAATTTTTGAATAAGTATTTTATAGTAATTAGATATGGAAAATGTATCATTTAATTATTTTAATTGAATTTGTATTTATATCACATTTTTACAGATTAATAAATCAATCTTACTATTGACGCTTCTATTGACATAATATTGAATTATTAAATTACTGTACAAAAAAACCTATTTAAAAGGGTAATTCTGATGCGATAGTGGCGCATATATCGTCAAACATATTTTTAAATTTAAAAATTTCTTGGTACTTTCAGTATATAGGCATATTTAGTAAATTGTCAAATTGTCCACTTTAATAAACAATATTAATTTGTTGCCCTGATAATGCGTTTAAAAAGGTGAAACCGGTTGATGTTAATTAATAAAACCGGCCAAGTGCGAGTCGGACCCGTGCACGAAGGGTTCCGTACCATCATCTTTAAAATTTTTTTTTTTTTATATCATAAGATAGCAAACAAGCAGATGGGTCTCCTGATGGAAAGAGTCAACCATCGCCTATAGACACCAAAGATGTTAATGGTGCGTTGCTATCTCGTGGCGAGGTCTAATGCCACATGCATAAGTTTACCGGCTACCTTACCCTCCAAACCGGAACACGACAGCGACAAGCACTGACGCTATTGCGGCAGGAATAGGTAAGGCGGTGGTACCAGACCCGGGCGAGACAATGCAGAACTCTACCACCTAGTTGCCACGATGGTAGTGACTCGATAGCCAATCGGTCGCCTTTTACGACCTGCCTGGCAGAACAGCAGTTGGCCTATTCTTCAAAGGAGGCCGGGACCAACACGGCGGAGGAGGCCGGGACCAACACGGCGGGGACCAAAAATACGACAAAAAAACGTTTATTGTATGGGGACCCCCCTTAATATTTTCTTTTTTATATATTTTTAGTATTTGTTGTTATTGCGGCAACGGAAATACATAATTTGTGAAAATTTCAGCTTTCTAGCTATCACGGTTTATAAGATACAGCCTGGTGACAGACAGATAGACGGACAGACAGACAGTGGAGGCTTATAATAGGGTCCCATTTTACCTTTTACGTATGAAACCCTAATTAAAACGAAGTAAAACAGTTGACATGTTTATCTACACATATAATAAAGTCATAGGAAAGTCAAACCGCACATTGAATATTTTTTAAAAGAATACTTGGGGCGTGATCTACAATCGATATTAAAAATATAGTTTTTAGAATTTTTGTCTGTTTATCTGTATGTATGTCCGGGGTAAACTCAAAAAGTACTGCATGGATTTACTTCAAATTTTGCATGAATATTACTAACAGGTCGGACCAACATATGGGCTACATATTATCACGCTAGCACCTACGTGGGAGGAGCTGTGCGGAGTAAATGAAGTTCGCGCGGACAAAGTCGCGGGCAACAGCTAGTAACATAATATCAATAAAATTAACATGGAGTTTTACCAAGTGCCGATAATATTCAGTGTTCAAAGTCTACTGTACGCTTGGGTACACAAAGCCATTCTAAAATCAATATGGCCGATAAGTTTTTAGAATAAATTTTCCGCATTGTCAATTTTGCTGTAAGTTTGCACGGATATTTTTGACAAGATGAACGCTATTACCTTAAGGTAAAAACATCGTACCTTTATAATGGTTGCCATGTAAAAGCTATAGATTTATCCCTATATTTTACCCTGTGTAAAAAATACGCTATTGTGTAAAAATGAATAGCCTTTTCTTAATATTTAAAGCATAATATTTTCTTTCTTAAGGCCGTATCTCCACTTTACTAGGTGGAATAGCTTTTATAAAGTTTCATACCGCATTCAAGCTTTTCAGTAACTAAAGTAAAGTAAAACTAAGCTCGTAACAAAGTAACTAGAACGAACTAAAATTGTTTGAAAAATCTAATAGTGTATGGTTCAAAAAATATTTTTTTTATTTATTTATTTAACAGATATAACATCCAGAGAATTTTTTTACAACATATCTAAAAAGAAACATAAACTTATGAACTATGTTTAATTTTAATTTAAGCCTATTTTTTTTTTTAATTTTAATCGTAATTTAAATATGTATTCATTTTAAATACATAGCAGGCCTTGAACCCGTATGTAACGAATTCCAGTGTTTGATCACAGAACAATGGAAATTGTCACTTATTTGCATAAGGAGGCTGTTGGTACTGCCTCGGACTCTACGCAACATGGAGGCTACGCGTTTTTGCATAATCACTGTAAAACTGTCTACTCTCGCCTCAGCCAGCATACCTGACGAGCTACAAAATCGAGGTAGTCCCATTAGCATCCTAAATGCATTATTATTATTTTATGTAAGAAACGGTCGTACAATCGTCCTAAAAAACGGTCGCATTGTTTGGTTTCTCTTTTCATCAGAAGACTCATCTACTTGTTTGTTATCTAAAATATGACAATAGTTTGCAGCAATATATATTATGCTAGATATAATGCTAAGAGCATAACCTAATGAAAACATCACTTTTGTTTCTCATTTTTCCGTGTGTTCTGCCGTGAACAACCGCAAAGACAATAACAATTTCATCCGTGAACAATCTCGTCGGCTTTCTCAACACGGCTCCCCGCATTGCAATCACGACCCTTGTTTATACTGTATAAATTCCAACAACGCACCCTGTACAAAAATATTACCATTGCTTTGCTTTACAATATCCAATTTTCGCTTTGGTTTATACATGTTGATATTATTTTTCCAATATTTTAAAATGTATATTTTAGGTTATGTTATAAGAAGAATTTATATATTACTAGAAATCGCCCTGCTGTCGAAATTTACTCATAGATTAAAATAAAATATCTTTTAATTTTGACAACAGACTTTAAAGAAGAAAAGAAAATAATACCTATACACGTGTATATATTATCATTTACCGTCCCATTGGTCGAGTGGTTAGCAACCCTGACTACGCAATCGACAGGGCTCGGTTTCGATCCCCGATGGAGACGAGCACTTGTGTGATGAGCATAAATGTTTGTATTTCCTGGTTTGGGTGTTTATTAAATATATTCCAGTATTTATATATGTATTTCTATGTATTAGTGTCGTTGACTAACACCCATAACACAAGCAAATAATTTGCTTAATTTGGGGTTAGATAAATAAGCGTAATTTGTCCTGTGAATATTTATTTATTTATATCACACAAATATAATGTGTAATATGTTTATTTTTACTTAATGTATTTCTAATGTATATTATTTTAAAATATTGGGTTCATGCAACCATCCGTAATGTAAACTTTATCTGTGCCGAATTTTATACACTATCGTTAAAAAGAGGTACAAAGTTTTTGCTTCACGTATTAATATAATACTAGCGATCGCCTGTGGTCGGCATTCGACCACAGACTAAGCAATAAAATCCCTTTTAAGTTTGACAACGGACAAGTTGGCTGAGTTGGACTGATGTCATGTATATTTTGCTGTAAGTTTTATTTTAAAATATTAGGTTAGTGCAGTTCTCCGCAACGTAAACTTTATCTGTATCAAATTTCATACTCTATTGTTGGCATAATTGTCTTAAAACGAGTACAACGTTTCTGCTCTGCTTCTGACGATGCTTGAAAAGTGAAAGCAGTTGAGTAATATATATATATATATATATATATATATATATATATATATATATATATATATATATATATATATATATATATATGCTTCGAAATAAAATTAAAGTAAAAGTGTAATAATGTAATAATATGCCTGATAAAATTTATAAAGTACTATATTTATACTACTATATTTATAGTTAATATAGTATAATTATAGTGTAATAATGTGCCTGTAAAATTTTTATAAAGTACAAGTGTAATAATGTGCCTGATAAAAATTCATGAAGTACAAGTGTAATAATGTGCCTAATAAAAATTTACAAAATACAAGTATAATAATGTGCCTGATGAAAAATTTGTATGCAAGGGTTTGTTGACGGCCTGTTACTCTATACACGAGTAAAGCTGCGGTGTTAGCTTGTATTATTTTTTTCAATCCATAAGATAGCAAACAAGCAACTTCTGATGGAAAGAGGAACCATTGCCTATAGACACCAAAGATGTGAATGGTGCGTTACTATCCTTATGACGGGGTCTCAATGCCACATGAATAATAAGTACGGGATTCCTGGAACAAACTTTTTTTTGATTACTTACAAGCTGAATTTTTGTGAACAGCTTCATTTTGACGTGACAACCATCTTTTCTATCTTCGAAAAATATCGAATCGGGTAACTAATAAAGATAGATAAAAAAGAAAACTTTAGAGTGTTAGTCTAAGAAAAGTTTATGCTTCATGTGTAGGACAATGTTACCCTTGAATAACAATAATAATTAACAAGCTGTTGTGAGAAAATTAGGTTGTTATTAAATTGAGTAATATCAATTTAAACATCTCATAATTCCGAAACTTTAGAGTGGAAGACTCGCCAGAAAAACCATCGATTGTGTAGGACAAAAGTTTTATCGTGTTTTTCATAATATAATCAAGCGATTTAAGTCAAAAAATAATTATTGTTATTAATAAATATTTTTTCTTCACCGAATCAAAATTTTCAAAGCCTTATAACTAAATTATCTACCCAATTTGAGATTTTTCGAACTTAGAAAAGATGGTTGTCTCGTCAAAACGATGCTGTTCACAAAAATTCAGCTTGTTAGTCATCAAAAAAAAGTTTGTTCCAGGTATCCCGTACTATAAGTATTCATTTTAAATATCAATATCTGGTTGACCGAGCTTTGCTCGGTTTTTCACATATTTTTGGAACCGATCTTTTCTTGGACCTTAAACCTTGATAAATCGATTCCTATAGAATATATAATTTTTTTTTTTCTGTACCTGGTTGACCGAGCTTTGTTCGATTTTTCACAAACCCATATCTTGGGAACCGAGCTTTTCTTGGACCTGGAACCTTGACAAATCGATTCCTTGACCCGAAAAACCCCTATAAGTGTACCGGCTACGTTATACTCCGAAACTCCGGTAGGGGGTGGTGCTAGACCCGGGCGAGACAATCCAGAACTCTGCCACTTAGCAGTAATATATCGATGTTTATTATAAAACTCGCTGTGCCCGCAAATTCGTCCGCGTGGAAATAATTCTAAAATAACAGTAGCCTAAGTCATTCCTCATTACATCTGTCAGTGAAAGTCCCGTCAAAATCAGTCTAGCTGTTTTAGAGATTATATAAGAAAAAAAATGTAAGTATCTTAATGCCTGTATCCCAGAAGAGGTAGGCAGACCGCAGAAGTACAACCAGTGTACCCACGATTAGCCGAAGATACTTACGTCCTACAACGTGATAGGCGGCAAGCCTATCGCCAACCGGGCACTTCTTCAATCCCGGGCAACGTTGTTTTTTTTATAGAAAAAGGGGGCAAACGGACAGGAGGCTCACCTGATCTGAGGATCACCTGATCACCGCCGCCCATGGACAACTACACTATCAGAAGACTTGCAGTTGCGTTATCGACTTTTGATAAAACCACTGAAAAAACACATTTTTAACACTATTTAGGAGACAAAAAATGTAAAAAAATACTATCGTGTATACATCTATATGCATTTAATATACAGCGGTTATCTTAATATTACAAATAGACACTCCAATATTGTATATTTGTATGTATAGCAGAATTTTAAGATTTTCTCCTTGTCATATCTAATACCTTTAAACGAGCAATTCTATAATTGGTATCTCGGAATCGGCTACAACGATTTTTATGAAATTAACAAATTGGGGATTTTTCGGGTCAAGGAATCGAGTTATCAAGGTTCAAGGTCCAAGAAAAGCTCGGTTCCCAAGATATGGGTACGTGAAAAACCGAGCAAAGCTTGGTCAACAAGGTACAGAAAAAAATAATTATTTATTCTATAGTAATCGATTTATCAAGGTTCCAGGTCCAAGAAAAGCTCGGTTCCCAAGATATGGGTGTGTGAAAAACCGAGCAAAGCTCGGTCAACCAGATATTAATATTTAAAATGAATACAGATAAGTCGCAGATAAATAAAGCCACTGTTAGATTACAGTGGTGATAACAACATGTACCATCTGTTATTTATGTTATTCAAGTTATAAGATCACGTCGTAAAGTTTGAAAACAAGCAATTAACAAAACCGTTTAATCATTTCTAGGCGAGAGTTATAACGCAACATTCTATACCGACATAAAATTTATTGCTTTGCTTTGTTTAGAAACTATGTTGTGTGGCGTTTCAAATGAAAATAATGTATGAATGAATGAACTAAGCTTTTATTCAGTACAAGACTACTACATCATATTATACAGGTGAACATTATAGAGTATCTTTATTAATAATAGCTGATCCGAAAAACATTGTTTTGCAATACATATTAATTGTGTTGAATATTTTGGTGGAGTAATCGAAGGTTGGGTTGGGTTGAAATTTTTCACTAGCTGTTGCCCGCGACTTAGTCCGCGCGGACTTCGCTTACTCCGCATAGCTCCTCCCCCGTAGGTGATAGCGTGATAATATGTAGCCTATACGGTGACCCGACCTGTAAGTAATATTCATGCAAAATTTAAAATAAATCCATGCAGTACTTTTTGAGTTTACCCCGGACATACATACAGACAAACAGACAAACAGACATACAGACAAACAGACAAAAATTCTAAAAACTATATTTTTGGCTTCGATATCGATTGTAGATCACGGCCAAAGTATTCTTTTAAAAAAATATTCAACGTCAGTACGTTTTGAGTTTACCCCGGACATACAAACAGATAAACAGACAAAAATTCTAAAAACTATATTTTTGGCTTCTATATCGATTATAGACCTCGCCACTAAATAATAGAGCTAAATTATTCTCGTTCAAATTAGTTCCTTCTCCATTTTTCGAATGTTCCACCATAAACTGTAAATATGAACAAACTGCACATCATATTCTTTGGGAGTGTAATCTCTGGCAAAATGAACGTAGCCAAATGCTTGATAGTATACGATGTGTATCCGGAGTAATCTACTATTCCGACCTTGTAGCAACACGTGGGAATTTCCGTGCCTTCAAGCGATTTTGTCATACATACTACTGGAAGCAGAATTAAGTAGGCCATTTTCGTAGGACCTCAAATACCTAAATTACCGTGGTGCAATAGCAATCAGGCTTAACCTGATTGTAAACGTCTCATTTCTTAGCAGTTTTTGCTTTATCTTTACGCGTAAAAGTCGACTGATTAGCTATGCGAGTCACTATCGTGGCTACTAGGTGTAGAGTTCTGCATTGTCTCGCCTGGGTCTGGTACAACCGCCATACCTATTCCTGATGCAATAGCGTCAGTGCTGGTCACTGTCGCGTACCGTTTGGGAGGGTAAAGTTGTCGGTAAACTTATGCATATAGCATTAGATCTCGTTACAAGATAGGAACGCACCATTAATATCTTAAGTGTCGATAGGCGATAGTTGACTCTTTCCATTAGGAGACTGCAAGCACCCATCTGCTGGTTTGATATCTTATAATATAAAAAAAATTCTATGTGCTATTCTATATGTGTGCCAAATTTCATCAGTTTAGCTGATTTTGCTTTAAAGAGTAACAAACATCCATCCATCCATCCATCAAAACAAACTTTCGCATTTATAATATTAATAGGAACTATATTCTGAATAAAATGAAATCATTTAGCTCAAATCACGAAGTCTTTGGTTCGTTCGGATCGGGGAAAAGGTTTTTCTCGAAAATCCAAAATCACAGCTTTACCTCGGAATCTTGCGGATGGTATATTACCACCTGTGTTCCTCTGATGTGAACGTAAAGCTGTCAGTCTCGATTACCGCTAGAAATAAACGCTGATTGGTCCATAAAATGCAATCATCTTGTTAACCGAAAAATCAATGTAAACCACATTTCTATAGTCGTTCACTTCTTTCTACTTACCTTGGAAGGTAACCGTTGTAATAATACTTTTTCTTTGTTTAGCGACTCAGACCTTTGATAGATACTAATCCATTGTTTTATTTAATTTATTCTATTCCTTTTATCCGAATAGCGACACAAATACACACATAAAGCAGGCCATACACGATAGGGTAACCTGACAGGTTTGCTTGCACAGTGTAACTGCACAGGCAAACCGGAGCGTGTAGGTATGTTACACAACTATGCATATTTTGTTCTCTATTTGTCTCAAGATATGTTCTACAATTAAACTGCGAACCGGCAAACCCGGGGCTTGGACGGATCAAACGGAGAAATTGCCTTTCAAAGCAATTCTCAGTTTGTCAGCGTAGCTTGCATTCGCCCACAGAAATACAGAATTATACCACCCACTGATGAAATACAATCACTCCAAGGGTAATTTTTAAACCTTGTCTTCTCATTCGGTTCGGCAAATAGTAGTACAACATGATTTATTTCTATTTTTTAAAATGTGTATGATGTATGTAATGTAGTATGACACTTTTGACAGGGATAGAAGCGTTTGCTTATATGCGCGACGACACGTTTCCTTCCCAATGCCGTGTCTATTAGTATTTAACTGGTCGGTGGGCAAACCCGTCCGGTACACACCAGCTAAGGACATAATACAACACTATTGTGGCCCCGCCAATTTGTACAACGACGAAGTCTTTTTAGCCCTGCACCTAACGCTAAGCACAATGCTACTTACTCCTCTCTTCGTAATTAATAAAACGCCATTCTAAGCTGAGGTTCAAAATCATACGAGACAGTCCTTAGCCCAAACTTAATTTTAAACTCTGACATTGTTCTTGCCAAAATTCCAATTCCACAATTACTAAAAAAACATTTTCTTTCTTCTTCTTACTTAGAAGCTGATTTCTCAAAAAACTCCTACGTCAAATTACACGCAATGTTTCCTTAATTCAATCAAATCAATTCAAAAAACTGATCATTGTAAAAATGTATTAAAAATAGGTACTTATTTCAAATAATTTATTACTTCATTGTAATATTTGAAGTTTTGTTTTTATTGCCATGTAGTCTCTAAACGTTAATACTACATCTAGCCCATCTCCTTAGGATAGAGGCAGAGTGAACCGAACGTTATTTATCATACTGTTCGTAGTAGGCCAAAAAATGTGTAAACGGTTGACCCTACGGGCCATCCCTGAAACTTCCCACTAAATTAAGCTATGTTAAGCGCAAAAGAGTAAAAAATATAAGCATAGATTTTTCATTTCAAACATCTATTTTGTAAAAAATAGTAGTATATTATTTTTGAAAAGCTGTATATTTTGAAAACGATAATGGTATTCAACTCAATTTTTGAGATCTAAAATATTGCTTTAGCTTAATAATCGATAGGATGAAAAATTTCGATGATTGCACTAACATTGGTCAAAAACATTTTATTTTTAATTTTATTCATTGATAAATCCCAAACAAATTAACCGATTTTGATTAAAATAACAGTATTTGACGCAGTTTTGAAAAGAAAAAACTGATAAGATTTTTAAGTCAATCGGTGAATTAACTTGAAATTTATGTAAAAAAATTCTTTTATGCATTCATTTTTTATGGCATAAGATAGCAAACAAGCAGATGGGTCTTCTGATGATGGAAAGAGTCAACCATCTCCTATAGACACCAAAGGTGTTAATGGTGCGTTGCTATCTTGTGGCGAAGTCTTATGCCACATACATAATTTTACCGGCTATCTTACCCTCCAAACTGGAACACAACAGTGGCAAGCACTGACGCTATTGTGGCAAGAATAGTTAAGGCGGTGGTACTAGACCCGGGCGAGACATTCATTCAGTCATTCGTCCATTAATTCATTAATTCATGCAGTTTTTCTTCCATTATTTAAATTATTCATTCATTTATTTATTTATTCGTACATTCACCAATTATTCATTCATTCATTCATTCATTCTACCACTTAGTAGTTACCGTAATAGTGCCACGAACTGGCAAAAGTTACCGACCACACAACCCATAGACCCCTAATAACAGGCGAATGGCTTCTGTCAACACATCTGACTTATAGTTCCGATGTAAATGTCCATGCACCAATACCCAATCAGTGTCGACTAATCAGATTCTCTGTACATCACTATCTTTCACTGTGGCCTTCAGTAAGCCAATCACGATGCTGCAGCTCAGCTCAGCTAGTTGCCAGAATGCATTCAATATGGAAAATCGAACATTAGGCGTCTATGGACTGTGTGGTCGATGGCAAAAGTAGTGGCAAAACGGAGCAACGAATTGACGTAATTTTTTAAGGAGATAGTTGAAGGTCTTTCTAACTTCTCACTTCCCACGCGAGTGAAACCGCGGGCAAAAGCTAGTGGTCTATAATTCTTTAAAAAACGTGGCGTCCGGAACAATAAAGGCTTTTTTATGTTATAAGATAGCAAGCAATCAGATGGGTCTCCTGATGGAAAGAGTCAATCATCGCCTGTAGACACCAAAGTTGTTAATGTTGCGTTGCTATCTTCTGACGAGGTCTTATGCAACATGCATAAGTTTACCGGCTACCTTACCCTGCAAACCAGAATACGACAGTGACAAGCACTGACGCTATTGCAGCAGGAATAAGTAAGGCGGTGGTACCAGGCCCGGACGAGACAATGCAGAACTCAACGATCTAGTAACCATGATGTTAGTGACTCGTATAGCCAATCGGTCGCCTTTTACGACCCGTCTGGCAGTACTTTACAGTAATTAGCCTATTATTTAAAGGAGCCAGGGGGCTTTTATAATTTGTTTGTTAGCTTATATCATATTCGAATAAGTCGAATAAGGGACATTATTAAAATCGTAATGAAACTGAATACTGAAAGTGGCTTCAAAATGAAAGTTTGAATTGCGTTATTAATTAGTGGAGTCGGTACAAGCTTGCCACTAAGGCAAGTTTCGCTTATAAAATACTCGCTCCATAAAACTTTTCCTGGCAACTTTCTGGTGAGATCTGTAAGATAGATCGCTTGACGGTAGGTCTAACTTCTGTAATTGATTTACCTATTCTATTATTATTACATTACTAGAAATACCCGTGCGAATAATTCGCACCAAGTAATTTTATTAAATCTATATCTATACATATAATAAAATCGTAGGAAAGTCAAAACTGTACATTGAATATTTTTTTTAATACCTGGGGCGTGATCTACAATCGATATCGAAAGCAAAAATATAGTTTTTTGATTTTTTGTCTGTTTGTATGTTTATCTGTTTGCCTGTTTGTCTGTTTGTCTGTATGTATGTCCGGGGTAAATTTAAAAACTACTGCATGGATTTACTTCAAACTTGCATGAATATTACTAACAGGTCGGGTCAACATAAAGGCTACATATTATTACGCTATCACCTACGGGAAGGAGCTGTGCGGAGTAAACGAAGCCCGCGCGGACGAAGTCGTGGGCAACTGCTAGTACTTAATATTAAGAAATAATACAGCAATGCTGCCATCTGACAGCTTTAATTTTGAAACAACGTCAACATGATTGACAGACAGTTTTTTTTTTCAAATCACCTTAATAAGTATTTAATAAAGTTACTTGGTGCGAATGTAATAATAATAGAATAGGTAAATCAATTACAGAAGTTAGACTACCGTCAAGCGATCTATCTTACAGATCTCACCAGAAAGTTGATATAATTTTAATCTATATTAATATTATAAATGCGAAAGTTTGGATGTTTGGATAGATGTTTGGATGGATATTTGTTACTCAATCACGCAAAAACTACTGAACGGATTTCGATGAAATTTGGCACACAGGTAGGTGATAACCTGGATAACACATAGACTTTTTATTCCGGAAAAATTTGGTGATCCCGCGGGATTCGCCAAAAACTTTTATATTGCAACGGGCTGCACGCTGCAGCTAGTAATTTATAAAAACAAAAGTAGTAATAACGTTCTTAGTTGTTGATGCCGGTAGAGCAAGCAATTATCTATAAAATGATATAGAATTACAGGCTTAATCTTAACCTTAGCGTATTATTAATATTTAATAATACTTAAAACAGATTAATGATTTTTGCAGTATCAACAAAACATTAGGCTGGTTATTTGCACCTATTATGCTAGTTCCAATTTTATTCGGTTCGTTTTATTCCATGCACTGTTTTTTTTAAGTGACTATGCGAAATCATGTTATTCTATATTTTTAGTAAACACTATTGGCTTGACCATATAATTATATAGCCAATGGCATGATTGGTTTTAAAAGTGTTAAATTGTCAATGAGTTCCTTTTTTTGTGTACCCTTCGTTTATTTTTAGGTACTAATCAAAGATACTAATACATAGAAATACATATATAAATTATACTAAAAATATTTGTCCGCTCCGTTGTTCGAATGTTTAGCGAACTGAACTACGAATCGATGGGGTTCGGGTTTGATTCCCAATGGGGACAAATATTTATGTGATGAGCATAGAAGTTCGTATTTCTAGGTCTGGGTGTTAATTATAATGTAACAGTATTTACATGTATTAGTATCATTGACTAACAACACCCAACAGGAATCAAACCAATCCCACCAAAGTACAATACACATCCATACATAAATACGATAATAATAAAAGTAAATATGTGTAACTGTAACACTAATCTTATTACAAACATGAATATAATGACAAAAAAATTGTATAAAACGAGTACAATGCGATGATATGTTTTTATCACTTAAATGAAAGAAAATCTTATCATTGATTGTATGGTATTGAGTTAACTAAATTGTTAAAGGTAATAACAAAATAAAAAGGGGATTAATGTAAAAAGGTTATCCATCAAAATTAGTATGCCAGTTCTGTTGGCCCAAATACGACTTAAGTGCTTTTTAATGAGAAAAAAGCGCCATTGTAACTTTATTAATGTAAAAATTTATTTTTAATTTTTAGCTTTACGTTTCAGTGTCATTATTGTTTTATATTTTCTAAAATAAATGCAGTGTGTTATTAAGTTGAGACTTTCTGTCATTCTGAAATGCCTGATTATCATCTTTTAAACATGCAGTAAAAATAGTGTTAAATTATACCTAATCAAGAGAATGCTGTTATTGCCTATTGCTGAGGCAACACTTAGACCACAATAATAATTGTTTTACAAAACATTTTGCGTGTATTTAGTGTACGTCTTGTTGGCAGTACTTAATAAATAAACAAATAAGTAGGTATTAAAAATTGTTACAGGAACTGGTAAAGAGGTGGTAGAAAACCAGGATAAACGTTGCGGAAATGCACTAACTGCTAGTCACATTGGATATGATTCATTTGGTCAATCGTTCCTCTTTTACAAACTGCCTAATAAGCATGGAACATTTCAGAAGTAGCATGTGAAATTCCATATTATGTTATTTTCATACATCTCATTTGCTACATACCTCTCTCTTCATTTGGTTTGTGAAATGTGACACTTAATAAAACCTTTCAAATAATGAAGAAACGGCAATGATTATAATTCATACTTTATTTTTAATAGCATTAGAGTAATATAATTAATGAGTTTAAATCGTTACTCGTCAAAATTCACATGTGAAATCATTGTGATTTTTTCTTTCATTTCATCCAATAAAAATTAATTAAATATCACAAGCATTTCCGTGCCTACTGCCTAGCAAAATGGCAGACATAAGATTCTTTAACGAGGGCCCAAACCAATATGAGGAATATTGATGTACGCTATTCCGACAAGAATAGGTAAGAGAGGTACAAAACTTGGACAAGATGTACCGTGTATATGATATATTTGGTCAATTTGACAAATTTGTTACTAACTGCCAAAAAGGAAAATAGACTATCTATTCTTTTAAAAGAGCTCGGATCAACGCAGAGGAAAAGTAAGAGAATCCCTTAGAATAAAAAAGACTTTAAAAAGTAAGGACTCCTCCATGGTGGTCCGGGCTCCTTTGAAGAATAGACCAACTGCCGTTCTGCAAAACGGGTCGTAAGAAGCGACCGATTGGCTATACGTGGCACTACCATCGTGACTACTAGGTGGTAGAGTTCTGCAACGTCTTACCCGGGTATTTGGTACCACCTTCTTACCTGTTCCTGCCGCAATAACGACAATGCTTGTTACTGTTCCGGTTTGGAGGGAAGGGAGCCGGTAAACTTATACATGTGGCATTAGACCTCACCACAAGATAGTCACGCACCATTAACACCTTTGGTGTCTACAGGCGATGGTTAACTCTTTCCATCAGGAGACCCATCTGCTTGTTTGCTAATCCAATGCCAAATGCTTCTTAAATTTTGGTTTGGAGAATATAGTAGTCGGTAAATTATGCATGTGGCACTATAATCCCGCCACACAAGTAGCAACGCACCATTAACGTCTTAGGTATATTATATCTGTAGGTGATTATAGTATCTTTCCATCAAGAGAACCACCTGCTCATTTGCTATCTTATGATAGAAAAAAAAGGTGAACTGTTTTACACAAAATTTTGTGAAATACATTAATTTTAAAATTACATAAAATAACAAGTAAAGCAAGTACATTTCTACAAGCGTGTAAACAATAACAGCTTTGTATATAAAGATGAAGATAATTCGAAGTTGTCTCAGACTTTTGTGTTAAGTTTTACGGATAGCGTCGGTAGCGGAAATTAAAAAAACAAAAACTTTTATCAAAAAAAGGAAATTTATACATTTTGTTTTCTTGATAAAAGTTGTTTAAAGATACTGTATATTTAATATAGCAATATCCATGAGATAGGTAATAATTAATTTGATAAATTGTACATATTTTTTTATATTATAACAAAGCAAACAAGCAGAGGGGTCATTTGTTGGAAAGTCAAAGTCAAAGTCAAAGTCAAAACATTTTTATTCAAATTAACCTTTACAGGCACTTTTGACGAGTCAACATTTTTTGAGTTACTACCGGATCGGAAACGCGGCCACACACTGAGAAGATCCGGCGGAAGAAACTCAGCGGGCTTGTCTTTTTTTGTGCATATACATTTTTTTTAAACAATGTTTTTACAATTACAATTACAATGTATTTATGAATAATATATTATAATTATTATGAGACTGCTATGAGGAGCAATTAATCCCATGCCTTATTATCATCCAAATAGTCAGATATTTTATAGTAACCTTTTTTACAAAGTTTCGATTTGATACATTTTTTAAATTTGTGTATTGGTAGATCTTTAATAGCATTTGGGAGTTTATTGTAAAAGCGTATAGATTGCCCCATAAAAGAGTTACTTATTCTGTGGAGACGTGATACATGCAGAGCAAGATTGTTTTTGTTCCTTGTGTTTACATTATGTACATCACTATTTTTCTTAAATGAAGAAATATTTTTACGAATATACATCAAGTTTTCAAATATAAACTGTGATGGTACGGTTAAAATATTAATTTCTTTAAATTTTTCTTTTAGGGAAACTCGTGGACTGAGATTGTAAATAGCTCTTACAGCTCTTTTTTGTAAAACAAAGATTGTATTTATATCAGTGGAATTTCCCCATAGTAGAATCCCATAAGACATAATACTATGAAAATAACTAAAATACACAATTTTCGCAGTGTCTACGTCACTAATCTGTCTCATTTTTTTAACTGCAAATGCCGCTGAACTCAGTCTACTCGTTAATTTATCGATATGTGGTCCCCACTGTAGTTTTTTATCTATCGTAATCCCTAAAAAGACAGTAGAGTCCACAAGATCCAATTTGTCCCCGTTAAGTTGTACATTGGTATCTATATGCCTTACATTAGGCGTTGAGAATCTAATACACTTGGTTTTATTTCCATTTAATAGGAGGTTGTTAACATTGAACCAGTGTACAACTTTTGAAATCGCAATGTTCACTTCGTCATACTTACCAACTCGTCTTTTCACTTTAAATAAAAGTGAAGTGTCATCCGCAAACAGTACGATTCCATGCCTATCGCCAACAAAGAAGGGCAAGTCATTTATATATATCAAAAACAAAAACGGACCAAGAATGGATCCTTGTGGAACACCCATGGTGACAGTGGCACCGTTTGATCTTATTCCATTGATATCGACCCTCTGAGTTCTTCCATTCAAATACGAAGTCAGAAGATCAAGGGCCTTACCTCTAATGCCATAGTAGTGTAATTTCCTGATTAAAGTATTATGATGAACACAGTCAAATGCCTTAGATAAATCACAAAATACTCCAATTGCATCATGTGATTCCTCCCAGGCTTCATAGATTTTTTTCAATAATTCCACACCAGCATCTACGGTTGAGCGACCCTTTGTAAATCCAAATTGTTTAGGATGAAACAGTTCAAATTTGTTAAAATGTTTTAACATTTGATTAAGAATTATTTTTTCAAATATTTTACTCAGGGAAGGCAGAACCGAGATAGGCCGAAAGTTAGTGGGATCTGATTTACAGCCAGACTTAAATATTGGAATTACTCTTGAGAGTTTCATTAAATCAGGAAAAACACCATTTGTTATACAGCAGTTAAATATTACAGCTAAGTATGGTGCAATGATATTTATTACTGAGGCAATGATTTTAAGGGAATGGCCCCATAAATCTGCAGTTTTTTTAATTTCTAGTGTTTTGAAAGCATTTAATATATCTTTAGAATCAATAAAAGAAAATTCAAAATTTGATTCACACTTGTTGACACATTGCTTCAATAATAATTCCGCGGTACTGGCTGAAGAGCTTAGACTTTGAGTTGTTCTGATGGCCACATTAGAGAAGAATTTTTCAAATTCCTTTGCTACCTCCAAATGTCCCGTAACATTGACTCCTTCTACATTTAATTGGTATTCTTCATCAAAAATACTAGTCTTGCCAATTTCACAATTTATGATGTTCCATGTTGCCTTTATTTTGTTAGAAGAGTGTTTTATCATATTTTTTATGTGTATTGACTTGGCAGCATTGCAAGCTCTTTTAAAAATCTTTGAATAATTTTTGACATACTCTTTGAATTCAGTACTATGATTAAAAGATTTTTCATAATATAAATCAAATAACCGATTCCTGCTTTTAAAAATTCCTGCAGTTGCCCACTCACTAAAACCTCTGCGTTTACTTACAGATATAGATTTTGGTGTAAATATTTGCCTATATTCTGTATCTATCAAATTAAAGAATGTATCATATAAATTATTTGGATTTTCTTGAAAGGGCATCTCAGGCAATTTTGCAGCTAAATTTTTTTTAAAACGTTCTAATCGACTACTATTTATAGGAACAAAAACAATTTCTTTTCTCTGAAGTTTATTTGGTACTCTCAAAAATTGAACTGATTGCCCAGTATGGTCTGAATCTAATGTATTTATAATTGAGCTATTTGTAGGTGTTATATTTGAAAATATGTTATCTATACAAGTAGCACTAGAGGCAGTTATTCTAGTTGGTTCATAGAAAATTTTGTGTAAATTATAAGATTTGAATAGATTTATAAACTTATGTGATAAAGAAGATTGTTCTAAAATATTAATGTTAAAATCTCCACAGATAACAATGTTCATCTTTGAATTTGAGGCTTTATACATAACCTCCTCCATTTTGTTAGAAAACTCCTCAAAAGCTGCACAAGGAGGCTTATATACACTTATTACAATAAATTGCTCGAACTCAATACAAGCAATCTCGATGACTCGTTCAACAGAAAGGCTCACAATATCTTTACGTTCTTTAAATTTAATTAGTTTGTTAACAATAATTAAAGAGCCACCATGTATCATCTTACTTCTGCTAAACGAGCTGCCAACTATGTGATTATTGAAGCTGAACATGATCTGATGACTTTTAAGCCAGTGTTCTGTTATACAAAGAATGTCCACGTTATTACAGTTCATGAACAACTCCAATTCCAAATCTTTACCCATCAGCCCTTGAATATTTTGGTGAACCAGGTTTAACCGACAGTTTAATTCTTTTTTATTATTAGCTGATGGTACATTTTCTTTACATTTGCCTTTATAACATACATATTGTGTATCAATGGCAATTTCGCTTACACTGAAATTTAAATGTCTATTAGTACCAAATAATGCATTGCAAGAGGTTGACTCCATTGTCTTAATTACTAATTTAAATTATGTGGAACATGTTCCACGCTCAAAGGAATGCTACTTAAATTACGTAGCTGCTCAATAGAAGCAGCTGTGTTAGCCAAGCATTTGGCTTTATTAGAAATATAAAAATATAGCGAAATTGCTATTTGTCTTTTATAGTAATTAGAAAGATAAAAATTATCTTTAGTTAAAAAGTATTTAATTTTAATAAATGAATTACAATCTATGAATTGAAATTTATCGTCATACAATGACATTGTTTGTAATCTAATATTGCAAAGAGCTAACAATCGCCTGTAGACATCAAAGATGTTAATGGTGCGTTGATATTTTGTGGCGAGATCTAATGCCGCATGCACAAGTTTACCGGCTACCATACCCTCCAAGCTGGAACACGACAGTGACAAGTACTGATGCTATTGTGACAGGAATAGTTAAGTTAATGCATAAGTCTACCTAGTAGCCATGATTGTAATGTCTCGCATAGCCAATCGGTCGCCTTTTACGACCTGCCTGGCAGAATGGCAGTTGCCCTATTCTTCAAAGGAGGCTGAAACAACACGGGGAACATCTGTTTTAAGTTTGACAACTGACTATAACCGTAAAGAAAATAATATACATGTAAGTATAATATCATGTATGTCACATGAATGTAGTGTGTGTGATGTTTACTTTTATTAATTTAATGTATTTTATTTCTAATGCTTTTTGTTTTAAAATATTAGGTTTCTGCAGTCCTTTCTAATGTAAACTTTATCTGTGCCAAATCCCATACTCCACCGTTCGCGCAATCCTCATAAAAAGGGGAACAAATCTTTCTCTTCACATAATTAATATATAGATTTGTTTGGACGATTGATTATATTTATCAGCGCTGTAGCGACTATAACGAAATGGAACACAATTACCATAGCTTATTTAGTACGTAGTCATAGACATTATTCCAAGTACATAGCTCCGTACTTAGAATAAGCTCTCTGGTATCGGTTAAATTGTGACTATTGCAAACCATTTATTTGTTATATTGTAATGCTATGTTCCTTCTACGCTACGCTCCTTCCTATATCCCACTAACCAGCTTTTCACATCGCGTAAAGTGCTAACCGTCCGACATCTATTTGTTTTAAATATAGTATTAAAACAACACTCGGCTCTTTCTTATACTCCTGATCATCAAAACACAAGGGGAAAAGATAGAGCTTGTCCGTACAACGCAGTAACAAAATTTGCTTTTTCATCAAAATTCTACGTATTTTAGGTCCATTTCTGTATAATAGAATCAATGCAATTACAAATATTTATTCACAAAATTTTAGGAACTGCAAAAACATTTTACAAAGTATGTCTAATGATGACACTGAGAAGTTATTATTAGTTTGTAAATAAACAAAACTTAGAATTATGTATTTTACTACGTTTAATTTTTCTCTTCTTGTTCCTATTTGTGATAATTTTAAAGAATTACTCTCATTTTCCTAGTTATATTATTACTTAAGACAATATAGTTTAAGAGTTTAATTTAATAACATAACATTGTAAACAATGATTACTTATTTTTTTTATTAGTGATTATTAAAATTATTGTATTTCACTAACCCCTATCGCCTGAAAGTTGAAACACAGGTTAACCTAGTTCGGGCAGATACATGTTAAGTTAGATCATAAGATAGTTTTTAGTGATTTCACAATTCAGTGTAGTGCGCAATTTATTTAACTGAATAAATATATGTATTATTATTATTATATTATGTTTTTATATAATATAATAAATTTATTTGTTTTTTTTTTCTTGATCATGTAAGCGCATAAGACTGTACAATTATTCATAGTTAGGACAACTTTCAGATCTGGAAGAGGATGTATGGATCAAGTTTTCTCACTCCGCAACATCGTAGAGAAGCATCTGGCTGTCGGCCAGAAGGTTTTCTGGGGTTTTGTGGATTTGGAGAAAGCGTTTGATAGAGTCGTGCGAAAGAAACTTTGGGACATTTTACCCAGTTATGGGATAGATGGGCTGCAAAGCATGTGTGCGGGTGGACGGCAACATATCGCCCTGGTTCGATGTCAATATCGGCGTCAAGCAGGGTTGTGTGTTGTCAGCTCGTCTGTTTATTCTATATCTGGATAAGTGTCTCCAAAGATTGAGGTCATTGAATGTGGGAATGTTCATGAGTGATCTAGTGGTGAACTGCCTGCTTTATGCAGATGACGCTGTACTTCTAGGCTCAACTCCATCTGAGCTGCAAACACTGGTCACAGTTATGAATGAGGATTGTAAGAGTATGGGCTTACATTTGAATGCGAAGAAAACAAAACTTTTAGTATTTGAAAGAGAAGCAACCAGAACGGACGTAAGAGTTGTGGTAGATGATGTAGTGCTGGAACAAGTGGATGAGTTTGTATATCTTGAATGTGCTTTTAGCAGGGATAGAAGGTACACCGCTGATGTTGAAAGAAGAGTGTGTGCAGGGAACAGAGTGAATGGAGCGTTAGGGAGATTACGTAATAGCACAATTTTAAGTCAGGGTGCCCGTCTAGCCCTGCATAATCATGTGCTTATCCCAACGCTATTGTATGGAAGTGAGAGATGGGCATGTCAGAAAGGGCATGAAAGTAGAATCAACGCGGTTGAGATGAGGTCGCTAAGAAAAATATGTGGTGTGACACTCGTGGACCGGGTTCGTAATGTCGAAGTGAGAGAGAGGTTAGGTTTGAAAGAAAGTGTCGGTGTAAAGATGAGAAAGAGCATGCTCCGTTGGTTCGGACATGTAGAAAGAATGGTAGATGAAAGGTTAACAAAACAGATATACAATGCGAATGTGGAAGGATGTAGGTACCGGGGAAGACCAAGACTGACATACCACGATCAGATTGATCGAGTACTGTCCGAAGGTGGTGTCAAGAGTCTTCGTAACCGACGTGTGTGTATGAAGAGAGTGATGAATGTGGAGGAAGCGAGACAAGCCTGCAAGGATCGTGATGTATGGCACTCGGTTCTCTCTGCCTACCCCGTAAGGGATCTGGCGTGAAGATATGTGTGTGTGTGTGTGTGTGTGAGGACAACTTTTATATATATTGTTATCCTTTAAATATGCGTTGTCTGGAAGAGATCGCTTTTTAGTGATAAGTCCGCCTTTGTGTATCTAACATAATACGAAACTGTATTTTACTTTTATGTTGTCATATATTTTGGTGAACAAATAAAGAGTTATTGCATTGTATTGTATAACATAGATATTAGACACGTACAAGAGAAAGCATTAAAAAGTCTACAGGTCAATTCATTTCTCGCCTCAAGCGCACTAGTATCAAACAGGTCGGGGGATATTTCCTTACAGATTTTATTTAAATTATTGCTCGCTCGCAACAAGAAAGAATTTTCTCTGTAATTGGTAGAATATCGGGGCACTAACAAAGGAGGTTTATACCTAACGGATCTGGTTGGACTATAAAATTATTTTCACGTTAAAGCTCAGGACAATCGATTTTGTTTTGTAGAATTTTTATTGAAAAGGTACATTCAGCTATTTCTCGTTGATTTTTAAAAGGGAGAAGGTGAAATTTGGCGCATAAATTCATGTAATTTTCTGGCTTATATTGAATTTTAGTTTTGTCAAATAGATATATTTGATAAAATTTTTTTTGAATATTTTCAATTCTGTCAATACATTTGTTATATTTTGGGTTCCATATCTGGGATTCGTACTCAAGCTGACTCCTAACAAATGAGCAATAAATAATTTTTAAATCTTTAACTTCTCTAAAATATTTCGGAATTCTCATGATGAATCCGAATGCTTTAGATGCATTATTAACTGATTTAACGATGTGATCAGCGAAAAGGAGTTTAGCATCGTGATATACGCCAAGATCGCGTATAATAAACGTTTTAGGCATGGGTTGATTTTTTAGTGTATAAGTAGAAGCAATGTTATTTAGTTTCCTACTGTATGATATAACGCTACATTTTGATTGATTAAGTAAGTATAATAAGTACAGTAAGATTCTAAGCGTGATAATTCATTTTGGAGAATTGAAACATCTACCGGTATTTTATAGATAAATATACTTTCATCCGCAAAACTAAGTACGTTAGATGAATTGAAACAAAGGATGGCGTCATTAACATAGGCTGTGAACAAAAGAGGTACTAAAAGGGAGCCTTGCGTCACTCCACTTGAAATATGAACCCAGCTGGATATATAATTATTTAAGACCTATTTTCTTATTTTCAATATAATGAGAGAATCATCTTAGAAGGTCCCCTCTTATTCCAATGCTATGCAACTTGTGTATGAGTGTTTTATGGTCTATCCGGTCAAAGGCTTTAGTGTAAGTCAGTATAAATTGCATCAACCTGTGAACCTTTTTCCATTAATTCAGAAACATAATCATTCAAAAGGATAAGATTAGTTACTGTAGAACGTCCTGGCAGGAATCCATGTTGATGCTGTTTAAATGAAATTTTTAGAATAGCATATAATTCGTCATAGATAATCCTTTCAAGTAATTTGGCAATGATACATAATTTTTAAATAGGTCGATAATTAGTGATTTCCGCTTTCGATCCCTTTTTGTGCACACGTGTAATAATTGCTGATTTCCAAATTTTCAGTACCGAACCGGAAGTGCAAGATTTGTTAAATAGTAAGGAAATAGGAAGAGACAAAGATTTAGCACAAGGAACCAAAAATTGGGGCACTATGAAGTCTGGTCCAGGACTCTTTGTCGTATCCAACTTTAATAACAAATTCTCAACCTTATTACAATATATCTCAATTATTGATGAGATGTGTGCCATTGTAACAGGTTAGTATGGTCGAGTGTGGATTGAGATTAACCGCCGTTACTTTCAAGGAGGTTGGAACCAAAGTTTGTCGAGAAAGCATTTCATATAGATTCACCAGAGGATAGAATAACAATATTATAAGACATATTACTCGGTATAGCATTCGATTTGATTTCACATTTAACAAATTAGTCTAGTCAACAAGTGCCTTTTTGGTCAACTTTTTTCAGCAGTCTCCGAAAATTATGATTGAGATGTCATTCGATTCGGAATGGCATCTAGATAGTTTTCGAAAAACAATGAAGTTCCGCAAATAAAAATTACAAAAGTTATTAACAATTAACTAAAAAAAAGGGGGGGGTTTAGTTTTTTGCAAATATCTCATAAACTAATAAAGATTTTTCAAATTTGAAAAAAGATTCAGAAAGAGGAGGAAATTTCCTAAAAAAAAGTTCCAACTCCCGGAATTGTAGGACTAATATTTATAATTTTCCCAGAGGGTTGAAAATACGCCCGAAAACGGGTACTCCGGCTTGCGCAAGCCACGCCTCCTTCGGACCTTTAATGAATAAATATTATTTAAACTTATTAAATATGAAAATTAAAATTTGAAAAAATTCAGGTGCCTACAGGACAGATCAATAAACAATTGACTTATTGATTCTCTCTAACTCTGACTGTACCAAATCGGGTAATTGTCACTTTTTACTAATTTTGTTGGAATGTGTTTGTCCCGAATGTCCGAAATATTTTTATAAAAATAGCCCATACCAGTCAATCCGTAAAATATGAAATTTAATTAAATCGAAGTCAGCTTTATTATATAAGTATTTTCTATAGGTATTATGTTAATGGGAGTCAACTCGAGATAAGTTAAATTTATCGACAAGGCTGGGTGATAAGGATCTTGTTTGATATAACTTAATGTAAAATCTTCCCAAACGCATTAGTAACTCCATTAAATTGCTTCAAGCCCAAGATGTTAAATTCATCTGTAAACATAATTGCATCACTATTCGTATTTTTGGAAGGTAACATTGAGTTATCTTGCTGGTACCATGTTATGTCACTCATATTAAAATTACCTACCACTAGAATACTGTCCAATGAATGATTAAATACTACGTCACTTAATTTAGATAAGAAGCTAGATAGTTGTTCCGAAAAAGAAAAGTCACATATTTGCGAACGAAGATAAATAACACAAAAATGTAGATTAAAATATTTTAGTACTTTATTGGTACACGCGTAAAGTTAACCAAAGGTCTTCAGCTGTGGAATTGTAAGACGGTTGAGAAATCGTGGGTTGTCTATTCTTACGGCGATAAGAACTCCTCCCCCGCAAGATTGACCTGTGCACTCATAATTCCGGTCACGGCGCCATACAATTTACCAATCATCAAAAAGCTCCGAGCCAAACAATCCGTCCATTAGCCATGTTTCGGTTAATTTAATAATAATCACAGTTATTGAGACATTTCGGTTAATATAATAAATAATATCATAGTTGTTGAGGCATAAATAACTGTCGGTAAAAATATCACTTTTCGTGCGTAGACCACGGACATTCTGGTAGTATATATTTAAATTATTGGCGTGATTATCCATTATTAATTCCACTAAGCACAAAATCTAAGTAGTTATTAGTGTAGTAATTTATATTATTTATTTTCGATATTTTAATTAAATTAATAATATATAGAAGAAGGTATCTTAGTAGCTTGTATTTATTATTGTAAAGGAAAGTATTCCAATAAAGTCCCCTAAGTACTTGAGAGCAAAATATAAATAAGTAACATCCTTAAGATTAACAGCGCGATAAGAAACATTATACACTTGCATGAACAATAGCGAGCTGCCGAGTTTTTATGCAATGCATTGGTGGTAAACCTTTTTAACGCTAATACCGAAGAACTATAAGTAACTATCAAACAGAAACACAACACAAGTCACTTCCACAACAATAAAAATTACTAATTACATAAGTTTGTTTAAATCACTGTATTTACTTATTATATACACCTTAGAATTATCATTCTTGCAAATATGTATTTTGCAATGCTTTATCCACACGTATTTAACATCTTTATCTTTGGCTAATTGTTTAGTTTTATTTAACTTTTTTTTGGCTCCGGAGAGAGATAATCGTTAACATATATGCATTTTGAAGTAGTTTTAAAGCCAAGATCTTACGACGAGAGAATTCTTGAGTCACGAGCAGCTGAGACAAAATCTTCTTTCATATACCTGTTTAAAAAACTAGCTATGATTGACTTTTCTTTAGAATTATGTTGAGGAATTCTCATTATGTAATTAATTTGTGTTTCAGGAAATGAATAGTTAATTTTTTGGCCTATGGCTTCAATAATACTCGTAGTAAATAGATTTTCATTGTTTAATAATAATAATAATTTTTTTTTTAATAATAATTATTTTTATTTGCCAGAATAAGGTTACAAAAGGTTATTAGTTATATATACATTGTTCTGCTTATTCTACCCTTATATTTTAGGCATGCAAATTATAGTTCTTTTTAATAAATAGCTGATTTAATTTACATTTAAATAATATTTTAGAAATTTTACATAGATAAACATTACTCAATTGTATTATATAAATTATTAGATATTATTCAAATTATATTACATATATGTAGCATTATTAATCAATTAAATTATTATTTTCGTTTAGACATTTTAATCAATTTGTATAATTTTTGGTATTTTAACTTGTCTATAAAATATTTAACTACAAATATTTACTGTTATTTATAATAAATTCTTCTACTGAGTAAAAGCACTTAGATAGTAACCAACTACTGAGCGTTGATTTAAAATTAGTTCCTGCTAATGATTTAATTTCGATTGGGAGCTTGTTATATATCTGTATACACATAAAGAATACGTTTTTTTAAACATTGTCAGCCTGCATTGTGGTATATATAAATTATCAGCATTTCTGAATCTTGTTCCTATTTCTTGTGCATTTGTTCTAAAGTAAATTGGATGCTCCTTTACAAATATACATATTAATTTTATATACATACACGGCAACGGTAATATTTTTAGGGCTTTAAAATATGGCTTACAACTTTCCAATGGCCCTATTTTACATATTATAGCTCTAATACTTTTTTTTTGTATTCGGAATAGTTTTATGGCATCTGTAGAATTTCCCTAAATTATTAGTCCGTATGAAAGAACAGACGAAACATACCCGTAATAAGCAGATAGTGCTGCTTCTAATGACACCTGTAGTCTAATTTTTTTTAATACAAAAACAAACCGGTCCAACTTATTACAAACATGTTCCACGTGCCCCTTCCAATTACAATTTTTATCAATAATGACACCTAAAAACTTTGTTGACTGTACTTCTTCGATATTTCTATTTCTATTATTTACATTTATACTTAACGGATTTTTATTGTATGGGAGAAATTGTATGCACTTTGTTTTATTGATATTAATATTTAAATTATTGTTATCTAGCCAGTTTATTACAGAATTTAAACTTTTATTAATTTTTTGTTCAAATTCATGATTACTACATTCGTTTTTACTCTCAATTATCAATGTGGTGTCATCTGCAAACAAAAAACATTTGTCTTCTGTACTAGTAGGAAGATCATTTATTCCACCAATATATATAGTTTGTATATATAGTTTGTAATGGGTATGCCTTTAATTTCAACATTATTTAGGCAAGATCTTTGGTCGTTTACTGTATATTCTGTTTTTATTAATTCTACTTCCGCTTTCAGCGCATCAACGGCTGTATCTATTTTTTTTTATATTAAGCGACTTGATCCTCTACAGTATTAAGCCTCGAAGTGAGCTCGTTCATTTTTTCGGTATTAAGTCCACAGTGGGACTTAAGTTCTCTCAGTTCATCTGCAAGGGGAAGATACTTTGTCTACTAGTGAAAGGAGACCAGTTAGTTGTTGCTTTATATCCGAGATATCCGAGAGTATTTTTTATTTATTCCAGTGGGATAGTTGTTGAACTTGCTTGTGCCCCTGGTTGTAGAGATAAGATTCTGCAGGATGGATATTTCCAAGAAGCTCTTCTGTCTCCTCCCAATTTCCTCCATTCGCTTTCGGAGATGTTAGCACAGTTGAAGTCCAGATGTTTTTTACATGAAGAACATTGCACTCCGTCATTGAACACAATACTGCACATATCGCACTTAATTATAATGAGTTATGAATAAAATGTTGACAGCCGCTGGATTAACGTTGAGCAGAGTGGTAACGTGTTGTTATTATGAGTTTCTGAGACTATTTCCCAATCATAGATAAAGTTCCGATAGCTACTTTCTACACACTTCCTTAATATTGTAAACATATTCTCAATGCATTATTGACGACAGTGGTTAAAGAGCCATCTGTTTGTCTGCACTCCTGAAATAAATTACCTTTCATAGAAGTTCAAAGAAGAGTTTCCCTTTACCACGAAGACTGTTATTATAAATCAAAGGGCACACAAAGTGCCTTTATTTAAGTTTGAAATTCTCACGTAAGTACCGCAAAGTTTGTACTTCCTGGCGTAATGTCGAAGAATTACTTGAACTTTGTTTAAGAGGCAACATTCTAAAGATTATTAACATGATAATAACACATAAAGAAAAAGTATATTTTATATGCAGAAATTTAGGATTTCCTCTTTATTTTATTGTGATTTCTGGACTAAGCAAAACAGTTTTTTTATGTTTTTAGGGTTCCGTACCAAACGGTAGCACACAAACCCCTTTTACTATGTCTACGCTATCTATTTGTCTCTCTCGCAGTAAAAAAAATCTATTTCTTGGACGGAAATTAAAAGGGGAATGATGAGGATCCATACAAATTTCACCTAGAAACCATCGCATCTTGATAGACGCTTATCGTAGTGTAATACATACATTATTAATTTTAAAATCTAAATTTTATCTCGATAAAATAAAACAAATTTGATTAGTACTATGTCTTTCCAATTATATTCCTTTTTAAAATGTACTTACTATTATAAAGTGACGAAGAAAACTAGTCATTTTGCAAATTTCCGTGAATTCTTAAGTGTACTTTTGCGATGTCACTGAAAGGGAAAACATATATATAAAATATAATACATAGTATAAAATTACACTTAAAAGTTCGCGGAAATTTGCAAAATCACTAGTTTTCTTCGTCTGAACAAGGAATTTCCGCAAAGTAACGCCTAAGTCTATAAATAAATATTAAAAGTGTTCATCGAATTCTAATATGGGCTTATCGTATATTACGTTAATTTGATAACTTCGGCTGAGGTTATATTCTTGTTGGAAAATCATCCCGACATCATCAGTCTCCTTTACAAAATGCATGTTACATACATTTTGTGAATTTCAATTGTCTTTCTATTACATACCTCTACATACATACATACACGCAAGCACGCATGCATACATTAACGCACGCACGAACGCGTCCAAGCACTAACTCACAAACACATACATACATACACAAAACAATACCCTTTTTGTGATGCATTCAGTTTATTATTAGTTAATAGCTCAAATCTGGCCTCATATGGAGTACTGATCTCTCTTATGGGCGGGGACTCCTCTGTACTAGCTTCTTGCTTTTGATGTATTCAACGTAGAGTGGCTTGAATCCTCGACGACAGGACTATTTGTGATCAGCTTGATTCTTTGGCATTACGTAGAGATGTGGCTTCGCTCTACTTCTTCTATCGAATTAAACGTAGGGAGTGTTCTGAAGAACTGTTTAGATTAATTCCTGCCCGAAATTTCATCGTCGGACATCGCGACAAAAATTAAAAGTTCATCCTCACCATCTCGATGTCTGAAAATCATTAGCTGTGCGATTCTCGTGGCACTTTTTTCCCTGCACTACTCCTCTGTGAAATCAATTACCAGCAGGGGTTTTTTCAAACGTATACGACTTGGGGGCCTTCAAGAAAAGAGTACTCTTTCTTAAAAGACCGGCAACGCAACTGCAAGTCTTCTGAAAGTATAGTTGTCCACGGGCGGCGGTGATCACTTACCATTAGGTGAGCCTCATGTCCGTTTGCCTTCTTTTTCTATAAAAATAAACGTTACCACTTTTAGGCGAGCAACGTCACAGGCATTACCTAGCATACAGTACCATAATTCCGTTCCACTCTAATACAAAACTGAAACCACAACGCAAGTTTTAGAGATAATTAAAACCAAACTCCTGACGTAGGCGCTAATGTCAATCCAAAATAATTGCTTTTCCTTATCTATCAAGAAACATTTGTGTACTTTGTTAATTTGAAACCGTCTTACGTATATTTTTTAAAGGATCAACTGTTCTGAGTAATTGTTTGTCAAAATCTTTGCCTTAACAGCTTTACTAAGCGGATTTAGGCCATTAGGCCGGTTTTACCAAATTATTTTAATACTTCTTAAATGTATATAACCATAGTAAAAGTCATTTGAAACAATAAATCAAGTACAAGTTGGACTCGTATATCGAGGGTTCCGTACAAACTTGTAAGTCACCTTAGATTCACATAAATTTCGTGATTCTAGGTCAACGGGAAGGACTCTATATGTTACTAGCTGTTGCCTGCAACTTCGTCCGCGCGGACCTCGTTTACTCCGCACTGCTCCTCCCCTGTAGGTGATAGCGTGATAATATGTAGCCTATATGATGACCCGACCTGTTAGTAAAATTCCTGCAAAATCTGAAGTAAATCCATGCAGTACTTTTTGAGTTTACTCCGGACATACAAACAGATAAACAGACAAAAATTCTAAAAACTATATTTTTGGCTTCGATATCGATTGTAGATCACGCCCCAAGTATTCTTTTAAAAAAGTATTCAATGTACAGTTTTGACTTTCCTACGACTTTTTTTTATATTATAAGATAGCAAACAAGCAGATGGGTCTTCTGATGAAAAGAGTCAACCATCGCCTATAGACACCAAAGATATTAATGGTGCGTTGCTATCTTGTGGCGAAGTCTAACGCCACATGCATAAGTTTACCGGCTACTTTACCCTCCAAACCGGAACACGACAGCGACAAGCACCGACGCTATTGCGGCAGGAATAGGTAAGGCGGTGGTACCAGACCCGGGCGAGACAGTGCAGAACTCTACCACCTAGTAGCCACGATGGTAGTGACTCGATAGCCAATCGGTCGCCTCTTACGACCTGCCTGGCAGAACTGTAGTTGGCCTATTCTTATAAGGAGGCCGGGACCAACACGGCGAAAAATATATATACAACCAAGTATAGATATAGATGAGTAGCTTGTGGAATTGCAAAATACGCGCGTATTTTTTGTGATGTAACCTAAGACACGGTTTGGATATTTTCCAGAACATGTGCTGTAAAACAGTGCTTCTTATCAAATCTCATAATTCTAGTATAGGGAAGTATCCTATATATTTGTGTCTTTCGTGATCGCAAAATATGCAACATGTTCATATCTTTTGATCGAGTTCACTTGCAAGTTAGAATTTTTCACAACTAAGAAAAACTTTAGATCCAAGTATTTGGTATAAACTTCAACTTGATGCTTCTCCGCGTTCCTGAGAAAAAGTGTCTTGATAGATGCGCAGATAGGCAACGAAGTGATCCTATAAGGGTCCGTTTATTTCTTATGACGTAAGGAACTCTAAAATTATTTAATTAGGTTGAAGCAAGCCGACCTTAGGGTTTTTTTTTTCTTTATTTAAGAGCTTAATCACAGTGTGATTATGCCGCTCTATAAAATCACCTTAGAGTTTATATCTACATTTTCTAGCTGACGTCCCAAAAACAGGAGGTTCACAATTAATTGTGATGTTTATGTTTTTTATTTATGTTCAGTCGTAGCTCCGTCATATTATTTTTTTTTCATTAGATTACATTCATTAGATGGATTTGTTAAATCTTGTACTGATGATTGATTGTCCCTCTTTCCTTTCGCTTTTCTGCAAATCGTGAAAGTTATTTCGTGACATGCAACGGAAGTGCGTAACAGGAAACCGAGAATGCGCGCTCTTTTAATTGACCAGTTAGAGCGCGCTTTTTAACTGACCAGTAAGCGCACGCAGTGATAGATTTCGCCTTAACCTCTCAAAATTTTGAGACGTAAGAGCGAATTAAAGCGCCAGATCTCATCAATCGCATTTTGGCGGGAATGGTGACTCGGTCGCCTCGTTGGAAAAAAAATCTTTTTTTCTACAACTAAGCCATATTTTATCATTCTGTAAAAGACTGTGTATCAGTTGATATATTTTCTGTCTATTAAGGATCAATAAAGTAATCGACAAAGTAGTTTTTATATTTACAAACAAATATTACAAAATTCACGTGAAAAATAATGGATTTCTAATTGAATTTATTTTTGGCTATCACGATATATTTCTTACAACGAATTGTCCAAATAGAATAATTAAACGGCCTTTCTAATAAAAACAATACTTACATGAGAGAAATGCGTCGTAAAACAACACAAAATTCAGTTTTATACCACTAAAAAATCGATAACACACACGCGGTCCGGTCGAACGAACAAAAGTGACTGAAGTATAATAAACGACAATAGCAGATGTCAGTTTACGAATTTGACATGACAGATATGTTATCATAGAATAAACGTCAAAGACGTTTTCATACAACATTAGTCTTTATAATTAGAAATTTAAAGTTTTAATTCAAAAATTCAAAAAAGTAAGCGGGGTAAAATTTTGCCTTAAGAGTGACAGTACACGCAATTATTGTCATAAATAATGTCTAATATTTGCCTCTTCGAGAGTCGAGTGGTTAACCATACGTATATCTTATAAATCTTAAAAAAACTACACACACACTTTTCAAGCACTTTGCACTACGCTAAACAGCTGTATAAGATTGAACAATAAAGCGAGATGCTTTGATATTACCATGATGCTGCATATTTATTATTTTGACACAAAAATTTAAGCAATCAGCCATTCTTTCAGAAATTAATTGAATGGAAAAACAAATATCAT
The DNA here is from genome assembly GCA_036924255.1 of Apodemia mormo. Classification (NCBI taxonomy): domain Eukaryota; kingdom Metazoa; phylum Arthropoda; class Insecta; order Lepidoptera; family Riodinidae; genus Apodemia; species Apodemia mormo. The sequence continues at coordinate 35,013,518 of JAUPFN010000016.1, read as the reverse complement.
TTTTAAACAGTTTACCCTATAATGTAGTGCTTTTAAACGACTTTATGAAGTTGATTCCAAAGCTCTGGAATGCTTCATCATTTTCATGATAGTGAAATTTATATTTATTACTTCCTTGACACAACAAATCAAACAAATATTCATATTTTCAAAAATTAATTAATTGGAGATTTTAAAATCAATCTATCAGCTTGTAAACTCTTGATTTATTTAACTAATTAATACGATTACTCATGATTTCGTTAATTTTACTGTGTTTAAATTACTTTAGCTGAAAAGGAATTATGTAAAATAGGCTAAAAGGTGGTTACTCGCCTCTGCATGTATAAAAGTTTCCTAGTTAAGGTGGAACACAATTAGTATGTAAATTGGATTCATTGCATTACCTGGAGCTTTGGAGTAGGTACACTTTGAGGGATTGTACTTTTAAATAGGCTTTTAAAAATGCGGAAGCCCTGTATTAAAATGAACTACTATTTTAACTTGTCTTATACAACACTTGGTAAATTTTACAAATAATGCACTTGTACTTTTATTTCACATCAATCAAACACATATTTTGGTAATTAATCAACCGGTTTTGCTTTTTCAAACCCGCCCGTTGCCCGCAACTTCGTCCGTGCGGACTTCGTTTACTCCGCACAGCTCCTCTCCGTAGGTGATAGCGTAATAATATGTAGTATATATGTTGACTCGACCTGTTAGTAATATTCATGCAAAATATGAAGTAAATCCATGAAGTATTATTTAAGTTTACCCCGGACATACATACAGACAATTAGACAAACAGACAAAAATTCTAAAAACTATATTTTTGGCTTCGATATCTATTGTAGATCACGCCCCAAGTATTCTTTTAAAAAAATATTCAATGTAGAGTTTTGACTTTCCTACGATTTTATTATATGTAATAGAACAGATAAGATAGCAAACACCATCGCCTATAGACTTCAAAAAAACCGCACTATTTACATAATAGTGCGTTTCTACCCTTGTCTTGAAGTATTATGCCTAAGTTTTCCAACAACCCTCTAAAGTGGAAACGACAATGACAAACACCGACGCTATTGCGGCAGAAGCAAGTAAGGTGCTGGTACTAGACCTTTGGGAGATAATGCAGAACTCTACCACCTAGTAGTCGCGATGCTAGTGACTCGCATAGCCAATTTTTTGCCTCTTACGAACTACCTGACAGAACGGCAAAAGATCTCATCTTTAAAGGGAGCTCGGACCAAATGGGGAAAAATACTAGCGAGGGATTTAAAATTCTATTAAAAAACTTTGTGCGAGGTCGTAAATCATTTTTTTAAATAAATAAATAACTTATATATAACACGGGACAAATTACACTTACTGATCTAACCACAAAGTAAGCAAATTATTTGCTTGTGTTATGGGTGTTAGTCAATGATACTAATAAATCATTGATCATCATCATCAAAAGGGTAGAATGGGATTGATGACTGACGTAGAACAGCTGTTAATGTAATGTCAACACAAAGGAGAGGATTGGCTCTAAAAATCAGTAGGAACAAATATGCACGCTGAAAATGCTGCAAGGTTCCTAATGCATCTTCCGTGATTCGACTACGATGCAGTCCGTATGACCAAGAGATTGGTAAAGCCATGTTTGTACCAGGCACGTTCCTACAAATAGTAATCACTCTTCCTACTCCTATATTTGTATTGGAAAAAAGCTTACTAATAATTTTTTTATTCAGTTTCATCAATCATTAAGAATTTGTAAGTTCGCAATAAAGTTTTTTAATTAAAATTAAATAATGGAACTTTTTTATACTTCATTATGGATCTCAGAGCAGGATTTGTATTTTACGACCTATGCTTGGAAAACAAAAGAAATTCTCGAAATAAAGTTATCTTTATATATGACCGTAAAATTGGAAATAACGTAAGATTATGATCTACCTTAGTAATATTATAAACTTCCTAGATTAATTATAAACGTAAGGTTTTTACAATTTTACGTTGACATATACAAGTACCTTTCTGATATCGCTTGAGCGGAAATTTAGAATACTTATATAAATTCAGTGACAATGCCGTATTATTGTATCACTGACCTGATGCAAAAAGGTGAGACAGTTTAGACCCATTGGTTTTGGTGCTAAAAGAAATTTCTATTATTCGATGTCTAGGGTCTGAAGCTTGATCCAGAAAAGTGCCTTAAATTAACGTATACAAAGTGCCAAGATTATCGAGATTGCGCTCATTGGTTTTGTTGTGATTGTTACTTTGAAGTATTTATGAGGACGAGGGTCTGAAGATGCAAACGGAAGAGTGTAATTAGAACTCATAGATAGAACGTGCTAAGATTCGAGTTAAAATTCGACTTTGGGTTCGTAGGTTTTATTGTGATGAACACTTTCAATTATTTGTGATGCTGAGGGAAAAACGAGTTTGTGCTTGTGATATTGCTGGAATGAGCACTTTTAACTATTTATACTATAGAAAATTCTTAGTTCATTTAATAAATGCTTGTTTTTTAAAAACGTTTACTTGCTTTAAGCTTTTTAGCATAGATTAGATTAAGATCCGGGGGTGAAACATAAATGATTTTTTTCGAAAAACAACCCTGGGTAGGAAAAAGTTTATACACTTGCAGTTTGCCCTCGGCTGCTCTGCGCAGGTCAGCCAGTATTATGTAAAAAAAGTCCTGGCTAAATCTTTTCTATCTTCGAAAATCTTGTATTGGGTAACTAATAAAGTTAGGGGGCTTCGAACATTTTAATTCAGCGAAGGAAAAATATTTTATTAATAACAATAATGATTATTTTGCTTTGGTCGCTTGATTATTTTATGAAAAACACGAAAAAACTTTTTTCCTACACATTCGATGATTTTTCTAGTGAGTCCTCCAGTCTAAATTTGGAATTATGAAATTTTTAAATTGATATTAATCAATGTAAAAAAACCTAATTTTCTCACAACATAACAGCTTGTTAATTGTTATTCAAGGGTAACATTGTCCTACACGTAAAGGGGAAACATTTTTTTAGTTTGACACATAAAAGTATTTTTAGTTTTATTAATTACCCGATTAGCGATTTTTCGAAGATATAAAAGCTGGGCATCAGGTCAAAATGAAGCTGTTCACAAAAAATTCAGCTTGTTATTAATCAAAAAATTCTGTAAACGGTTGAACTTGCAGGCTAACCCTGAAACTTCCCGCTAAATTAAGGTAGTTCAAGGGAGTAAAAAGTATAAGCATAGATTTTTTTCAATTCAAACACCAATTTTGTTAAAAGTGGCAGTATGATAATTTTTGAAAAACTGTATATTTTAGAAACGATGATCTTTCGAATGCCGTTCAACCCAATTTTTTCAATCTAAAATATTGCTTTTGCTAAAGGTTGAAAAGTTTCGAAGCATTGTTAAAATTTTTTTTTAATAATTTTCGTCAACGATAAATCCCAAACAAAATGACCAATTTTGATCCAATCCACGGTATTTGATACAGTTTTTTAAGGAGAAAAGTTAATGAGATTAATTAGTTAATCGGTAGCCTGAAAGTTATTTCAAAAATATTAAGTAAGTTTGGTAAGAACAACGTAATATTAAAAATATTTGAAAATTTGTAACGTTTGATAATTATATTCGATTTTAATTTTTGAAACGGCATTTGATGAAGTTCTTTTAGTACTATAATATCGTAGAATACAAAAAAATATTTGATGAAATGTTTGTTCTTATAAAGAATTTTTCGAAATTCATTCCTTAGAGCGGTAAAATAGAACACAATATTTGCTAGCTGATCACACTTGTACTGTTTCACAATAAGATAATTATATTTAATTTCCGACCGGTTTCGCTTACACAAGCATCCTCAGGGTATTTACAATAAATATTAACTAACAACGAAATCGAAATGTCACAAATAACAAATTTGAAGGCATAATAAATAAGGCACGGTAAAATAGAAGATAAAAATTGTATGAAACTTCTTACATTGACGACATGCTAATGTGACAACATTTCAAAATTACAAAATCGCAAAAATAAAAATACCATTTCTTTATTTTTCAATTCTGATTAGTAATACATATTTTTAATTCTTTTTTGTTACTCAATACTGGAGAAAAAAATTATAATGAACAAACATGTTATGACGTCACTTAAACGGCAGAATAAGGTGATTACTTTGCAAACAAACACATGGTTTAAAAAGTATAATGGATGAAATAAAAAAGCGACTGAAAAGGCAGCATGGCCTCTGGTCTTAGCCTGTCTGTAAATTACAATTTCGACCTTTAATTGATGTATGTATATTTAAACACTTGTAGGTACTTTAATTTTTAGTCAAACGTCAAAAGTCAAATAATCTTTCGGGGTTCGCTTAGTATTTATAACATATTTTTGTTAAAAATATATTTTTATAAAGTGTGATATATTTACTCTAAAATCTATAAAATTTTCTATTCTTTTCTATTTTCTCTTCTATTCTTTGCTTGAATTCTTACCACTGATCCGTTTTAATAGTCCAAAGCCTGTAAATATGATAAGACATGTTTAATAATACCTGCTGGGTTTAGGCAATCGGCCCGACTCATAGACACGTAGGGTAGGTCACCCTAATAACCTTACTCACCTTAATTTGCGACGTCATTGATACAATCAGTTCTAACGTTAACTGAAAGAGTATTTGTTATTTCCTTTTTATTGCATACTAGCTGACCGGCAATCGTTGTTCTGTCTTTTTAACTACTCTTATTTTTTATATATTTTTTACCTTTTAAGCCTTCCCTGGACGGCAACAATTAATTCAAAACCAAAATTAGCCTAATCGGTTCAGCCGTTCTCGAGTTTTAGCGAGACTAACGAACAGCAATTAATTTTTATATATATACTAGTCGACCCGGCAAACATTGTTCTTCCTTTTTAACTACTCTTACTTTTTTATATATTTTCTCACCTTTTAAACCTTCCCTGGGCTTCAACAATTAATTCAAAACCAAAATTATCCAAATCGGTTTAGTCTTTCTCGAGTTTTAGTGAGACTAACGAACAGCAATTGATTTTTATATATATAGATTTTGTTTATTGTTCATATAATAATTAGTATTTTGGCGCAAAAAGCACCGTATATAAATAACGACGGTCACGTTTTGCGACGTATATATAGAGTACAATACTGTAGTTTTGTAGACCCCAAAGTTCAAACGATAACGCTGAAGGAGAATAAATATTGACCGTATTAACTACCTACTTACGTTTTATTATCGCTTGTATTAGAAATTTATGTCAATGGTCTGATATAAAATAGATATGGCATGAAATCAACTCATAATGTTGCTTGTGTATGTATAATAGATATTAATACAAAAATATTGTAGCGTTAGATAATATCGGAATAACGGTTATAGGGCAATTTGGTTTTTATTGGGAGTTATGAATTATATAGGATGCATACAAATCTATTTATTAATACATGAAGCAAAAACATTGTATTTTAACTTCCCGCTACGTTAGCTGTAGTAAGTATAAGGAAGTTACTGGCTTTGCTCCGGTTTTCGAAAATCGATCGGGGATAATTATAATTTATGATAGGTCTAGTGGTCCGGTGTCGGCGTTGAGTTCCCGGGTTCGATTCAGTCGATTAAAATCAAAAATGTGTTTTTTCAGTTTGCTGATAAAAACAACGTTGCCGGAGATTGGATAATGCCTAGTTGTCGATAGGCTTTTTTATATCATAAGGTAGTAAACAAGCAGATGGGTCTCCTAATGGAAAGAGTCAACCATCGCCTATAAACACCAAAGATGTTAATGGTGCGTTGCTTCATAGTGGCGAGGTCTAATGCCACATGCACAAGTTTACCGGCTATCTTACCCTCCAAAGCGAAACACGTCAGTGACAAGCGCTATTGCGGCAGGAATAGATAAGGCTGTGGTACCAGACCCGGGTGGGACAATGCAGAAATCTATCACCTACTAGCCACGATTGTAGTAACTCGCATAGCCAATCGGTCGCTTTTTACGACCTGCCTGGCAGAACGGCAGTTGGTCTGTCTATTCTACAAAGGAGCCCGGGACCAACACGGGGAGAACGGGCTATTCACCTATCACATTATGGGACTGGGTATCTCCGGCTAATCGTACGTGTATTTGTTGTACCTGTACCTGTGCTGTGCCTACCTCTTCCGGAATACAAGCGAATTCTCTCCGTGTAGATCTAGGCCTAATAATTTTGAAAAAAATCTAATCATTTCGAAGGAAATTATTTTGATCACATGAGCTCCTTGTTTCGATTTCCGAGTTGGACAATTTAAAAATATGTTTTTTCAGTTTCCTGACAATAATAACGTTGCCCAGGATTGGGGAAATTGCCAGATTGTCAGTAGGCTGCCCACATTGATAGGTGATAGCTATTTAGTCCCACAATGTGATCATTTTGGGACAAAATATCCTCGGCTAATCGTGGGTGCATTTGTTGTACCTCTGCCTACCTCTTTGGGGATACGAACGTGAAGATATTTTTTCTGTAACATTATGCATTTTTCTCAACTTTTTTAGTTTAATTCTCTCCTCGTGAACTAGGCCCCTTTTAAAGAATAAATACCTTACCGCTAGACCTTTCGTAAACAGCGAGAAAACACCTTACCGCTAGACCTCTCGGAAACAGTCAGAAAATACCTTACCGCAAGACCTCTCGTAAACAGCGAGAAAACACCTTACCGCTAGACCTCTCGTAAACTTACCGCTATACCGCTAGACCTCTCGTAATCAGCGAGAAAACACCTTACCGCTAGACCTCTCGTAAACAGCGAGAAAATACCTTACCGCTAGACATCTCGTAAACAGCGAGAAAATACCTTACCGCTAGACCTCTCGGAAACAGCGAGAAAATACCTTACCGCTAGACCTCTTGGAAACAGCGAGAAAATACCTTACCGCAAGACCTCTCGTAAACAGCAAGAAAACACCTTACCGCTAGACCTCTCATAAACAGCGAGAAAATACCTTACCGCTAGACCTCTCGTAAACAGCGAGAAAATACCTTACCGCTAGACCTCTCGTAAACAGCGAGAAAATTATAATGTATCACTGACATCTTTACCACTAGATGGTATAATTTTCCAACGGCTTGCCGTCCAGTTGGGCAGTGGTTCCAATTCTTGCCTTACTCATTCGTGTCACAATAGCGTCAGTGCTTACAACTATTGAATTCAAGTTTGGAGGGTAAGGTAGTCGGCAAACTTATGCAGTTGGCGTACCATCCCCGATATACAAATAGCAATGCACCAATGTCTCTAACGTTCTGTTTTCTTTTCATCAGTAGAGCCATTAGCTTGTTTGGTGTTCTATAAAATAAGAAAAAAGTATGCTTGCTATAAGAAAAGTCCCTAGTAACGCTTTTGAAGTATTCTTCTTATATCATTAGATAGAAAATAAGAAGAGGTCTTATCTGATGGAAAGAGACAACCATCGTATATGGACACTAAAGATGTAAATGTTGCGTAAATCTATATAGCGGGATGGCAATGTCACATGCGTAAGTCTTCCGACTATCTTACCCTCCCAACCGGAACACGACAATGACAAATAGTTGCTGTTACGACAGGAATAGGTTACGCCGTGGTACGAAATACCCGGACGAGACGTGGAATTAACAGACTAATAGTCACGATGGTAGTGACTCATATCGCTAGTGAACACAAAAAACAATATAGCCAAACTATCGTCTTTTACTACCTTCCTGGCAGAACAGTAGTTCGTCTATTCTTAAATTAGTAGGGGAGCCCAATAGGGGATTTTGTTATTTACTCGAGGAGGTCAGATTAACATGGGGAAGATACCTCGAATACCCCATTTCTGTAGCCATTTCTGTAGAGGGGGGTCACTAGGACAAAAAAAACCAAATTAAGATAGTTTCGGCTTTGTCAAATTAGTCAGATTATATTTTTTTCGTTATTCTTACATCATTTTCTATATAATAAAAGAGAATTCAGACGCACTCGAGAATGTCAAAACAACGTTTTTTTCTGCAACTTCGTGACTTTCCCAATCCCTTACGCTACACTTGAATAGGCAGATTTTCCAAATTTTAGGTGGAAATTAACCCACCATACCTTAATCTGACGCGATTTAGTATTTCCATGGCACAAACTTTTTTAAAACACTTTTTTATCTATAGTTTATTTCCCCACCATTGAAATGAACAGTTTTATATTATAACCTTATAGATTTTGTAGATTAAATTATATACTTTATATTATATAATTTAATCTACAAAATCTAATAGGTCACTACTCCCTACGACTAGTGAGTAACTACTCATTTATCATCTTGGGCTCCCTTAATAAATGGAGCCCCGAAAAAACAGGGGAATCTCTTGGTAGTGGTTATCTCTTTTTATGAAGAAAACCATATGTTTTTAGGGTTTCTTACTTAAAACGTAAAACGAAACCCTATTACTAAGTCTCCGCTGTCTATCTGTCCATCTGTCTGTCTGTCACCAGGCTGTATCTCATAAACTGTGATAGCTAGAAAGCTGAAATGTTCACAAATTATGTATTTCCATTGCAGCTATAAGAACAAATACTAAAAATGTATTAAAAGGGAGAACCCATACAATAAACGTGTTTTTTTCGTATTTTTTGCTATGGTGATACGGAACGCTTTATGCGCGAGGCCGACTCGCACTTGGCCGGCTTTTTCCTATTTTACACTATAATAATTAGCATTATAGTCTAGGCACGTATAGTTATGTCCTTGGTGGAAATCTAACTCAGATTCGTTGAGCCTAATACAAATTATTTGGAGTCAAGCCAAACTGATTACTGCTAAATTTTGTAAGAAAATTCTCGTATAGTTTGATAAAAATATAGTCATAAATATTCAAACAACATGGTTACCGTCGCTCACAAGTTTTTGTGTAAAAGTTTTATCATACCCATTTACAAAACATAAAATCGTTAAGAGCCGTTTCGGAAAAACCAATTATATTCAAACATATAAGACTGAAAACGAGAAGCGGTTAAAGTATACAATAATACGTTATAATTTCTATCTAATGCTATAATAAATAATTCGTTATTTGTAGCAGTTACATACGAGTATACAAGACTGATAACGAGAAGTGTTTAAAGTATACGATAATACGTATAATTTCTATCTAATGCCATAATAAACAATCCGTCATTTGTAGCAGTTACATACGAGTATACAAGACTGATAACGAGAAGTGTTTAAAGTATACGATAATACGTATAATTTCTATCTAATGCCATAATAAACAATCCGTCATTTGTAGCAGTTACATACGAGTATACAAGACTGATAACGAGAAGTGTTTAAAGTATACGATAATACGTATAATTTCTATCTAATGCCATAATAAACAATCCGTCATTTGTAGCAGTTACATACGAGTATACAAGACTGATAACGAGAAGTGTTTAAAGTATACGATAATACGTATAATTTCTATCTAATGCCATAATAAACAATCCGTCATTTGTAGCAGTTACATACGAGTATACAAGACTGATAACGAGAAGTGTTTAAAGTATACGATAATACGTATAATTTCTATCTAATGCCATAATAAACAATCCGTCATTTGTAGCAGTTACATACGAGTATACAAGACTGATAACGAGAAGTGTTTAAAGTATACGATAATACGTATAATTTCTATCTAATGCCATAATAAACAATCCGTCATTTGTAGCAGTTACATACGAGTATACAAGACTGATAACGAGAAGTGTTTAAAGTATACGATAATACGTATAATTTCTATCTAATGCCATAATAAACAATCCGTCATTTGTAGCAGTTACATACGAGTATACAAGACTGATAACGAGAAGCGTTTAAAGTATACGATAATACGTATAATTTCTAACTAATGCCATAATAAACAATCCGTCATTTGTAGCAGTTACATACGAGTATACAAGACTGATAACGAGAAGTGTTTAAAGTATACGATAATACGTATAATTTCTATCTAATGCCATAATAAACAATCCGTCATTTGTAACAGTTACATACAAGTATACAAGATTGAAAACGAGAAGCGTTTAAAGTATACGATAATACGTATAATTTCTAACTAATGCCATAATAAACAATCCGTCATTTGTAACAGTTACATACAAGTATACAAGATTGAAAACGAGAAGCGTTTAAAGTATACGATAATACGTATAATTTCTATCTAATGTCATAATAAACAATCCGTCATTTGTAGCAGTTACATACGAGTATACAAGACTGATAACGAGAAGTGTTTAAAGTATACGATAATACGTATAATTTCTATCTAATGCCATAATAAACAATCCGTCATTTGTAGCAGTTACATACGAGTATACAAGACTGATAACGAGAAGTGTTTAAAGTATACGATAATACGTATAATTTCTATCTAATGCCATAATAAACAATCCGTCATTTGTAGCAGTTACATACGAGTATACAAGACTGATAACGAGAAGTGTTTAAAGTATACGATAATACGTATAATTTCTATCTAATGCCATAATAAACAATCCGTCATTTGTAGCAGTTACATACGAGTATACAAGACTGATAACGAGAAGTGTTTAAAGTATACGATAATACGTATAATTTCTATCTAATGCCATAATAAACAATCCGTCATTTGTAGCAGTTACATACGAGTATACAAGACTGATAACGAGAAGTGTTTAAAGTATACGATAATACGTATAATTTCTATCTAATGCCATAATAAACAATCCGTCATTTGTAGCAGTTACATACGAGTATACAAGACTGATAACGAGAAGCGTTTAAAGTATACGATAATACGTATAATTTCTAACTAATGCCATAATAAACAATCCGTCATTTGTAGCAGTTACATACGAGTATACAAGACTGATAACGAGAAGTGTTTAAAGTATACGATAATACGTATAATTTCTATCTAATGCCATAATAAACAATCCGTCATTTGTAACAGTTACATACAAGTATACAAGATTGAAAACGAGAAGCGTTTAAAGTATACGATAATACGTATAATTTCTAACTAATGCCATAATAAACAATCCGTCATTTGTAACAGTTACATACAAGTATACAAGATTGAAAACGAGAAGCGTTTAAAGTATACGATAATACGTATAATTTCTATCTAATGTCATAATAAACAATCCGTCATTTGTAGCAGTTACATACGAGTATACAAGACTGATAACGAGAAGTGTTTAAAGTATACGATAATACGTATAATTTCTATCTAATGCCATAATAAACAATCCGTCATTTGTAACAGTTACATACAAGTATACAAGATTGAAAACGAGAAGCGTTTAAAGTATACGATAATACGTATAATTTCTAACTAATGCCATAATAAACAATCCGTCATTTGTAACAGTTACATACAAGTATACAAGATTGAAAACGAGAAGCGTTTAAAGTATACGATAATACGTATAATTTCTATCTAATGTCATAATAAACAATCCGTCATTTGTAGCAGTTACATACGAGTATACAAGACTGATAACGAGAAGTGTTTAAAGTATACGATAATACGTATAATTTCTATCTAATGCCATAATAAACAATCCGTCATTTGTAACAGTTACATACAAGTATACAAGATTGAAAACGAGAAGCGTTTAAAGTATACGATAATACGTATAATTTCTAACTAATGCCATAATAAACAATCCGTCATTTGTAACAGTTACATACAAGTATACAAGATTGAAAACGAGAAGCGTTTAAAGTATACGATAATACGTATAATTTCTATCTAATGTCATAATAAACAATCCGTCATTTGTAATACTAACTATAAAGTTTCTTATCAGTTTAATAATAACGTAGTTCTAGTATTTGAATAAGAAGCAATTCGAACGGATATACTCGTAAGAGTTATGGTCGATAATGTAGCGTTGGAACAAGTGGATGAGTTTGTATATCTTGAATGTGCTTTTAGCAGGGATGGAAGGTACACCGCTGATGTTGAAAGAAGAATGTGTGCAGGGAACAGAGTGAATGGAGCGTTAGGAGGATCACTTAAAAGTACTGTTTTAAGTTAGGGTGCTCGTCTTGCCCTGCATAATTATGTGATTATCCCAACGCAATTGTATGTAAGTATGAGTTGGGTATGTCAGAAAGGCTAATAAAGTAGAAGCGTAGTAGTAACGCGGTCAAGATGAAATCGCTGCGAAAAATATGTGGCGTAACACTCGTGGACCGGGTTCGTAATGTTGAAATGAGAGAGAGATTAGTTTGAAAGAAAGTGTCAGTGTAAAGATGAGAAAGGGCATTCTTCGTTAGTTGGGACATGTAGAAAGAATGGTAGACGAAAGATTAGCAAAACAGATATACAATAGGAATGTGGAAAGATCTAGGTACCGGGGAAGACAAAAACTAACGTACACGATCAGATTGATCGATTACTGTCCGAAGGTGGTGATCAAGAGTCTCCGCCAGCGGCGTATTTGTAAATATGAAGAGAGTAATGAATTTGGAAGAAGCGAGACAAGTCTGTATGGATCATGATGTATCATGATGCACTCGGTTCTATCTGCCTTTTCTGTGAGGGATCTTGCGTGAAGTTTTATATGTATGTAATAATAACGAGGTGTTACCCAAGTTCATTGTATATTAGGCAATTAGACATTTTAAGCACAGTTTTAGCATACGCCTCGTAGAAAAAATTACTACTCGTTAGTCGTTACTAAAACGAGTCAATTTATTGATATAGGAACAAGTCCTTAAACGTTCTGCCAACAGATTTATAAATGAGATGAATTTTGTGATATATTGTAGCAATTTGTTTAAATTGAGGCAAAACGTTCTTTGAAGTGCTCAGCCCTCTAACAAATTACTGCTCAGTGCTGCTCATCCATGAAAATAAGATCCTTATCTATCATCGTGTGACAAAAGTCACTAAGTAAATGGTCATTTACATTGATGGGTTTGGCCTTAATGGCGGGGAAAGAAATTTACAAAAAGATCTATCGATAAATTACTTGTTATAAGTAAAGATATACTTCGCGGCAACAGGCTCATGAATGTAGTATTTTTGTCTGACAATACATTTTCAATTTGATCACCTCTATGGTTGAGTGAGCCGGTGTCGGTATTGATCACATGAAGTCGAGGGTTTGATTGCCGGGTCGAGCAATTCAAAACTGTGATTTTTTAATTTCTTGATAAAAAGAACGTTGCCTGGGGTTGAATAACTGCCCGGTTGACGATAGATAGGCTTTCCATCTATCACATTGTGGGACGAAGTATCTTCTGCTAATCCTAGTTGTACCAATAGCTACATCTATGGGTATACGGGCAGTACTAATACATTTTCAATCGATAAGAAAACGGAGATTATAAGTTTGACATATATGTATGTAATGCACGATGTATATCTGGGGTAATCTTCTATTCAGACCTTGTAGCAACACGTGGGAATTTCCGTGCCTTCAAGCGATTTTGTCATACGTACTACTGGAAGCAGAATTAAGCAGGCCATTTTTGTAGGACCTCAAATACCTAAATTACCGTGGTGCAATAGCAATCAGGCTTAACCTGATTGTAAACATCTAATTTCTTAGCAGTTTTTTTGCTTTATCTTTACGCTGTCTCCTGCTGTAAAGGGAGGGAAACTAGATGTATTTTCCTACTCCTCCTATACACTTCTGATTAAATTCGATGCGGGTCCCAAGACAGCTTAGCTTTTCCCCCAGGGCACCCTGAGCTTGCAACTCAGTGGTTATCAGGACGGATTCTGGTTTACAGAAGTTAGAGTGGTGTGAACGAGAGGTGGGCCCATTGCCCTTTAAAAAATATATATATATTTATGTAATATTATTGAAATTTGATAGTATTTAAGTATAATGATCTATTTAAGTGTCCAAGTACGTGTTCTAGAATTCATAAGTGTATGTTTTTTTTTTCATATCATAAGATAGCAAACAAGCAGATGGCTCTTCTCATAGAAAGACAAAAATAATAGTAGCCCAAGTTAATCCTTATTACTTCAACTATCAGTCGGTGAAATTCTCGTAAAAATCGGTCCAGCCGCTTTAAGAGATTAGCCGGAACAAAGAGACAGACAGACAAAAATAGTAAAAAATGTTATTTTGGTATATGTATTTTCATATATATTTAGTAAAAATCAATTTCTTTAATATTACAAACAGACACTCCAATTTTATTTATTTGTATAGATAAGCATGGTATTAATATTTCAAATACATGAGTATTATATTTTGAAGTATTATGTAATAGAGATTTGCAAGATAATTTAGTAGGTAATTCAAATAAAAGTAATTAAAAAAATAAAAGTAATTAAAACCACTTTAAACATCTGACATCTATACCCATATCTCAAAAATTGCTTAAACGATTTTGATAAAACTTAGATGAACAGTAGAACTCGGTTTATTCACACATTAAGCAGGGAAAAGTTACATACTTTACCCCATATTAGTCCGGACCTCCTTGGAAGAATAAACCAACTGCCGTTCTGCCAAGCAGGTCATAAGTGTTAACGTGAAGCAGGTGGTAGAGTTACGCAACGTTTCGCCCGGTTTATGGGCCCGCCTCAGTTATTCCTACGGCAATAGCCTCTATACTTGTCATTGTCGTGTCCCGGTTTGGAGTTTAAGGTAGCCGATAAACTTATGCATGTGGCATTAAAATCCCACCATAATAACAGCAACATATTAATAACATCGTTGGTGTCTATCTAGAAGAGCTATCTGCTTGTTTACTATCTAATAACTTAATAAAAATAGTACATGACAAATTACACTAATTAATTCAGCCCAAAAGTAAGAACTTTTGAAAACTCAGCTTTATATTTACTTATACTATTAAAAAGCGTATTACAACTTAGCTAAAGAAATCTCATATCGTTCTATTACATGACTATTTGACATTTGAAATATAGGAAAAGAAATTGAACACGACATCGAAACCTTGTAATAAATAATGTTTAATCTGACAGTGTATTACCATCGTACTTTTTTGCAAAATATCTACATATTTACTTAAGTTTCAGCCTTATGCTCTACGTTATAAGATAGTTTATTTCAAATCCCTATATTCAATGGACTGTCTAAATAGAGGAAGTTTGAAATGCAATAAATAAAAAAGTAAGTCTTACACAACGCTAGTAGCAGAACTGTATCGCTCTCAGTTATAGTAAGTACCACATCAAAATTTCGTTTCATTTGAGTTTTTTTTTTTTATAAATAAATTCTTTATCACTACATAGTATAAAACAAAGTCGCTTTCCGCTGTCTGTCCCTAATCCCTATGTATGCTTAGATCTTTAAAACTACGCAACAGATTTTGATGCAGTTTTTTTAAATAGGTAGAATAATTAAAGAGGAAGGTTTATATGTATAATGACATCCATTACATAGTAGAGAAATACTGTTATAAATATATTTAACAAAACGACGTATACCGGGTCAGCTAGTATATAATAACTAGCTGAAACCTATAGCTTCGACCGCAAGCTAATTAACATGTCATCAATCTTCTATATCGTCTACATCGTGAGGAGCACCCATGTGAAAAACATCAACTTTCTTGGTCCAAGGTTTTAAACCGATAAAAGATTTAAGTGACTTTACTCTCGAAACAAATAGGCGGTAGTGGTTTGCAACGTTTCACTTAAAAAAGTATCTTCACGCCTGAAGAGGTAGGCAGAGGTATAACCAGTGCACTATCCTCAACCGGGCACGTATCCAATTCTGGACAACGTTATTTTTAACAGAAAAGTGAAAAAACACATTTTTTGAATTGTCGACCCGGAAATCGAAACCTGGACCTCATTCAGTCATTACCAACACCTAATTACTAAACAAAGAGGTGATTTACATTTCGTTTGGATTAGGTATACGGCATATCTGTCGTAATAGCAATGTGTGTCGGTTTGTAAGCTAAATCAGCCGGTTAACTTATGTCCGTGGTAATACCATCTCGCTACATAGATTGGAATGGCCTATTAACATGTTTATACGCGATGGTTGTTTATTTCCCTTTACATCATGAGAGTAGCTAATGACTAGCTCATTAGGTTCGAATCACAAGGTCTCGGGATCGTAAGGTCTGTCATTTGGGTGTATCGTAAGAAACTAACTTGATAGCTGTTGTACTCAAGTATTACGAGTCTCGTCAATTCTTTTGCTATGTAGGGTGAACCTTACATTTATAAATATACGCAGAAATTTCTTACAATTAAGTTTGATAACGGCGCAAATAAATATCAATTTTATACTTGTTCTGTTTACAAAATAAGTCTTAGTCCCCGGGATATCGTCTTTTTAGTTTAAGGTAAGTTTCAAATACACATTTGAAATTTAGAGAGTGGCTTCTTTAGAGGATTCTTACAAACTTTCTCTCATCGACTTTTTTCAAAAGATTCATGTTTTTATCAGATTAAATCATTGTGCTTTATTTAGTAATGACCTAAAGATATGTTGAAATTACTTTTAATATTTCTTAGCGTTCCTAGATTTAATAAATGTGTGCAATTTTTAAAAACAAAAACTAGTTACTAATATATTCTGTTTTTTATTAAATAAGTTATAGACGCCATATTTTCACGCTATGACAAAATCGTGAAATGTTAACGATTTAACGATCTAATCAATTTTAGTGTCTACATCATAAAATGAGACCACTTCGTGAAATTATCTCATATTTCATGAAAAGGTCATAGTGCAATGTGACTACAACAGAAACATACTTAGTGTTAATGCTAACTTATTCTGTTTTTTATGAATGATTTAATAATTAATTAAGAAAATGTTTTGCCCGACAGAAATGCTGCACCCAGAAATTAACGTCAAGCCGAAAACGGATAACTGGTCAAGGGATGGTAGATCTCAAAAAATATGAAAAAAATTTACTTTCACTCTGAATAGTGAAAATCAACACTTTATGATTTTTCAAGTACTATGACTACAAAATGTTTCCTTAGCTATTAATTATTTCAGGGGGATTTGTCACTGAATAATCATTACATAGTATAAAACAAAGTCGCTTTCTCTGTCTGTCCCTATGTCCTTATGTCCCTATGTATGCTTAAATCTTTAAAACCACGCAACGGATTTTGATGCGGTTTTTTTTTTAATAGATAGATTGATTCTTGAGGAAGGTTTAAGTGTATAAACCTTTCCGATATTCTCACGGGAACAAAAACTGCGCGGGTGAAACAGCGGGCAGGTCACTAGTACTGGTACAAATTACAATTCAAAATTTGAACACAACTATCTTGGTTTCAGAAGAAATATCCCTAATTGCCCTTATGTACTATAACACTTTTAAGTAAATATGTACTTAATTTTTTCACATAATTCAAATTTAACTGGCTGTGCTAAAAAAGGTACTACCTACGCTATTTCAGCACGTGGCATTAAAAGATGGCGCATTTAGTGGAATTTCTAAAATGATTTGATCCTAATAATAGTATTTTTTATTTTTTAAAACAAATCGGATTTAAGCTTTTTTGATTTCCTTAAAAAAGGATTTTAATAAATAAACCTGTAGGTTTTCTTTAAAGCTTACATAAAATAAGATAGCATAAGTTTGGGTGAAACAGATAGGGAGTTGAGGAGAACAGGGAGAGAGTTAAAGTGACTTTAACGTGAAAGAGATAGCAAGCCTTAGCAGTACTAAAGTATCAACTATTGCAGTTCGTGCGCAGATGATGCGGTACTCCTATCTTTTTTACTCATGGCGTCTTAATCCATTTCATTCTAACTCATGCCGTAGATAATGCTCAGGATTGCTATCTCTTTCACTCACGTTCTCACTAACACGTTGAAGTGGCGTCTCCATCCGTTTCACGCTAACTTGTGCTGTTGATGATGCTCAGGTTTGCTATCTCTGTAACTCTCACATGTTGAAGTGACGTCCCTATCTGTTTCACCCTTACGTGTGCTGCCTTACTTTAATTTATGTAAGCTTTAAAGAAAACCTACAGGCCATTAGAAGCATTTTTTAAGTAAGTCAAAAAAGCTTAAATCCGTGTTGTTTTAGAAAATCAAAAAAATACAATTATTAGGATAAAATGTTGTAAGTATTATAGCATTTTAGAAAGCACACTAAATGCGCCATCTTTTAATGCCACGTGCTGAAATAGCGTAGTACATTTTTTTTCAGCACAGACAGTCAAAGTTGAATGATGTTATAATTTTGAGTACATGTTTGAGCAAATTAAGAATATTTCCTCTGAAACCAAGATAGTTGTGTTCAAATTTTGAATTGTAATTTATCTTAACATTATTTAGTAACAAAACCCCACCAAAATAATTAAGCTAAGTAAACATTTTGTAGTCATAGTACTTGAAAAATCATAACAAAGTGTTGATTTTCACTTTTTTTATATAGCTATAATTTTTAGAGTGCAGGTAAACAATTTTTTATACTTTTTGAGAACCACCTATATAGTATATAGTCGGGTCAACATATAGTAGCCTATATGTTGACCCGACCTGTTAGTAATATTCATGCAAAATTTGAAGTAAATCCATGTGTACTACATTTTTGAGTTTACCACGGACATACATACAGACAAACAGACAAAAATTCTAAAAACTATATTTTTGGCTTCGATATCGATTGTAGATCACGCCCCAAGTATTCTTGTAAAAACATATTCAATGTACAGTTTTGACTTTCCTACGATTTTATTATATGTATAGATAACGTTTAGCAAACTTAATAAAATTTTGTATTACAATTTAAATCGTTCATTATCTATTTGAAATTGGAATCGATAATTTTTTTCTTTTACAGATTTGACTAAGCTATTAATTATTTTATTATTCTTACATTTTAATCAAGTTGACATTTTAAATTATTTATTTTAGTACATTTAAATTAATCAGAAATAGATATGACACTTATACAGATAATAAAACTTATTTTTATTCTAATACTAATTATGTTACGGTAGCGTTTTTAAAAGTAAAGCATTGCATGAATGTAACTGTAGTCAAATTGTGGCATTTTATCACTTTTATTTCCAAACAAGAAATTTATCAATTACAAATTTTAGTAGGTATGTATGTATAGATATAAGGTTTCCGCAGTCCTCCACAATGTAAACTTTAAGTGTGCCAAATATGATACTCTGCCGTTCGCGTAATTGTCTTAAAAAGGGTTCCACAATTTTAACTTCACGTATAAATATATTGATAAAAAATTCAAGTGTGTTGATCATTTCACAAAAAGGATGCTGTCCCATGGATCATCTATCTAATACAGAATGAAACATTCGCAAGTAAATCTCTAATAGCATTGTTGAAACTCGAAGCCGGGAAATATCTTCCAATATTATTGGTTTGTTAATGAAAGCTGTTTGAATTCTCCCTAATATTTGTGCCCCCAAAATTTCGACGCACTAATTTGCTTCAGCAATTTCCAACAATAGTTTAGTTCATTTGAACATCTAAGGGTATTTACACTTAATATTGATGTAACTAAGTTCATTTTGCTGGCTGATAGATGATTAATTTCTGTATGATTTTTAATTATCTGATAATAAAATATGTTATTACATTAGGCGTTCGAACCTTGTTTATAGTTGTTTGACTGATCAGTCAGATACTATAAGGTCCTGGGTTCGAAACCCGGAAAAGGAAAAGTTAACGTCCCATATTTTATAATAGAATCTATATTATCTATACTAATATTATAAATGCGAAAAATTGGATGTTTGGATGGAGGGATGTTTGTTACTCAATCACGCAAAAACGGTTGAACCGATTTAGATGAAATTTTGCATGCATATATGTATATGATGACTTGGAATAAAACATAGACTACTTTTTATCCCGGAAAAATTAATTGTTCCCGCGGAATTCGCCAAAACTTTTATAATTCAGCAGGATGTACGTTACGGCTAGTGTAAAAATATATGGAAAAAATAGATGCAGACAGTATATTCAGGTACGAAGAAGGATACACAGAAAAACTAAACAATTCAAAATAATAAACTTGATTTTAGTGATTAATAAAACGGGACACACAAGTGAAGATTTTTTTTAAAAAGGATACAATATGTCAGTGAGTCATAAAATAAATATTCATCTCAAAATGTTGCAAAAAAATTAAACGAATAATGAAGAAGAATTAAAAACGGACTCAACAGATTAAAGAAGTAAAGACACGATAAAAATAATTAATATGGTGTTTACACAGAAAACATAAGCACAATCGCGTGTTCTTACTGTATACAATTGTCGAAAAATCGAAGATGCTCTTTTTGAGTTATAATTTAAAAATGGTAAAAGGAATATTCATAAAAAAAAATTACTTAAAATTTAATGTAAATGGAATACACACATACCTACAGACCTATCTTCACGCCAGATCCAGTAGAAAGAGAGGATTCTCTCGGTTAAGTGCCATAATTCACGATCCTTGTAAATTTATCTCACTTCCTCCACATTCATTACTCTCGTAGCAAAGGTTTGCCGGTTGCAAAGTCTTGATTACAGCTTTGGATACCACCATAGTACCCAATCAATCTGATCATGGTACGCCAGTCTTGGTCTTTGCCAGTACTTACATCCTTCCAGTTTTGCATTGTACGTCAGTTATGTTAATCTTTCATCTATCATTCTTCTACATGTCTGAAGCAACGGAGCATGCCCTTTCTCATTTTTACACCGACACATTCTTTCAGACCTAACCTCTTTCTGACGTCAATTTAAATAAAATAGTTTTAATGATTTTTTTTTCTGTAATATCTTCGTATTAGAATATTGCAATAAATTTTGTTCAGTAACAAATTCAATAGCTTTTAGTGCAATTTAGAAGTATATTTTATAGGGATGAACATTATTCTATGCTTTAAATATATCCAGTATTCCAAATTTCATTTAATTGTGTTCGGTTGTTTTCGTGTTAATAATGAAAATACATACAAACATTCACGTTTATAATATTACAGTTTTAGTTACAAAGCTATTTTTTTCTACGTATTTCTTGAGACTTAATCAATAATAGCTACTGACAAAAAATAAGCAAACCTATTGAATAGACCACACTAGAATAATCCTAATTACGGTCCAAGTGAGACGTGAATTCGGTCCATTCATCATGTAATTAATTAAGGGAATCATATTTGTTCCTGTCAATGGCATAATAAGGGAAGATCGTATTAAGGTAAGGGTCTTCTTAAATGTCGGAGGTAAATAATATGACCCGAAACTCGTATTGGTAATGAGATAGCAGCCAAATATGCATGGCATTGTTTTAGAGAATACCTTTAGCGGATACCTTTCTCGTTCTGTTACATCCGTAATTTCCATACGTAGTGCTGATCTTTTTTTTTATATATCATAAGATAGCAAACAAGCAGATGGGTCTCCTGATAGAAAGAGTCAACCATCGCCTATAGACACCAAAGATGTTAATGGTGCGTTGCTATCTTGTAGCGAGGTCTAATGCCACATGCATAAGTTTACCGGCTACCTTACCCTCCAAACCGGAACACGACAGCGACAAGCACTGACGCTATTGCGGCAGGAATAGGTAAGGCGGTGGTACCAGACCCGGGCGAGACAATCCAGAACTCTACCACCTAGTAGTCACTATGTTAGAGACTCGATAGCCAATCGGTCGCTTCTTACGACCTGCCTGGCAGAACGGCAGTTGGCCTATTCTTCAAAGGAGGCCGGGACCAACACGGCGATCTGCATGTAAGTGTGTAAGTCAGCACTATTACTATATAAATACTCGCCGTTTCCCCAAATTTTATTTACTTAGATATTAACTAGTCTAATTGCTGCCCAGCTACGGACCTGGCTTCTGCCCACCGGCTGGATTTCAGCAAGGAAACTAGTTTACTAATCCGGGTCAAAATCATCATCATCAGGGCATCGTTAAGTGTTATCCAAGTTTAAGGTAAAGTGGACTACCTCGTGGTCTAGGGGTAGCCTATTTGGCTCAGATCATGGTCTCGGGTTCGATCCCCGGGTCGAGCAAAGTGTTAGAGGTTTTTTCGAGGTTTTCTCGAAAATCTATTCCTCAGTCGGAGTCTGGCGGAGCGGTGTATTACCACTCCCGTGCCTTGGATGAGCACGTTAAACTATCGGTCCTGGTTATCGCTAGAAATAATTGATAATCGTTACAATGAGGATCACCGCTTATATCGCCAACCGACAAACTGGTAAATCGCGGTGAACTGAAAAGTCTATAGACGTTCGTTTGACTCTGCCTACCCCGCAAGGGAACCTGGCGTGATGATACTTTTTTAAAAGTAATATTGTGTTCTGAGTCTAATTAGCTATGTAAAGTTGTGTAAAAAGTAATAATAAACAGGTTGTATCCATTAAAGTTCTTTTTCATAAGTGCTAAGTGGTGCAACCACAGACCACTTGAAGTGCAACCCAACAATACGTCTACAGGGTTTTTCAAAATGCCAGACATTGGTAGGGGTTACATGACAACATTTACATGATAATTGCCGCTTAGCTTAATTCACCTTCGTTATTTGATGATCTTATTATTTATTTATTTTATTTATTTATTTAAATTTATGCACAAAAAATGTACAAAGGTTAAACTTAATGCCTAAGGGCATTCTATTCTCGCCAACCTCACGCAATACAGAGAAAGAATAAAAGAGATGGTGCATCTTAAATAGTAACAAAGTAATTTAAACTTACTGTGTAAAGATAAATCAAACGAAAAAAACAACAAGCATTTACTTTAAAGCATTACACATGTCATATCTACTACAAATAATACATACGTACATTATACATACATAATCTGTATACCTACATATATAAATATATACATATATATACAAATATTAACATACACATAATACATACTAACATACGTAATACATAATATACATACTTACATATGTATCTTTATAAATACAAATAAAAAAAACATAATATTAATTATATATAATTTATATTTATCTATACATATAATAAAATCGTAGGAAAGTCAAAACTGTACATTGAATATTTTTTTAAAAGAATAAGAATCGAAGCCAAAAATATAGTTTTTAGAATTTTTGACTGTTTATCTGTTTGTCTGTATGTATGTCCGGGGTAAACTCAAAAAGTCCTGCATGGATTTACTTCAAATTTTGCATGAATATTACTAATAGGTCGGTTCAACATATAGGCTACACATCACGCTATCACCTACGGGGGAGGTGCTGTGCGGAGTAAACGAAGTCCGCGCGGGCGAAGTCGTGGGCAACAGCTAGTATTATATATAAAGCTATGAGCAACAATAATTAAACCATATCTAGTCACCCGACTATTTAATTGCATCAAAGTGAATCTTTAACTGTCTTTTAAATGATAATTTAGAAGGGGCTTTTTTATATCGATGGGAAGTGTATTCCACAAACGAATTGCACGACGTAAAAAAGGGAGATATTATGAGTCAAAGTCAAAATGTATTTTTCAAATTTAAATAAATTGGTAAAGTGCATGTCGGGTCACGCGTAATGTAGGGTTCCGAAGTTGCCCATCACAGTAATGTAGACTAAGAAGAGAGCTTTTATAGTTTCACATACTATCACCGACCACACAACCCATAGACCCCTAATAACAGGCGAATGGCTTCTGTCAACACGTCTGACTTATAGTTCCGATGTAAATGTCCATGCACCAATACCCAATCAGTGACGACCAATCAGATCCTCTGTACATCACTATCTTTCACTGTGGCCTTGAGTAAGCCAATCACGATGTTGCAGCTCAGCTCAGCTAGTTGCCAGAATGCATTCAATACGGAAAATCGAACATTAGGCGTCTATGGGCTGTGTGGTCGATGCATGCTATGAACATTTAAGCTATTCAATGTCATTGACAAATATATCCGCACCACAGGTTCACCGCCTATACAAGCTTCTCTAAGTACATTTTATAAGTTGGTCGACTATTACTTAAAAACTTGTAAAGCCTTCTAAGTTTATATATATATATATATATATATATATATATATATATATATATATATATATATATATATATATATATATATATATATATATATATATATATATATATAAAATACGTTGTTGACGTGTCTAATATGTATATTCGTGTCAAATTACAGCTTTCTAATAATAAAGAAATACATTTTATCTAGCATTATTTTCTGATGGCGACACGGTTAAATCAAAAGGATTTAACCGTCCGCTTACACCGTTATATCATTAGAGAGCAAACGAGGATATGGCTCTCCCGATAGAAAGAGAAACGATTGCCTAGACACTCAAGATGTTAAGATGCATGGCTGACACTCAAGATGTTAAGGTGCATGGCTATCTGTGTGGCGGGATGGCAATTCTACATACATAAGTTTACCGGCTACTTTATCCTCCAAATCAGAACCGGACAATGGCAAATATTACACCTTAGTGCTAGGAATAAGGAAGGCGGTGGTAACAAATGTACTCGAGACATTGAGTAACTCTACCACATAGTAGTCACGATGGTGGCGAGACGTATAATTAATCATTTACTTTTTACGAACAGTCTGACAGAACGACAGATGGTCCATTCTTCACAGCGGGTCTGAACCAACACGAAGAGAATTTTCACGTTAACAATTGTTTGAATACTAGTCTTTCCCTCCTTTTCAAATGAGATTTTAAAAAATCGCACATTTTTATTACTACCTCATTATTTATCTTCTTTTATGTCATTAAATAGGAACACAGACCAAATGAATACTAATAGACACGCCATTGGGAAGGAAACGTGTCGACTCGTATATGGGCAAACGCTCCTATTACTGTCAAAAAATTCATACCCTTGTAGGTTATATTATATTGTGAAAAATAAAAACAAACGATGTTGAACTGTTTTATCGTGCTGAATAAGATGACAAGGTTTAAAAATTACCTTAGAAATTTTATTAAATTGGTAAGTAGTATCTCTATATTTCTGTATGTAAATGCAAGCTACGCTAAAAACTAGAAAATTGTCTTGGAAGTTGGAAGGCGTATCCATTTAATCCGTGGATAGCTAGTAGGTAGTAGGTAACAATCAATGATTATCTTTGCGCAAAGAGAATACTACCAGACGTGTTAATGATGCGTTGCTATTCATGTAGCGCGATAGTAAAGCTATTTGCATAAGAATACTGACCACCTTACCGCCCGCCGTAACAAAGCATTGCTGCTATTACGGTACAAGTAGGCAAAGCAGTGGGACCAAACCAATTGTACGTAGGTAAGGATGTTCGGAAGTTTGTTACTCGGACACACAAAAATTTCATCTAAAGCTGGGCCGATTTAGATGAAATTTGACAAACAGGTATATAATAACCTGAAATATCGCATAAAATACTTATTGTCCCGGAAAAATACATAATTCCTGTGGTATTTATCAAAAATTTTATAATGCAGCCAGCTACAGGGTTTTTATATTAATACTAGCTGTTGCCCACGACTTCGTCCGCGCGGACTTCGTTTACTCCGCACAGATCCTCCCCCGTAGATGATAGCGTGATAATATGTAGCCTATATGTTGACCCGACCTATTAGTAATATTCATGCAAAATTAAAGTAAATCCATCCAGTACTTTTTGAGTTTACTCCGGACATACATACAGACAAACAGACGAAAATTCTAAAAACTATATTTTTGGCTTCGATATCGCTTGTAGATCACGCCCCAAGTATTCTTTTAAAAAAATATTCAATGTACAGTTTTGACTTTCCCTTTTTTTTTTCGGAATGCTCGATTGCTGTTAGCCTTATGGGCTGTTACAGCTTCACCGGTCGCGGGGGCGAGCAGAGTGCTCAGCCAGAATTTAGTGTAGGGCTGTACGCCCTCCGCCCTAAGGGTGTCTCCTGTGAGACCGAATCTCGGCTTAGGGTGGGGTCGTGATTTGCGATGAGAGGGCTAGTGGCATTGTTTTGTCCGTCCGCCGAACCTTGCCCTTGGGCTCGGTTCGCCGAAGGGCGAAACAGGGGTCCTCGTCGCCGCCGGCGGCGACGGTGTCGCGAATGCAGGTGTGTAGTGTTATCGTGTAAACCGTTGGCCAGAGTTATCGGGTCATCGGGATCGGTGAGAACGTGGCGGGGCCTAAGTAGTTTGGGATCGGGATTAGGGTCTGGGATGTAGTCAGCCGCGGCTACCACCAGTGGGTTCGGATGCGAGATGGCACGATCGAAGTATCTTTCGGAGATGTTTTTTAAATGCTTTGCTAAGCTCGGCAATTCAAGATCGTTATGGAGGTCTACGTTGCGCATATACCACGGTGCTCCCGTGGCAATACGCAGGAATTTATTTTGTACCACTTGCAACAGATGCAAGTCCGTACGGGGGAGATGGGCAAACGCTACGCAAGCGTATGAAAGGATGGGGCGTACGCACGACTTGTAAAGTGTCACCTTGTGTCTAAGTGACATTTTACTGCGTTTATTGATAAGATGATATAACCGACCTACAACGAACTTAGCCTTGACTTTCATTCTTTGTATGTGCGGTTTGAATGACATTTTGCGGTCCAACGTTACCCCGAGGTACTTGACTTTCTTTTCCCACGGGATGACGTTTCCGAACAGGGTAATGTTGCCTAGTTTACGCAGACCGCGCCTTTGTTGTCGCGGGTGTTTACCGCGGCGAAAGTACACGGCTGCACTTTTTGAGGGATTTATTTCGATACGCCATTTTCTGAACCAATCACCGAGGGCGTTGGCCGCAGCCTGCAGCCGCTTGGTGATTGTTACTTCGGAAAAGTTGGATGTATAGAGGGCGGTGTCGTCGGCGAACAACGCGAGCTCGACGTGCGGCTCGCGTGGTACGTCGCACGTGTAGAGGGAGAATAATACGGGTGACAGTATGGAGCCCTGCGGGACACCTGCTGTAATCGATCTGTGGGTGGAGAAGGCTCCTTCCACGCGGAATTTGAATCGGCGGTTGGTGAGGTACTGTCGTATGATGAGTACGAGTCTGTCGGGCACGCCCATTTGGTATAGCTTGTATATTAAGCCATTGTGCCAGACTTTGTCGAACGCCTTTGCGACGTCGAAGAATAGGGCGCCTGTGGGAATTTGCAGCCCCGGGGCTGCGTTTAACCCGTTTAGGATATATTCGGTGAGACGGTGCACTTGATGAGTGCAAGAGTGAGCCGCTCGGAAACCGAACTGCTCATTTATTAAGAGGCCTTTCTCGTGAACAAATGCCTTAAGGCGAGCGAGAATGATTTTTTCATAGATATTGCCTAACGTATTTATTAGGCTAATGGGGCGGTAACTACTGACTTTATTGCGGGGTTTACCCGGTTTGTGAATTCCTATGACGGTGGCTTCTTTCCACTCGTCTGGAAACGCGCAGCCGGCTAGTAGTGCATTGAAGATGCACACTAGTAGGCATATTAGGGAGGGGGGGAGGTATTTAACTACCTTATTAGTGATTTTATCTGGCCCCGGGGCCTTTTTATTGTTTAGACCTTTTATTATGTCGCCTACTTCTTCGGGATCGGTGGGTAGAAGCGGGTCACCCTCCGGTGGTAGCGCCGCCCTGCGCTCTACTTCGCTATCCACAAGATGGACGTGGTCTAGGTCCGTAGGCTGGTTTGATGGGGAACATTGTGTTTGGATACTGTCGGCCAGGCATTCGGCTTTGTCTGTATCATCAAAAGCGGGCGTTTGATTAGGTCGAATGAGTGGAGGCATCTCTACTACTGGTTCGTTTTTAAAGGCCCTCGCCAACGGCCAGTAGGCCGTGTGCGATGGCGAGACCTCACTTAACAGTCTGTCCCACCGTTCGTTACGATACTCGGCGATGCGCCGCTTTACTTCTCTTTGTAAAGCTCGTAGCGAACGGCGATTGTCGTCGGTCATGTATCGGTCGTAGAGCCGCGTAGCGGCGTTTTTGCGTCTCAGTAGGTCGCGTAGCTCTTCCGGTAGTTCCCATCTGCCCCGAAAGGCGTCCGGTATTTCCCGCGAGGAGCTATCGACTACCGATTCTATGTGGCTAGTGAGTGACTTAATGGCGGATTTGGCTTCCTCTACTGACTTTCCTACGATTTTATATGTATTTTTGTGTTTGTAATGCAAACTACTAGACCGATCTTGTAAATTCTTTTATCATTATAAAACTGCACTATTCAGAAATTACACAGGCTACCTTTTACCCGATTGAGCAAAAGCTAGTAAAGACTTCGGGTCACTTAAACGAATTCGCGAGTAAGAACTAGTTATTAACAAGCTAATTACAATATTACAATACTGTTAACAAAACAAGCCTAAGTTTCTAAATCTGTACAAATAAATAAAATTGGAGTGTCTTTTTGTATATATATAATATATAATATATAATATATATATATATATATATATATATATATATATATATATATATATATATATATATATATATATATATATATATATATATATATATATATATATATATATATATATACCTGATGTATTTATTATACATGGTACATATACCAAAACTTCTTTTTACAATTTTTGTCTGTATTTCTGTCTGTCTGTTTGTTCCGGCTAATCTCTAGAACGGCTGGACCAATTTTGTCGGGACTTTAACTGGAAGATAACTAATGTAATAAGGAGTAACTTAGGCGACTTTTATTTCAGATTTTTTTTCACGCGGATGAAGTCGCGGGCACCATTAATCCAGAAATATATTTAATATTGACATAATTAAACAGAAACGTATCTAATGTATCAGAGTTTAAATAAAGATTACAAAAATGGTAAAACTACTTAGGATTCAGCCTTAACTTAGCCTTTATCTGTCTCGACCTAATTTATTATCTGTAGCTTAACAAGATACTTTAATTAAACTGTCTTGATCTACAGGAAATTAAATTCTTATTTGGATTTGTTGCTTGGGGCTCGTACTTTGAAAAGAAATGTGAATTAAAACTAATAAATGTTCAGCTCTCGAGATTTCAAATCCTTTAACGTGCTGACAGAGTTATGTGATTGGTTCTAATAGTCTTCCAGTACTTTTCTTCCTGTTATTTTGTTTCACAAGAATAATATAGGTATTACAAGTTATAGCAAATAATAATTTATAGGTATCGGTATTTTTCATTCTTTTTTTATTCTTTTTAGGGTTCCGTACGTAAAAGGTAAAACGGGACCCTATTACTAAGCCTCTACTGTCTGTCTGTCCGTCTGTCTGTCACCAGGCTGTATCTCATAAGCCGTGATTGCTAGAAAGCTGAAATTTTCATAAATTATGTTTTTTTGTTGCCGCTATAACAATAAATGCTAAAAAAAAAAATTAAAATATTAACTTACTTGAATCTAACTCTATCACTTTCAAAACTAAATTTACAACAAAGTAAACTCGAATCACATTGTCCTGAGATGTTAGGAAAATGAAAACTTATAATTTAATGCATTTTATGATCCATGGTGATTTACGAGCCTGAGGTTTTGATGTAATAGCTTTATTTACGACCAACAACCTTGTACTGATACTATGAACTATATTGAAACCTAATAATATTTTAACCCCAATAGACAAAGTTCCGTTGAATTTTTCAATTTAATGCTATATACGGGTTTCAAAATTCCCTATAAATACTTCATAATACTAAAAGATTTGTTTTTAATTAAAATTATAATAAAAAACAGATGAAATTGCTTTTTTTGAGGAACAGCTTTTGCTCTACTTTTTTTCTAACCTTAAGTGGCTTGCAAACAAGTGTAGCAAAAGCTGTTTTAAGCTACGTATACTTTAACATTACGATAACATTATCTAGGTCGGCGTAGTACTAGATTGTAAGTGAAAGAATTGTAATCTCATTGGTAAACCAAAATATTACCAGATTGTAATATTGATTTGATTGATTTGAGCGCCTTGTTGGTCCCCTCATTAAGCAATCGACGGGGTTCGGGTTCGATCCCCGACGGGGAAAAGCATTTGTGTGATGAGCACAAATGTTTGTATTTTCGAGTTTGGGTGTTTATTAAACATAATTTAGTATTTATATATGTATTTCTATATATTAGTATCGTTGACTAACAACCATAATGCATAATAAAATACTAGCGTTGTAATTACTAAGTGACACGCTTTTGTAACGTTTCGCTCCGGTGTGGTACTTTATCACCACCGCCTTACCTATATCTGCCACAATAGGATATGTACTATGACTGTCGAGTTCAAGTTTTTCGTTATTTTTTAATATTGTAAGAGCAAACAAACAGATGGCTATAATTTATACTTTTCATCATTGCGACAGGAATAGGTAAGGTGGTGGTACCAGACCCAGTTGAGCCGATGCAGAACTCTACCACCTAGTATTAAAAAACATTACCCTCCTCATATAGTTCAGTAAAAGGACACTCAATTACCTTTGTTAATGTATTTCTTCGCTAAAAGTACTTTTCGTCTGCCATAATAAAAGCGCGGGATCTTACAGCTAATTACATATTAGGCGAGACACAGACTAATTGAGGAAAAAGAAACTTGAGAAATCTCTAAGAGGCTGAGATTTAATCCATATTACAAACGATTTTCTTATTACGTAATTTTTTCATACTACTAACTTGAGAGCCACCCAATGATGATGATGAAAAAAAGTTGCTTGTTTTAGGGCTCTGTGCATTAATAAAAATGGAATTCTTATGGGCTTTAACGTCCGTTCGTCTATATGTCTGTCAACACCCGTTTTCTTAGAAACTCGTTCAAATATCTAACTGAAATTTACATATATTGCAAGAGGCGAGTTTGTAGGACTTTTGGGCAAGAATTCTTATTCCTACGCCGCTTTAATAGGTGGCCTCGAGCAATCACAATCATTGTAGATAAATCGTTAGAACTCATATTGTTTTTTTTACGTTTACTTACATTACATAAGTTCATAAAATAATGTAATTTTTACAAATATTGTAAATTAGCTGATCCGCGCAGCTTTGCCCGCGAGTATATTAATAAGTGGTACAAATAACTTTTAATAAAAATTTCATCCCCTATTTCAGCCTCCAGGGACTGATTTTTGAAAAAAAACTAGTCTATGTTTGACCCCAAATGTTCAACTATATCCATGCCAAATTTCATGAAAATCGGTCCAGCGGTTTAGCCGTGAAAGCGTAACATACAGATAGACAGACAGACAGACAGACAGATGGACAGACTTTTGCATTTATAATATTAGTATGGATTAAAACAAACAAATCAAAACTCTAATTGTAGAATGCCCGCCAGCTCTTACGTCCTCATCTCAAGTCTGAGATGAGGACTGAGTCGCTATTACGTAGGATTTGGGTGAAAATTAGTGCCACAACCTGACCACCTGACTGACCATATAACGTAGTACTGAATTTCTAACTTACGCAATACTTAAATCTTCAGTGACAAACAGCTTTATCATCGTAGATGTAGGTTAACGTGGTAATCCATCTCTCAATCTAAAGATGTAACGCATTTCCTGTTACTTTTTTCTACTGTTCCAAACTTATTATTTGCAATTGCCGAATTCACCACGTCTAGAAATCCAAGCAAAATTATAAATTTATCTTTAGAGTTGTTTTTGTTAGGGCAATAATTTGTAAAAAACTTCCAATGCTGGAGGTCAATTCAAACTTGACTGTATTTTAATAGTTAATAAGTAGATTTCCCCCGTGTTGGTCCTTTGAAGAATAGGCCAATTGCCGTTCTGCCAGGCAGGTCATAAAATGCGACCGATTGGCTATGCGAGTCACTACCGTCGTGGCTATTAGGTGGTGGAATTCTGTGTTTTCTCACCCAGGTCTGGTACCACCGCCTTACCTATTCCTGCTGCAATAGCGTCGGTGCTTGTCACTGACGTGTTCCGGTTTGGAGGGTAAAGTAGCCGGTAAACTTATGCATGTGGCATTAGACCTCGCCACCAGATAGCAACGCACTAATAACACCTTTGGTGTCTATTGGCGATAGTTGACTCTTTCCATCAGGAGACCCATCAGCTTGTTCGCTATCTAATGTTATAAAAAAATAGCTTTTGATGGAAAGAGAATTGAATAAAAAAGCATTTTGATTGTAATATAATATTGATAATATCTACGTAGCAGGGATGTAATGTCACATGCAAAATTACCGACTACCTTACCCTTTAAAATAAAACAAATGTAGCTTAGATAATTACTTTACCTTCTTCGTCGTAAGCTCTACTAGCATTGCAACAGAAGCCAGTAAGACGGTAATACTGGTCGAAGTTTTTCAGTTCAAGAATGTTCACGTAATATTACTAGTTGGTTGCAATCTTTAGATTATGATAAAACTGAAGTTATCGTAAATTAAACAATCTCATAGACGAAAGAACACCATACTGTAATAATAACTAAATATTAATTGGTCGAGAATATGTAATTTTAACTTTAAGTGTTATTAATTTATTATGTTTTCAATTTAATGTTTCAATTTTATCTGGATATTAATTACCCTTTATTTTTAATGTGAATCAATTATTATAATTCTATTTATTATTGTACTCGTCTTTTAATGTATGAAATTCTTTTATTTTTAACTAACTACGGTATCCCAAAATACAGGCTTCGCCTAGTTTGGGAACCCCTGGTAATTCAAATATATAAAATTATTATTCTTGATTAGCGTAGGACAAATGTTATTTTTTTGTAATTTTTGGTAATTCTTGTTTTTTTAAATAAATATATCATTATTATTATTATTATATTTTCATATTTAGCACTGGTTTAGTATTTACGAATTATTATTTCGCACTAAGTCGCCTCTATGGTCTAGTGGTCCGGTGTTAGTGTTGACCACATGAGGTCCCGGGTTCAACTCCCGGGTCGGGCGACTCAAAAATGTGTTTTTTCAGTTTTCTCATATAAACAACGTTGCGCAGAATTCGATAAGTGCCCGTTTGGCGATATACTTGCGACCTATCACGTTGTGGGGCTAAATATCTTCGGCTAATCGTGGTTGCACTGGTTCTGTCTCTGCCTACCTCTTCGGGGATACGGGGAAGATACCTTTTACTTTTTTTTACTTTTTAAGTTTGTACTAACGAAAGTAAATGATCTGATGTTGTTGAAATTTCATAGCTTCCCGCTAAAGGAAGTTACTAATTTCACCCCGATTTTCGAAAATCCGTTTTTATCCATGATTTAAAATTCTAGGAGCCTTTACTGAATATTATCTCGATGACGTCAGTATACCTGTTTGTATATATATATATATATATATATATATGTGTATATGTATATATATATATATATATATATATATATATATATATATATATATATATATGTGTGTATATATATATATATATA
This sequence comes from Apodemia mormo, assembly GCA_036924255.1. Classification (NCBI taxonomy): domain Eukaryota; kingdom Metazoa; phylum Arthropoda; class Insecta; order Lepidoptera; family Riodinidae; genus Apodemia; species Apodemia mormo. The sequence goes on along the minus strand of JAUPFN010000016.1, from coordinate 34,980,283 downwards.
TATATATATATATATATATATATATATATATATATATATATATATATATATATATATATATATATGTATATATATATATGTAAACCTTTCATAATTTTGTAATGATTTGATGGATCAAAACGAGGTTAAAATATGTTGATCGGGTTTCCTCAAACATAGACTTTCTGAAAATCTAAAGATTTTTTCTAGAAAATCAGAAAAAAACTTAAAAAAATACCCGCGACAAGGTTTTTAACCGACGAAAACACGAAGGAGGTTCTCAATTCAATGGTATATTTCTTTTCTTTTATATCATAAGAAAGCAAAAAATCAGATGGGTCTCGGATGGAAAGAGAAAATCATCGCTTGTAGACACCAAATATGTCAATGGTGCGTTGCTATCTTGTGGCGGGGTCTAATGCCACATGTATAACTTTACCGGCAACATTACCCTCCTAACCGGAAAATGACAGTGTCAATCACTGACGCTATTGCGGAAGGAATGAGTAAGGCGGTGGTACCAGACCCTGGTAAGACAATGCAGAACCTTACCACCTAGTAATTATGTAATTATACTATTTGATTACAAAATCTAATTAAATTTATTTCTTGGAGAATTACGTTTAATGGAGCAAATTGCATGAAAATTGGTATATCCTCCCCCCGTGCTGGTTCAGGCATCCTTTGAAGATTAAGTCATCTACCGTTCTGCCAGGCATTTCGTAAAAGGCGGACAATTGACTTAACGTGTCACCACCATCATGCCACTAGGTGGTAGAGTTTGACAATGTTTCGCTCGATTATTTGGTACCACAGCCTTTATTTTTTCTGCCGCAATAGCGTAGTAGTTTGGGACGTAAGGTAGCTGGTAAACTTATGCAAGTGGCAATAACCTCATTACACGGATAGCAATGCAATCAAAATTAACATCTATAATACATTTTTCCCTGTGTTGGTCCCGGGCTCCTTTGAAGAATAGGCCAACTGCCGTTCTGCCAGGCAGGTCGTAAAAGGCGACTGAGTGGCTGTTTGCGTCATTACCATCGTGACTACTAGGTGGTAGAGTTCTGCATTGGCTCAACCGGGTCTGGTACCACCGCCATACCTATTCCTGCCGCAATAGTGTCCGTGCTGGTCACTGTCGTGTTCCGGTTTAGAGGATAAGATAGCCGGTAAACTTATGCATGTGGCATTAGACCTCGCCACAAGATAGCAACGCACCATTAACACATTTGGTGTCTATAGGCGATGGTTGACTCTTTCCGTCAGGAGACCCATCTGCTTGTTTGCTATCTTATAATATAAAAAAAAATGTAGGCAATGGTTGTCTTATTTCACTAGGAGAACTAACTGCTTGTTTGTTCTCTTATTATATAAAAGTCAAGTTTATCCAGCGATTCTGAATAGTCTGGTGTCATCGCCGAAAGCAGGGTATTGGTTCAAATACATTTAGTGTCAATTTTTTAAACATTTAAAACAGGAACTACGTTTTAAATAATAGTAGAAAATATTAGGAGTTAAATTTATTAATAAACTGTTGAGCAATGAAAACTCGTACCATGGAATTTCAACAATAATTGTCAGCTACGACATAATTGCTACGTAATCGTAGCGCGTAGCACGAAGCTACATAATTTCCTTTTATATTCCTTGTGAATAGAGAGACAATCTTTAATCAATTAGGTGAGATCATTAAAAGGTTTTGGTTGCATTTTAATTCGTTTTCTTGTTCAAACTTACTAACTCATTAAAAAGATTATTTTTATATCTGTGTACTCATAGTAAAATATGAATAAAATAGATCACGTATAATTCTATAATAAAAAAGGTCAGGTGCAAGTTGGACTTGCTTATCGAGGGTTCCATTAAACGGTTATATCTCTTGATCGCGTTTTTTATTGGGATATACCTAAAACATATACAGATTTCTGATTTTTTCCTTTACATGTACTGTACGACATTGCTCATGTGTCATAATTCTACTCGTAGTTCATTAGGAAATACCCTATAGGTTTTGATTCCCTTTTAATATTACAAAACATCGCAAAATACATGACAAAAAATATGGTCATATCTTTGTCTGGTCTGATCACACAACTTGTCTGGTCTGGTCACACAACTGGTCTGGTCTGGTCAACTGGACACACACACACAAATTCCTGAGATAATGGAAAAAATTCCGACGGAAAGACGGACAACGATGTGATGCTATAAGGTTCTCGTTTTTCCTTTTCAGGTATGGAACCTTAAAAATGCTTAACCTTAACGTGTTGGTAATAGAGCACTCCAATAGCGTCTCGATTATTGCAGTATTACAATACAGCACTAAAGTACTTGAAGCCTTTTGAATGCATATATTATTTACTTTCTAAATGAACTGATGTTATATGGTATGAAGGTATTTATCCTGGAACTTGTGTCCGCTATTAAATGCGTATACAGAATTAATTCCCTACGTTTCTTTCTTTTGCTAGTTTCGAATTTAGATAGAGTTGTTTCATAATTTTCTTCATTTTGCACTCCGTATGGTTTCTACAACTGATAACAATTATTTTATATGCATTTTGCTTTTTCTAATAGCATTTAAATATATTACAGCAACTTTTAGAAGGGATAAGGTTTTCAAATCTTCTTAATTTTTGAAAATACAGACCATTACTCCTCAATCAACTAAAATTAATTTATTTTATTAGCTACTCGGTAGAAGTTGTATAATTTTACATAATTTTTCTTAAATTAAACCAACCAATCTAAATTTGGTTGTTAATTTTATCCTAAAAATTTTAAATGTTATTTGTATAAAACTTTTATAGATTCAGGCATTATTTTGTGGAAAACCATATTTCATGTGTAAAAATTTCAACTGTGTATCGCAGTTCATGAGATACAGCCTGGTAACCGACCGATAAACAAACAAATGGACGAACGAACAGTGAAGTTCCAATAATAGTCCAGTTTTATTCTTTTGGTAGGATCCCTAAAAATGATTGGTTAAAAAATCTTGAAGTTATGGCGAAAAACACTATTACAAATATTTTCGTCAACGATAACCCCCAGACGGATAATCCGATTTTTATGCAATTTGCGCCGTTGGACGCAGATTTTAAAGGAAAAGAGCTAACTAGATTTTGTATTCAATTGATTTTTTAATCTGGAATTTTTTTTTAAATATTTTATTTCACCTCTAGTCGCCTCTGTGGTCTAGTGGTCTAGCGTTGGCGTTGATCACACGAGATCCCGGGTTCAATTCCCGGGTCGGGCACATAAAAAAGTGTTTTTTCAGTTTTCTGATAAACACAAAGTTAGAAAGTGCCCGGTTGGCGATAGGCTTGCCACCTATCACATTTGTGCGATCAAGTATGTTCAGCTAATCGTGGGTGCACTTGTTGTACTTCTGCCTACCTCTTCGGGGATACGGGCGTGAAGATACATTTTTTATTTCATCGAAAGTGGAAAGGTGTCAAGAATTTTTACAACCGGCGTGTTTGAATGAAAAGAATAATGAATGCCTATACGAGTAATGAATGTAAGAAGCAAGAAAAATCTGCAAAAATCATAACGCATGTGACTCGGTTCTCTGCGCCCACCCTGTAAGAGATCTGGCGTAAAGATACGTTTGTATGTAAGTAGTCTAACATCTGACCACAAATTTCCAACTATCTCCTTACAAAATTTTACGAAAATTGGTTCAGTCGTTAAGGCGTAATACAGAAAAATTGTCGTATTAATAATAGAATAGTACCAATTCGTGTATGTAAATAAAATCCCATATTGTTGGTCCCGGGCTTCTTTGAAGAATAGGCCAACTGCCGACGACCTACCTTAAGACCTAAAGCTATACAAAATATAAACAAAGCGAAACCAAATTTCAAGGTTCAAAGTGCAGAAGTTTGGATTCAAAACTTTGCTAAACGTTATTATTAATATGATAAATTACAACTAAAAAGAACGAGTTATATTCCCCCGTATTACTTTTCCGCATATTGGTTCCGGGCTCCTTTGAAGAATAGGTAAACTGCCATTCTGCCAGGCAGGTCGTAAAAGCGACCGATTGGCTATGCGAGTCACTACCATCGTGACTACTAGGTCTTGCCCGGGTCTAGTACCGCCGCCTTACTTGTTCCTGCCGCAATAGCGTCGGTCACTGTCGTGTTCCTTTATGGAGGGTAAGGTAGCCGGTAAACTTATGCATGTGAAATTAGACCTTGCCACAAGATAGCAACGCATCTTTACCATATTTGGTGTCTATAGGCGATGGTTGATTCTTTCCATCAGGAGACCCATTTGCTATCTTATGATATAAAAAAATAGTTTTATATAGTATATATATATATATATATATATATATATATATATATATATATAGTTTTATATATAAAAAAATACTTCAGTTTAATTTATAACTCTATTGTTAAAATATATTTACATGGCTTCATAATAACATAGAGAAAATATACCTTAAATTATCTTTGATAATAATCTATTTCGTAATCAACCCGTATTATTTAATGTTTCTTCAAGCTTTTAAATTACGGTTTTATAAATAAATGGCTTCGAATCAGTACAAGTGCATACTTTTGATGAAAGTTTGTTTACCTTTCAAATTTATTTGAGATAGAATATATTATATTCAAAAACGGCAGCTAAATATTGCGTTTCATCTTGAATTCCTAACGTAATATCCGTAATGGAACTCGATTATTTCTGTTTTGTCATGGTTATATGGCAATCAACTTGATATTAAATATTAAAGAGAAATCGATAATTTGTAACACGCCTAACGAAGAACTTGAAATCTATAAATATAACGTAGGGAACGTGGGAGAGTGTGGGCGTTCTTCGTCTCTCGGCTCTTCATCCATCGTAGATCCAGAAAATAAGACTCGGTATATACTCAGGAGGTTTTAATCAAATGAATTAATTCACTTCACAATTACAATATACACCCAGGACTCGGATGAGAATGGATTACTTTTGGAACGCGGCGAAGTCGGACGTAATTCGGCTACACTTGTGTTCACCGTGGTGTCCGTCACAATAATAATCGTTTAACGGCCACACGGCTGCTTATATTTGCATCAATTGACATTTACATCTGACAGCTGTCAAAGTGTTGCCCACTAACGCATCCGAATACGCCCAAATCGATTAGCAATAATCGATTTGACGTTCCGTTTTCCAATCTCCGACACGGCCATCTTGACACGTCACACGTCCCCGTGTGATGTTCCTGCAATAGAAACAACTTTCTGCAATATCTTAAGGTCTTAGCTCGGCCCATCCTGATATTTGTCTAGTTCATGAATTAGCTTTGTTACGAAATAAACCACATCATTTTAAGTCAACAACAAGTTTATTTCAACTACATCAATAATATCGCATTTAAGAAAGCAACTCGCTCATTAGTGAACAGCATCAGCAGTAAATAATATCACAAATGTTTGTCTACGAAAAGGGTCGTTGCTATCACCTATATCGAGCGATAGCAACTCATGCCACCTCCATCGAGTGACGATAACCATGCCACCTCCATCGAGTGACGATAACCATGCCACCTCCATCGAGTGACGATAACCATGCCACCTCCATCGAGTGACGATAACCATGCCACCTCCATCGAATGGCAATAACCATGCCACCTCTATCGAGTGACGATAACCAAGTCACCTCCATCGAGTGACTTTTAGATTACTTATTGCCTACATTGAACAATAAAACAAGCACATCACCTAAATCGAGCGATGTGTTCCATTTTACCAGCCCAGTTATGACACCAATTAGTGTTCACTAATCAGAAAGAATGCACCACTAAAATTAACTTATCATTCAGTTAGGCTGAGATCATTGGATTATATATCTTCTACATCACTAAAATCAGGAATATTATCATTGCTAGGCATCTTTTTAAGCGATTGTGGGCGTACTTATAGGTACGCTTGGAATCTAGGGCCTTTAAAATGTACCTATCGTTAGTCAACACTTCAATAACTTTAAACGGTCCTTTAAATTTAGGATCGAGCTTCGTTTGATTTCGCTCTTCATTCTTTAATAGGACATAATCACCCAAAGAAAAAGGAACAATTCTAGCCTTCGATCTGTCGAATCGAGTTTTGTCATAGTCTGAATTTTTGTCGATGTTAATTACTGCGTTTGATCTCAACTCGTCCAAGTCAAGGTCTTGTTCTACTTCCTCAGCTAACATAGCCTCAAGAGGTCTGCTTACCTTGCCTATCAGTAACTCTAATGGACTTGCTTTAGTTACGCGATTCATTGAGCAATTTAGAGCTAATTGCGCATTAGCAAGAGCATCCTGCCAAGAGCCCTGAGATGTTTCGACGGCAGTGAGCATATTTTTAAGAGTCGACATGACTCGCTCAACTTGACCGTTGGCTCGCGAACTACCAGTTGCGATCAAATGCAACTTTATATTAACTGAATTACAGTAGTCACGAAAGTCCTGACTCGCGAAGCAACGACCCTGATCCGCTATAATTCGTGTTGGAGCACCGAATGAAGCAACACTGTGTTTCACTGCTTCAATGCTGCTGGCAGTATCTATCTTGCGAGTGTGATGTAAAAGAACGTACTTTGTAAATGCGTCTATTAAGACAAAGATGTATTCCTTCACATCACTTGCCCCACTTAACTTGCCAGTAGCATTTATATGCACAGTGTGCCAAGGAATTTACAAGATATAGATTCTCTCATTAACGAACACTCGGCTCCAGAATCGTAAGTAAAATAAAACTGCTCACCAGCATGTCGAAGAATCCCCTCAGGCGTGTTGACGACGCAGATGTTGACTCGCTTGTCTTGCGAAGGCTCGGCGACACTAATGACGTTGTCCTCCTTATTGCCACGTTGTGGACAGTTTTTCGCATAGTGGCCCGTGTCTCTGCAGCTGAAGCAGGTAACAGAAGCAGCAGAAAAAGTCTTCCTAGGCATGACGTCAGCTACTGATGTTTTTGGTTTCACATCTTGATTCTTCGATCCAATTTTTAAACGACATTGTATTGCTTTGTGACCCATTTTGCCACAAGTGTAGCACTTCACAGAAGAGATTTCAGGATCAAAACGAGGTCTTTTCGGGCCATCACTAAGGTCATGTGAATAGGATGGTTTCCGTTTCAAAAATGAGGTAGCTTTGAGTTCTTGTTGCAAACGGCTTCTTGTAGTAATATTCTCCGTGAAGGAGATTCGCTGCACCCGAGGCTCAAATTGAGAAATATGCGCTAGGATATTGGATACTGCAATTTGTTCGACTGAGAGATTCTTCCACTTGGACATAATAGAAGACATCAATGCGGCTGCATAAGAGGCTAGGCATTCGTTCTCTTTTGGTCTGCCATTATTTAAATTACTGAAAAATGCAGCAGCAGTTTCGGCATTATCATACCTGGCAGTAAACAAATCCTTGAAGTTGCTCCAGGTCATTCCACGAAATGACACCTGTGACAGCCAGGCCGAAGCTTGTCCTTTAAGCGCACTACTCAAAGCCATCATTAGCGAAGCTCCTTGCAACTCTGGATCCGTGATGCACATGTCGGCGGTCGTAATCCATGCGCGAGCATCCACGTTGTAACTGTCTGGATTAAACTCAGGTAGCTGGGTGTCCTTGTTAGTAGACGGCGCTTTTATTGCCTCGATTAATGCCATAAAGTTGCGATTTTGCTGCTCCATAAGTAAGCGCCATTTCGTATTTTCAGTGCAACGTGATTCACGTCGATTTTCTTCTCGGTTGCATCCCAATTCTGATAACGTAGGGAACGTGGGAGAGTGTGGGCGTTCTTCGTCTCTCGGCTCTTCATCCATCGTAGATCCAGAAAATAAGACTCGGTATATACTCAGGAGGTTTTAATCAAATGAATTAATTCACTTCACAATTACAATATACACCCAGGACTCGGATGAGAATGGATTACTTTTGGAACGCGGCGAAGTCGGACGTAATTCGGCTACACTTGTGTTCACCGTGGTGTCCGTCACAATAATAATCGTTTAACGGCCACACGGCTGCTTATATTTGCATCAATTGACATTTACATCTGACAGCTGTCAAAGTGTTGCCCACTAACGCATCCGAATACGCCCAAATCGATTAGCAATAATCGATTTGACGTTCCGTTTTCCAATCTCCGACAAATATATTTAAAACTAGCTGTTGCCAGCAACTTCGTCCGCGCGGACTTCGTTTACTCCATACAGCACCTCCCCCGTAGGTGATAGCATGATAATATGTAGCCTATATGTTGACCCGACCCGTTAGTAGTATTCATGCAAAATTTGAAGTAAATCCATGCAGTACTGTTTGAGTTTACCTAGGACATACATACATACATACAAACAGACAAACAGACGAAAATTCTAAAAACTATATTTTTGGCTTCGATATCGATTGTAGATCACGCCCCAGGTATTTTTTTTAAAAAAATATTCAATGTACAGTTTTGACTTTCCTACGATTTATTATATGTATAGATTACAAAATTATATCGATACTATTATTATAAATGCAAATGTCTATTCATAAGTTATATTTTCACGGCTAAACCACTGAACCAATTTCGATGAAATTTAACATGAAGATAGGCGAAGACTCGAGGTCAAAAAGTGAAATAAATTTTTGTTAGAAATTGACCTCTAAAAGGCTGAACCAGTGGTTGAAAATTTGTACCTATGAAAAACTATGTCGATGACATGGTGCGCAGATCAGCTTATTCTTATTTTTTTTATATATCATAAGATAGCAAAAAATCACATGACTCTCTTGATGGAAAGAGTAACCACCGCCTATAGACACCAAAGATGTTAATGGGGCGTTGCTATCTGTGCGGCGGGATGGCAATCTATTGATAAATCAATTGATAAACTATTACTCTGCTCGCGGTCGAAGCAGCTCTATTTGCTGTATGTACTGTAACCTTTTTTAAAACAGCTGTATTAGCTGTTTTAAAAAGTTTTTTTTTATAATATAAGATAGCAAACAAGCAGATGGGTCTCTTGATGGAAAGAGTCAACCATCGCCTATAGACACCAAAGATGTTAATGGTGCGTTGCTATCTTAGGGCGAGGTCTAAAGTCACATGCATTAGTTTACCGGCTACCTTACCCTCCAAACCGGAATACGACAATGACAAATACTGACGCTGTTGCGGCAGGAATCGGTAAGGCGATGGTACCTGACCCAGGCGTGACAATGCAGAACTCTACCACCTAGTAGTCACGATGGTAGTGACTCGTAAAGCTAATCGGTCGCGTTTTGGGACCTGCCTGGCAGAACAGCAGTTGGCCTATTCTTCAAAGGAGCCCATGACCAACACGGGGAGAAAGGTTGAGACGAAAGAGGTTAAGAAATTACTATTTATCACTGGAATAATTATTTAGTTTATACAAATAGCTCGTAAATCATAGCATAATTATAGCCTATGTACAGTTTCCACTATTTCCCTGTACATATTTATAATTATCCTGTTCTGTAACTTTGTGTGTTGTGATTTACTTGTAGATTTTGTGCACAATGTCTGCTACTTCTTTTTCATAGCTTCATAAGCATAAGCAGGTAGATTGGAAGAAATCTTTGTATTTAGACCTATCTACCTTTTGTACGCATTTCTTTTGTTTATATTATTCTTATATTTACCGTTGTGTACAATAAACGATTAAATAATAAATAAATAGGTGGTCACCGTCACTTATTTATTTATTTATTTGTTATAATTTCACACAGAGGAAGTGTGAGGGAGGAAAAGTGCTTCGAAAATCACACACTTGTGGATTTCCAGACATCGAGATGGTGAGGATGAAACTTTGAATTTTGTCACAGTATTTTTGTCACATTTATCCGTATTTAATCAGTACCGAGCAATAGTTTTGTTCATGTTGTTTATTAATAGAAAGAGCTTCGAGAGTGTTTTTGGTCAAAGTTTTTGCATGCAAGTTATCGCTATAGCTCACGGAACTACCGTTTCAAACTTTCATGTCCATGTATTTCAAATTGTTTCTAAACTTTTGTCAACTATGAGTTTGCAAAGTGCGAATAACTAAAAGCTATACAAAATATAAACAAAGCGAAACTAAAATTCTAGGTTCAAAGTGCAGAAGTTTAGGTTTAAAATTTTTGCTAAACATTATTATTAATATGATAAATTACAAATAAAATGAACGAGTTATATTTGTGTTTTAGCATTCACCCCGTGCTTGGGAAAACTTGAAAAACTTTAAAAACAAGAAAGCAAACTTTATAGGGTTTGAATCTACGACGTTCCCTCAAGCCGGGACGCTTTACCAATGTCGACTGGTTCAAAGTGGCGAAATTCTAATTTGCTATATTGCTTGTTTGAAATTCATCTGTAAAGATGAACTCATTTAACTAGTTACACATACATATATAATCTAGCAATCGGTACAATCGACGGAATCGATCACCTAGCAAAGAAGAATTTCGCCACTTTCAAACAGACAACACTAGCTCAGTTGGTAAAGTTTCCGGCAGGAGGAAATGTCGTGTGTCGAAATTATTCTTCCTTGTTTTAAAATTTTTCAATAATAATGAATACCTATCGTTGGCTGAACTAAAAGTCATATCAATTTTAATAAAATCGGCCAAGTACGTGTCGGACTAAGCGCAATGTAGGGTTTCGTGTTTGCCCAACACTATAATGTTAACTATCTATATAATGCTAACTAAGCGCCTCTGTGGTCTAGTGGTCCACGATTGGCGTTGACCACATGAGATCCCGGGTTCGATTCCCGGGTCGGGCATATAAAAAAGTGTTTTTTCAGTTTTCTGAGAAACACAAAGTTGCCCGGGATTGAAAAGTGCCCGGTTGGCGATAGGCTTGCCACCTATCACATTGTGGGACCATATCTTCGGCTAATCGTGGGTGCACTTGTTGTACCACTGCCTACCCCTTCGGGGATATGGGCGTGAAGATACTCTACCTTATAATGTTAACTATGGCTTTATCATTGTTTCGTACACAACATTTAACCTTTTCAACACCAATAATAGATATATCTTCTTGTACTTTACTTCAAATACGTTTTGTTAAACCGTTAATTATTATCACTTGTAAACTTGTGAAGCCTACTAAACGATGATAGTTGTCCTTTTACGTACTTGACTTATATGTCCTTGACCTTGAGTGACCTATTATGTGGCCTTGAATTTAAGATATCATTTTTTTTAGTTTTATTAACTTGAATGTAGTAAGTTAAGAATGGTGCTGTTGGATTTAATTGAATACATAGTTCTTTTTTGTTATTTTTTATATAATAACTTATAAAGTATGATATTTACTGTTTAAAAAATGATGTGGTGTCGCGGGACACCAGGTAGGAACGAACTTCCTTCGTCTAAACGGCACTACTCGCTTGTGTACGCGACTGTCGCGCCTGCGCACGTCTCATTTAACGCTTTTATTCCACGCATTTTTCTTACGGTTTTACTATCACATTTTTTTCAGTTCGGTCGCGCAGCAAAATCCCTATCCCCTCCAAGCCTGCCGTAAGGAACTTCGTTCCAATAAATAAAATTTAAATATTTATATATCCAAAAACAATCACTTAGCCGGCAGGGAGGGAATACTTGACTATAACCAAAATTAGCATTTTTAAGCTTAATATTTCTATAATCGCCGCCGCTGTACCGTTGGTCGAGTGGTTAGCGACACCGACTACGCAATCAACGGGGCTCGGGTTTGATCCCCGACGGGGACAAGCATTTGTGTGATGAGCATAAATGTTTATATTTCCGGGTTTGGGTGTTTATTATATATATTCTAGTATTTATATTTGTATTTCTATGTATTAGTATCGTTGACTAACACCCATAACACAAGCAAATGATTTGCTTATTTTGGAGTTAGTGTAATTTGTCCCGTGAATATATTTATATATTTATAATAGAGTACGCGAACGCACCACTTTGACGGCGTGATTATGTATATTCATTCCAAAATGGAGCTTTTTAGTGCTATGTTTTTGAGTTAAGCTGCAGAGTGATAATCGGACGGACAATACTTCAAAATGTTTAGTATTTATTGGATAACGTATGTTCAGTAAATTACCCGAAAACAAATTTAAAGCTTATTTATAAGGGGTAATCTGTAAGAAGATCTATTATAATAGTCCTAAATATATAAAAAAACATAATATTATTGTGTGAATAAGATAATTACCATACATATGATTTTATAACTATATATTTGAAATAACTTGGGATATCAAATAATGTATTTTTTCTATTCTGTACAGAAAATTACCCTCTTAAAAGTCCGAAAATATATGCAATTCATAAAAGCAAAAGTTGTTATTAATAATCCTTCGGACTTATTACTAAAAGTAATTATACATCTTGAGGGTCTTTAGTGTGTGGAAACATGATTGATTGGAAAATATTTCTCTTCGATTCTTGGGGGATGTCCATATTTTTTTTTACTTACATGTCCATATCTATACATATAATAAAATCGTAAGAAAGTCAATGTATGTCCGGGGTAAACTGACAAAGTACTGCATGGATTTACTTCAAATTTTGCATGAATATTACTAACAAGTCGGGTCTATCGGTGATAATATATAGGCTATATATTATCACGCTATCACCACATGTGGAAGATGCTGTGCGGAGTAAACGAAGTAAACGAAGCGGCTATATATTATCACGCTATCACCACACGTGGAAGATGTTGTGCGGAGTAAACGAAGTAAACGAAGCGGCAACAGCTAGTTTTTTATAAACGTGTTATGTGACTAATTTTTGATTTAACAAAACTTTATTTTTAATATATTAGTATTATTTTTAATATTTACATTCAAAAAAATTATCTTACGTAAAAACTTTGAATCTGATTTTGGCACACTTAACATTTATATTATGAAGGACTGCAAAAACCATATATTTTTAAATAATGTTTGTTGATTTTATAATAATTACTTCATCAAGCTCAATAGGAGTGTATACACCAGTAACAATTAGTCCATATTATTATTATAAATGGGAAGATCTGTCTGTCTGTTATGCTTTTACGACTAAACTGCTGAACCTAATTTGATGAAATTTTGGCTATGAGGTTGTTAAACTCGGGGTCAAATATAGGCTAATATTGTTTAAGAAATTAACCCCAAATATTGAAAACTCAGGGTTGGTTCAAGTCTGAAGGATTGGCTATACGTGTCACTATCATTGTGTCTGCTAGAGTTATGCAAATTTCATCCAGGTATTTGGTACCACCACCTTGTATATTCCTGTCGTGAATAACATCAAAGCTTGTCATTGTCGTATTGGATTATGGAGAACTAGCACCTGCCCGCGGTTTCACCCGCGTAGCTTTTGTTCCCGTCGGAATATCGGAAAGGTTTATATACTGAAACCTTCCTCAAGAATCAATCTATTTAAAAAAATCACATTAAAATCCGTTGCGTAGTTTTAAATATTTAAGCATACGTAGGGACATAGGCACATAGGGACAGACAGAGAAAAGGACTTTGTTTTATACTATGTTGTGATAAGGTAGCTGGTAAACTAACGCGTGTATTTAACTCTTCATCACACGGATATTAACACACCATTAAAATATTTAATATCTTTAAACGATGATTGTTTCTTTCGATTAAGAGAACCATCTGCGTATTTGCTATCGAATGATATTAAAAAAATGTTACTCTACTCGCGAGCGAAGCTGTACGAATTAGCTAGTTAAATATAAAAGAGAGATTTTGTCGGTGGAAGGGATGCATGGGCATCTTGCTTGTTTCCCCCGAGAAACAGCTTTGCTGTGTTTCAGAGAGAAGGGCCAGACAGGCCAGAGGCAGTGTAATTACTGGCACCGAGACTTAACATCTTATGTCTCAGGATAAGCAACACATAAGTGAGTTACCTGTCCTAGTTCCAGGTAAACTAACAGGTACTACCTGTCCTAGTTCCAGGTAAGGTGACACGTCTGCCAGTTTGCCTATCAAATTAACATAAAAAGAGAGAAGTTTTGATAAAAATCAACACATATTTACGTAGAAACAAGTTTCCACACTGCTACATTAAATATTCTCTACAGCGCCAGTGATCAATATTGTAATTTGTTCAATATTTGTCTCAATTCCAAAGGGAAAACTTTGGAGTTATATACTTCATGTTACCACTATACGTATTTTATCAGTAGTTGGCAATAGTTTTGGATTGTTCATTGTAAATGAAATATAGTTTATTTGCAAGAATATGGGTGTTACAAGTTATTAATATTTAGTTACCAACGTATTCTATCAAATGTGGTGTACAAATACTTAAGATTTGACAATAATTTTGTTCATACATAAACTTTACAGTAATAAATATGAGATAGAATTATTAATTTTATTAGAAAAATTATATATATTTTAAACTAAAAAAAAATAAATTATTAGATTACCTAATATTTCATTTTATCAGTATAATGGCCCGCGCAGACGATGAATTGTCCTCAGGATACTTTTTTGTCCAACAATATAGATCCCTAATAAACTGTACCGAATAAAGCTCACAGAGGATTAAAAGTACCCCGTAGAAAAAGTCTTCCGAATATTCGAGGACACCAAAAGACCGAATGGGACAAAAGTAAAGGGAAGTCCCCAAAAAAAAAGAACTAACGTGACTAGGAGCAGTAACGCAAACAGCGAACTTTTGCCATCAAGAGAACCATCTGAGTGTTTGCTATCTAATGATATAAAAAATCCTTATAGTTCCGCCATGTCGGTCCGTCCGTACGTTCGTCTATCCGTCCATCCATCCACAGTCAAGCTCAAATTACATTACCATGCAATTAAATTCATTTTTCTAGGCTGTTTTAACTGATATATCTTATGTATTGACATATGACTTGGACGTTGGGTCCGCACTAAAAAATGTCCGAGGCAAATAAGCTACAAAACGTAAAAAGAGCTACAATTCCGCGTCAATCGAAATTAAACCTTGATAATATAATAATTTAATGTATAAATTACCTTGTTAACATATATTATATTCTTATGATGTGTAACTGGGATATTTTTTTCGCGATTTTAGAACAAGGCCTGAGGTCCAGAATAATAAGATGTCAATATAGAATAAGATGATAATGATGTCATAACGTTCGTGTGTACCATGAAGCTGCATCTGGAGGCAGCACTTCTAATACCTACTTGAAATACAACTTTAAATACTGCTGTCATATTCTTAGGTCTTACCCTCTCTTTCTAACAAAGCTGTATAAATAGAGATGGAGAGACCTCATAGAGTGAGATATGACGTAAACATTTGTTTCAATTGATTAATACAAGTGCTAGTTACCCTATACCTAATACTTCATGGTGTGGACAACGTAGAAGAAACTACGTACTAGTAAGTGTACCGAAAAATTAAGAATACTTGCCATTTTTGCGTGCTAATCACGATGGCAGTTCCTTTTTTTGGGAAACGCAAAATTTGCGTTTTAAGGTTTTTTTTTCTTATTTTCACGCCACGCAATGTAAAGCGTACGTTGTTTATACTCATTGCTCCCGTAGTACACATGAACCAGCCTTTTATTTTGCGCGGCATGTTGCACATGATATATTACTTACTAGCTGGCCCGCGCAGCTTCGCCCGCGAGATGATTAGCATGTTGTCAAGATAGCTTTTCATACAAATTTCATCCCCTATTTCAACTCTTTAAGGGTTGATTTTTGAAAAAAAATTAGCTTATGTTTGACCTCGGCTCTTCAACTACTTCCATGCCAAATTTCAGGAAAATCGGTCCAACGGTTTAGCCCTGAAAACGTAACAGACAGACAGACAGTCAGTCTTTCGTATTTATAATATTATATAATTAGTAATTAGTATGGATTTTATGTACTTAGTTCTTTAAATTTTAATATATTTTTTTTAGAAAAAGCACCGTAGAATATAACAATAAATCAAATTGTAAAAAAATAAGGCAAAAAATCAAAATTTTCTCACACAAATTTCCAATGGTTTTTACCTCCGAGACATGGTTCAAAGCTATGGTTTTCATTCCCTTACACGCTATATAGTGCGGCAAAAAGCAGATACATTTTTAGTTATCCTATAATATAAATAACACAGTCAGTGCTTATCACATATAACCGAGAAGCAGTTTAGACGAATAAAACAAATCACTTTTGCACGCACAGTACAATTTTTGGGCAGAGTAACGCCCTCAAGAAGCGATGGAATTACAATGACTCGAAACATCTTATCACCGCTAATTTGTACTACCCTTATATTTGTCCATTGTTGTTAGCAATGACGTCATTATATCACAATAACAGCTGTGTAAATTACACAG
Organism: Apodemia mormo; assembly: GCA_036924255.1. Lineage (NCBI taxonomy): Eukaryota > Metazoa > Arthropoda > Insecta > Lepidoptera > Riodinidae > Apodemia > Apodemia mormo. Next base: position 34,964,006 of record JAUPFN010000016.1, on the reverse strand, counting down.
GTGCGTCACACCTGGCCGGCTAGTGCTTGTCGTTAAGTGCAGTTGCTTACACACATCTATTCTAGTTTGTAAGTATATTAGGTGGTAAACTTAACTGTTAAATGTGGCTGAAAATAAGGTTAAGCTGGAGTACAACAGTGGTCTTTGTCCAGCTTAACAGAATAAGCTTTCCGTGATTTTCCGTTCAACATGGCGTGAAAGACCGGTTGTCGGTTTGTTGGTTGTTTGCCAATTTTTTGGTTGGTGACATGAGTGGTGATCGCCATCGCCGAATTTTTACTCACCTGGTCAAAATCACCGCCAGTTTCTAGCGATAACCAGGACCGACAGCCTTACGAGGTTATCTGAAATACATGGGCTGGAACATACTACCAGCCAGATTTCAAGCTGCTATTAAGATTTTGTAAATTCTGGAATAAAACTGAAAAAAGTGTAGCAAAATAGCAATGTCACATGCATAAGTATACCTACTATACACTCTAAACCGGAACACTACAATGACAAGCGTTGACGCTGTTGCGGCAGGAACATGTAAGGCAGTGGTACCAAATACCGGGGCAAGACGTTGTGGAATTAGAATTACTAGGTGGTAGAGTTCTGCATTGTCTCGCCCGGGTCTGGTACCACCGCCTTACCTATTCCTGCCGCAATAGCGTCAGTACTTGTTGCTGTCGTGTTCCGGTTTGGAGGGTAAGGTAGCCGGTAAACTTATGCACGTGGCATTAGACCTCGCCACAGGATAGCAACGCACCATTAGCATCTTTGGTGTCTATAGGCGATGGTTGACTCTTTCCATCAGGAGACCCATCTGCTTGTTTGCTATCTTATGATATTAAAAAAAAACTACCACCTAGTACTCACGATGGTAGTAACACGTATAGCTAATCGGTCACTTTAATATTTTAATACTTCAATTCTCTTTGGTGTATTCATAGTTCTAGCTGCTATTAATATTAGTCTAAGCTTTTCTATCTGGAGTTCGTAGTCTGATTTACAGTCGGCACCAAGTAGTGTATTGGAGTTGAGGATAGATGTTGCCAGCATGACCGAATCAGAACGTAATCGATTTGATTGCGGTAAGCACCTCCAGGTGAAGTCCTGGTGTATAGTCGCTGTGGATGATGATGAAATAGACTGTTTGCTATGATTAAGGTATTCTCATTCGCGAATTGCATTAATCGTTCTCCTCTTTCGTTTCGTAACCCAAGTCCAAAATCCCCTATAGAGTTACTAAGCTAACGAAAGTTAGCCCGTATTTTGGAATTGAAATCACTTAAGATTAAGCTAAGCTACGCTGGTGAAACCGCGGGCAGGTCGCTAGTAAAACTCTATAATGACAATGACAAAAATATTATTATAATACGAATTAGTAGAACATAATTTTTATTTCATTTTGACATTTTTTAAAAATAAACATTTTTGTAATCTCTTGACATTAAATACAATTTTTTTTTTCAATACTATTTATTTGAAATTTGTTACTGTCTACTTTTTAATAATTTATTTAGTTATAAATGTAAAAAATATGAGTTTTTCTTAAATATTATATGAGTTTTTTTTTAAATATTATATAACAATAATCTGAAGTCATAAATTTGCATGCCATTTATCTGGCAAAATAGGTTTAAGCACATCGATATATGTATAAAATCTTTTCCAGCCCTATTTTGTGCAAATAAAGAATTTGAATTTGAATTAAGAAAAGTTGTCTGTTAGGAATCTTACAAAATGTGCTTTCCAATTCCAAATAGAAACTTTCTACCTGACAGAATGGCAGTCGGTCTATTCTTCAAAGGAATTCGGCGCAATACAGGGAAAATGGTATGCTATTAAAACTTATTTGTTAAGTTTTTTTGCTATAAGGAAGGTTGTTTTTATTAATAACAAATCGTTCCGGTTGCGTTAATTTCGGTAAGAATGCAATGACCGATACTGAGATATTGAGATCTGTACGTAGTCAGTAAATGCTTCTAACTCTAAAATGTTAAGTTACAATTACAAAAGCATATTCCTCCAAAACTAACGATTTTCCATTAGCTTTCATCGTTCTAACTAAATGCGCTATATTTGCTCGTTATTAATTCAAGTTGAATCACAAATGAACTTAGTCATGTTTGAATAGTATCTATTGCTTAATGACAGTAAATTTCTATAAATGTTACTTTGGGAATCTATGTTATCTACACGAATATAGATATAAATACGAAAGTTTGGATATTTGGATGGATATATAATGCTTTTTAATTTTAAAAATTTATTAATTTAATGTATTTAAAATACATGTTGTATTTTAAATACATTAAATTATTAAAAATAAACATTATGATTACATTAATGTGACATACATGATTAATATACTCACATGTATATTATTTTCTTTACAGCTAGTCTATTGTCAAACTTAAATGAGATTTTATTGTTTAGTCTATTGGTCGAAATTCGGCCACATTCGAGATTCGAGAGTTAAAAGTAGCTTGTGATAAACTGGAATAAAACTATTTACAACCCACTCACATTCTTAAGATATCCTAAAAGTACGATTCCCGTTATGTTTCAGGCCTCTTTTAGAGAACAGGTTAACTGCCTTACGGCTAGGCATCTCGTAAAAGAGGAAATAAGGCTAAAATCGTTAACTAACATTGTGACTACTAATTAAATAGCAGAGTACTGCAACAACTCAACCGGGTTAACTATTGACGCATAGCGTATGTGCATGTCACTGTCATGTTCCAGTTCGAGGGTAAGGTAGCTGATAATCTTACCCATAGGGCAGATGGTATTTTCTTCAAAAGGGATCTGGACGAAGGGATAAGCGGATGAAATGGGCGTCAATTATTGGCGATAAATAATTATATGACCTATTGAAGCAAGATCGTTCAAGCTGTTAATGTTTTGTAACGAGATATACAAAAACGACTATAGACAAACAGATAGACAAAAAATTATATGACCTATCATTTGCACGATCACATTATATAATTATTCTTCTCTGCCGCCATAGTATTGTCAGAGTGTCGGATCGTTATGCTTGTACTTTACTAGTGGCAGATGTAATACACCTCACGACAGCCCGCCACCTCTCTCTACTTGCCGTCATCTTCGTGTATTCATGCACTATACTGCCCAAGGCTGACTGATTTGGTCGGTCAATGCATTAGTGACCTTCCACGTGATGTAGTAACTTCAACTTTACCCTGAACAACGTTATGTTCTATGGACTGGCTGCTTCGTCTTGAAATGTGACCAAAGAATGTTTATATCCGGGTTTGTACTACAGCCGATAGATGCGGCTTTATGTCGAGTTCTTTGAGTATGGAGACGTTGATACGAAACTCTGTGCACGATACTCCAAGCATTATTCTCCAACACCACATTTCTAGAGCGTCAATCTTCTTCTTTTACAATTCCCGCAATGTTCACGTTTCTGTGGCATATAAAAATATAGGTAAGTAAGCGTACGCACGAGCATAGTTTTCGTGGTTTCCGTGATGTTCCTGTTTGTCCATTTTTTCTTCATTTTGTCCATACCATTCCTAGTGAAAGCCATACCACAGAATACCTAATAGTACAAGTAGCCATACGCCTTTTTATTTCATCAATGCATCCACTATTGTTCAATATTAAAGCTCCAAGATTCGACTATTTTGCAGTTTGCAATTTGTAAAACTTCCGGTGAATTATTGTTACTACGATCGATAATCATGATTTTGATCGTGGATTAATATTTAATCCAAACTGTAAGTTTTCTCTATTCGTCCGGGTACCGAGCAGCTCTTTTAAATAGCATGCACTAGTTGCAAAGAGAGTAGTGTCATCCGCATAACGCAAGTTTGCGAGGCTGCGGCAACCAACCATAACTCCATCCATCCAATCCTCTAGCACTATGAACAAGATCTTTACACGATAAAAAGTTGTTTAAATAAGTTCTATTATATATGTCGTTGTAGACGCTACTATGTGACGATTGTAAAAATATGTCGAAATAACGTATATAAGACAATATTATATTACAAAAATGTATAATATGATTATTTAGACACATAATGCACCAGAACATGATAAAGAGTTAAAAAAAATCTCTAAAATAACTTTAATAAAACTCAAGGTCATATAATCGTTTGATTATATAAAAAAATTTTATTGGGTAGTCACGATGGTTATGACACGCATAGCCAAACGGTCGCCTTTTACGACCTGCCTGGCAGAACGGCAGTTGACCTATTCTTCAAAGAAGCCCGGGACCAACACGGGGAAATTAAAAGTATGTTTAATTTCATATATTACGTTTATTTGATAATATTATTGATATTCCTGTTTCATGACAAATATGGTAACTAAGGATCGCCTGTGGGCAAAATTTTACCAAAGACTAAACAATAAAATCTCTCGCGCCGTTGGTCGATTGGTTAGCGATCCTAACTACTCTATCAACGGGGCTCGGGTTCGATCTCCGACGGGGACAAGCTATTGTGTGATGAGCATAAATGTTTGTATTTCCGGGTTTGGGTGTTTATTAAATAGGTATATTCCTGTATTTATACATGTATTTCTATGTATAAGTATCGTCGACTAACACCCATAACACAAGCAAATAATTTGCTTAGTTTGGAGTAAGATCAGTAAGGGTAATTTGTCCCGTGAACATTTATTATTTATTTAAGTCTGACAACTGACTTTAACCGTAAAGAAAACAGTGTACATGTGTGTATATTATCATATATGTCACAACAATAAAGTGTGTGTAATATTTTTATTTTCATTTCATGTAATACATAATATTAAGTTCCTGCAATCCTCTGCGATGTAAACTTTAATTGTGCCGAATTCCGTAACCTACCGTTCGCGCAATTGTCTTAAAAAAGGGTCCACAGTTTTTCCTTCGCGTATTTATAATATACTTACAGGTTATCCGTATATAACTTAAGCCTGTGATAGCATATATCCTCTGAATAACATAGGTACTAATATATATAAATATTATTATACACACTACTGGACTTTGAATCAAACGTTTGATGCATTGAACATTGTGCAACTAATTAATTTTTTTACCTAAACAAGTAAGATTAATTAGTTAGACAATGCTATGTGCTCGTCATCTCAGCACGTATTATACATAATCAATATTGATGACCGAATATAGGTCGGGTAGTTGCGTTCCTGATTACGCTCATTGGGACTCGGATTCGATTGCCGACGGGACAAACATTTATATGATAAGCAAAGATGTTTGTATTTTTAACTCTAAGGTTATGTTAGCAAATGTGCTTATCAACAAAACTAACTGGCCATGGGTGGCGCACCTGTGTAATTAATGCACCTGTTATTGTGAGATAATGATGTTATCTATATCTATATATACATATAATAAAATCGTAGAAAAGTCAAAACTGTACATTGAATATTTTTTTAAAAGAATACTTGAGGCGTGATCTACAATCGATATCGAAGCCAAAAATATAATTTTTAGAATTTTTGTCTGTTTGTCTGTTTGTCTGTTTGTCTGTTTGTCTGTTTGTCTGTTTGTCTGTTTGTCTGTTTGTCTGTTTGTCTGTTTGTCTGTTTGTCTGTTTGTCTGTTTGTCTGTTTGTCTGTTTGTCTGTTTGTCTGTTTGTCTGTTTGTCTGTTTGTCTGTTTGTCTGTTTGTCTGTTTGTCTGTTTGTCTGTTTGTCTGTTTGTCTGTTTGTCTGTTTGTCTGTTTGTCTGTTTGTCTGTTTGTCTGTTTGTCTGTTTGTCTGTTTGTCTGTTTGTCTGTTTGTCTGTTTGTCTGTTTGTCTGTTTGTCTGTTTGTCTGTTTGTCTGTTTGTCTGTTTGTCTGTTTGTCTGTTTGTCTGTTTGTCTGTTTGTCTGTTTGTCTGTTTGTCTGTTTGTCTGTTTGTCTGTTTGTCTGTTTGTCTGTTTGTCTGTTTGTCTGTTTGTCTGTTTGTCTGTTTGTCTGTTTGTCTGTTTGTCTGTTTGTCTGTTTGTCTGTTTGTCTGTTTGTCTGTTTGTCTGTTTGTCTGTTTGTCTGTTTGTCTGTTTGTCTGTTTGTCTGTTTGTCTGTTTGTCTGTTTGTCTGTTTGTCTGTTTGTCTGTTTGTCTGTTTGTCTGTTTGTCTGTTTGTCTGTTTGTCTGTTTGTCTGTTTGTCTGTTTGTCTGTTTGTCTGTTTGTCTGTTTGTCTGTTTGTCTGTTTGTCTCTTTGTCTGTTTGTCTGTTTGTCTGTTTGTCTGTTTGTCTGTTTGTCTGTTTGTCTGTTTGTCTGTTTGTCTGTTTGTCTGTTTGTCTGTTTGTCTGTTTGTCTGTTTGTCTGTTTGTCTGTTTGTCTGTTTGTCTGTTTGTCTGTTTGTCTGTTTGTCTGTTTGTCTGTTTGTCTGTTTGTCTGTTTGTCTGTTTGTCTGTTTATTTGTTTGTCTATTTGTCTGTATGTATGTCCGAGGCAAACTCAAAAAGTACTACATGAATTTACTTCAAATTTTTCATGAACATTACTAACAGGTCGGGTCAACATATAGACTACATATTATCACGCTATCACCTACGGGGAGGTGCTGTGCGCAGTAAACAAGTCCGCGCGGACGAGTCGTGGGCAACAGCTAGCTGTTAATAATAATAAGAAAATATAGATAATGATAATATAAATAAGCTGGAATCAGATGTTTTAGTTTCATTATAATTCTATCGCTTGTTGAGGGCGCGTTGTTACTTGTGCCCAAAAATTATACTGTGTGTGTAAAAGTGATTTAAGTGTTTTATTCGACCAAACTGCTTCTCGGTTACAGTTTATACCGAAATACCGAAAATAGCATATAGAAAAATACAAATTTTCGGCCTTGTAAATAAAAATATTTATGTCCATCACATAAATTCATTGGAAAGCTCGCATGACATCTGTACAATAATGTCGGCTACGACATTTATGCGAAGAAACACAACTTATCTCAGGAAGAAAATAAATTATGAGCTATGGCAAACAATTTTAAGGAATTGACATTTTTTTTTTTAATTCAGTGTATTTTCTCTCTACTGATTAAATAAGCATAAATGTGACAAAATTACTGGCGCCAAATTATAATTTTTACTGTAATTACTGAGACAGAATTCTAAATTTCTAATGCACAAGTTTTTTTTAAAAAATTTTTTATATCATAAGATAACAAAACAAGCAGATGGGTCTCGTGATGGAAAGAGTCAACATCGCCTATAGACACCAAAGGTGTTAATGGTACATTGCTATCTTGTGGTGAGGTCTAATGCCACATGCATAAGTATACTGGCTACCTTACCCTCCAAACCGGAACACGACAATGACGCACTAAGAAGCTTTTTAGGGGGCGTCGCAAAAAAAATAATTTTTAACGATCACCCTAACATATGTTTGATATAATGATGTATTTAGGCATTTAGGCTATTTAGGCATCCAAGCACAAGTACTATTTATACATATGATAAAATCGTAGGAAAGTCAAAGCTGTACATTGAATATTTTTTGGAAAGAATACTTGGGGCGTGATCTACAATCGATATCGAAGCCAAAAATATAGTTTTTAGAATTTTTGGCTGTTTTTCTGTTTTTCTGTTTATGTATTTGTCTGTTTGTCTGTATGTATGTCCGGGGTAAACTCAAAAAGCACTGCATGGATTTATTTCAAATTTTGCATGAATATTACTAACAGGTCGGGTCAACATATAGGCTACATATTATCACGCTATCACTTACGGAAGAGGAGCTGTGCGGAGTTAACGAAGTCGCGGGCAACAGCTAATATATTATAAGAGTACGTATTTTCGTATGTTTGTCCATTTATTTCTCGGGAAGGAAAAGTTCTTCGAAATAATTCTTTTTAAATGAAAATTTTCCAAACTATTTAGTTTAAGTTTCAAAGAAAACTGTTCGGTTTAAGTTTCGTCAAAAGCGTTTTAGAATTTTTGGAGATGTGGTTATAGTTAACTGATATTTGAAGTCGGTTTAATTTTTTGAAGTTTTTTTTTTTATTTTTATTTTTTTATTCTAATGCCTAATTCCATGAAGTATCAGATATCATCATTTTGTAAACCAAATATCACAAATATTTCATTGGGTGTTCGATTTAAAATTACGTACCTATAATATTCATTTATCACGAGTAACTAATAGTTCTTATATACAATGCACATATCAACCTTTGGTATGTGCATTGCATATAAGGTTGGTATTATAATTTACACTTTTTATCGTCGGCACTTGGTGAACCTCCATTTTTAATTTTGTTAAAACACTTGTTTCACAAATCACTCTAAGTTTAATTGATATCGCCAACTGGTTTCGCCTTTTAGTGCATCTTCTAGGCTACAAGACTTTTATAAAGGTCTCGTAGCCCTGAAGATGTAAAATTCTAAACCGGTTGGCGATATTAATTAAATTTAAAATGATTTGTGAAACAGTACAATTAGTGTATTAAAAAAATTAGTAGTTGGTATTTCCCCGTGTTGGTCTCGGGCTCCTTTGAGGAATAGGCCAACTGCTGTTGCGCCGGACAGGTCGTAAAAGGCGACCGATTGGAAATACGAGTCACTAACATCATGGTTACTAGGTGGTAAAATTCAGCATTGTCTCGCCCAGGTCTTGTACCATCGCCTTACCTATTCCTGCCGCAATAGCGTCAGTGCTTGCCATTGTCGTATTCCGGTATGTGGCATTAGATCTTGCCACAAGATAGCAACGCACCATTAACATCTTTGGTGTCTATAGGCAATGGTTGACTCTTTCCATCAGGAGACCCATCTGCTTGTTTGCTACCTTATAATATAAAAAAATATACAACAGATAATTGTTTATAAATATTTAAACAGTATCCGGTCTCATCTGCAATTCTAATTTAATTAGTGTTCTGTCCGAAACTTAAGATCAGGGCTCAATTTGGCTTACCTATATTACCTTTAGTGGCCATTGCCGAATAACGTCTACAATCTCCATTAACAAACATGTTGGGTATCTTGGACATAATTGGATCTTCGCATTGCGGTACTTTAGTTCTAATGCCTAGTGATAAGTTCTAGTTTTATAGCATCATATTATATAGGGTATATATTTATAAAAACAAACATATTAATACTTGCTGATCCGCGCAGATGTGCTCGCGAGTTGAGGAACATGTTTTCGATACAATTTTATAATTTTAAATCGTCACTATTACCTTTAAATGAGGCAGCGTTTAACTAGCAATACTTACCAGACGTAATAATATGTTAATGTTTTTCATTCATCGATATATGAATATATGTGTTTGTTATTGGTTCTGTCTTTTCCGTTACATAATATGTCTCGTAAGGAACTGTGTATTTTTAAATACTACATTGATATTATTACTCCGTAAACATCTCTCTATTTTTTCTGAATTTAAACCTGATTTCTTTTTGGTGTGGTACTGCATATAGTAATCGTGATATTGTTTGTTTTTCTTTCTTTTTTATTAAACTTGTAACTAAATCACGATTATATCCATTTGATATGCCACCTGAAAAATTATATTTAATTCTTCCTTATATTTAAGTCGTATCTGTGTAAGTCGGCTTACTGAAAGTTCCAAAGTGGTGTTGAACAAACTCTTTGTTAGATGTTTTTATTCAATACTAGCTGTTGTTTTACTAAATATATATTTATAACAGTATTTCTCTACTGTATAATGGATGTTATATAAACCTTCCTCTTGACCCACATTCTTGCAAATAAATGAATTTATTATTTATTTATTATTATTTATTGAATCACTATATCTATAAAAAAAAAACAAAATTCCTTGCGTAGTTTTAAAGATCTAAGCATACATAGGGATTAGAGACAGACAGCGGAAAGCGACTTTAATTTATATTATGTCGTGATGAAATTCGAAATACACACTAGAGATCTGTAGACATAACTCAAAACAGTACTGTATTTAATACAAATAACTAATGTTAGTCAAAATATGGAAAACACTTGTGTTAATCTTACAACAAAAAAAAAATAAAAAAAATTAAAACATAAACAAATCATCCTTTCCAGAAAAATTGTTGACTAAATGTGTATATAAATGAAATAAATATCATTCTAAATATAATAAAGTTGTTAAACATACAATTTGTTAGGGCAATATGTTCCCTCCTGTTATTAATATTACTTCGGACTCATTAATAAAGGTTATTACATCTAAAGGGTCTTTAGGGGGAGCATGATTGATTGGGTAAATGTTTCTGTTCGATTGTTGAAGGAATTAATCACGAGACCTATTACCTATTTTATCAAGTGATTTCAAAAAGGCACGCTTTTTGAATTAATTTATGTTATAGCGTTCGTGAATTATTTTCAATAATGACAGCGTCTTCAAAAAATTACTGATCCTTTCTCAGAATATTGGATGTATATTGATTAAAAAGTTGTATACTAGCAGTAACTAGCAACTTTGTTCGCTTGACCCAAAATAATTATTTTCTTTTGCTTAATCGGGTGAAAAGTAGTTTATGTCACTCCTGGATAGTGCAGCTTTCTAATGGTAAAATTAGTAATTTTAAGTTTATTCCTTACAAACATACAAAAATACAAATATCGTCGATGACAGGACTATTTCTGATCAGCTTAATCTTTGGAATTACGTAGAGATGTGACTTCTGCATCTTCTATCGGATCTATCATGGGGAGTGTTCCGAAAAAATATTTGGATTTATTCCTACCGCAGAATTTCACCATCGGACATCACGATAAAATTCAAAATTTCATCCTCACCATCTTGATGTCTGGAAATCCAAAACTGTGCGATTTTCGAGGCACTTTTTTCGCCACACTATTCATCTGTGGAACCGATTACCGGCAGGAGTTTTTCCACTATATAGTTTTTCCACACACACGGATACGACTAAGAGACCTTCAAGAAAAAAACCTACCATCTGGTGAGCCTCCTGTCCGTTTGCTCCCTTTTTCCATTAAAAAAAAACTCGTTTTAATATTCGCCTCTGTGGTCTAGTGGTCCAGCGTTGGCGTTGACCACATGAGGTCCCGGGTTCGATTCCCGGGTCGGGCACATAAAAAAGTGTTTTCTCAGTTTTCTGAGAAACACAAAGTTGCTCGGGATTGGAAAGTGCCCGGTTGGCGATAGGCTTGCCACCTATCACATTTGTGGGACCAAGTATCTTCGGCTAATCGTGGGTGCACTTGTTGTACCTCTGCCTACCCCTTCGGGGATATGGGCGTGAAGATACTTCGTTTTAATATTCATTTTCAGTATTCGAATAAAAAAGTAGAATACATTATAAATATACCAGTTCTGATTTATATAATATAAACTCGAGAACGGCTGAACCGATTTTGCTAATTTTGGTTTTGAATTAATTGTTGAAGTCCAGGGAAGGTTTAAAAGGTGAGAAAATATAGAAAAAAATTAGAGTAGTTAAAAAGGCAGAACAACGTTTGCCAGGTCAGCTAGAATATATATATATATATATATATATATATATATATATATATATATATATATATATATATATATATATATATATATATATATATATATATATATATATATATATATATATTATATATATATATATATATATATATTATATATATTATTATATATATATATATATATATATATTATTAGGGTGATTCATTTGCGACAAACATTTTTTTTTTTTTAGGTGCTCAAGCAAAATTTTGTTCTACATATTGAAAAAAAAATTTCCACCAAGTTAGAGCTCTTAATTCGAGTTTGAAGTGCTTGCCGTTTTAATTTGATTTTTTCCCATTAGAAATGCATGTAAATATTTTTATTTTTTTTTCAAATTTCTAATGCTTGGACACATTTAATGATATTGGCATTCTGATTACTGAAATATATCCAGGATTCCACGCTCTTTAAATGACTTTTCGTCAATTTTAATGTCGCCTGCTTTGGTCCACTGGTACCATCTGTCAAAGTTATGTTTTCGAATAAAATGCACATTTTTTTATTTTTACAGCGAAAATTGATTGATAGATGGAAAAAATAATACATATTTTTATAAAAAATTTGATTCTCTTCAAAAAAGGTCGTAACTTAAGTCTCTCAGACTCATAGTTTTTAACTTGCAGTAACTTTTGTAACTAAAAATGTAGAAAAATGATAAAAAAATTACAAATTATGATGTTTAAATTCAAGTTTTTGTTTCAAATCTATTTTTTTCATTACATTGTCAATTTTACTTTTTGTACTTTTATACCTGACATGTTACACATACTGACATACAGACACACATACACACACAAATAAATAAATAACACAATAAGCGGGAAACAAAAAAGTTAATACAAAATTTTAATAAATTTGTAATTCATCATAGTTTATATTTTTATTAGAAATACAACCGAAAGAAAATGAATTGTTATTTTATAAACTTTAAATACCTAACTTATGTGAAGATATATTTAGTAAACAGAGCTTTCATTTAAAGTTTATAAAATAACAATTCATTTTCTTTCGGTTGTATTTCTAATAAAAATATAAACTATGATAAATTACAAATTTATTAAAATTTTGTATTAACTTTTTTGTTTCCCGCTTATTGTGTTATTTATTTATTTGTGTGTGTATGTGTGTCTGTATGTCAGTATGTGTAACATGTCAGGTATAAAAGTACAAAAAGTAAAATTGACAATGTAATGAGAAAAATAAATTTGAAACAAAAACTTGAATTTAAACATCATAATTTGTAATTTTTTTATCATTTTTCTACATTTTTAGTTACAAAAGTTACTGCAAGTTAAAAACCATGAGTCTGAGAGACTTAAGTTACGACCTTTTTTGAAGATAATCAAATTTTTTATAAAAATATGTATTATTTTTTCCATCTATCAATCAATTTTCGCTGTAAAAATAAAAAAATGTGCATTTTATTCGAAAACATAACTTTGACAGATGGTACCAGTGGACCAAAGCAGGCGACATTAAAATTGACGAAAAGTCATTTAAAGAGCGTGGAATCCTGGATATATTTCAGTAATCAGAATGCCAATATCATTAAATGTGTCCAAGCATTAGAAATTTGAAAAAAAATAAAAATATTTACATGCATTTCTAATGGGAAAAAATCAAATTAAAACGGCAAGCACTTCAAACTCGAATTAAGAGCTCTAACTTGGTGGAAATTTTTTTTTCAATATGTAGAACAAAATTTTGCTTGAGCACCTAAAAAAAAAATGTTTGTCGCAAATGAATCACCCTAATATATATATATATATATATATATATATATATATATATATATATATATATATATATTAGGGTGATTCATTTGCGACAAACATTTTTTTTATATATATATATTTTTTATATATATATTTTTATATATATTTTATATATATATATTTATTTTTTTTATATATATATTTTTATATATATATATATATATATATATATATATATATATATATATATATATATATATATATATATATATATATATATATATATATATATATTTATATATATATATATATATATATATATATATATATATATATATATATATATATATATATTTACGAAATTACGAATACAAGTCGATCGACTTAAAAATGTACTTAGAGAAGTTCTTACAGGCGACAAACTCGTAGTGCGAATATATCCGTCATTTGTGTTAGTTAATTAATGGGTTAAAATGTAATAGTATGATGAAACAATTAAAAACGTCCATTTCTTAGTCCGTATTATTGTAATAGGCAGCTACGGAACCCTACATTGCGCGTGTCCCGACATCCACTTGGCCGGTTCTTATTTATTTATTATTTATTATTTATTATTTATTATTTTTTTTAAATGATGAAGAAATAAACTTCACTGACAAAAGATTTTTGACTCAATAAAAATAATTTTCCTCATTAATCTACAGTATGAATCATTGAATCAATCATAAATCATTGAAATTAAAAAAAATATGAGCATGATACACAAATATGTTATTTAGGGTACCGATTTTCAACATTTTCAAAAAGTATTCCCATTATTTCGGAATCAAATTACCTGAATTATTATTTCTTACTAGCTGACCCGGCAAACATTGTTCTGCCTTTTAACTACTCTTATTTTTTCTATATTTTCTCACCTTTTAAACCTTCCCTGGACTTCAACAATTAATGCAAAACCAAAATTAGCCAAATTAGTTTAGCCGTTCTCGAGTGTTAGCGATTTTCGAAAATTTTCGAGTTTTCACCAGATATCCACGTTTTGAGGTCCTAGGAACCTTTTCCAGCTATTTTCACGATGATGTCAGTATGTTGTATGTATGTATGTATGTGTGTGTGTGTGTATGTGTGTGTACGGCTGGACCGATCGAAACGGGGTTGATGGCATTCGATTGAATTCGGCTCAACTTAGACTTCCTGAAAATTTGAACTTCATGTAAAAAGAGCTCACGCGGTGGAAGTGAACCTTTTATTTGAAAAGGAAAGATCCAATGAGAGAGATAAATTCAAGGACCGAGGAAGTACGTATTTCGTATTTAACAAATAAAAATATTATAGTAAAATCTCTTTGGTTGTACTGTTATCATCTGGCTACCTTTGAAATCATTCAATAAAGGATATTCTAATATAAAATACTGCATAATATATTCTATCTCATTCTCTCACCAACTTAATCATATTCAATAATGTGCTTGTTTCTCTATCGTGACGTATTTCCGTTTCATTAGGTTTTCAAGTCACAGCGATTCTAAAAAATGGTCACCAATAAAAAAAAAACATTCAAAGATAACAGCCAAATAAAGTAATGTAATATTCAAAAAAGGAATGTCACTCACCTATTCTTACCGTAAAATAGGTCGAAATTGTAGGAAATTATTTATTTATTTTGTAACGTGAACACAAACCTGTCATTTCCAAGAGATAATTCCCTTGATATTTTTATCTGCAGTCGAAGCTGTCAACGCAAACCGTCATGTTGCTTTTCCTGACGTTTATTAACAATAACGACTTCAATTGTGGCTATATTTTATAAAAACAAAATACGGACCGACGTTGAAGCATACTGATAAAATTGATACGTAAAGCGACGAAAATGCACCCCTTTTTATATATTTTATGATTAGATAGCAAACTGATAAAAAGAAACCATCGCTATCAATGATGTTAGTGGTATGATTGCTATTCATGTGGCGGTCTTTCGTCCACCTTACCCTACACACCGGAAAATGACTATGACAAACATTGATGCTATTGAGTCAGGAATAGACAAGGAGGTATGGATAGGAGGTGTTAGTTACGATAGTATTGACCAATCGTCCGCCTTTTTGTGAACTGCCTGGCAGAATTCTATTCTTCAGATGATCTATTCAAAAACCATCGGGCCAGGACCAACACGGGGTACGGTTTTAGATTATTCTCCACACGGTTTAGGCCACGTGTTGGTCCGTTTAAAGAATAGAGGATCTGCTTCTTGCCAGGCAGTTTGTAAGTGGTGGTCGATTGACCAAATTCATTGGTTCCCCTACAAACGTGTTTACAGGTGTCGATTAGATTTATGTATTTATGTATAACCAACATGTCGTTTTGTATAGGATTCAATTTCCGTGAGCGTCGCTCTAGCGATGGCCATAATTCTCGTAGCGGCGAGGTCCTGCACGGATATAGAGGTTACATCGCATACGTTAGCCTTGAGAGAGATATTTATGAGTGTTTCACTAGGAAAATATATACACAAGGTCAAAGACGTTTGTTAGCACACTTTCACCCTTTATTTTTTCATTTTCTCCTTACAGATAGATTGAAAAATATGTAGTATTTTCATGAATATTGTTTTGATAATAATTTTGAACGTAAGTCAGGTTAGTATTCAAAATTGTAACACATTAATATTCGTACCCGAAATAGGATCAAAACCAAACTGTAATATTTTGTCAACCAACGAAAAAACAGAGGCTTAATATGTGTAAACCAGAATCAACAGGCTATTTAGGCTTCTTAAAGGGCAATTGGTCCACCTCTCGTTCCAACCACTGTAACTTCTGTAAACCAGAATCAACAGCGGCAACCAACCTGATACCAGGTTCCAAAGAACCAAGAACCACTTTGGATTGTTTCCATCGTTGGAACTTGATTAAACTGCGTTTTAAAATAGATATTACAAATTAACTCACTTGTACTTCCAGTTCACTTCTATTTCATATCATTTTACACACCCTGCCGGTTTCGCTTAATATAGCATCATCGGGGATGTTTCGTACAGTTATATGTGTCATTGGCAAATTGTAAATAATTACAAGTTATACTGTTTAAATACTTGTGTAAGTATTTAAATAGTATAACTTGTGTGTAAGTGGGTAGTAGACAAAATATTTCAATTCAACACAAAAGTATTATGACCTGGGTTACCAAGACAATATTTTTTCCCAAAAAAAGAAGGAAATTATATTATTAGTGATATTGTATTATATGCTTATTTTACCTATGCATACATATAATTTTTTGCTCCATATAAATTTATTAATGATAAAAGTAAAATAATTTTCACAGGTTAGAATTAGATATATTTCATATTTAAATATATTCAATAAATTCTATATATTATGTTAATTTTTTTCTACACATATCAAAAGATAAATAAAGAAGATTGACAAAATAATTGCTTTATTTTCTGTAGCATCTTGAAATACCAATTATATTCATTCGAATATTTTTATGTTATTTATTTTAGAATTAAATATTTTAGTGTTAACTCCCAGGTAAAAATATTAATTTAAAAGGCTGCGATCAAATAATATTATTTTTTTGCAGTAAACTAAATGTTGCCAATCGATATTTTCCGTAAGATTAGTAGTATATTTTTTTTACCCTTAATACTTACTATTCTAGTAAAATTATTTTTAACTTAAGTCTACTTTTAACAATGATTTCTGTTTATATAGATTTTCAATCTTTTTTTTTATAGTATACTAGCTTTTGCCTGCGACTTCGTCCGCGCGGACTTCGTTTACTCCGCACTGTTCCTCCCTGTAGGTGATAGCGTGATAGTATGTAGCCTATATGTTGACCCGACCTGTTAGTAATATTCATGAAAAATTTGCAGTAAATCCATGCAGTACTTTTTGAGTTTACCCCGGACATACATACAGACAAACAGACAAACAGACAAACAGATAAACAGACAAACAAACAAACAGACAAAAATTCTAAAAATTATATTTTCTATTATCTTCTTCTTATATGCATAAGTTTACCGGCTACCTTACCGTCCAAACCGGAACACGACATCGACAAGCACTGACGCTATTGCGGCAGGAATAGGTAAGGCGGTGGTACCAACCCGGGCGAGACAATGCAGAATTCTACCATCTAGTAGCCACGACGTTAATGACTCGTATAGCCAATCGGTCGCCTTTTACGACCTGCCTGGCTGAACAGCAGTTGGCCTATTCTTCAAAGGAGCTCGGGACCAACACGGGGAAAAATCGCAGCAAAGTGTGAAATCCACGCAGATTTTGTGCGTAAACTGCAATATGTGCTTACTACCGTCACATAAGGTAACCTTTAAAACATTTAAAATCAAAATCGATCTATTTTAAAAAAACTGGATATCACGAAAAACAAATCTTGTTTATCAGTGCTCAGAAATATATGCTGTATTTACCTGACTATTCAGGCAAAAATATTATAAATATGTTTATAATATGGTGTGCTAGCACAGTCGGGTTAAATGTTATAAATTCCCTTTTTCAAATTCAGTAAAAAAGTGGGAGCTTCATCACCATTTTTATAATATTTTTACTTGAATATTCAGGTAAAAATATTATAAATATGTTAATAATATTGTATGCTAGCACAGTCGGGTTAAAATATTATAAATTCCCTTTTTCAAATTCAGTAAAAAAGTGAGAGCTTCATCAACATTTTTATAATATTTTTACCTGACTATTAAGGCAAAAATATTATAAATGTGTTTATAATATGGTGTGCTAGCACAGTCGGGTTAAAATGTTATAAATTCCCTTTTCAAATTCAGTAAAAAAGTGGAAGCTTCTATGGAGCAATGAGTGTATTCGCGTTTGAAGCGTCATAGGTCAGGGTCGTAACGGGAAGTTATTTTTACAGTTCTTTCAATTCACTCGCAAACTCTACTAAAAATTCATGAAATTTTAACTTAAATTATTGATTCTAGAAATTTTAAGCAGCTAGGAAAGTATTCAAATTCTTTGAATTTACAAAATGAATATATTAACGCTGGTTTATTTGCAAGGTGTATAGAGTAAATGGAACTGCGAGCACTCCTTTTTTTTTAAATCACCTAGATATTTATGTAGGTCCTAAATGCATAAATATGACCATTATAGGGATTTAATGAAACTAATGATTCTCCCAATGGAAACCGACAAACACCGCCTACAGACATTAAAGATGGTAATGGTGCGTTGATACCCAAGTGGCGGAATGATAATTTCATATGTATTTGCTTGCTACCTTACCCTCCAAATAGGACATGGCGCTAGCAAGCATTTACGCTATTGCGGCAGGAATAGGAAAAGCCGTGGTACCAAAACGTGTGTGAAATTTTGCAGAACTCTGCAAAGTGAAAGCGGTAAATTTTATTTTCAAATTTAAACGCGAAAAGAGAGGTTAAAAATGCACAATTTTTTTAAAGCTCCAAATATAAGCCTTATCCGCTCATGAGAAAAAAGAAATCACGAAAATAACTTTGCAGTACTAAAATTGTATAATCGATAAAATTATAATCGATTTGTAAAAATAATTTTAATCTAAATGGAAGCTTGTAAGTATAGGTAAAAGTGTATTCTTGGTTCATAATTAATTTAACCAACAGTAAATACTTATTTTACAAACTGTTTATAATATAAAAAAATATAATCAATACAATTTCAATAATCGATTAATTGTATTACATCGATTCTAATACGATTTAATGTCTGTGGATTTAATGAGAATACAGCTAAAAGTGACAATTACAACTGACATCAGTCATCACTGACAGCTCGCAAGTCGCGAACTTAACTCCTCACCAACTCCTCCCTATCTTAGGTACAGGAAGGCATCCTTTAATTTGTGGTTTACAAAAATCTGTGTTTTAGTATTATGTCAATTTATAAATGTGAAACATAGTCTCCTGTATTGGAAGTATTAGTTGCTCATATAATAGTAAACCACAGACCACATGAATACTAATAGACACGCCATTGGGAAGGAAACGTGTCGCCGCGCATATGAGCAAACACTCTTATTACTGTGAAAAATTTCATACATTTGCAGGTTATATTGTGGAAAAATAGAAATAAACCATGTTGTACTGTTTTATCATATCGAATGAGATGACAAGGTTTACTGCTGGGGACCGAAATTCATCTGAGAAACATTGAAATTTGTATACAGTGTAACAAGATAAATAATAATCCCAAATGAGGATTTTACTCAATTTTTTTACTTGTAGCGTTGCAAATTGCTTGACCACATAGTTTACCGGCTACCTTACCCTCCAAACCGAAACACGGCAACGACAATCACCGATGATGTTGCGACAGGAATACGAAGGTTGTACTACAATAACCCGGACGAGACGAAGATCTCTACTACCTAATTAGTAGTCGTAATGTAAGTTATATGTACTGGCCTTTCCTCACCTTTTACAAAATGTCTAGCAGTAAGACAATTGATTTTTATTTGAAAGGGGACGCCCAGATCGACACGAGAAGCTCGTAAAAGCGTGTTCATGGCCTCGTAAAAGAGTTACATATTCGGTGCTAAATAAACCACCGTGTTGTATCAGCGAGTTTATGTGTATGCTCCTTAATTTATTGGATGTTAGGCTGCATAATAAACAACCAAGGTCCCTTATTCAAACGAAAACTTTAAACTCAAACTCAAATGATTTTCAAATAAAGCTTTACAAGATTTTTTGACGAATAGACATTTTAAAATTACTACGGTATCGGAACGCGGCCACATACTGAAAAGATTCGGCGAAAGAAACGGTGGGATTATCTTTTTTCTGTTTTTGGAACAAGTTACTTAATGTTTAATAAACGAAACCGGTTGGGTGTACAAAATTATATGACATACAAGTGAACTGGTAGTACAAGTGAGTTTATTTCTAATATCTATTTCAAAATGCAGTTTCAAAAGTGCTGACGATGGAAAGTATCCAATTCCTTATTGTGCGCAACGCAAAAAATGGTTAGCCGGCAAAAAATGTGCGTGAAGTTAAAAAATGCGTAAGATTTATTTATAATGAGGAACTTCATTCCTCTCTGGCTCTGGTGTCCCACGACATCACACGGTTTTTTAAGAAACTACGGAACCCTACACCTGATTTACTTTTTTTTGTAAATAAACTATGTATTATATTGAGACATTAAAAATATGGTTGAATAAATTACAAGAATTGATTGAACCTCAAAGTAAGCAAATTATTTATAGGTATAGGTGTTAACGATACTGTATAAAACACTACTAGCTGACAGACAGAGTAAATTAACATGTCGTCGATGTAGTTTTTCATGCAAATTTCATCCCCTATTTCACCTCCTTAGAGGTTAATTTTTGAAAAAAATAGCCTATGTTTGACCCCAGATCTTCAGCTATTTCTATGCCAATTAGATGAAAAAATAGCCGTAAAAGCGTAACAGACAGACAGGCAGACTTTCGCATTTATAATATTAGAATGGATATCAAATATTATGTAAATAAACATCCAAACCCAAAATTACAAACATTATTTCAGGCTCATTACTTCAGGCGAAAAATCTAACTCTACCACAAAAAATATGTGTTAGTAGATTCATACGAGATTTATCAATGACGATCATTTTGGATAATAGTTTTTTGACATCACTGCACCATTATTCAAACAATTTATATTGTAGCTGAGACACCATTTTAGGGCTCAAATGTGCGTGCAAAGACCTACAAAAATATTTTTTGTAGGTCTTTGTGTGCGTGATTGTATGTATGCTAATTGAAAGATAAAAATCGATCATCGTTTTCAAACATACAGCTTTTCAAAAATCAAAATGCTATCATTTTTAATAAAATTTAAATTTTTGAACTCTATAAATTCTATTTAGCTTAGGTATCGTTTTTGTTGCTTTGCGCTTTAAAATATCTCTATTTACTCGTAAAGCGAAGTTTCACGGATAACCTGCAGGGTTAAACGGTTTACGAATTTTTCATATTTTTTTGATATTAAAAAAGTCATTCTCAATATATTATTAACGATATGTACCTAGTTTGTTTATATTTGCAATTAAATGTAGAGCATTCGCAAATACTAGGCGGAACTTATGTAGGTCATAGCTTATATAATTTAAGAAAAATCCGTATACAAATTCTAATTTATTATAGCGCTACATACAATTTTATATTCTTTTAAGTTCATTAAACCTTATTTACATCTAACTTTCTGGTAAATTTATACTTTCAAGTCGTTAATTGGTTGCGGTTTTTGCGTACGTGTGAAGGGTGCTTAAAATCCAAGAGCCACCCTCTTGCCGAGCTTGACACCTTAAAATAATCCTTGAATTATTCATAAGTTTTAACAAGAATAAACAAGACAATTAAGTCAATTTTCACAAAGAGAATTCGGCAATTTTGTTAAGAATAGCTACTTGTTCTGAATAGATTACGTTATTACCATTGATATAAAAAACCCAAGATGCACAGTCCCGAACAAAACTGACACTCAATAGTGTCCCTACTTTCATTTAAATAGTTATAGATATGGCAAAAACATATATCTTTGCATATCCAACCTTAAGGGCAAGACTTATAGTTGTTTTTACAAAGCAATATACAAAAAGAAACAAAATTGACAGTGTCGCGACCGACGCGATTCTATTTGAAATGAGCGCACAATTTAAAATTGTGTGTTCATTTTTGGAGGACGTTTTTGAGACATTAATTGTGTATCTTGGGTTTTTTATAAATAAATGGGAATAAAAAATAAACTAACATAAAAATTGTATGTTATGGAAAAAAATCTATACTATTAGTACAGGAAAAAGTGTATGTATTGTTAAAAATAGTTACCCCGTGTTGGTCCGGACTCCTTTCAAGAATAAACCAACTGCCGTTCAGCTAGGCAGGTCGTAAAAGGCGACCGATTGGCTATACGTGTTAATATCATCGTTACTACTAAGTGGTTTCTTTTTCCATCAAGAAAGTCATTTGCTTGTTCGCTATCTTATGTCTGTATGTATGATGTATGCGTATATGTATGGGTCACTAAGAGTTCGTGTGCAATGTGCATGTGCTTGACATACACATACGTTTAGTATAGAATATACACCAAACTATAAACACAACATTGTTGT
Source organism: Apodemia mormo (assembly GCA_036924255.1). NCBI lineage: Eukaryota > Metazoa > Arthropoda > Insecta > Lepidoptera > Riodinidae > Apodemia > Apodemia mormo. The sequence continues at coordinate 34,941,727 of JAUPFN010000016.1, read as the reverse complement.
TGTCTATAAGCGTCAAGCGACAACAATTCGCTTCTTTGATTCAATAACTTGACTAGTTTAAAACTTACGTTTTTTTTTTCTAATGTATTATCATAACATTCTTATGATTTGAGACAGCTAAGGTGTTAAACTTTATACGTAATCTACAATAAAGAAAAAAAATACACAAGTAAAATAATTTTTTGTAAGTTAAAAAACGCTCTTCTGTTTTGTTTTTTTTATTTGTTTTTTTATTTTATGTCATAAGAGAGAGCAAACAAGCAGATGGGTCTCCTGATGGAAAGAGTCAACCATCGCCTATAGACATCAAAGATGTTAATGGTGCGTTGCTATCTTGTGGCGAGGTATAATGCCACATGCATAAGTTTACCGGCTACCTTACCCTCCAAACCGGAACACGACAGCGACAAGAACTGACGCTATTGCGGCAGGAATAGGTAAGGTGGTGGTACCAGACCCGGGCGAGACAATGCAGAACTCTACCACCTAGTAGCCACGATGGTAGTGACTCGATAGCCAATCGGTCGCCTTTTACGACCTGCCTGGCAGAACGGCAGTTGACCTATTCTACAAAGGAGGCCGGGACCAACACGGCGAAGAAGTGTGTTTTTAAGATAACATGTTATTAGCAAATTGTGTCTTTGCATCAAAAAATACTTTTATTTGCATGCTATCCTATAATGTAAAATCAAATAAACTCAAATAGAGCACAAAAAATTACACGTATAACAAAAGTCGACTGCTTAAAAATGTATTAGAAAAATTGTGTATAATATACAACATAAATAAGAAAAACTATATACCCGTACTACATTATATACATATTTTTCTTAGTGCATACTAAGGCAAAATAAAATACATTGTACTTTTTTATATCATAAGATAACAAACAAGCATATGGGTCTCATGATGGAAAATAACAACCATGGCGATGGTTGTCTCTTTCCATCACGATAATGGAAGGATATTTGGTATCTATAGATGTCAAGACACCAAAAATGTTAATGGTGCGTTGCTATCCTTGTGGCGGTCTTAATGCCACATACGTTTACCGGCTACTTTACCTTCCAAACTTAAACACGACAGTAACAAGCGCTGACATTATTGCGGCAGGAATAGGTAGATAAGGCGGTGGTACCAGAGTGCTAAGTGTGAGTTTTTCTTTTCGCATTCGATCGTGAGCGCGTTTGGATTTTACTAGGAATTTGTATGTGATTTGTACAGCGCCACCTACTGGTAAACGTGAGAAACCAGTTTACCACTAGGTGGCGCTGTACAAATCACATACAAATTCCTAGTAAATTCGAAACGCGCTCACGATCGAACGCGAAAAGAAAAACTCACACCCTCAGTATATAATATTAGTCTATGACTCACACTTAGCACTCAGATTCAGGCGAGACAATGCAAAACTAGTTTACTAAAACAAAATATTATACATTGTAGTACTTACATTTTTTTCCGGCTAAGCAAAAGAGCAGAACATTTTTGGGTGACACGAACAGTTAAATAAATAAAAACTATTATATTCATTTAACTAATTTACAGAATATACAACTAAAACAACATTTATTTCCGCGTACCTCACTAATATAGGCTAGTTTTTATCTTAGAAAATTGTAGTTATTTCTTGGTATTTCAAAAAAAATAAATCACACTCCGGGCTATATAAATATGGGCCACAAGTTTAATTTAGCCGTTACCAACAGCTACTAATAGTTGCAGTTTATTTATTACAGCGCCATCTATCCTGCTGATAATAAATAAGTTTAATAATAATCCAGCTGAATGCAATTTATGTATATATATTTTTATATTAAAACATTTGTACTTTTATATTTTCGTTAGGAAAAAAACCAATAATTACTGGACCTATTGTAAAAATTGTTTTACCATTAGGAAGCTACACTACCCAGAAGTGACGTAGTCTACTTTCTTACCCGACTATGCAAAAGGAAGTAATGATTTTGGGTCACGCAAACGAAGTCACGAGTAACAGCTAGTAGTACATATAAATGGACTTGTACTATTTCACAATAAATTGATATTTATTATTATTCAACCAATTTTACTCCCATAAGCATCATATGATAGGATAATTACAACTGTTATCGTAGTTAAACTTAGTACATACGAAGTTAACAGATGTAGTTGTCCTGGTGATTCTAATGGAAGTAAAACTGGTTGGATAATAATACCCATTAAGTTAGCAAGAAGTGTTAAATATTGTTATCTAACCGGATTTTTTGTATGTTTGGATGTTTGTCACTGTAACACACAAAAACAGCTGGAGTGATTTAGATAAAATTTGGTACACAGGTAGATGATGACTTGGAATAGTACATAGAACACTTTTTGAAACCTATGTTGCTCTCATGGAAATATACAAAAACTTTTATTATGCGACTAGTATCCATATAATACGTAAAGGGAAAACTTTATGCCTCTTTTTAAGATAATTGCGCAAATAATAGAGTATGACGCAATATTTGCCTGATTACACTTGTACTGTAAAATAAATTGTAAAAAAAATTTATAACGAAGCTAGTTAGCATACAATTAACTTTTGTTTGAGATATTTGGCCCAGAGGATATACAAACCACAATAAACTGTTTATATTTTGCTTTAAATAATTAATAAATCTGTTCTCCAAAGAAACAGCTGCGAAATGCATAAAAGTTTTTATGTCTTACATTATTCTCCACTTTTCTAACAATTATTTGCCCCGGAGGAAACACAGACTGCAAAGTTATTTTACAATGGCTTCCCGGAATCTGCACAAATTATTGTTTTATTAAACTTTGCAATTTTATTCTAAGTAAAATTAGAGCCCGTTAATTATAAAAAAAGTAATTTTCAACCATGTTTTCAAAAAGAAGGTTTTCATTCCGGATATTTCTATGTTTATATATCATTTCAAACAAAAGTTAATTAAAAAAAAATTCAACTATGTTTTCAAAAAGGAGGTTTTCATTCCGGATATTTGTATGTTTATATATAAATGAATGTTTGTTTGTATGTCCATTATAGAATAGTAAACTATGCATTTGATATAGTGATGATCTTTGATAATTTTGATGAACTTTGCTGTTATTGTGCACGAACTCACGAAGATTTCTGTGTTGGTAATATAATGTCTTTCCTTCAAATTTATTTTAGATGGTGGCGTAGCAACGCACACAGGGTACAGCTAGTGTGTTTGTTACATTTTCGCCGTGGTAGCGTCTTATAAATCGATGAATACCGGCTATACGCATAAAAAAACATACTCATTGTGTAACACGTACATCTGAGCCGTGAACAAGAGCGTGGAACAGGCGATAGAGAAAAGCTCTTTGTTTCTTATGACGTCATCACGTATAATTTTATTGACAAATTATAAAATTGTAAATTTAATTTAATTAATATTATTTTGACATTGAAATTTATATATTAACGTTAGAATTTTGACATCCAATTAAATTCATTATGACTTTGAAATTTATACAATGAATGCAATGTTGTTGCACATGTTTTATTTAATAATTTAAGACTAGAAATTTTAAAAAGTAACTATTTTTAAAGAGAACTGTTAAAAAATAATAATTAATTTGTTTAATAATTATATTGCACGTCGTATAAGCAGAATGTAGTGCACTAATTATGTTTTATATTGTAACATCCTGATTTACCTATGTTCAAGCAATAAATAAATTATGATTATGATTATAAAATTATCGTCCGTAAACCGACTTTACAGAAAAGCAATTTTTTTAAACAAATTTATTATTTATTTTTGAACCGAACATTGGTCACGTATAATGTGTGTTCTACGCAATAGGTCGCTGCCGAATTGCCGCTGAACTTACGCTCAACTGAAGTATGGCTGTATGTTATACCACAACCACAGATTATTATATATCGCAACGCAATTTTAACATCAGTAAATAATAGTAATAATAAAGTGAAATAGCATTACAGGAGTAATCATGCCAAACTTCGGTCGCGTACCTTCAGCATTGTGTATTTAGATACTTAAAGTTACGAATGTGAAGTAAGCAAGATGTTGTAAGAAGATCAGTTAAAACCAAGACGTGGTAGGCAGAAATCTATCCAATTCAATGGAAAATTTGGTTCAATCAATCAATAATTTATTACAACAAATATTGTACATACATAGGCGCTACATCTTAATATGTATAAATTTTATTTTTTAAATTATATACAATCAATAAATCATTACAAGATCTTTTGAACAAAACTTAATCAAACTTTATAGTGGCTCTGAGTCAGAAGTTATACTATTTGCAAAATATGTAACGCAGTAAAATTACCTAAAAATGGCGGCACTTCCTCTTACACTTCCCACGAAGTATTGCAATCCGCACTTAACTTATAAAAATTTTTGATTATTTAGCTATCCAGTGGTATAATCAGATTTTGGATGTTGGTGATAGTTATGTAGATATAACTGTATCCCCTAATTTTGTTATCATCAGCTTTTTGAAGTGTCCCCCCTATAAAGGCAAATTTAAAGACGCATTCACGTCAAAAAAACTCATCATTAGAAACTACAATATATCTGATTCAGACTGAGTATTGTTACCACAAATTAGGTAACAGCATCCAGAATTCAAATTTCAAGTACACAATCGACTATCTAACCATTTGCATTTAATGCACTCCGATATCGATTTAAACTGGCGTTTCGAACCGAAAATGATAAATTTAATTTTGTTTACATTTAGAGCCAGCAAATTAGAATTTCTTGTGCACTATGCCTTCCTTATTATTAATCCGGGCTTCTTGCTATGGTAGATGGAAGAAATCTACGCCAGTAGAGATAAGCTCGCCTTTGATTTTATACGGTTCCGAAGTAAACTTAGAATCCTCATAGTTTCGCTATGTCCGTTCGTCCGTCTGCAGTCTAGCGCAGACATCCTTTTAACTAGAAAACTGTAATTTAGCACAAATTTTCATACGAGTATTAATCACAGGCACAACGTGGTAACACAAAACCTCGAAATATATTTTTTTCGGGTAGTTCTCTCTACTACACGTAACGTTATTTTTTCCGGTTACGCCATAATTGGAGTATCGTTGGACAAATTTAAAAAAAATATAAGTATTATTAAGCAAGTCTGTGAAAACGCTATTTCGATTTGGTGCTTTAAAATGCTAATTTTTTGCTGAAGTCAAGTGCATCTACTAGCTAAACGATTGGTTAGGTTAGGGGGTAGGAAAAATGTTAAGTAGGTTAGATGTTCATCGTACGAAACAATAAAATTCCGCATTATTGTGATGGGAAACTTCGAAACACTACATTCCGCATGACCCAACATGCACTTTACCAATTTTTCTTGTGGTATTATGGTGTGTACTGTGTACATTAAAGTGTTAAATAAATAAACTATTACTCAATCAGACAACATCACACCAAAGTTCTATGTTTACTACCGTGTCTTTACGTTTAATATATGTTATATCGAAACTGGATGGATTTTTAATGTTTTTTTTTTTTTGTATCATAAGATAGCAAACAAGCAAATGGGTCTCCTGATGGAAAGAGTCAACCATCGCCTATAGACACCAAAGATGCTAATGGTGCGTTGCTATCTTATGGCGAGGTCTAATGCCACATGCATAAGTTTACCGGCTACCTTACCCTCCAAACCGGAACACGACAGCGACAAGCACTGACGCTATTGCGGCAGGAATAGGTAAGGCGGTGGTACCAGACCCGGGCGAGACAAAATGATGATTAGATGGATGGAAGTTTATGTAACTCTACGATTTTATAAAAAATACTATTATCATATACACATAAACACATATTTCTAAAATGACAAAAATCGCTTTGTTGCATTCGCATTCATAAATCTCTTCATATACACAGTAAAGTTAGCAATTTTAATAATAAAAAAATATGAACGCAACCGCGAGTGTGAGCTAGTTTTGGTTAAATTTTAGTAAAACTATTTCATTTCAACTACACGTAATGAAATTCCACTAAAGCGGAGAATTCACTAGACGGATGGCAATCCCGTCGAACTTTGTTACTATAAACACAGTATACTGGAGACTAACAGTAGCCAATCTACATACATGTGATATTCGAGCAACGCACACATAGACACCTCTCACGGACGCGATATCTCGGAATGGTTCGGGACAGTTTGTTCCGCACCAGTCCGAGATATCGCGTCCGTGAGAGGTGTCTATGTGTGCTATGCTCGAATAACACTTGTATGTAACATTGACTTCTGGGTAGTCTCTAAGTATTCTGTGCCATAGATCTGAGCAAATGTCTGTCAAGTGTATTACCGACGCGGGCCGTCCAGCCTAAGTCCGGCGGGCATGTCTGCAGGCTTGCCCGCGGGCATGTCCGTATAGTGAATTCCACACTCAAGTGACCAGTTGCATATAGTTGCGCCCTGCTCGCTGCATTATAAAAGTTGTTGGCGAAACCCACGGGGAAAACTTATTTCTTCGGGATAAAATGTATCCTATGTGCTATTTCAGGTCACCATGTACCAGTGAGCCAAATTTCGTCTAAACTGGCCCTGCGTTTTTGCGTGATTGAATAACAAACATATGGATGTTCAAACATCTAAACTTTCGCACTTATACTGGTAATCTTAATATACATAAATGACGTGTCACTTTGTTTGTCCGCTATATATTTTTTATTTTATTTTAATTCTTTTATTTAATAGAGGTTTTTTTTCATATAATGAAAATGTCAATCTCATCGTAACTTATTCTATGTTATCCATAACTTTTTCTAAGATCTAGATTGCTTACATGAATGTTACAGCATCCTAGCTGCGCCAGATGTTGGCTCAGCTAAGAGACTATTATACAGACCCACATCATTTTTACTTAACTTATTTATATTAATAAATCGTGTACGTTTCTCTGCGTTCCTGACACATTCCCCTTAAATGTGTTGAACGTCATCTATATTTTCACACACGTCGCATTTCGGAGATGTTTTTTTCATGAGAAATGCAAAGCTGTTACTTGTAATGTGTCCGGAGCGCAGCCTTGCTTTTATGAGTTTTCTGCTTAAACCACATATAGAAAATCAGGGTACGTGAGGCGGCTCAGCCTGCACGGTCTTATACCATATACCTTTAATTGTTTGCCCGCTGTGGATTCCTGAACTACAGAACCTATTTCAATGAAATTTTGTGAATATCTACAGTTTGGTCCAATTTAAATGATAATAATATAGTTTTTATCTCAATTACTCCTCCCCCTTTCTTAAATATATCAACAAAATATTCAATACAAGTAATTTTTATGGCAAAACAACGTTTGCCAGGTCAGCTAGTATTGTTACAGATACCATAGATTACTGGGTGGTAGGGTTCCGCAACATCTCGCCCGGATATTTGGTCTTCCTCTCCTTCTTACCTGTTCCTGCCACAATAGCGTCAATGCTTGTCATTGTTGCCCCGGTTGGAAGGTAAGGTAGCCGGATACACGGATAGCAACGCACCAATAACATCTTTATTGCTGTAGACGATGGTTTTTCTTTCCATCAGGAAAATCATCTGCTTGTTTACTGTCTACTAACACAAAAAATGTGAAGTTTTTAAATATTTTTTAAAGGCTTTAAACTTTACAGGTATTTGATTTATGCCTTTGTGACCCTTATTTAAAACGCTTTAAGGGAAGAATTTCGTAAATTATTTTCTTAGTGAATGTTTACGCTACAAAAGGATCTTTTAAATCTTTTAAGTAAAGATTTTGACGCCAAAGTAAAATCAAAGATGTGATTACCGATAAATATTATTAAAACAACGTTTATTTCGTTCATTATTAAAATAACTTTTATCGTAAAGGTGATTATGGTTATTTTATACTTTTAGTTAGCAGTATTTCGTGGAATTGCATTTGTTGCTTAATCGCTATTACAATATCATAAGCCTGAAGATGGCGTAAAAAAGCGTAAAAATTATTTGACAGATATACAGGTTCACTGTTGAAAAACTGTACTTACTGAAGGAAGATGTTTAGTACTTGATTCTGATACCTAAGATGTAAAAATAAGTTCTTAAATTTTGACTTAATAATGCAATAAACATATTTAGTATACACCCGCGCATGACCCATTTTTACCGACCTCGTAACATGACGGTACAATATGCGGTGACTATTATTACAACCTGATTACCATCGACCATTAGGTGTTTTGCAGACGACGGGGCGGGACGGGCTTTTATCCGCGAAGCAATAAAGACCGCGTCTGCCCGTCGATGTCTGCAGCTGCCCTCACCGCGTACACAAAGCACACGACGGGCAAAGGCAGTCAGTTCAGGACGTTCCCATACTCCAGGAGTATAAATTATTTGGCATATTTGGTACCACAATTTCTTTTTTTTTCAGGTACGTCGTGATATTCTTTTAACGACGTATCGTATATGGGCAATCTTTTCTGCACTTCAGCAATTAAATCATCTACATCGATGACATCCATCAATAAAAAGAGCGTGGCGCGGACTGAGCTAGCCGCCCCGCGCCGCCGTCTGCGTTACTGCATATAAACTGGTTTGTGTGATCCACGGCGGGCAGCTGCGGACATCCCGCGCCGCCAGTGCCCGCCGGGTACTTGCGACGCGGTTTTTTTGCCCTCTGTGTGCTTTGGTAATATAGGATTCCCATTGTGCTATCGTTCGCGGCGAAATTGACCGGCCCGCCCCGCCCCGTCGTGTGCAAAGCGCCTTATTGACTAGGTGTCACGGGCGGACAAACATATGACGTTGTTTGGGAGCCCGCGCACTAAAGCAGCCAAGAACTTGTTTCACTGGTTGTCGCAGCCTGGCTGCGGAGCCCGGCTGCCTAGTGCTTGGGCGCACTTAGTATCATCCTCACAAAACAAAAAAAACAAGTGTCATCTATTTAGTCTGTGATCGAGTGATAATAAATATTTTGCTTTATTAATGTAAGCAAACGTTGTTCATCTTTTAACCTTTAAGTTGTTAAAATTAAATTATCTTCATGATAAGATACAAAAACGTATTATATCATTGTTGGCGATATATTACGTCGTGTGGCTTAAATAGTAATAATTGTGAATTCAAGTTATATTAATCTTTAAAAGATTTTCGTGAATTTTAGCGTTGTAAAAAGTGTTCGCGATTTACAGGAAAAATTTACAATATGATAATTATCTATCACCGATGCGATTATATGCGATGTTTTTGAGGCGAACTTTGTACGGACATCATTCTCCTTTAATAACAACATATATCTTTTACTGCCAACTTAAAGGCTTCTGCTTACAACTTTGTTTTTAGAAATAAAACAGAATCGAATTTAATTTCACAATGTAAGACGCGAGCTTGTAAAATTTTTAGGACACAGGTTGGCATTGCAAAACAAATTGCAAGTTTAATGACAATTCTTGTCTCATATTTATAGAGTCAGCTTTTCCTGGAGCTGAAACGGGGTAATAAAATATCTGGATGGGTACAGTTAACGTCGAAAATATAATGGTAAGCTCTTTTGAAATTGAAAATTTTGTAATGTATGTAAGCGTGTGAAGCGAAACTTTAGTATTTGCAAATATTCTTCGCGTAATATAAAAGCGTTTTAAGGAAATCAACCATAAAAGCATTGACTGCAATTAACTAGTTGCTAAAAAAGTTAGCTTCAAAGAAACTGGAGGTATTGAATGTGCAAGACTTCACATCTGGCCATATGCTTATTTTACATAGTATAAAGCACAGACTACATGAATACTAATAGACACGTCATTGGCAAGAAAACGTGATTGTACATATATTAGGTATATCATGAAGATATAGAAATAAATCATGTTGTAGTGTTATATCATACCGAATGAGATGATAAGGTTTAAAAATTACCCTTTAAATGATTTTATTTCATCGGTAAATACTATACTCTGTATTTATGTGGTTAAATGCAAGCTACACCGACAAACTAAGAAATCGTCTTGAAAGGAGTATCCATTTAATCCGTGGTATAAAAGGAAGTCGCTTCCGCCGTACGTTTGCTTAGATCTTTTAAATTATGCAACGGATTATAATGCGGTTTTCATCAATATAGAGTGATTCAAGAGAAAGGTTTATATGTATACTGTTAAAATAAATACATGCATAGTATTGTAGAAAAAAGTCGAGACTTTCGAACATTTGTCGTAAAACATTTCTGTGCGCTTACATTGCCCCGTGTGAAGCCAGGTCGATTTGCTAATGTTTGGCCACATGTCGAGTATTGTTTGCGCCTTCGGGTCGGCGTATTTCAATATTAAACCCTCCAATTTGATAAAATTCAACGTAAAGTGGTACTGCTTGTCGAAAATCCCACTTTACTAGCGGTCTTGAACCACTAGTGATCGAAGAGACATTGGATCTTTATGTATGTTCTACCGTCTGTATAATTGGGAATATTCTGATGAGCTTTAGTGCCAGCATCCACCTTCCGCCATTGATTTATACGCTATAGTGAGAGATTCCGTCCACGCCGTATTGACGATTAGTTATGCACAACTCTTCGATTTGCTCGTACCTTTATACGAACAGTCAAACTCTGAAACAGCTTACCTTATACGCTTATTTCAAGTAGCTTTGATATTGGAACTTAGAGGAGCAAACAAGCAGATGATTCTCCTGATGGACAGAGACTACCATCGTATATAGACACCAAAGATGTTAATGGTGAGTTTCTATCCATGTGACAGGATGGTAATGCCAGTGACAAGCGTTGACGCTATCGCAGCAGGAATAGGTAAGACGGTGGTATTGAATCCAAGTGAGACGTTGAGGAACTCTATAATCTCGTAGTCACGATAATAGTGACAGATATAATCAGTCACCTTTTACGAATTGCCTGGCAAAATAGCCTACGGTTTATTCTACAAAAGAGGCCTAGATGTAAATGGCCAATATGACCGCCCCGTAATAGAGTGGCTGACCGATGACCGACGACGGCCCTGAAAACCCTGAAGACGTAATTTGATTACCGACAGGGGCAAGAATTTGTGTGATGTGCATTGATGATTGTATTTCTGGGTTTATGTGCTTACTAAATAAATGTCAACTAACACCTATAACACAAGCAAAATAATCTCCTTACTTCGAGATTCCGAAGCCGCCATTACACTTTGTTAGTCAGGAAAGAAAGAAAGAAAGAAAAAAATATTTATTTGCAAGAATATGGATGTTACAAGTTGTTAAAAATTAATTAAGTTACCAAGATAATCTACAATTATATGGCGTGTAACATTAAATATTTTAAAAAATATCATTTTATAACATTACATTTAAAACATTGTATCGATTTTTTAAAATTACTACCGGATCGGTACGCGGCCACACACTGAGAAGATCCGGCGGTAGAAACTCAGCGGGCTGGTCTTTTTTTTCTCTATTTCATGTACCTTTACTTACTAATGTACAAGAATGATTTCATATTACAAGAGTCATTTTTATAATTACAAGTTTAATTTTTTGTATAACTAAAATTTTTATAAATTACAAAGTTTTCACCATTTACAAAATTTTACTAAGTATATTGAAATTTTTTAAGGCGATATTGGCTAAAAATTCTTTAATATCATAATAAGTTTTATCTAACATCAAATCAAACAACTTTTTGCGAAATGTATTTATAGGCTATTGTATGATTCTGACATTTTTTCTATAGGTTTTGACAATTAAATATAGATAGTACGTCCAGGTCGAAACCGGCTAAACATCTGAGTTTAACCGGTTTCGACACTCAAAATAAAATTTTATATGCTCTGACAGGTCTGAGGAAGTTTGTTAGACATAGGATAGCAGTTGTCAAGAACACACCTATTAGCGAGATGTGAGCAAAACTGCCGCTAGCTAGTTTCGCACTTAAAAGAGATTTTATTGTTTAATCTGTGGTCGAATTTAGAGTACAAAGCGATCACCAGTAATAGTAAATCCTATTACTGGTGATCGCTTTGTACTCTAGTAGTACAGTAAATCCTATTACTGGTGATCGCTTTGTACTCTAAATTCGACCACAGATTAAACAATAAAATCTATTTTAAGTTAGACAACAGACTTTGGACCATAGATATATTATATACTCAAAGGTGTATATGTTATCTTGTATGTCACATGAATGTAATGTGGTAATGTTTATTTTTATGAATGTGTAAATTTAATGTATTTCTGGTGCATATTATTTAAGTAGATTTTGTCCGCGACTTCGCTCGCGGTAAATTCATTTTAAAAATAATATGATGAATATGACAGATGAATATGACAGACAGAATGAACTTATTATGGTTATGTTTCGTTCAGTTTTGGCGTCAGTGCTTTACTGCATCTATCTCAATAGCGCCAATTTGAATTTCTACCCGCCACGCGGATGGCAGCGCGATAGTAATGTCTTTGTTGTCTAAGGACGATAGTTATCTCTTCATTAAGAGAATTAACCAACCTAATAATCCAAAGAAAACACGAAAGAACAAAGAATTTTGAATTGTTCGGATTAATTCCTGCCGCTTAATTCAATCATGGGACATCGCGTCAAAATTTAAAGTTTCATCCTCACCACTTCGATGTCTGGAAATCCACAACCGTGCACTTTTCGCTTCATTTTCTGCCTAGCACTACTCCTTTGTGGAATAAATTACCGGTGGGGGTGTTTCCGAACAAATAAGATTTTGAGATCTTCAAGAAAAGAGATAACTCATTTTTAAAAAGCCAACAATGTAACTGCAAGACCTCTAGTATTGTGTATGTTCATGGGTAGCGGTGATCACTTACTATCAGAGTGCTAAGTGTGGGTTTTTCTTTTCGCATTCGATCATGAGCGCGTTTCGAGTTTACTAGGAATTTGTATGTGATTTGTACAGCGCCACCTAGTGGTAAACTGGTTTCTCACGTTTACCACTAGATGGCGCTGTACAAATCACATACAAATTCCTAGTAAACTCCAAACGCGCTCACGATGAATGCCAAAAAAAACTCACACTTAGCACTCAGATGCATTCCTTGCTCGTTTGCTACTCGACAGTAAAAAAATGATTTATTTTAGGAGCTAACTGTACTCTCTACACATGTTAAATAATATTTCATTTAAATTGCACACATCGTACAGTACACAGAATAACATTGTCATTCCGTATATCTCGCATTAAATTACTACTCACAATGGGTTTGGGAAATGAAACGGGATTGTTTTGTTATTATTTAGCATTTGCCACAGTTATTTGCAATTTAAATCACACCCGGAATTACAATATTTCGTTAAGTGTTTTTGAATGATGCTTAATACTTCAATATTCTAATGTAATGTTATATATACTTCTAATCTAAATAGTAATGTCTGCATAACAAAATTTAATGTACTTTCTTCATAGATAAGGAAAAGCTTTTCCGATGATTATTTTGAGTTTAATAGTGCATCAAAAAATTACGTATAGCCTTCTATTTCACTTCCTGACTGTACTCAATTCTTATTATTCTATTTCTTACACCTTTTATAATTAAATATTACATGATACCATCTAGCAATGAAATATAATTAACATCGAATTCTTATTTATTTATTATTTATTAAACACTTTATTGTACACAAAACATTTACAGTAAACAATAAAATGATGTATATTAAAACAAAAGGCGAGCTTATCTCATATCAAGATTTCTTCCAGCTAACCCATATGTAGAAAACAGTAGACAAACAAAGACACTTGTGCACATATTATTAACACGGCATAATAATAAAACATACAATTAATAGCAAATGTGGCCTTAAAAGCTATTAACAAAAAAAAAACTAAAAAGAAGAGATAAAAAAATAACACACTTTAAAAGACAAGAAAACAAAATAAAAAATAATACAAAAATTACACAATTAACTTGCTAACTACTTTCGCGTCAAATAATAATCATGTAATCGTGTTTTAAAGATGGATAACGATTCACTGGTACGAATGTTAGATGGAAGTGAATTCCATAGGCTAACTGCTTGAACAGAAAAGGAATTAGAGAAAAAATTAGATTTGAAGGAAGGGTAACGTAAGAGAGAACTGACATTAGCACGACAATTACTACTCGGGGAATGAAGAAAGTGAAAACGCTCACGAAGATAAATTGGGGATCTAGGGTTATGAAGAATATTATAAAGTAAACAAAGAAGATGAGTATTCCTGCGAAGACGTATGGGTAGCCACTTAAGTTGAGCACGAAATTCCGAAACATGATCATATTTACGGAGACCAAAAATGTAACGGATGCACAAATTTTGCATCCTCTCAAGTTTATCTACTAACCCTTCAGTGGCATCAAGAAAACACGAGTCAGCGTAATCAATTATTGGGAGAATCAGTGTTTGCATTAAAGTTATCTTTGTTTTCAGCGGTAGCAAATGTTGCAATGGCTTCAGAGAATGGAAAGAGAAGTAAACTTTTTTGCAAATTTTGTTGATATGAGCCTCCCATGACCAGTCTTTAGAAAAAATAACACCTAAATTCTTAACGGTAGACAAGAAAGGAATTCGAGTGCCATTGTAAACAATTGGAAGAATATTAACGTTATTTAACAATTTGTGCATATGTCTATTACCAAAAATAATCGCTTGGGATTTGGAGGGATTTACTAAAAGTTTGAAGTTGCCCAAGCATGAATCGCATCTAAATCTCGATTGATGGCACTGACCGCATCATTTATATCCATGACACCTGCTTGGCAATACAGCTGAAGGTCGTCTGCATATAAATGAAATTTACTTGTTATAATTGTAGAGATGGCATCAATAAAACTCGTCTTTTAAGGGTTCTGTACGTTATAAGGACAAAACGAAACCCATATAACCCAACCCCCTTTGGTCGAGTGGTTAGCGACCTTGACTACGCAATCAATGAGATCCGGGTTCGATTCCCGGCAGGGACAGGCATTTGTGTGATGAGCACAGATGTTTGTATCACTGAGTTTGGGTGTTTATTAAATATATTAGAGTGTTTATATATTTATTTCTATGTACAGTATCGTTGACTGACACCCATACTACAAGCATATAATTTGCTTACTTTGGGGTTAGGTCAATTCGTGTAATTTGTCCAGTGATATTTATTATTATTATTATATAAGATCACTTTGTTGTCATCTATCTGTCTGTCAAAACCCTTTTTCTAAAGAACGCGTAGAGGTACCAATTTGAAATTTATATCAAATACCCGGGTTTACGCCTCCTTCCATTTATTAAAAAATCAAACGTCAACGCGATTAAAAGATATGACCATTTACATCGCATATTTTGCGATGTCAAAAGGAAATCAAAACCTATAGGTTACCTGACGTTGACTTATAATTATGAAATGTATGTATAGCTAAGTTTACCTACAAGTTTGTGAGGAACCCTCGGCACCTTTGCGAGTTTAACTCGCATTGACAGGCTTTTTTGTTTTGTAAAGTTAAGTAGGCATATACAAGCCGACTGTAATGTATGTAATAAAAAATATTCTTTTCTTTAACATAATTTAAACTCACTACATAATGATTGTCTTCATTATTTCAGGTACATTGCAATCGACGTCATAAAAGGAAACAAAAGTTTTAACGAGTAGATTTAAGACTTAATGGTTTCAAGCTTCAGCCCTGTTGAGCCCAAAAAAACGTAAGTTATACGCTACATTTTTACATTAATGTTTTACTGTTACGAGTTTTTAAAAATACTAGCGGTCACCAGTAGCCGAAATTCTAAACTAAACAATAAAATCTGTTTTAAGTTTGACAACTGACTTTAGCCGTAATGAAAATAGTATTGATGTGTGACGTGTGTTACTATCATGTATGTCACTTAAATGTAGTGCATTTACCGTTTATTTTTATTGTTTTCATTTATATGTTTAATATTCTTAAGAAAGTTCAATAATCAGTACTAAAACACGCAAGTTTAACAACCTAGTACAGGATAAACTTGTTTCTGTACAAGTTTGATAAAAAAATTATAAGAAAATATATTTAATATATATATCTATACATATAATAAAATCGTAGGAAAGTCAAAACTGTACATTGAATATTTTTCTAAAAGAATACTTGGGGCGTGATCTGCAAGCCAAAAATATAGCTTTTAGAATTTTTGTCTGTTTGTCTGTTTGTCTATATGTATGTCCGGGGTAAACTCAAAAATGGATTTACTTCAAATTTTGCATGAATATTACTAACAGGTCAGGTCAACATATAGGCTACATATTATCACGCTATCACCTACGGGGGAGGAGCAGTGTGGAGTAAATAAAGTCCGCTGGGACGAAGTCGCTGGCAAAGTAAAATATATTAATAATATTTCAGTAGCATGTTGTAACATGTATTTATATGTTAATATAAATATATAAATTGCAAATATTACCTTGATTTTATATGAAAAAGGTTTAGTTTCCGTCTGCACGAGAAGCATTTCAACATTTTTTTCTATTCTGAAAACCGATAACCGAATTCCCTCGAGATAAAGATTGAATTGAATATTGAAGCATACTTATTTTCACAAAGACCCATCGTAAACCAATACCCTTCCGTTAGTAAGGAGCTTATAGCAATTACGTTGAAGATTGATGATTTTTTGCAGTTATCCGAGGAATTAAGCCTTTTAGATAGTAATAAAACTTTATTTATATGACCTATATGTACATTTACGCTAGGTTAATATAAAACCTTAACGTTAATATTACCACAAATTCACAATATACTTACTGACTATTTCGTAGCTGTGGTTTTAGCAATTGATTGCTAGGTTTCCAGACTGAAATTGAAGTTGCCGTCAGATCCAAGATCACAACAGATATCTATTTATTCTACGTACAAATTTACTACACAATAGGTTACTTTTATTTTTCTATAGAAAACGGGGAAAACGAGCAAGAGGTGCATCTGATGGTAAGTGATCACCGCCGCCCGCAACATCCGCAATACCAGAGGTCTTGCAGTTGCGTTGCCGGCCTTTTTTTAAGAATGAGTAAGCTCTTTTCTTGAAGGTCCCTATATCGTATCCGTTCGGAAATACCCCTGCCGGTAATAGATTCCACAACAGAGTAGTGTGAGGTAAAAAGTGTCGGGAGAATCGCACTGTTGTGGATTTCCCGACATCGAGATGGTGGGGATGGAATTTCAAATTTTGACGCGATGTCCGTCGGTGGAATTCGGCGGCAGGAATTAATCCAAACAACTCTCTCTGCGTTTTCGATCGTATTTATTTATCAAAATAAGTACGATAGAAAACGCAGAGTGAATCTACATCTCTGCCCAATGCCAAAGAGTCAAGCTGTTTCGAATTAGCCTGGTCGTCAACGATTCGAACCGCTCTACGCTGAATGCGATCAAGAAGAAGAAGCTGGTAATGCTCCGGCCCAGAGATGAGAAGAGTACTCCATGTGAGGCCGAATATGTGCCTTATAAATTTGAAGGCGATGGGCCGGAACGAACTACTGTCTTGCTCTACTGAGCACACCGAGCTTTTTGGAGGCTAGTTTAGCCTTGCCTTCTAAATGACTGCGAAACTGAACGTAACTAGATATGTCGACTCCCAGGATTCCGACACTAGCTGAGGCTGTCAGGAGAGTATCCTCAAATCGAGGTGATACGACAAAGGGTGCCTTTTTAGCGGTGAACACGCAAAGCTGTGTCTTCTTAGGGTTAAATGTGACCAGGATTTGATGACCCCATTCCGAGACATCGGTAAGTCGATTCTCGACTCCAGACATAAGCTTGTTTTGGCACTTTTCGACGTGTTCCTGGGGAATACCGTTACGGCCGGAGTATGTAGCATCACCAGTAGAGAGCTGCAGCAAATTTCGAATACTGCAGGTAAGTTGGAATACCTTGAATACCTAATTATTATAAGTGCTATCTTTGTTTTCTTCTTGTAAATTTATCGTCATACGCCATATGGAGCTAATGAATTCTAAAAAAGCGACCGTCATATTGACATTCCAGCTATAGAAGCGAAACGTCAAATTTCAAACTTTTTTCGGTAAGAAAGCACTCATCGATAATAATTAACTATGATACATAAAATCTTTATTGTAATTGCGATATTTTTAGTTGATGGTTTTACTTTTATTTTGTTAATATTTCTGAAATTAAAAATGTAATATGAAATTTTAGGTTAGATTATTATGTTAATTTGGAATACCGAAAGTGAATAATTTGGGATATTCCAAATTTTATGTACATTTTTGTAAGAAGATATCAACTCTTGTTTTTTTAGTAATGTCTGCATCCCATAAATACAGCGAAAGAAAGAAGTGGGAGAAGGATATGTCCGCTGCGATTATCGCTGTTCGAGAAAAGAAAATGGGAAACTTGAAGGCAGCTAAACACTAACGTTCTCAGGTCTACTCGCTTTCGATTTGTTAATGATAATGACTCCTTGACTGAAGTTGTAATGAATAAAGTTATTGGTCGAAGGCCAATTTTGGGTACAGCTATTGAAAACATGCTTGTTGAGTACATATTAACAATGAAGAATAAATTTTATGGGCTGACCAGAATGGATTTGCGTCGGTTGGCATATCAATTAGCTATAAAAAATATTATTGCTTAATAATTATATTAGTGTAATCTATTATAAAAATGTCTATTATAAAAATTATTACCAAGAGAACTGAAAACTATAAAACTGTTACAAAAATAAGAAAATTATTAGATAGTAAGGAAAAGTGTAAGCAAAATCAAAGAAAAAAAGGTGATCATAATTTGGAATACTATATTCCAAATTATCTGCATCATAAGTCAAATGAAACTTTTGAAGTTTTTTAGGCTGATCAAAAGTTTGATAATTTTCTTAGTTTTTGTTTAGTTTTATTCTTTCTATTATTAAAGTTTATTAATTTTCTAACCATTTGATGTATCTTTTATTGGGCTAAGCCATTTACTTCTCTACTTATTCCCAAAAAACCAACCAGAAATTTGCTGCAGTTTCTCTACTGTCGTCCGCATAGCAATGTATGTTGTGAATTCGCATCGTGTCATTGATATGCAGAAGGAACAGTGTCGGTGATAACACGCAGCTTTGGGGAACACCAGCATTGCCAGATTTAAGGTCGGAGCACGCACCGTCGACTACGACCTTCACTCCGATCATCAAAAAACCGATGATTCACTTGCATAATTTCTCGGGAATCCCATAGGAAGACATCTTCGCTAGAAGCGCTTTATGCCACATCTGATCAAAGGCTTTCGCTATGTCCAAACTAACTACCAATGCTTCTCCCTTGGACTCAACTGCATCCGCCCACCGATGAGTTAAGTATTCTAAAAGGTCACCAGCTGAACGGCTGCGACGGAAACCGTACTAACGGTCGCTAATCAGCTGGTGTTCTTCTTAATACTTGAGGAGCTGCGAGTTGATGATTGTGTCCATAATTTTGGAGAACAAGGAGGTTAAGGCTATGGGCCGATAGTTAGACGGATTAGAGCTCTCTCCTTTTATAGGGATGGGATGCACCAAAACTGTTTTTAGGTAAAGATAACTATATATCACACATTGCAAGCTAGGCTTATCTTTGCTTCCCACATATGCATACAACACTTTAAACAACCACGCATGCAGATAGGCAGAGAAACCACACCACAGTACAACATTATTAATTTCTCTGCTTGAATCCTACTTCCTACTACCATACGGTGAGCAGCATACCAATTACATCTTTGTTATCTACAAGAAATGATTCTTACGATCAGAAGGTTTGTCTTCTCTTTAAATATATTGTATATAAAAAAAAATATTACTATCAGGTTTCATAAAGATATTTGACATATGCCCTTTCAAATACTTGCTTTAAGCGCTTTGAAGTGCGTTTAACGTGGTGTTTAACACCAATACGGTTTTGACATACGGGTTAAGCTGCATTCAGAACTTTTCTTTGCAAAAACGTGCTATTGAGATTATTTCAATGGTTTCTTGAAATACTTTCGCTGAAACACTTTTCAAAATGAATAAATTCTTAACATTTATTTCTCACGTTATTAATGTATATTAATAACGTTTATGTGATTTACTTGTATCGAAACTCGCTGCATTATAAATACGATAAATCCGACGAGAACAACTTATGTTTCCGGAATAAATATAACCTATCTGCTATTCTAGCTGATTATTTCCGTGTGGGCAAAATTTCATCCATATCAGTTCAGCCGTTCTTGCGTGATTATATAACAAACATCCATCTACACATACGAACATCCTCCTTTCTCATTAATAATATTAATATAGATAAAATTAATAACATATATTTGAATTACCACTTTCCTGATTTACTAGTAAACTATTTTAGGATATAATTTTACTAGTTGACCCACATAAATTACAATGTCAACAAAATTTCATACAATATTCCACTCTATATTTCGCCATCCTTGGGGATGAATTTCGAAAAATCTTCATCTAAACCCTGAGTAAAATTTCAACTTTCTTAGTCCAAGGGCTTATGCTGGGCGTTGATATGTCAGTCAGTGAGTCAGGACTTTTTATATGTACAGATATGCTTTTACAATCGCTTGGTTTAAGCGCTTTTAAGTTCTTTTCATCAAGACAGGTTTAACGTATAGGAAAATCTGCATTCAAAACATTTCTTTACAAAAATGTGTTCTATACAAAAATGTGCTATTAAGATTATTATATAGAGTAGAAATATTTCCCCTAAAGAACTTTTTAAAATGAACAAAATATAACCTTTTTTTCGGTATAAATAAATTTATGTGATATTTATCGCATCTGTGGTCTAGTAGTCTGGCATTAGCGTTGATCACATGTGGTCCCGGGTTTCCGGGTTTCCGAGCCGGGTGTTTAAAAAAATATATGTTTGTAAAAGTGCTCGGTTGGCGATAGGCCAACCACAAAAGCCAATAGGTCCTGCCATTGCCACTTATCACATTTGTAGGAACAAGTATCTTCGGCTAATCATGGGTGCACTTTTTGTACTTCTTCCCACCCCTTCCGGGATACGGGCGTGATGATACTTTTTATGTGATTTAATTTTATTGACATATTAATGTGTTGGAATAATACTCGTTTTGAATTTAAATGTAATCAGAAGGTTCATCGTCTGTTAAAATATCTTGTATATATCTGTTTTTTATATAAAATACATATAAAAAATATGAAAATTAATATATATATATATATATATATATATATATATATATATATATATATATATATATATATATATATATATATATATATATATATCGTCTCTTCGAAATAGCTTAATTAATTTTTATTTTGATTATTTGCAAGTTAGAATTAGCATCCATGAAACTAAATATTTGTTAATTTCTTTTATAAACATACTATATTTAATTAATCAGAGTTAGTTTATTTGTTTTTTAATTAATATTGTACACTGTTTACCTGTTTTCTTTTAACGTTGTATATCATTGTCTTGCGTTAGCTACAAGATTTCTATTATTAGGGACTAGCTGTTGCCTGCGACTTCATTTTCTCCGCACAGCTCCTCCCCCGTAGATGATAGCGTGATAATATGTAGCCTATATGTTGACCCGACCTGTCAGTAATATTCATGCAAAATTTGAAGTAAATCTATGCAGTACTTTTTAAGTTTACCCCGGACATACATTAACTTTCCTACGATTTTATTATATGTATATAGATAAGCTCGTCTTTTGTACTGTTTTCATTTTTTATTTCCTGTTGTCATTTTTATGTGTAGTCAAGGTTAATTAAATAAATAAAATTGTTTATTACTATAACGTTTCGTAAACATATTTGACGTCAAGACTTACATAATTAAAGGATAAACAAAAATACATATGCTAGTACACTTTTATCGTTCATGGTATAGTTATACGTGTCGTTTATTGTTCAATTCTTCTAAAGAATGAACCATGGTTCATGATTCATGGTTCATTCTTCAGAAGAATACTACACTGACCCGATAAAAAACGCTATCTAAATTGCTTCAAATTATTGACATGGGTATCATGTCAGTGATTTTGATCAATTTACATAAGTAATGAACGAACAGAGAATTGGATATAATTCCCTGTTCGTTCACTCGTTCTTTTTTACGTAAATTTGTATCTGGAGACTCATTAATATTTCATGATACTTTAATGGTTTGAAAACGCTACCGTGTTTTGCGATATAAAAATAAACTTGACAAAAGTTAAGGTTTTATAGCCACACGTTTTGCTACCCTCGTAGGGTTGTACATAAAATGTTACATGAACAATTACGGCACTCAAGGAAATGAACGAACACAAATTGGGTTTTATTTTTTGATCACATTCATGTTAAAGCAAGCGTATTGATTAAAAAATTAAGGCTTTGTTAGGGAAATTGCCTCATTGGTTTAGCGGTATCGTGTTAGTCTGGGTCTCCTTTGAAGATATATGAGTACCATCTGCCGCTTTGCCAAACAACTTGTAAGAAGCGTATGGTTAGCTACATAGTCTAAGATCCCACTATAAAACGACCGGACTGGTTAATTGAATGAAGAAGAAAGAAAACAGAAAAAAATTGTTTATTTGCCAAAATATGGGAGTCACAAGTTAGTAAAATTTGATTATGTTTCTGACATATTCTACCATGATATGGTGCGCAAATATTTTAAAATTATAATTATTTACTATGAAACTAAAAATGCTGTAAGCCGATTTTTTACAATTACTACCAGAACGCGGCCACACACTGAGAAGATTCGGCGGAAGAAACTCAGCGCGCTTGTTTTTTTTTTTCAATTATAGTAACATAAAACAAATTACAAAAATTATTTCACATCGCAACACTTATTTCTATAATTTAAAAACTTCATTTTTTAATTTACAAACTTTTTTGTTTAATTAAAATATTGACATTTTTCAAAGTTTTTTCAAAGTAATTTGTCACAATATTGGTGTGCGAGTTGTATAATTATCAACATGTTCTACCGTGTATGGTGCATAAATTACAATTTTTAATATACAATTTTATAAATCTACATACTTACTTGTAATTAAACAAAAGTAATTTCTAATTCATATTAGTTAGTAATATTTAGTTAGTAAATTCATTAATTACAACGTTTTTTACAATTATAATTATTATATAACATATATAATAGTATTTTATATCCATTTAAATATGTCAATAAATGTATTGCAAACGGGTTGGCTAAAAAATTGAGTTCAGAATATGATTAACAATTATTTTTTTTAAACATTTCAATAGTTTTGTTAATAAACAAATTTCATTCCCGGGTCGAGGTCCCGGGTTTTATCGGGCCGGGCAAAAGTGTTAAGAATTTCCTAGATTTTCTCAAAAATTCAAAATGTAGAAGCAGCTCGGAGTCTGGTGGGTGCTGTGCTACCACTCCCGTACTTCGGATGAGTACGTAAATTCATCGCTAGAAATAGTTGGTTATCGTTTTCAGGTTGATAAAATACGGCGATGAAGATCACCACACATCTTGCCATGTGGCAAACCGGTGAATCATGGTGAACTGGAAAATCCATAGATAATCCACATTCGGTTTACTCTGCCTACTCCGCAAGTGAACCGACCGTGATGACCTTTTTATGTATAAGTTAATCGGCTACTTTACTAGAGTGACAAACATTGACACTATTGCGGTAAGAATTGGGAAAATTGGTGGTACCAGACCTGGGTGAGACAATGCAGAACTCAACCACGTAGTAGTCACGATGACATTGACTATTATATAGCCAATTGTTCGCATTTTACGAGTAGCCTGACAGAATTGCAAATTAGTATATTCTTCACAAGAGCCTTACAGACTTGCAGGTTCCAGTATCAGATCGGACGTCTAACACTGGAAGCTGTAAGGCAAACATAGAGATGTCTCTTTTTAAGAGGAAAAGTGTATCATTACATAGTATAAAACAAAGTCCCTTTCTCTGTCTGTCCCTATATGCATATGTCCCTATGTATGCTTAAATCTTTAAAACTACGCAACGGATTTTGATGCGTTTTTTTTTTAATAGATAGATTGATTCTTGATTAAGGTTTTAGTATAATATAAACCTTTTCGATAGTCCCACGGGAACAAAATCTACGCGGGTGAAACCGCAGGCAGGTCGCTAGTTCAGTTATAATGGATATTTGATAGTCCAATTTCACCCAAATTTGGCACTACTGTCTTACCATTTACTTATTCATTCTATAAGTGTCAGTGTTTGACATCTCGTGTTTCACTTTTTACCCGGTAAACTTATGCAAAAAGTGTTTTATTCCTACCATTCAGATAGTGACGCAATTTCCGTTTCTTTTTTGTCTATAGGCAATAGTTATATATTTAAATCAAAAAAGCTATCTGTTTGCTATCCTATAGTATAAAGAGTTCGTATTTTTTTATATCATAAGATAGCAAACAAGTAGATGGTCTATTCTTCAAAGAAGCCGGGAACCGACACGGAGGAAACTTTTGATTGTTCATTAATCTTCATATCTTTTAATAAATTTCGCAAAAAACTCTTTTATTTAGTACTAGACAAAACTTATTATAATGTAAATGAATTTTTTGCTAATAAAATGAAAAAATAAACTACTCTTTTATAAAACACGTTGTTATTAATAAATTAAATTAATATGAACTTAAAAATTACTCTTGTTAAATTGAAAATGTGTAGATTTATAAAATTGTCAAATATAAATTGTGCACCATATGTGGTAGAACGTGTTGATAAATATACATCAAATTGTACAACTTGTAACACCCATATTGTTACAAATTATATATTATCTTCTGTCTTCAAACTTTGTAAATTGTGAATATTTTAATCAAATAAAAAATGAAATTTTGTAAATTATAGAAATAAGTTTTGTGGTGTGTAATAATTTTTGTAATTTGTAATACTTATTACAAATTACAATAATTATTACACGTCACCTATATTTAAAAAAAACACAAGCCCGCTGACTAGCTTCCGCCGGATCTTCTCAGTGTGTGGCCGCGTTCCGATCCGACAGTAAATTTAAAAAAAATCGACTTACAGCATTTTTAAACCTTTTTTTTATAGAAGAGGGGGCAAACGAGCAAGAGGTGCACCTGATGGTAAGTGATCACCGCCGCCCATGGACATCTGCAATACCAGAGGTCTTGCAGTTGCGTTGCCGGCCTTTTAAAAATGAGTAAGCTCTTTTCTTGAAGGTCCCTATGTCGTATCCGTTCGGAAATACCCCTGCCGGTAATTGGTTCCACAACAGAGTAGTGCGAGGTAAAAAGTGTCGGGAGAAACGCACAGTTGTGGATTTCCAGACATCGAGATGAAGAGGATGGAACTTCAAGTTTTGACGCGATGTCCGATGGTGGAATTCAGCGGCAGGAATTAATCCAAACAACTCGTCGGAACACTCTCCATGATATATACGATAAAAGACACAGAGAGAACCTACATCTCTGCGCAATGCCAAAGGGTCAAGCTGTTTCGAAATGGCCTGGTCGTCAACGATTCGAACCGCTCTACGCTGAATGCGATCAAGAGGAAGAAGCTGGTACTGAGGAGCTCCGGCCCAGAGATGCGAACAGTACTATATGTGAGGCCGAACCTGTGCCTTATAAAGTTGAAGGCGATGGACCGGCAAAAAGTACTGTTTCGCTCTGCTGAGCACACCGAGCTTTTTAGAGGCTAGTTTAGCCTTGCTTTCCAAATGACCGCGAAACTGAACGTAATTCGATATGTCAACTCCCAGGATTCCGACACTAGCTGAGGCTGTCAGGAGAGTATCCTCAAATCGAGGTGATACGACAAAGGGCGTCTTTCTTGCGGTGAACACGCAAAGCTGTGTCTTCTTGGGGTTAAAAGTAACCAGGTTTTGGCGACCCCATTCCGAAACATCGGTAAGTCGATTCTCGACTTCAGACACAAGCTTGCTTCGGCACTCTTCGACGTGTTCCCGAGAAATACTGCTTCGGCCGGAGTATGTAGCATCACCAGTACTGTCATCCGCATAGCAATGTATGTTGCTAATTCGCATCATATCATTGATATGCAGAAGGAACAGTGTCGGTGATAGCACGCAGCCTTGAGGAACACCAGCATTGACAGATTTAAGGTCGGAGCACGCACCGTCGACAACGACCTTGATGCTCCGGTCAGCCAAAAAACTGGTGATCCACTCGCATAATTTCTCAGGAAGCCCATAGGAAGGCAGCTTCGCGAGAAGCGCTTTGTGCCATAACCGATCAAAGGCCTTCGCTATGACCAAACTAACTGCCAATGCCTCCCCCTTGGACCAACTGCTTCCGCCCATCGATGAGTTAGGTATACTAGAAGGTCACCAGCTGAGCGGCCGCGACGGAAACCGTACTGACGGTCGCTAATCAGCTGGTGCTCTTCTAAATACTTGAGGAGCTGAGAATTGATGATTGTCTCCATAATTTTGGAGAACAAGGAGGTTATGGCTATGGGCCGATAGTTAGACGGGTTAGAGCGATCTCCTTTTTTAGGGATGGGATGCACCAAAGCTGTCTTCCACGAATTCGGTACCACGCCGAGTGAATAGGAGAGCCGGAATAGGCGTGTTAATACTGGTGCCAACTTTGGAGCACACATTTTTAGCACAATCGGAGGGATGCCATCCGGCCCACTCGACTTGTGGATGTCCTAGGAAAGTAGTTCTTTACGCACAGATGATTGCCGAAATTGTAGTTCTGGCATACAACTATCACACTGCGGGATGGTAGGCGGTGCGTTCCCTTGGTCATCCAGAGTCGAGTTGGCCGCAAAGAAGGAGCCCAGGAGATCGGCCTTCTCCTGTGCGGTATGGGCCAGAGAGTCATCGTCTCCGTGCAAGGATGGAAGAGAGGGCTGTGAGAAATTCCCTAAGACAGCCTTGGCGAGAGACCAGAACGCACGAGTGCCCGAAGGAAGGCGAACTAATTTCTCACCAATTCTGCCAATGTGTTCCGATTTTGCCTTGGCGATAGCACTTTTGAAGTACCTCGAGGCGAAATTATACTCTTTACGTAATGTGCTGGTTTTTTCATCACAAGATTTGGACGCTGCAGCCCAAGCCCGGTAGCACTTCTGCTTGCGGCGCGAAGCCGTTTTACAGGAGCGACCAAACCAAGGCTGAGACTTACCACCAATTGGTACCGCTGAAAATGGAATGAAAAGTTCCATGCCCTGCAGCACCACATCGGCAATAGAGTCAGCGACGACATTCGGATCATCCAGCAAGAAGCACAACCGCCCCCATGGGTAGGACGCAAAAAAAGACCGCATCCCGTCCCAATCTGCTGACCTAAAGTGCCAAACGCGACGACAGCCTGCTAAAGGAGGCCATGATAGGCGCGAAACCGGCACTTTACTCCGGATCAGGCAGTGGTCTGACGAACCAAGTGGGACGTCCACCGATACCTGATAATGGTCCGGATGAGAGGTCAGCAGAAGGTCCAACAGCGAAGGCATATGGTCATCCACATCGGGAACTCGCGTGGGCGAAGTTACCAGTTGTGTAAGACCATACGCCAAGGCAAAATCGTGAACAGACCTCCCCGCATGATCGGTGGTGCGCGAACAAAGCCATTCGGCGTGGTGAGCATTAAAATCGCCCAAGATCACGATCTCTGTGGAGGGGGTCTGCTCTAACACGGAATCTACAGCCGTTTGTAAATGCTCAATGAGCCGGTCAACTTCAGTATTCCCGCCATGGGACCTGTATAGGCACGCGTAGCTGCGTGGATGGTCGTCGCAAACTAAGCGTAACCAGAGGATGGATAGGTCCTGACCTTCAAGTCTGCCGAGGCGCCGGTAACAGATATCTTCTCTGACGTATGCGCACACCCCAGCCCGCGGTACAAAGGAATGTTCCAGTTTGTACCCCGGGTAGGAGAGGTAAGAAGTATCAGCCGGAGAAGATATTTGCGTCTCGGTCAAAAAGAGCAAAGCTGGCTTCGCCGTCTCGAGATGGTAGTGGACGGCGTTCAAGTTGGAATGAAGCCCCCTGACATTACAGAAATCCACAGTAAGCGTGGTAGGGGGTGCAATGGCTTTCTTGCCCTGTTTGCCCCGGACAGGATTGTCTATGAGCGCAATTTTGCCCCCTCCCCAGAAAACGCAGGGCAGCCTGAGCATCCATGACCTGGCTGGAATCCAGAGCACAGACGCTCAGGGGGGGATTCTCCACTGCTGGTGCAAGTGGTACCCCCCTGGGGTAGATTCTCTTTTGATTGCGCATTCATAGTGTGCGGGGGGGGGGGGGGGGTTAGGCCTCCGGGACTCTCACAAACCGAACGAAACGCAGCAGCAGGGCTGCTACTTTACGTCGGTGTCAATTAAGAGAGTGGTATCTCCCCGGGCGTGCCGGCCTATTCAGTTGCAAAAGCAGTATGGCACTACCACTAAATATATAATTATAATTTCAAAATATTTTCACACCACGTCATGGTATTAATCAATCAATCAATCAATATGTTGGTAATTTAATCAAAGGAGAGGGGGTTTTTTGGGCCCAAATGTAAAGGGTTGAAGTACGGTTCAAAAAATGATACTATTTTTCTATTTTAAAGTTCAAAATATGAGCTTAATCCGCTTTCTGAGAAAAAAGAAATCACGAAAGTAAGTTTGTGGTACTATAATTGTATAATCGATAAAATTATAATCGATTTACGTAAATAATTTTAATCGAAATATAAGCTCGTAAGTATAAAGTGTATTTTTGATTAATATTTAGTATAATCAACAGTATGTACCATCATTATTATAACAAACCATTTATAATATAAAAAGAAAAAATATAATCGATACAATTTATATAATCGATTGATTACATTACTTCAAACTTAATACGATTTAGTGTCTATGGATTTAATACAGCTAAAATTGACAATTACAACTGACATCACTGACGGCTCGCAAGAGTCGTACTCGCAAGTCGCGGACTTCACTTTTCGCTATTTTACAATTTACATAGGAGAGAGGCATCCTTTAATTTGTGTTTTCCAAAAATATGTTTTTAGTATTGTGTCAGTTTATAAACATGAAGCATAGTTGCCTGTATTACATGTGTCAGTTGTTTATATAAGAGTAAACGGTTACAGTGAGTTAAACTATACCATAGTACCGTAACCTTACTTCTAGTGAATATCTTATATCTCTCTTCTCAGATTGCTAAAAGCTGTAAAATTTTCAGTATTTATATAACGTTACACTAGCTATTAATTAACATAATATTCATCTTATTACAAGGGGGCCCAAGTTTGTATGCAACGGTATCAGTCTCCTTTAATAACTTGTAACTCCCATATTCTGGCAAATAAATAATTTCATTTTCATTTTCATACATAGTACTTATCATTTTTTTACATAGAAACTTGAGCAAAATTAAATAAGTTTGATAGCGACTTAGAAAAGTTATAGCCATTTATGGTAAAAATATTTCAGTCTAAGAAAAACTTTTGCTATAAATATAAATTATGTGAAAAATTCGTAAATGCGGTTTGACGCGATCCGTGCTTAATATTTTTGAACGGGAAAGCAAAGTTTTTCGAGCCTACTGGAACAGATCTTTGTATTGGGAATGTATATCATATGTAGAAAGCCCCGTTGGTCGAGTGATTATCAAACTTAACTACGAATCTTGGCTCGGGTTCGACCGGAGAGATTCCTGACTGGGATAAACATTTGTATGATGAGTATAGATATTTGCATTTCTGGGTTTCGGTGTTTATCAATACATAGTATAAAACAAAGTCGCTTTCTCTGTCTGTCCCTATGTATGGCCCTATGTATGCTTAAATCTTTAAAACTACGCAACGGATTTTGATGCGGTTTCTTTTAATAGATAGATTGATTCTTGAGGAAGGTTTAAGTATATAAACCTTTCCGATATTCATACGGAAACAAAAGTTACGCGGGTGAAACCGCGTGCAGGTCGCTAGTAATGAATATGTGTATTTTTATGTGATAGTATCGTTGACTAACACCCATAACACAAGTAAAATAATTTGCTCAGTTTGGGGTTACATCAATTTCTTTAATTTGTCTAGCGATATTTATTATGTACTAGCTGTTGCCAGCGACTTCGTCCGCGCGGAGTTCGTTTACTCCGCACTGCTCCTCTTCCGTAGGTGATAGCGTGATAATATGTAGCCTATATGTTGACCCGACCTGTTAGTAATATTCATGCAAAATTTTAAGTAAATCCATGCAGTACTTTTTGAGTTTACCCCGGACATACATACAGACAAACAGACAAACAGACAAATAGATAAACAGACAAACAGACAAAAAATCTAAAAACTATATTTTTGGCTTCGATATCGATTGTAGATCACGCCCCAAGTATTCTATTATATGTAATTAATGTATGTATTATATAAGTATTGTATTTTATTATATGTATAGATAATTGTTTGATGATAACTCGAATACTGTTCATCGGAACCTCGTAATATTAAAAAAAAAAAATAATACATTATCATCCCTTTATCAACCATAGACAACCCCGCCGGTCGAGTGGTTAGCGACCCTTACTACGCATACGATGAGGCAGGGACAAACATTTGTTTGGTATATATATATAGTTATGTATATACTTTTTTTTATATTATAAGAAATCAAACAGGCAAATAGCTGTCCTGATGAAAAAATACAACCACCGCCTATAAACACTAAAGATGTAAATGGTGCCTTGCTATCCTTGTAGCGAGGTATTGATACCTCATGCTTGAGTTTAGCGACTATCTTACCCACTAAACTGGAACACGACAGTGACAAATACCGACGCTATTGCGGCAGGAATAGGTAAGGCGGTGGTACCAGACTGGGCGAGACAATGCAAAACTCTACCATCTAGTAGTCACGATGGTAGTGACTCGCATAACAAATCATTTGCTTGTTACAAGCTGCCTGGTAATACGTCAAATTGTCTATTCTTCAAAGGGATCCCGGACCAACACGGAGTGATAAAACTTACTTTAGGGTTACATTTCATTGTCATTTTTCTCTAATAGAACATCCATAACTGAATATAGGCTTCCTGTAGTGACTTCTACTGCGACCGGTCGAAAGCAGCCAACATTCCAACATACATAAAGCATTAGTGTCGTTGACTAGGACCCATATCACACGCAATTAATTTGCTTAATCCACATTAAGCAAATTATTAATAATTGATAGCAATATCAAAGTTAGATCAATTTGTGTAATACGAGTATGGCCAGTGGTTCAATTATCTCATGTGTTATCAGTTCCGTTCCTTTGAGTACGTAAAGCAATCGGTACCAGTTATTGCTAGAAATTGTCGATAATCGTTACTAGATCGATAAAACGCGGCAATGGGAATCAACACTCAACTCGCCAACTGACAAACCGATGAATCGGGGTAAACTGGAAAGTCTGTAGATGTTCGGTTTACTCTGCCGACCCCCCAAGGGAACAGGGTGTGATGATACTGTTAATTGACCTTATAACGACTATCGCATGTTATTTTTACTATTGCTTCTTATCGTCACAAAGCTTCGTGCAACGACACGATAAATGCAGATGTGACCGGCTATTATCGGCTATTGTCACATACATTCCGGACTGAGTGTGCCTTACCGCGCACATAATTTCAGGACGATATACGCAAGTGCGGCCTCAACATAACCGAGACCGGAGAATTTACGCGTTCATTCGAGAAACAGAAATATACTAGCAAAAAGCAGAGCTTTGTAAGGGCTCGCAAAGTTATACTATCTAGTATTATTGTTAGAAAAGTATTTATATAATAAGTATTTTTAATGAGAATTACATATTTTAATTTATGGATTTATTTATAATTATCTAACCTAAAAAACAGCGTATTTGCATCTAAACATTACATTAACATCAAAAGCCCGCGTCGTCAGGCTTTGGACTAGGAATATTTGGTTTTTGTTTGTTGGTATTTTCAAGGAAAAATGGGTATTAAAAATGAAGGTTGATCTTAAAAAAAAAACACATTTTTAACATTTTGCTAAAATAATTGTTTTTTTTTTTCTAAAATCAGGCAGTTCCTGGTATTACAAAATCAAAATAAAAAAATGTTTTATTTAAATAAACCTTCAAAATTTTTGGACTTAACGCAGGCACGAAGAATTTACGGTAGACACTCAGCGAATACATTTTTCGAATTTTTCTCTCAGAGAAACCCTCGGAGTTCGATTCCAGAGCCTGGCAAATGAAAAATGTGTTTTTTCAGTTTTCTGATAAAAACAACTTTGCCCGGGATTGGAAAAGTGCCCTACTGGCGATAGGCTGGCCACCTATCACATTGTGAGACTAAAGTATCTTCGGCTAACCGTGGATGCACACGTTGTACCTCTGCCTACTTCTTCGGGGATACGAGCGTGAATATACCTTTTTTAGCTTTTTACCCTCGGGCTAAGATTGGGAATTGATCTCAATACAATATAAATCAATTAATACATCTGTACTGTTTCTCTATAAGCATATTGTGAAACTCTCTAACGCTCTATTTACTCTGTTCCCAGCAAACATCCCTGCTCTAGACCTAAATTCCCCTTGTGCCTCCCACTACTTTACTTCGAACTTCCCTTGCATTCTCCTTTCATAGATTTTATTATACACCTTCGATGCCAAACTGATCAAACTGCCCTATGGCAGTATAGCTATTGCAGTTTATACTTGAACCTCGCCTTTATACGAGGGCACGATGACCGCGCGCCGCCAGTCAAATATGAAGAAACAATTCATGAAGTAGTCTCTTAATAAGTTCAAAAATTCTAATACTAAATGTATCTTCTATCAATTTAAACTCGTTAATTTAATAAGAGATGGCGTTAGTAGTAATAAGATTCTAATCCAAATTGTACCTTCTATTTTTTTATTTTTATAAATTGGTATTTTTATGGTAAATAACAAATCTAGACACGAATATAAACTATCACGTCGAAGCTCAAACCTATAAAATGCGATACTTTTTCAATAAAATGTACCACAAAAGTGCATAGATCGTGGCCTAGTGTAGGGCTCCCTGCGCTCGCCCTAATTATATTAGCTACCCGCGACTTCGTTCGTGTAGGTATGCAAGCTACACTGGCAAGTAATGTAAGAAATTAAAAGCTATAACCATTAATATAAAAAACCCAAGATGCACAGTCTCGAACAAAACTGACACTCAATAGTGTCCCTAATTTCATTTAAATAGTTATAAATATGACTAAAACTAAAACATAGTTGTTTTTACAAAGCAATGTACAAAAAGAAATAAAACTGACAGTGTCGCGACCGACGCGATTCTATTTGAAATGAGCGCACAATTTAAAATTGTGCGCTCATTTTTGGAGGACGTTTTTGAGACACTGATTGTGTACCTTGGGTTTTTTATATCAATAGCTATAGCACTTACCGATTAAATAAAATCAATCCAGGAATTTTTTTAAAGCTTGGTTTCATATTCTACGCGATAAAATAGCAAAACATGACATATTTCTATTTTTTCACGATATAATACAAAGCTTATAAAAACCTGTAACATATATCATTGATATTACAATATGTAATATATCTACATGAAAAGTTGGGGTTTTCCTCGAAGCGCAACCATTTTGAAGCGCACCTTTTTTTTATAACATAAGATAGCAAACAAGCAGACGGGTCTCCTGATGGAAAGAGTCAACCATCGCCTATAGACACCAAAGATGTTAATGGTGCGTTGCTATCTTGTGGCGAGGTCTAATGCCACATGCATGAGTTTACCGGCTACCTTACCCTCCAAACCGGAACACAGGAATAGGCAAGGTGGTGGTATCGGACCCGAGCGAGACAATGCAGAACTCTACCGCCTAGTAGCCACGATGGTAGTGACTCGATAGCCAATCGGTCGCCTTTTACGACCAGCCTGGCAGAACGGCAGTTGGCCTATTTTTCAAAGGAGGCCGGGACCGTCACCTAATGAAGCGCAACTAAACTATTTCTAGAAGCGCACCTTTTAGTTACAACTTACACCGTGATTGACCGAACGCGACCGCTCCAAAGTTTGGAGTCCAAACTCTGAAGTGAAAAATATTGTGCAATATTAAATCTGCACAGTGCAAGAAAAAAATATGGCACAGTAAAAATTAAACCCGCTTAAAGTTTCGTTCAATCTTTGTGCAATCTTCAATATTAACCCCAATTGATAATAAATAAATAAATAAATAAATAAATAATAAATAAAAAATAAATAAATAAATAAATAAATAAATAAATAAATAAATAAATAAAAATAATATAGCACAATACGCAATATTTCGCAATATTATTGCAGGTCTATGGGCCGCCTAATGCATGGTATTTAAAAATATTAATAAAGCTTCTGCAGTCCTCCGCAATGTAAACTTTCCTTGTACCAAATTTCATACTCCATCGTTCGCGTAATTGTCTTAAAAATGGTACAAAGTTTTTGGTTAACGTATTAATATAGAAGAAAAAAACAGTAGCAGTCGTGGGACTGCCGATAGAAGTAAAAACGGAACTATTAAGTTGAGAGTAATTAAAACTATATGCAAAACATAGCTATAGATATACTATTATCATTAGCATGTCGGTGACGCGAACCGAGGATTTTACCCTCTACCAAAACGCTCAACGCGCCTAAAGAAGTTTTCACTTCAATAAGAAACAGAAAATATAAGAAACTTTTTGTCATAACAACCAAGGAATCTTATATAAAAGCGACAATAAGTTTGGATTACTTTGATAATACTAGATTACATTTTTATGATAATTTTCACAGTTTTTCATGATAATGAGATATTATTGGACACTTTTCATGAAGAATAATAATGAAAATTCTAGGAAAATGAGCCAATATATAATAAATAGCAACTCCTATCAACTAAGGTTCATTGACCGGTCAAGAATAATAGCATGTACTTGAATATGAGAGTAGACCATCTACTATTCTACCAAACAGTCTGTAAGAGGCGAACGATTGATAATAAGTTACAACAAAACCATGTAAAGAAGGTTACTATAAAATATCTGAATACCTAGATGACAGAAAAGCATGGGATTAACTGCTCCTCACATCGGCAATCTTTATTATTACTGTAATATTAGACACTCACAAATTAAACATTATGTAATCATATTAGAAGCAGTCAGTCGTTAGCAATCTTTAAAATAACCTTAAAGGAATTCTATTTATCAGTTTAGATTTTATTTAGGATAAAAAGGCATTGTAACGTATTAGTGATGAGTATATTAAAATTAGTTTTTTTTATACTTTATATTTCGTAATTTATAATTTGTACGCATGTATTCTACATTTCTTTCACGCATTCTCCCTCTTTTGTGTTTGTTGAAAGAAAACTCTTACAAAGATAAGCTCACCTTTTGAAGTATTTTCACAAATAAAATTGTAATTTGACTTTTATGTGTACAATAAAGTATTAAATTAATATTTTTTTTATATCATAAGATAGCAAACAAGCAGATGGGTCTCCTGATGGAAAGACTCAACCATCGCCTGTAGATACCAAAGGTGTTAATGGTGCGTTGCTATGTGCGTGCGTTGCGTTGCGGTGGTATCAGACCCAGTCGAGCCGATGCAGAACTCTACCACCTAGTAATAAATAAATAAATACCATAAATAAATAGTAATAAATAAATACCAATTCAACATCAAGTAACTATTTTCAGATTGCGCCCACGAGCGATCATTATGTGTGTAAATGGGCACTACTTTACTACCCCGTCAAAAACTATATCCATATTAACGTCACTGGTCTTTTAGTGTCACATTACTTTGAACGCGACTGTACTGGTAAAATGGGACCACTCATGCCAACGACGACTGCTCGTACATACTTAATAGGTATTCTTTCCTTGTAACCGCATTTTACAGGACTCTCCTTGTCATTTTTTTTATTTTTACGGCGGCCATTTGAAAATAAAGTTCTGTGACTTTATACTGCCTGATAATGCTACTGTTTTGCTTTTCACTCATGTTCTGTCCTGTGTCCTGTAAAAGCGAGGCTAATTTTGTACGAAAACTTGCACAAAAAGGAGAAATAAAAAATATATTTGTATCTTCACGTCTGTATCCCCGAAGAAGTTGGCAGAGGTACAAGTGCATCTACGACTAGCCAAAGATACTTGGTCCCAATGTGATAGGTGGCAAGCCCATCGCCAACCGGACACTTTCTAATCCCGGGCACTGTTGTGAGTATCTTCACGCCTGTATCCCCGAAGGGGTAGGCAGAGGTACAACAAGTGCACCCACGATAAGCCGAAGATACTTGGTCCCACAAATGTGATAGGTGGCAAGCCTATCGCCTAACGGGCACTTTCCAACCCCGGGCAACTTTTTGTTTATCCGAAATCTGAAAAAACATTTGTTAAGTGCCCAACCCGGGAATCGAACCCGGGACTTCATGTGGTCGACGCCAACGCTGGACAACTAGACCACAGAGGCGAGGCACTGTTGTTTTTATCATAAAAATGAAAAAAAACACATTTTTGAATAGCCTGGCCGGGGAATCGAATCCGGGGCCTCATGTGGTCAACACCGACATCGGAGCACTAGACCACAGAGGCAAGAGAGGAAAAAAGAATCATATGCAATATGTTTTCGATTCATTGTAATTCTATCGCTTGTTGAGGGCGTTACTCTGCTCAAAAATTATACTGTGCGTATACTAGTTCTTCAGGTGTTTTATTCTGCCAAACTGCTTCTCGGTTATACGTGCTAATATAAATGTTGCAGTCAACTTCTATAATTCAAGGTCCTTCCTTCGGGTTTTTTCCAAGCACATAAGGTTTGTTAGGTACCTTAAGTTTTTGGAAAAAGAACCCATCCACCGTCGGTAACATAAGGGCTCATAGTTGTTATTGATGTTATTTACGTCATCAAAAATTTGCCTTCTGCAATTTGTATTGAACGTTTACGTTATCTGTCATTTAAGCCGAACGACCTAGATAAAGTATCGCAAATATAAATGCTGAGTTGGATGCAGTCTGTACTTGGGCAAATAACTATGGAATTTTGGACTTTTTATGGAAGTTAAATCCCGATAAGACGCAGGTAATGTTAATTGGGCGTGATAGATACCTGGCGCAATTTGATTTGGAGACCCTTCCCCTGTAACTCTTAATGATATAAGTCTCTCCTATCTTACGTCCGTTAAAAACATAGATATTTATATGACCAACAACTTGTCGTGGTCGCTTCGCTAAATGAACTTAGTCGTAAAATTTTTGCACAAATGCATGCACTAAAATTCGGAATGTCGGAATTAAAGTGGCTGAATATTCGTTTTCGGCGGGATATTTATGTTTTATAATGGTTACTAGCTGTGCCCGCGACTTCGTTCGCGTGGAAAAAATCTAAAATAAAAACCCGCACAGTTCCCGTTCCCGTGGGATTTCCGGGATAAGGACTATCCTATGTCCTTTCTTGGGTCTCAAACTATATTTGTACCAAATTTTATCCAAATCGGTTCAGTGGTTTGGCCGTGAAAGCGTAACAGACAGACAGACAGACAGACAAACAGACAGACAGAGTTACTTTCGCATTTATAATATTAGTATAGTATGGATTTAACATTCTTAAAAATCCATCATTTCCAGTATATCTAAAAGAACGTTTTGCATACATTTTACATCAGGGTAGGCTTCAGTGGTCTTTTCACTCAAGTACGCTAATGTATCCAGACCACAATAAGGCAACATATTTTATTTCCTTCGCTGTTACCGTTTTAAGATTATGGAATGATCTTCCCTCTAATACGCGTAATCATGTACATTATCAATTTTTAAAGTTGCAGTATATGATCAATTTTTAAAACGTCAGAATCTTTAATTTTGTATATGTGTGTAAAATTCGATCGATCGAAATATATATATATATATATATATATATATATATATATATATATATATATATATATATATATATATATATATATATATATAAAAGACTAATGTAAGCAGTTCCTACGTTAGCAGTTAGCAGATCCTACGACACAAGTTTAGCACTTAGTGTAGGTTCTGCGCGCCAATGTACACCCATTTGTATGTAAGCACTCTAGTATACATTTTATTATAAATTTTTGATATGTACAAAAACATGTAAATTTTGGTTTTGAGAAAATAAACGTATTATTATTATTATTATTATTATTATTATTATTATTATTATTGACCGTCTCGTTGGTCGAGTGGTTAGCGGCCCTGACTACGCAATCAACGTGGCTCGGGTTCGATCCCCGACGGGGACAAGCATTTGTGTGATGAGCATAAATGTTTGTATTTCCGGGTTTGGGTGTTTATTATATATATTCTGGTATTTATATATGTATTTCTATGTATTAGTATCGTTGACTAACACCCATAACACAAGCAAATAATTTGCTTACTTTGGGGTTAGATCAGTAAGTGTAATTTGTTCCGTGAATATTTATTTATTTTATTATTATTATAAGTAAATATTATGAGCATATTTCTATTATTACTATTGAGTATCGGTGTATGTACATTTTCTCTATGTAAGTAGCAAACTTACATTTAATTATAGTATTGATTGTATGTATTATTTATCCTGAAGTTCTTATAATGCTTATATGATTTTTTTGTACAATATTTTTTTAGCAAGTTAGCTATGATAAATTGGTTATCTAGTTTTTAGTTTTATTGATAGCTCGTAATTAACATATTATGCACTACCCAAGCTATTTCTCTCAGCATCACGGAAGGTGAACTATGAGAACAGAACATTAAGTTACGCCTTTGTATGCTACAAAGGCATATGTGCAATAAAGTATTTAAATAAATAAACAAAATAAATATAATTTTCATTGTAAGTTTAAATGGTTATAAAGACTTTAATTAATTACATGTTGAATAAAAAGGCATTTCATTTAGAAATCTCTGATTATATTCTCTGTAAAAAATATATTAAAAACAAAGAAGCCTTTTTTAAATTTTCCATCCAGACGGAAATTGTTTCCTAAACAATTTAGGTTTGTTTTCGTTAAAGTTGCGAAGTTAATATTTTTAAAGACAAGATGGGTTTAAATCAATTTTATCTCTCAAAATAAAACAATTATTCACTAATTTGTGATAAAACCTTTTGTTACTGTTACTCGTGTCTTCATTCGCGTGATCGAAATCATTACTTTCTTTTACCAGTCGGATGAAAATGTAGCCTACGACAGTGGTTATTATACTGGATAGTGTAGCTTTGTAATGGTAAACAAATTTAGAAGATTGGTTCAGCAGTTTTTAAGTTTATTATTATTTTTTTATATCGTAAGAAAAGAGTCAACCATCGCCTATAGACACCAAAGATGTTATTGGTGCGTTGCTATCTTGTGGCGAGGTCTAATGCCACATGCATAAGTTTATCGGCTACCTTACCCTTCAAACATGACAGCGACAAGCACTAACGCTATTGCGGCAGGATTAGGTAAGGCGGTGGTACCAGATACGGGCGAGACAATGCAGAACTCTACCGCCTAGTAGCCACGATGGTAGTGACTCGATAGCCAATCGGTCGCCTTTTACGACCTGCCTCGAGCAGAACGACAATTGGCCTATTCTTCAAAGG
Source organism: Apodemia mormo (assembly GCA_036924255.1). Lineage (NCBI taxonomy): Eukaryota > Metazoa > Arthropoda > Insecta > Lepidoptera > Riodinidae > Apodemia > Apodemia mormo. Next base: position 34,902,249 of record JAUPFN010000016.1, on the reverse strand, counting down.
AGGCCGGGACCAACACGGTGAAAAATATATGTCTATATGATCTAAAAGTATCTCAACTTTCCTAAATTACAGAATATATACGAGAAATATGCAAGTGCATTAGAAATGTGCATGTCGAATTACCGTCACCGTCAAATAGTCATATTAATCAACTCTTTAGCAATTTAATTCATGACTCGCAGTTTTCAAAAGAATAAGATAAAGGGTAGATGGAACTTAATATTCTATTTACAGCAGCTGTTGTCTCGAAATCATGGTGCCAGAATATTGTTAACACAATTTAAATTTCTCTCTCTGATTTGTTCATAAATATATATTTTTTATTTCAAGTTTTTTGTATTTGGTGATATCTTTTTTTTTATATATTGTCAAATACCTAATTATATTGTCTTGTTTTGTGTTTTTATCTTTTGTATTTTATTTTGCTACTGTATGTGTTAATTACTGTAAGTGTTGTGGTGTATGTCTTAAATAAACGATTTCTATTCTATTCTATTCTATTCTAAAATGCAAACTGCGAAAGGTTTTACTAGAATAAAATAAATATTCTTTTAAAATATTTTAATTAACAATTTAAAGCCAAATTTTCAGTATCAGTTTTTTTATTTAAAAAAAGTTGCATATGTTGAATACAATAATCTATTTTGATCTTTTAAATGGCATTCAATGCAATTTTTGAGCTTTTAAAGGGTGTCTCAGCTACAAAATAAAATGGTTGAAAATGTCAAAAAAACGCTTTTTCAAAAATTCGTCATTGATAAATTCCAACCGAATCAGTCGATTTTAATCCAATTTACAGTACAATGGGCAGCTTTTTTTAAATATAAGTATTGATTAGATTGTTGAATTAATGATTGTTGATTAAACGGTATATTAATTTTACAAATTACACGCATTGATGTAACCCCAAAGGGAGCAAATTATTTGCCTGTAATAAGAACATCAATCAATGATACTAATGAATCACATAGAAACCCTTTAATATTATAAATGTGAAGATGAGCTTGTTTGTTACGCTTTCACGGCTAAACCATTCAACTGATTTTCACAATATTTAGAATAAAGATAGAAAAGTTCCGAGATAAAACATAGACTAATTTTTTTTTCAAAAATCAAGTTCAAATCAATCAAATCAAGTCGAAATTTTAATCTATTCGCAAGCGAAACTGCGCACATCAGATAATAATTATATAAATCTATATTAATACTAGTTGCGCCGTGCAGCCCGCTACATCCCGCGGGAACAACTTATTCTTCTTAATTATCTTCTTCTGTATATATTATTATTCTTCCAGAATAAAAAATAGCCTATGTGATTTTCCCGGTTATCATCTATATGTATGGCAAATTTCATTCATATCCGTTCAGTAGTTTTTGCGTGATTGAGTAACAAATATCCATCCATCCAAATTCAAACAAATATCCATCAATCCAATATTTGTAATATAAATATAGATGTAGATATCCATATCCATACTATCACTACATAGTATAAAACAAAGTCGATTTCTTTGTCTGTCCCTATGTCCTTATGTCCCTATGTATGCTTAAATCATTAAAAGTACGCAACGGATTTTAATGCGATTTTTTCGATAGATAGATTGATTCTTGAGGAAAGTTTTAGTATACAAACCTTTCCGATATTCCCACGGGAACAAAAGCTACGCGGGTGAAACCGCGGGCATGTCGCTAGTATATTATAAATGCGAAAGTATGTCTGTCTGTCTGTTACGCTTACACGGCTAAACCGCGGAGACCGATTTTCATGAAATTTAACATGGAAATTGTTGAAGATCCGGGGTCAAAAAAAGGCTAATTTTTTTCAAAAATCAGCCCTTGAAGGGCTGAAATAGGGGATGAAATTTGTATTAAAAACTATTTCGACGACGTTAATATACCCGGACGAAACTGCGCGGGTCAGTTATAAATGCAAAAGTTATAAATGCGAAAGCTATAAATGCGAAAGTTATAAATGCAAAAGTTATAAATGCGAAAGTTATAAATGCAAAAGTTATAAATGCGAAAGTGATTAATGCAAAAGTTTGGATGTTAAAACTCAATCACGCAAAAACGTCTTGAGTGATTTGGATGAAATTTGGCACACATAGCCTCTTTTTATCCCAGAAAGATAATTCATTTTCGTAGGATTCACAAAAAAACATTAAAAATGCAACGTGCTGCAGGTTCCAGTTTTTTTTTTCGCTGGTGTAACAATTTCGCTGTTTGTGTAGGTCATATAACTAAATGTGGATTTCTTCTAAGTGTCCAAAGTGTCGATACTTAGAAGAGTCCAAAATCCTACGGTAAAAATGTTCTTCGTCTGTAAGTTACAGGTATTCGTTAACTCGCAGGTTGCAATTAGTATTACATATATTTAATAAAACAACCAAACCCAGAAATACAAGCACTTATCCCTGACGGGATTCAAGCCCAACTTGACTAATGGGACGATAATTTATTTCTCGACAATTACAAACTAATTAAAAAAGAAAAACAATTTTGTAGAGCGATAAAAAACTTAATGTCAACTGTTTTATTTTCTTTGATTATAATCTGGCAGACAAAAACTCGTTTTAAGTTCGACCTTAACCTTTGTAACAACAAAGTTGTCGCAGGCTTCTTGACTCTTGTAGACTAATTCAAAGATCACAAAGATAATAAAAGCCTATATTAAATAGAACGTGTAAACACTATTTTCAAATTCAAAAAGTATCTTCACGCCCGTATCCTTGAAGAGGTAGGCAGAAGGATATGTGCACCTACGATTAGCCGAAGATACTTGGTCCCACAATGTGATAGGAGGCAAGCCTATCGACAACCGGGCACTTTCCAATCCCGGGCAACGTTGTTTTTGCCAGAAAAACGACAAACACATTTTTGAATTGCCTGACTCTGGAATAAATAAATAAATATAAATATTAACGGGATAAATTACACTAACTGATCTAACCCCAAAGTAAGCAAATTATTTGCTTGTGTTATGGGTGTTAGTCAACGATACTAATACATAGAAATACATATATAAATACTGGAATATATTCAATAAACACCCAAACCCGGAAATATAGATATTTATGCTCATCACACAAATGCTTCTTCTCGTCGGGGATCGAGCTCCGTCGATTGCGTAGTCAGGGTCGCTAACCACTCGACCAACGGGGTGGGGCGGGAATCGAACACGGGACCTCGTGTGGTCAACTCCGACACAGGACCACTAGACCCCAGAGGCGTCTACCACACACTATTTTCAATAGCATTTTGTTTTCTCCTGTGTTGGTCTAGGTCCGCTTTGAAGAAAAGACTATCTGCCGAACTGCCAGGCAGTTCGTAAGAGGCCAACAATTGTCAATGCAAATCACTACCATCGTGGCTAGGCGGTTTTAATTTGGAATGACTGAATCGATCATGGCCTTATGGGCCTTCACAGCTTTGGTCATACATACTTCTTAAATATAACTACACAAATTTGAGGATTACTATTTAATTAAACAATATATCATAAGATAGCAAACAAGCAGATGGGTCTTCTGATGGAAAGAATCAACCATTGCCTATAGACACCAATGATTTTAATGTTGCATTGCTATCTTGTGGCTAGGTCTAATGCCATATGCATAAGACTAGCGGCTACCTTACCCTCTAAACCGGAACGCAATAGTGACAAGCACTGACGCTATTGCGGCAGGAATAGTTTAGGCGGTGATACCAGACCCGGGCGAGACAATGCAGAACTCTTCCCATTAAGTAGTCACGATGTTAGTGACTTGCATAGCCAATCGGTCGCCTTTTACGACATGCCTGGCAGAAAAGCAGTTGGTCTATTCTTCAAAGGAGCCTGGAACCAACACGGGGTATAGTTTACCGGCTACCTTACCCTCCAAACCGGAACACGACAGTGACAAGCGCTGACGCTATTGCAGCAGAAATAGATAAGGTGGTGATACCAGACCCAGGCGAGACAATGCAGAACTATACCACCTAGTATAGTCATGATAGCAGTGACTCGTATAGCCAATCGGTCGCCTTTTTCGAACTGCAGAACGGCAGTTGGTCTATTCTTCAACGGAGCCCGAAACCATGATTAAAGACCTTTGACCATTAACACAGACCACAGAATACTAATAGACACGCCATTGGGAAGGAAACGTGTTGTCACGCATATGAGCAAACGCTCCTATTACTTTCAAAAATGTCATACATTTGTAATAGATATATTAAATCGTGATTAAATAGAAATAAACATTGTTGGACTAATTTATTGTACCGAATGTAATGAAAAGGTTTAAAAAGTACCCTTAAAGTGATTATATTTCGTCGGTAAATAATATAACTCTGTATTTCTGTGGGTAAATTCAAGCTACGCTTACAATCTACGAAATTGTCTTGAAAGGCGTATCCATTTAATCCGTGATCATTAACTACTGTCCGTCAATATGTAGTATTTTAGAAGTCAGCCTGTATATTGAAATATATCTTATAAAGCCCCCAGAAATACAAACATTTCAACGTTCCCCGCAAATATACCGGTAAGAGAAAAATACAAAGGAGATTGATGAGGCCCTATACAAATTTGGCCTAAAACGCAACACATGGTGATAGCTGCTTATCGTATTGTAATAAATTAATAATTTCTTCTGAAATGTAAATTGTATCACGGACACTTTTTATAATACTAAAATTCACGAAACTCCTTGAAAGATTAATATTACTTGATTTTACAATTGTTACATTCCATTTTAAGCCACTCTCATCGCAATATATCGTCAGCACAAATATAATTCATTTTTGTACAACTTATCATGGAGATTATTTGATTTTAACCACTTAAATGTTAAAAAACGATAAAACTTTTGTTTACATAAAATGTTTATTACTCGCCCACAGCGAAAATAGATGACACTTGTTTTTTTTTTTTTGTTTCTTTCGGATGATACTAAGAACACTTATTTATACGGCCTTCTATGTTGTAGATTTCGATTATAATAATAAATATTCTTATTTTTGTTGCATTTTATACAATAGTTTGTTTAAAATTTTGCGTCTTATCTATCTAACATTTTTATAATTTGTTTAGTTGGTCAGAAATAAAAGAAAGTGTTAACTTTATGGCAGAATAGAAAAATCTTTGCTTGAATTAAGAAATAAGAAAAAGCGTATAAGTTTGATTAGTTTCATGACTTTCTGACTAAAATCCTTTTAAAATTAATTTGCTATTAAAAAGTATCCGTTGAATTATAATATTGACTTATTGTGAATAAAATTAATTTAATAATTTCGGCTGACGCTATATTCTTGTAGTCCATTTAGGCCGGTATTTTTTGATGTTTGCTCCAGAAAAAGAAAATACTTTCTCAGTACTTTTATATTTCAAGTGAAAGTAAATTTTTGAGCTATCTTCATATCAAAGCAAAATATATTTTCTTATAATAGTTTGATATTTTTTTTGTAAAAGATTTAAACCGTATTATTCGTTTGCATAAAGGTATATATAGTATTTTCATGTCTTTGTAAATACCAAAATGTGGTTAAGCTTGAAAGAAAGTGTCTCTGAAAAAGCTTGATAGAAAGGGAATGCTCAGTTGGTTTGGACATGCAGAAATAATAATAGATGAAAGGTTAACACAACAGATATACATTGCAGATATGGGAGGATATAGGTACCGGGGAAGAACAAGCCTGACATACCATAATCAGATTGATCGAATACTGTCCAAGGTGGTGTTGTAGAATCTTTGCAACCGGCATGTTTGTACATATGAAGAGAGTAATGAATGTTGAAGAAGCGAGATAAGTCTGCAAGCTTAGAGGAGTAAGACTCAGAGTGATAATTTCATACAACGTTTCGTTCATATTTTAAGCCAAAACCGTAACGATGTGCGCATGACCTTCGTGTATTTACTTGCGTTGACACGCACACAAACACCCGAATAATGCTGCAAACAAATAAATATTTTCCCAAAACGGTATTTAAAATAGGTCTACCTCACCGCTATACAAATAATCTTTCATATAACATTAATAGTCATTTAGTATAAACTTGATACTTACACTTTTTATTCGGTTAGGTTAAATATTTTAAATTCTGGGAAATATTCTAGAGGTTCTCAAGATGATATTCCAAAACTTTTTAACCTTATACTTTTTTTTAGTTTTTGAGCTTTTATTTGTAATTTAAAATATGTTTTTACCTCACTGAAATAAAGATTCTTATTTTCAATAGTATTATTAGTCATATATTAATAGTCAGACATATTATTAGTCAGGTTACGCACGACTTGACGCAGAATAATAATTAGTATTGTTAATAATTATTATTATTATTATAACAATTATTATAATTATTTTTTTATAATTATAATATAATAATATCTATACATATAATAAAATCGTAGGAAGGTCAAAACTGTAAATTGAAATTTTTTTAAAAGAATACTTGGGGTGTGATCTACAAACGTTATCGAAGCCAAAAATACAGTTTTTAAAATATTTGTCTATTTGTCTTTGTTTGTATGTATGTCCGAGGTAAACTCAAAAATTACTGCATAGATTTACTTCAAATTTTGCATGAATATTACTAACAGGTCGGGTCAACATATAGGCTACATATTATCACGCTAGCACCTATGAGGGAGGTGCTGTGCAGAGTAAACGAAGTCCGCGCGGACGAAGTCGCGGGCTACAGCTAGTTTATAATATAATAATTATAATCGCTAATTGCTCGCTCTATGGTCTAGTGGTCCAGCGTTGGCGTTGACCACATGAGGTCCGGGGTTCGATTCCCGGGTCGAGTACATAAAAAAAATGATGTGGTGTCGCGGGACACCAGGTAGGAACGAACTTCCTTCGGCTAAACGGCACTGCTCGCTTGTGTACGCAACTGTCGCGCCTGCGCACGTCTCATTTAACGCTTTTATTCCACGCATTTTTCTTACGGTTTTCAGTTCGGTCGCGCAGCAAAATCCCTATCCCCTCCAAGCCTGCCGTAAGGAACTTCGTTCCAAAAAGTGTTTTTTCAGTTTTCTGAGAAACACAAATTTGCCCGGGATTGGAAAGTGCCCGGTTGGCGATAGGCTTGCCACCTATCACATTTGGGGGACTAAGTATCTTCGGCTAATCGTGGGTGCATTTGTTGTACCTCTGCCTACCCCTTCGGGGATATGGGCGTGAAGATACTTTTAATAATTATAAGTATTATTAGTATTAACAGTTTATATATAATAATTAATTAGTATTATTAGTCAGATTACGCACGACTTGAGCTCCACCTAACGTGCGCAACTGTTTTGGTTCTGATCTTAGAATATAGAAAAACATAACCCCTCGTAAAAACATAACCATGCATAATCTCCTCTAACGTTTAGCTGAACGGAAACAACATAGTTCTACGTGCTATATATGCATTTGAGTATATGACACAAATCAATTAAATCGTGTGTTAATAATTACTCAGTCGTATGAATAAAGTCGTCATTCGCAACACAAATTTGTACCTATGTGGAATTGAAACTTAATTATCAGAATAGACATATAAGAAGGCCGACGTTAGGCGCAGACCGACTTTAGAGCACTTGTACCTTACCCTACAGGTTTTCGTCGATAAAACTCAAAAATATCGTCAATAAAACTTCTTGACATTAAGCAAATCACGAAATAACGCCGTACGACGGCATATTATTTCATAAGAATTTTTTTTTAAAATGTGTCTTTTGGCAGTGTCAGAGCATTTTTGTGATGATTTGCGGCATCTAGAATGCCAGTTGGAACTTTTTTTTTTGCCTTATAAAAGTCCTCATTATACACGAATAAAGGCTTTGTAATATTGGTCTGACAAACTGCTTTGTAATATTTGTGCCATTGTGTGTGGGTAAGTCCCAACACTTAAAAAATATTTTTATGCAAAAACAAAGTCCAGGCTATATAATATCGCACATAATATAGAAATACACGCGTTATTAATTATAATGAAAATAGGTAAAAACAAATACGTGGTAAAATATTTTGATCTTTGGCTGGCAACATTTTAAATATCATTCTACTTAGCCATTTACGATTTCTTGTTTTGGATTTTATACAAAAATATCCGACGCCAGATAGTTTTTATCTGTGAAATGTGATTTTCAAGTCCTAAATACGCTTTTGTGAAGCACAGTGACAATCTTTCATCATACAGTAACTCACATTTTTTTAAATTGCGAGAGCTGTACTCCGTGTGGTACGTCTCATATGTCTGAGCGGCCGGCGAGCGTAAAAAGCCTTTCAGGCTTCTTTGAAATGGTCTATGCGTTATTATTCTATGTTTGCAAGGATCGTCATGAATAACACTCGATTATCTCTAGACTCTACCTATCCCGTAGGGGATCTGGCATGAAGATATGTGTATGTAAATACCGATAGAAAAATTGTAGAAAAAATTCACAAAGTGAATCATGACATCTAAATGCCGAAAAACACATAATACGAATAACACTAATAGATTGTAAATGGAATATTCACGGGTGGTGTCGATAAAAGTTTGTCGGGAATGTTACTTGAGCTCCATTGTCCACACGATCAACGGGACGGTCTTTACAACAATGTATAATTAAAACTAAAGTTTATTATTTTAGGTATTCAGTTCTACGTACCAAGGTAAGTAGAATTGTTTCGACGAGAATTCCTATATTTGATAACGTTAATAAAATAAGCAGAGAAGTTTGTTCTCTGCTGCTTTTATTAACAAATTTAATTTGAATATACATTATGAAAATTACTAAATTCCGACCATAATAGCTACTACGTACTTTTCCGCACGTTTTTAATTTTGGGAAAACCTCAAAAATCTGTTGTCTTAGCTACAATCGATCGGTTAGAAAATGTCAAAATAATGGTCAAAAGATTTTCCCGAAAATGTTCATCATTGCTGATCCCAAATAAATCGTCTGATTTGGATTCAATTTACGTTACTTGACGTAGTTCTTAGGGTTATGAATTAAACTCGGAACCTTTATAGTTTCACTGTCTTCCGTCCGCCCGTCCATAGTCTAGCATAGAGATCCTTACTTGTAGAAAACTGTAATTTGTTTGTAATTTGGTAAGACTATCATGAGGTAAAATAAAGTAGTATTTTATATTTAATCGCCACTGTGGTCTTGCGGCCCGGTGTCAGTGTTGACCACATGAGGTCCTGGCTTCGACTCCCGGGTCGAGCAATTCAATTTGTTTTTTCAGTTTTTTGCCCGGTTGGCGACGGGCTTGCCACCTATCACACTAAGGGACTAGGTATCTTCGGCTAATCGAGGGTGCACTTGTACTCCTGTCTACTTCTTCGGGGATTCGGGTGTGAAGATACTTTTATTACTACACTAGGCCACGATCTATGCACTTTTGTGGTACATTTTACTGAAAAACCATCACACACATTTTTAGGTTTGAGCTTCGACGTGGTAGCTTATATTCATGCCTAGATTTGTTATCTACCATAAAAATACCATTTTATAAACATTAAAAAATAGAAGTTACAATTTGTATTAGAATTTTATTACTACTAACGCCATCTCTTATTAAAGTAACAAGTTAAAATTGATAGAAGATACATTTTGTATTAGAATTTTTGAACTTATTAAGAGACTTCATGAATTGTTTCTTCATATTTGACTGACGGCGCGCGGTCATCGTGCCCTCGTATAAAGGCGAGGTTCACGTATAAACTGCAATAGCTATATAGCCATCAGTTTGATCATCAGAAGGTGTATGATAAAATCATTTAAAGGAGAATGCAAGGTAGTTCGAAGGAATGTTGTGGGAGGCACAAGGGGAATTTAGGTCTAGAGCAGGGATGTTTGCAGGGAACAGAGTAAAAAGAGCGTTAGAGAGTTTTTTTTTATATCATAAGATAGCAAACAAGCTGATGGGTCTCCTGATGGAAAGAGTTAACCATCGCCTATAGACACCAAAGATTGTTATGTTCTGAGTTTTGCAAAATGCTTATTGTGAAACAGTACAGATGTATTAATTGTTTATATTGTATTGAGCTCAATTCCCAATCTTAGCTCAAGTGTAAAAAGCTAAAAAAAGGTATATTCACGCCTGTATCCCGGAAAGTAGGTAGAGGTACAACGTGTGCATCCACGGTTAGCCGAAGATACTTAAGTCCCACAATGTGATAGGTGGCCAGCCTATTGCCAGTAGGGCACTTTTCTAATCCCGGGTAAAGTTGTTTTTATCAGAAAACTGAAAAAACACATTTTTTCATTTGCCTGACTCTGGAATCGAACTCCGAGGGTTTCTCTGAGAGAAAAATTCGAAAAATGTATTCGCTGAGTGTCTACCGTCAATTCTTCGTGCCTGCGTAGTCCAAAAATTTTGAAGGTTTATTTAAATAAAACATTTTTTGATTTTGATTTCGTAAATCGACGTAAAACCAGGAACTTCCTGATTTTAGAAAAAAAAAAACAATTATTTCAGCAAAATGTCAAAAATGTCTTTTTTATAAGATCAACCTTCATTTTTAATACATATTTTTCCTTGAAAATACCAACAAACAAAAACCAAATATTCCTAGTCCAAAGCCTGACGATGCGGGCCTTTGATGCGAATGTAATGTTTAGGTGAAAATACGCTGAGTTTTTTAAGCTAGATAATTATAAATAAAGTCCATACATCACTACATAGTATAAAACAGAGTCGCTTTCTCTGTCTGTCCCTATGTCCTTATGTCCCTATGTATGCTTAAATCTTTAAAACTACGCAACGGATTTTGATGCGGTTTTTTTTAATAGATAGACTGATTCTTGAGGAAGGTTTTAATGTATAAACCTTTCCGATATTCTCACGGGAACAAAAGCTACGCGAGTGAAACCGCGGGCAGGTCTCTAGTTAAAAGATATAATTCTCATAAAAATACTTTTCTAACAATATTACTAGATAGTATAACTTTGCGAGCCCTTACAAAGCTCTGCTTTTTGCTAGTATAATATTACCTTCAAATGTATAACGCCCGTGATAAATGTGTTATTTGCCAGAAATAATTTTCCGAGGAAGCAAAATATTTTTCCTACAGCAGCTCGTATGAAATCTTTATAAGGAGCGAATCAAAAGAAAACAGCTTTCTTCTGCAATAAAATCCTAATAATCGCGCGACTCAGTATTGAAGCCCATTTCACACTGAAGTTTTTATTTATATTAGTAAACAGCTTTTTTTATATAATAAAATTATATAATAAAGCAAACTGCTCTCCTGATGGACAAAGAAACCATCGCCTGTAGACACTAAAGATAATAACGGTGCGTTGTCGAGATCCGTGTGGCGAGATGGTCATGCCACATGCATAAGTTCATCGTCTACCTTTATTTATTTTTTTTAAGTTGGCTTTAATTTCGACAGCGACAATGCAAAGATACTTTTACAAAAATTTCATAAAGATAAATCCTTCATGACATTCTTTTTGAAGAACGCCGAATTATTAACAAGTTGGGTGACAAAAAGACGTTGGGTTCGGTATTAAGGCGAGGCATCGGGAAAAACGGGAAAAAAACTGGTGTGCTAAATCACATTTTTGTATTGATTGTTAAATAACAAATACACAAAAATTACACAGTATACCAGAAGGTATTATCTAAGGAATTTCCTGACTTATTACATGTTAGAATCTACTTTACTCGATCATATAAAATTCCGAAAATAGGCTAAAAAATCTCTAAAACAAATAATTTGTTAATAATATTTCTAATCTTCCACATGATTTTTAAATGGTGATATATAGTTTTGAATACAAAAAAGAATGTACTAAATGTTGGTTTACAAACTTAAGATTGACATGATGCCTACACCCGTGACAGTATTCAGTGCAAAGGCACCTTAACAACAATTCTCATTAAGATTACTCTTCCACTATATTATTTTTGAGGAACGCCGTATTATTAACAAAGATAACATACGTTCGGTTTCAAGAGCGATTTTATGTTTACACCTGCGACAGGTATTAATTTCAGTTTCGACTGTGCAAAGATACCTTAACAAAAAATCCCGTATAGATTAATCTCCTACGGAATTGCGAAATTGTTTTTGAGGAACGCCATATTATTATGTTTATCCCTATTCCTGCTTTATCCCGTATTATATCCTAAATCTCGGATTAGTATGACTACGATTTGAATCATACAAGATTATTTCGATTGCGTTCAAGATTATATTGGTATACAATCTTGTAATGTATTTTTTGAATTTCTTTATTCGACTTTATAATAGAAAGGTTCTAAATAAACTAGACTGATTGTTTTGATAGTACGTTAATATTAACTAGAGATCGCATGTGGCCGAAATTAGACTATAGACTAATGAATAAAATATCTTTTAAGTCTGTCAACAAAATTTTGCCGTAAAGAAAATTGTAGACATTTGTGTATATAATCCTTTGACAAGAGAAAGACAAGGACTTGGCATTAATTTCCATAAACAATCAAAATTATAAATTTGCATGCATTCCAAAGCTGAACATATAAAAATGGCTTTATCTCTGTCTAACAAGTTAGAATTTTCATATTAGAAAAATCTACAAAAATTTTGTCAGTGTTCTAATTTAGAATTATTTAAGAAAATTAACGTCACCTTAAACAGCATGCGGCCAAAACATTATTACTAAAATACGTTGTCAATGTAGGTAAGTTAAATTTAATGTCAAATAACCCTTTGATTACAAAATATTAAATTGATTTGAGCGTTTATTTGTATTTTTCTATAATCTTAGCGTGTACCTTAAATCTTAAATAAAAACTAATATTAAAATGACATGCTCAATTGCAATGTATTATATCAATTGTTATGTAGACAGTAAACAGCTGTTCTTAAGTCCGTCATTGTTAGGGACAAAATGACACGGTTTTCCCTTGGTTATTTCATATCTAGTAATAGTTTCCTTCATCTAAGGTATAATCACTATACCCATGGAACTTATTACCTGTCATATGGATTTAGTGTCCGTGTGTTGTTTATCTTATCTAAACATAAATGTGAAATGAAAGTGTATATAATCTATACATATAATAAAATCGTAGGAAAGCCAAAACTGTACATTGAATATTTTTTTAAAAGAATACTTGGGGCGTGATCTACAAACGATATCGAAGATAAAAATATAGTTTTTAGAATTTTTGCCTGTTTGTCTGTTTATCTGTTTGTCTGTATGTATGTACGAGGTAAACTCAAAAAGTACTGCATGGATTTACTTCAAATTTTGTATGAATATTACTAATAGGTCGGGTCAACATATAGGCTACATATTATCACGCTATCACTTACGGGGGAGGGGCAGTGCGGAGTAAACGAACTCCGCGCGGACGAAGTCGCTGGCAACAGCTAGTAAAAAATAAGCTTATTTGTCGAATTCGTTGACAAAAGAATTGAGAACTATTTTGGTGCTAATGAGTTTTGTTAAGAAACTCCTAAAATTAATTACAAGAACATACAACATTCTAAAATAAATTTATATAGTAAGTTCTTATTTCTTAGTACTACCAAAATATTTTTTTAAAAAAAGTAATATGTATAAGTTCTTAAATTTTAACAAATAATTATTAATTCACACAATTGATTTCGATTTCAAAATTAATTTTGGCTAGTTTTGAAAACAAGAAATAAGAATTCACGTATATTTACCAAATAATACAGTTCAGAAATATTTCAGGGGGGGGTAGATGATGCCTCCCTCATTATTAACATCCCTGATACATAGATTTTTACGCACTATTAGTTTATGGATCATTACATAACAAATAAGCAGATGGTTTTCCTAATGGAAAGAGAAAACATCTCCTATAGACACCAAAGATGCTATCTGGTGGTGGGATGGCAATGCTACATGCATGAGTCTACCATTTACGTTACCTTCCAAACTAGAACATGCTAATGACAAGGATTGTCGCCATTACAAAAGTAATAGTTAAGGCGGTAGTACCATATACCCAGGCAAGAGGATGCAGAGCTTTGCCACCTAGTAGTTACGTTGGACGTGACAAGTATAGCCAATCGCTCACCTTTTACAAACTGCCTAGCAGAACGGCAGATGGTTTATTCTCAAAGGAGATCTGACCAACACGGAGAAAATATTATAATATTTCTATTAAGACATTTGGTCAGTGATTATAATTTTTCTTTCCAGATCTAAAATTCGTCATCTGCATAAATTAAGCAGTTTACCTCTAGATTGCCTATATGTAACTAATCGTATACAGTATGATACCACCAAAACGTAGGCATGTCTATTTTCCTACAAACGAGGTTTCTTTCAAGACGTACGTTTAAAAATAATCACCTACAAAATATTAGAGGTGAAACTTTCTCTAAAACTAAATTTTGGAGACTTCATAGTCTAAACCTTAATAAGCAGTATGAAAACTTGCCACCTAAGAAATATCACCATCATATGATTTTTTCCAATCTCTTAGTTTTCTACAGGAAACTTTTTTATAAGTTTGCAGAGGATTTAACCCGGTACTTCTCAACGTAGGACTTACGCACCACAAGGGGGCAATTCGATAATTAAGGAGGGCAATTCCAAAAATGGACTTTAACCCTTTAGCTCCGGCTATTTAAATGCGATGCTGGATACCTTTGCCAAATTTAACAAAAAAAAACAAATTCCTAAAAAATGCTGTAAATATTTATTAGACTCGCATAACAACGCCGGTTTTTTCTAACGTTACAGTGGAGCATGGCACAAAAAAGTTTGGAAAACACTGGTATAATCTCTCTAACTCCTTTTTCAACCGCAACTCGAGACGAAAGGCTGAATATCACCCTCGCTTCATCGTTATACAACGCACGCACATTAAATAATTTGCCGCATGTTCTATTATATGCACTAGTAAGGAAGCCTGTGTTTTCTGTAAAAAAGTGGTGTTCTCTGATATAATATAAGGTCTGTATGGTCAGCACATTGCTTAGAATGCAGCACTTTTGATCAATTGGGATAAAAACAATAATATTGAGCGTTTAAATACAAGTCACTCTTAAAATTTTTCGCTAAGTTGAGGTATTTTTGGTTCAAACTAATCAAAAATATACCTCTGTATAGGGTTTCGCAGTTTCAAGCGTAAAATGAATGACAACATTCAACGCAACTTTCGAGCTTTAAATGATGATTTAAATGAATATATGATCGATTGGTCAAAAAATCTTAAAATTAGTCCAAAATGCACTCTGCCGTCACATAATACTCTCGAACGAACCAATCGAATTTCCACGACTATTTTTTAAAATCTTTATAATCTACTGGACCGCACCGATAAAATTTTCAGCAAATCTAATTTTGGTAGAACTTAAAGGAATGCCGGCAACTACGCTTCGACCAGCCGCCTTATATAAGCCTAGAATAAGCCAAGCCGTTAAAAATTTTACTTACACACAATCACACACATATGTATATAGAGATTGAATATCTATAGACCATAGAAATAACCAAAATAACGTCCTAGGACCTCAAATCGTTCAAATCTAATTAAAAACTCGATTTTCGAAAATCGGAGTGAAACCAACGATTTGACGTCTTTTGAAAATTAACAATTTTCCTAGTGGAAAGTTTAAAATAAATATTTGCAGTAAATATTATATACATTGTACGACTCTGGCTTTTTTGATTAAACTCCCATTTATCAACCGCAGCACGTATACATCGACAAATATTTAGTATTCGTTAGACCCAAAACGTTCTAAATCGGATTGAAACAAATTGAATAGACATTTCAAAGGGCACAGAATGTTAAATACCAGTTTTTAGTCCAATAAATTTTAAATTCAATTAATCCGAATATTGGTCAACGTACAGCCAGTTTTAAATAATCCATTGAATTTTCAAATATTGGAGGTCGAATATCTATTTTTAGACTATAAAATACAAAATTTTAGGCACTTTCTTACTTACTTTATCTAGAAAAGTAAACTTCATTTATTACAAATCATATATACAAAAGTTAAAAAAACGTAAATATTTAATATCGTAGCTAGCAGCACTGCCCTCAGATTACCACATATTTTTACATACGTAAATATCTTCACATCAAATCCCTTACGGGGTTGGCAAAGAGAATTGAGTGCCATATGTGACAGTCTAAATAGACTTTCCTTGCTTCCTGCACATTCATTACTCTCTTCATACAAACACGCCGGTCTCGAAGATTCCTGACACCACCTTCGGATAGCATCCGACCGATTTGATCATGGCATGTCAGTCTTGGTCTCCCCCGATATTTACAGCCATTCACATTCGCATTTTATATCTATTTTGTTAACCGTTATCTGCCATTCTTTCAACATGTGTGAACCAACGGAGCATGCCTTTTCTCATTTTTATACCGATACTGTCTTCAATTCCAACCACTCTCACTTCGGTATTACGAACACGATCCGCTAGGGTTACACCACAGATTTTTCGTAACACGTTAATTCTTCTTTCTAGCCTATATCGCTACAGCGATTACGGTAGTCCCAGCGGGGTTATTAAACTTACGTTAAAGAAATGGTAGGAGACATCATTGCTTTATGCTACTTTTAATAAATTTATATACGTTAAAAAAAACACCTCTTCATAGATCGCCTCTGTAGTCTAGTAAGATCCCGCGTTCGATTCCCAGGTCGAGCAAGTTAAAAATGTGTTTTTTCAGTTTTTTGATAAAAACAACAAGAATGGAAGTGCCCGGTCGGCGATAGGCTTGCCAGTTATCACAATATGGGACCTAGTATCTTCGGCTAGTAGTGCGACAGTGAGTGCACTTGTTGTAACAGTTGCAGGGATAAAGACGACGATACTTTTTTGTTTTTAAAAAACATGACAAATAAAAAATATGACAGCACGAAAAAGTGTCACGATATTCGCAAATTAATTTTGAAAAGAATTTAATATTAATCACAGTAAAGTTAAGTGAAAATGAGAAGTAATTGTTTTTTTTTCTATGTCATAAAGTTAACGAACACTGCTAAACAAAACTGCTAAAAAAACCTTATCCTTTAAACCGAAACACGACAGTGACACGAATTGACCAGACCCGGGCGAAACGTTGCAGAACTCTACCACCTAATAACCAAGATGGTAGTGACACGTATAACCAATCGCTGGCTTTTTACAAACTGCCTGACATAAGGGCAGACGGTCTATTCTTCAAAGAAGGTTTCGTGGAAGGACGGGGAGATGATGATGTTTCCCATCACCGTATTTTCTGTCATGATATTGTTATCATTTGCCATTTGTTGCGGTTACCAGAGCAGATAGTTTCATATACAACAGAAGTAACAAATAGTAATTTTAAACCTACCTGCAATAGACTTCGAGCTGCTACTGAGATTTCGATCAAGGAAAACCTCAAAAAATCTTAATTACACTTTTCCCAACTCAGATACTAGTAGACCACGAGATTTCCTTCCCTCGCCTCGTCCCTAAAAACAAACTATTTTTCTATTCATTGTTATCACGTAATAAGGCAGGCAGTTAGTGAATTTTTGTCATCGTAACTTCTAAACTTAACTTCTTTGATACATGACATTGAATTAACAAAATATATATTGTATCAAATGTTATCGAGTTAATTGCGTGCGCAAACATTGCGTAAGAATATACGCAAAGGAGATTGATGAAATCGGCATACAGTCCAACAATAATACAAACTAAACTGAAATTCATTTAACTAATTTAATATAGAATAAATTCATATAAGAATTCAACGGCCACTTTTAATAGCAAGAACATTTTAAAAAGGAACAGACTTGGAAGTCATGAAACTCCATAAACTTGGGTACTTTTTCTTACCTTTGTTGTTTCAAAAGTAAGAAAAAGTACCCAAGTTTGTGCAAAGATCTTTATTTTCTGCCATAAAGTTAACACTTTATTTTATTCATGACAAACCGAATAAGTTAGAAAAATGTTTGTGTGCATCTATGTAATATGTAATATACAAACTGTCATATATACTTAATACAACAAAAAGTGGAAAAATGTATGTCCTTACACAAGACTCTAAAAATAAGTTAATATTCGTATCTTCCAATCATTTAACTTTAAAGTGGTTACAAACTAATAATTTATATATTTACAATCTAATAATTTATATATGAGAGATAACCTTAGAATTATTACACTATAGAAACCAAGTCCGCGCGCCAAATGGCTCCATACAATAAATGTGTGAATCTCGCAAGAACAAATCATTTTTTTGGAATAAAAATAGCTTATGTGCTATTTCAGGTCATCATCTATCTGAATGCTAAATTTTATCGAAATCCGTTCAGAAGTTTTTGCGTGATTGAGTAACAAATATCCGTCCGTCCATTCATCCAAACATCTAAACTTTCGCATTTATAATATTAACTATAGACTAATACAGATTAAAATTACAAGTTACAAGTTTGTAATAATACAACAGCTTTACTACTGTGTTTCGTTCGAATAAAAAATGATAAAATATACGATTTATTTTCTTTTATTCATTTCATTTGTATAAACATGGTTTAGTGCTTCATTATTGACAGAACGCTTGTATGAAGACTGTCTTTCTATAGTGTAATTATTCTAAGAAGATTCTAAGTCTATTTTGCGACGTATATGGTTAAAAACAGTATGTAATATTTATTACTAGCATTCGAAATTCAATCGTAGAATATAATTCTTAGAATTCAATACTAAATTTAAATGTATCGTCAAACTTAAAACATTAAATTCTTTTCTTAGTTTGACGATAAATTTGTATATATTATCATGTGTATCACACTAATGTAGTGTGTGTAATGTTTATTTTTTAAATCTTATGTATTTATAATACACATTATTTAAAAATATAAGGTTTCAACAGCCCCTATTGTGCAAAATTGCATACTCCACCGTTTGTGTAATTGTCGTAAAAAAGGGTTCAATGTTTTTGATTCGCGCATTAATATTTATATATATTTTTTATATTATTAGATAACAAACAAGCAATTGGATCTCCTGATGGAAAGAAAACCCATCGCCTATACACACCAAAGGTTTAAATGGTACGTTGCTATCTGTGTGATGAAATGACAATGCCACATGCATAAGTCTACAGGCTACCACACTCTCCAAACCGTAACCCGACAATGACAAGCCTAGACGATTTTGTGGCAGGAACATGTAAGGCTGTGGTACCAAATACCCGAGCAAGATATTGCGGAACTCTACCACTTAGTATTCATGATGGTAATGGTAATGACAATTGGTCGCCTTTACGACCAACATGGAGGAAAACTGAAATCTACCTAAATTAAGTACAAAAACATTGAAGACGTAAAATTTAACAGAAATTCTTTACGATGGACTCAATTAGATTTATCAATCGTAAAACCCTCAGTTTATAGCAGTCACTTACATAGTTTTTCGGACGTCATAAACCTCAATACATAATATATCATACCTACGATCTGGCCAGGTTTCTCGTAGTGGTAATGTAAATGGGATATGATTAAAATAATTTAATTTTTATATTGGAATTATTTCATGAAATGTTGAGTTTTATAAGATGGTACCGATGTTGAAATGAGAAAAGAAATGATCCGTTGGTTCAAATATGTCGAAAAAAATGTCAGATGAACGATTAAAAACCTAGATAAAGGAGGAGACTGGGACTGATTTACGTCCTATCAATATGTTAGGAAACTGGCGTATTTCTAAAGAATTTCGAATGTGGAGCAGCAAACGTGTTGGTCCAGGTTTCGACGCAGGTCGTGGAAGGCGACCGATTGACTATACGTGTCACTACCATAATGACTACGAGGTAGTAGAGTTCCGCGAAATTTCGCCCACGTATTTGGTACCACCGCCTTACCTATTCCTGCCGCAATAGCGTCAATGTTTTTCGTTATCGTATTGTGATTTGGAAGGTAAGAAGCATTAACATCCTAGGTGTCTGCTTGTATGCTATAAAACACAATTAATCTGGATTTTCATGTATATACATGACAATCAGGGCCCTGCTACATCATTAGAGATGTATCGATAGGTGCACCATTACTGACCTGCTTGTCTGTTGGCAAAATAAATATTGATCCCCATCGCCACATATTATCGACATGACAGCATCTATCCATTGTTCTTTGAGACAAGCTCATCCAAAGTATAGGAGTGTTAATATCCAACTACCAGATTCTGAGCTCTTATTGAAGTTTTTAATTTGTAAAAATAAACCTAAAAATATCAATAATCTATTTTTTAAGATCTAAGGATCGAACCTGGAAAATTATTATCTAATCCAAAATAAGACGGTTTGAACAGCTTCATAATAACAAAACGATTAATAATTTTAATCGTCACAATGCTCCATAAACTCTAGCATAAAGTTTTATCTAGGTGCTCTTTGTGTCGGTATGAATTTCCGGCTGCATTGAGTAAATCCTCCCTTTGTGCTTCTGAAATTGCTGCGAAAATTGTATTTTACTTTGAAAGAATCTTAAGTTAAATTTAAACTTCAGTAGCATCCCAGAATCAATTGCTGACAAATGTGACAGCCCGTTCTAAAACCATTGGATACCGTTGGCTGATGGTAATTATTAAATAAGTTAATTTATGTCTTTTAGTAAATTACTAATTGTATTAATATAGTGTTTAAAAATACTGTCACTAACCAGTCGCAACTAACTATTTTTACTATTACTGCTTGTTTTAATTTATATTTGCCGCCCCGTTGGTCGAGTGGTTAGCGATCCTGACTACGCAATCGACGGGGCTCGGGTTCGATCCTCGACGTGGACAAGCATTTGTGTGATGAGCATAAATGTTTGTATTTCCGGGTTTGGGTGTTTATTTACTATATTTTAGTATTTATATATGTATTTCTATGTATTAGTATCGTTGACTAATACCCATAACATAAGCAAATAATTGGCTTACTTTGGGGTTAGATCAGTGAGTGTAATTTGTCTCGTGAATATTTATTTATTTATTTATATTATGTAATTTGGTATGGACTATAGTCTAAAATAAATTGTTTATTAACTAATATCTTTAAACAAGCGATTTTCGTGTATATTTATAAATATGTACTCTGAATCTCGGAAACGGCACACACGATTTTCATGAAATTTATCATGAGTGTTTCGGGGCGATAAATCGATCTAGCTAGGTTTCATATCATATATGGTAGAGTTCTGCATTGTCTCGCCCGGGTCTGGCACCACCGCCTTGCCTATTCCTGCCGCAATAGCGTCACTGCTTGTCGCTGTCGTGTTCCGATTTGGAGGGTAAGGTAGCCGGTAAACTTATGCATATGGCATTAGACCTCGCCACAAGATAGCAACGCTCCATTAACACCTTTGGTGTCTCTAGGCGATGGTTGACTCTTCCATCAGGAAACCATCTCCTTGTTTACTATATATATATATATATATATATATATATATATATATATATATATATATATATATATATATATATATATATATATATATATATATATATATATATATATATATATATATATATATATATATATATATATATATATATATATATATATATATATATATATATATATATATATATTTATATATAATTTTTTATTTTATTGTTGAATTAATTTAAAAATATTACTCAGGCGTTACTTTGCAGAAATTCATAATTTAAAGAAGAAATTATGGTATTTAATTTGCATAATTTCCGCGAAACCTTATGAGGAACTGCTGTGATGCAACGGAAATGCAAAAAGGGTAAGGAATTGGGCAAACTTATCCAAGGCCTGAAAATTAGAGAAGACCACCGCGGTACAATAGTCCACCCTCTTCCACCACACTTTCTTCCACTTCAGAAGCAAAAGCAGTGACACACAAATGATGTACTCAACGCAAGTTTCACTTCGCAACCGAAGCATCTTCAGGAGAGTCAATCAGCACTTCACTCTATGAAGGGTGAAGCATTAATGATAAAAAATATATTTAAAAACCCTTTTAATTTAAAAAATAAATAGTTTAATACGAGTGAACAATAAAATTAACCTTTTTAACTTCCTGCTACGTACCTATGTTGTTAAGTAAATTACTGATTTTGCCGCCCGATTTTCGAAAGTCGAGTATTCATCAGATTTCCGTGTATTGAGGTCCTAGGAACTTTTTATCACTATTTTCGAAATGAAGTCTATTTATTTATTTTATTTAAATACTTTTTTGCACAAAAAAGGTACAAAGGCGTAACCTAATGCTATTAAGCATTTTCTCACAGTTTACCTTTCGTGCTGCTGAGAGAAAAACTTGGGTAGTGCAAAATAAATTAATTACGAGCTATCAATAAAACTAACACAAGATTCTAAATTATCATAACTAACCTATCGTCTATATGTCTACATCAACGCATGTGTGTGTATGTATATGTATACACCACGTGACTTTTAAACGGCTTGACCGATCGAAACGTGGTATGGCGAAGCCAATCGAATACCATACCACGTTTCCTGAAAATTTGAACTGATTGGCCTATGAGATTTTAAGAAATTTTGAAAAATCCATATTTTTCAGAAAGACTATTATTTTTTTATAATAATTCCAAAATTAATGTACCGATTGATTACAAAGTATAATCAGCTCTAATTCTTAGAAATGAATTTTAAGTACTTTGTGCTACTTAAGAATCCTTATAAAATAACAATTTATAACAGAATTATAAAAATATATTATTTGCATCACATATTCTCTGCAACATGAAATGAAATAATTGGCATCGCATTTATAAATTTCATTTTTTCATATTTCATAGAAAACGTAACAATAGAAAGACTGCGATGTAGTTACATATAAATAAAATGGTCGCAAAGAAAAAATGTCGCGTGAGATTTACTTTCGTATTTTCACATATCTTTAGGCACTTTCTACGTAGGTATTATTATCGAGGGCAAATATTCTTAAAGGCCGTCGCATGTTATTTCATATTAACATACACATTTGTATGTCTTCAAGGCAAATCTCTAAATATCTCCGTGGCTCTTTAAGTTTTTTGCATTTTCCTGATTCCACTTGTCGCTCTAACGTTAGAACCTTGTTGCGTTTTCCTCCTAATATATGTACTTTATATATTTCCTTTCAGTACATTCAGTAAGTTTATGGAACACTGCCTAGTGAGTTTTGCTTCTGCTACATTTTTAATTTTAATTCCCTTAAAATACGTATGTAATATATATGTATGTAAATAACATGCATTTTTTGTATTATCTTTAATATAATATATTAAGTTTAGTTATGTAACTAAACTTAATACAATAATATATATTTTTTGTACGCCAAGTCTATTCATATATATATATATATATATATATATATATATATATATATATATATATATATATATATATATATATATATATATATATATATATATATATATATATATATATATATATATATATATATATATATATATATATATATATATATATATATATATATATATATATATATATATATATATATATATATATATATATATATATATATATATATATATATATGAATCTGTTGATTCATATATATATATTTGATTGTTGTATTGTTGTTGAATGTGTTGATTTTTCCTGCCCGTATGCCCGATAGCCCGTTAACGTATGCTTATAGAAATTATTATTACACATTAATACAAGGACCCAGTTCAGTGGTATTGCAATAGCAACACACCATTTGCATGTTTCGTGTCTATACGCAATGGATGTTTCTTTTCTTTCTTTTCATCAAAAAACTATCTGCTTGTTTGCTATCTTATGATATACAAAAAAATAATTAAGAAACTTTTATCATATAGAATTAATCTTTTACTGTTGGAGATTCGTTTTATATGTTTAAAACAATTACAGTGATTTTTTTACGAGTCTCAGCATTCCTTCCGTTCTAGATTAATTTGCAGTAACTATCTCGGTTTTTTCTAAGAGCTATTGAATAAGGCTATATCATAGGATGATATAAAGAAATAAAATTTCAAAGACGCAATTCGCTAATTGGAAATAATGTGTGATGATCCTAATATGCTTTTATATATCTAGAGTGGAAAGCAAACAATTTCTTTTATTCCGAAGAGAACGGCAACCAGAAAGTGTTTTCGAGTGCAATGAGTTGAAAATACAATCACAGTATAAAATTGATGCCAATTTTTACTATTTTCTTCTCAAAAATATAGACTAGTCGTCGGTCACGGCTTTGCTTGCGATTTATCTATAAATACTAATATTATAAATTTGAAAGTCTGTATGTATGCTTGTCCATCTGTTTGTCAGTTACGCTTTCACGGCTACAACACACAACCAATTTTCATGAAATTTCGGCAAGAAGATAATTCATAAGTAATCCGGCTTAACTAAATACTGTTAAGCATTTTCTTACAGTTTATCTTCGGTGATACTGAGAAAATTGCTACCCAAGCTTAACAGGCTTATTATACACTAGTAATTACTTGATTAATAAAATATATCTCAATGTTTCAATGTAAATAATAATAATTCAATACAGTTACAATATAGTACAGGTAACTATTAATGTAAATAATCTACATAAACCGCCCCACTGGTCGATGGTTAGCGACCTTGTCTACGCCATCGATGGGGCTCGGGTTCGATTCCCGACGGGGACAAGTATTTGTGTAATGAGCATAAATGTTTGAATTTCTGTTTGGGTGTTTATTAAATATTTTCTAGTATTTATATATTTATTTCTATGTGTTAGTATCGTCGACTAACACCCATAACACAAGCAAATAATTTGCTTATTTTGAGGTTAGATCAGTGTAATTTGACCCTTGAATGTTATTATTAATCTGTATATAAATACGTAGAGAAAACTTTGGACCTCTTTTTAAAAAAAATGCGCGAAGGTAGAGCATAAAATTTATCACAGTTAAATTTTACATTACGGAGGACTTATAAAATAAAATGCATTAGAAGTACATTTAAATTAATAAAAATAACAATACACGCACTACATTCATGCGACTCGTATGATAATACGTCACACGTGTAGACAGTTTTCTTTACGATTAAAGTCAAACTTAAAAGAGATTTTATTGCTAAGTCTTATGGTCGAATTTCGGCCACGGGTGACCGCTAGTATCTAGAAATGAGTAAATAAGTAGTAAGTATATAAATTTTAAAACTACGTAGATAATTTTTGAATAATTGCGCACCATATCATGGTAGAATAAATTAAATTATTATAGTAACTTGTTACTGCCATATATTTGCAAATAAATATTTTTCATTTCATTTTCAGCCGACGAAAAAACGGAAGACGTACTCAATTTGACGCGTATTTTATGTTAGACCAGACATAGCTTTTTACAGAGTAGTCTGATTTTAACAGTTTTATTTTTTTATTATTTTTTTGTCCCGTATATTATTTTATTTTTTAAATTTCAACTATAAGTGTTTGTAAATAAGGTATGATTGATAGATTTAAATGTATATTAACGCATAACTTTTTACAGATATTCATTTTGTATCATTCCATCTATATCAACATGTCATTGCTTGCTCACTATGCGTTTCAAATCGTTTTAAAAGAAAAAAATATCACTATTATCATTACTTGAAACCTACTCCGGTTTACGTTTTTTTAAAACTGTTTACGTATGATCAGACGTAATTCATCCCACTTCTGAAATATTACCGAGATGCAGTTTGACCGAACAAAACACTTGAATCAATTTCACTTGCACATTATAATTTTTGGACAAAGTGACGCCCTCAAGAAGCGATAGAATTATATTGAATCGAAAACTTTTTTTTCGAAATGATTATTACAGTTGACCTTATGGGTCGTTACTTCATCACTGGACTTTTTGGGCGAGCAAAGTGCTCAACCAGAGTTTAAATTAAAATTTGGGCTACAAACACCCGCGCTGAGGGCTGTCTCCTGTGAGACCGGACCTTGGTTTAGTGCGGCGTTCAGACGAAATGAAAACATGTTATCCCCGCCTATTTATACCATTCTTCGTTATCTATTCTGTCCATTGTTATTATGACATCATGATCTTAGGTGCATAACACAGGTACCCCACACATCTGGCCGGCTAATACTAAGCGTTAAGCGCGGTTGCTAACATATGCTACCTTAGAACTAAGTTATCTGATAAATGGACACATCGTATCACTTTCCTCACATGACGATGCATCACGTTGGTAATGATGGGGTTGGCCAATCTTTCTGGTTCTGGGGAAATGGCGGAAAACCTATTCTTTAAACGGGGCCCGGACTAACATGTTCTGAGCCGAGAAAAGGTAACGCACGCTTTTAAAGCACTAATAATAATATTCTTAACACTTATCGTCTCAACCGAAAATTCTTAGCTTAATCGTCTTCTTAATTATTAATTGTACCAACCATGAAAAATTGCAATAAAAAGCAACAATATTACATAATTATCACGTGTTTGTCGGGGCCCCATTTGAAACTGCCTGGCAGTTCGTAAAGGCAAAATCTTGATTGATATATTTTTTAATTTTTTCTATCTAATCTATCTATCTATATCTATAAAAGAGAAAGTGTGTGTGTATGTTCCGTATAGGCTCCGAAACGGCTGGACCGATTTCAATGAAACTTTCAGGGAATCTCCAGATTGACCTGGCGAGTAATCCTGTAAAGTTTGGTGACGATCGGAGCACTCCTATTTTTGAACTGTCAAATAGAGGTTTTATTTACTATGATGATATTCTATTGTTTTATAACCCAAATTTGTATTGACACATGCGTTGTGTATATTTATGTCATTATGAACCATGTAGAATTATAATGGAGTATATTGAAGTATAATGAAGCATAATAAATGTAAAAACTAAAAATGTAGTGTCTATATGAATTTAGATATTTCAAAGATAGCAGGAAATCTTCATGGTATAGGGAAAGGGGAATTGTTTTAC
Organism: Apodemia mormo; assembly: GCA_036924255.1. Lineage (NCBI taxonomy): Eukaryota > Metazoa > Arthropoda > Insecta > Lepidoptera > Riodinidae > Apodemia > Apodemia mormo. The sequence goes on along the minus strand of JAUPFN010000016.1, from coordinate 34,875,393 downwards.
TCCAAATTTAACGCGTGCGGGCCACGGGCAGTAACGAATAAATCAAAACTACTGGATCGATATTAATCATTTTCTTCCCGTGCAAAGCCGGGGCGGGCCGCTAGTTATATATAAAAATGGAACGTAGAAATAATAATAAATGCACCATGAACATATTTGATGTATAAATTCGATTACACTTGAGAAATTTATCTGCTTCATAGTATATTAAAGCTAACATATTCCTTTATAATATACCTTATCCTGCAACAACAAGATAAAATGAAAGAAAAATCTATGGAAGCTGACGTTTTTATCTCTGAGCTTGAAATCCGTTCACAAAAAGAGGCCACGAGAAATACTCCCGTATCTATTCAATTCAATATAAGCTCGAAATAACCACTTTATAGGATACAAACCTGTGGCTTTATTTATTCTGTTGCTAATCTTACAATGGTTTCTGCTTTTGTTCTCATTATCACATTTTACATCGTGTTGATCCCAGCGCTCTTTGAAAAATAGACTTATGCCATTCTGCCAGATAGATTGTAAAAGGCGAAAGATATGTCAAACTTGTGGCTATCATCGTGATTATTAGATGGTAGAGTTCCACATCGTCTCGCCTGGGAATATGATACCACTGCCTTTTTATCTTTTTTTTATATCATAAGATGGCAAAAAATCAGATAGGTATCCTAATGGAAAGAGTCAACCATCGTCTATAGACACCAAAGATGGTAAAGGTGCGTTGCTTTCTTGTGATAAGGTCTAATGCCACATGCATAAGTTTACCGGCTACCTTACTCTCCAAACCGGAGGCCTTACCTGATCCTGCCATTATAACGTTAATGTTTATCATTGTCGTGTTCCGGTTTGGAGGCTGAAGTGTAAAGTAACCCGTACACTTATGCATTAACAGTTAACACCCCGCAATACGGATAGCACGCACTATTTAAATATTTGGTTTCTTTTTCCACTACGAGATATACCTTTTTGATTGCTAACTAATAATCATAGATTGGAATAGATAGTGCAATTTATCGGGATTGCGTGACGTAATCTTAATATGAATAAATAGATAATAATTAAAAAATATTTAAAAATGATTTAATTCAGGTAATTACAGCCCATAGTGTTAGTAACATGTTTTCTTATAATCTACTAGCGACCTGCCCGCGGTTTCACCCGCGTAGCTTTTGTTCCCGCGGGAATATTGGATGTACTTAAACCTTCCTCGAGAATCAATCTATCTATTGAAAAAACCGCATCAAAATCCGTTGTGTAGTTTTAAAGATTTAAGCATACATAGGGACAGACAGAGAAAGAGACTTTGTTTTATACTATGTAGTTATTTATTAATAGTACCTATTTATTTTTTTACATCAATTAAAAATTCAAATGTAAAAACATATTTTAATTTATGTTAAGTATGTATGTGTGTCCCCAACAAGCACCCCTCACATGCAGACGCATATACCTGTCCATAAAGAATGAGTATATTCTATTGCTTATCATCTTCAGAATTCTGTAATTACTCTGCCGCAAGTGTGAGATGGTAGTTGCAGTTTTTTCCGCATTATTGTATAGAAATCCTCCACATGGACATCTGCAATTATCCCAGAGGTACAATAACACCACCGCAGCTGCAACAGAACTCTAAATATATTAAATAGATTCAGGCGTTACTTGCGGAAATCCATAATTTAAAGAAGCAGCTATGGTATTTAAATTGCAAATTTTCTGCAAAATGTTATATGGAATTGCTGTGATGCAACAGAAATGAAAGGTAGTGTAAGGAATGGGGCAAACTTATCCAAAGTCTGAAATTAGAGAAGACCACAACGGCACAAATAGTCCACCAACTTCCACCACACTTTCTTCCACGTCAGAAGGAAAGGCAGTAACACAAATTATGTACTCAATGCACGTTTCACTTCGCAACCGAAACATATTCAGGAGAGTCGAATAACACTTCACTCTATAAAGGGTGAAGCATAATCATGCTTCATGCATGGTGAAACATTAATCTATGGGCTAGCATGTTACCACGTACTACCAGAGTCCTTCGTTCCCTCAGTGTCCCCATCATCCTTAAGGGTCTCAGTTATCACATGACCTAGGTACCTGAACTGTGAAACACGGTTTAATTCTGACCCTTCAAGCGCAAAAGGTGGCACATTGTTTGGCTTTTTATTTTTTCCCACAAAAACCATGAACTCACTTTGCTTAGCATTGAGAAAAATGAGACCACATGAATACTCCGTGGTAAAAATCTCGTAAATCATCTCGGAACGAAGTTATAGTTCAAAAAATGTTTTGTTCCGAAATACTTTACAAGATTTTACTTTTTAACCTTTGTGATCTTGTATTACCTGTCAATTGGTATAATTTAATCAATAGTCGTGGCCAAACTAATAAAAAAATAATAAAATTCAAAAGTTTTAATACACCAGGCTTCATGGAATGACACATTAGTCTTCGTCATTAAGTAAAAACTTAGTTAATGATAAATTAAATCGCCTCTTTAAAATAATGTTATTAGTTTTATGTTGCTTTGTACACCATAACTGGTGGGATTCAATGGTGTATCATACTAAGATTATGGCACGTGTTCCCGGGAAATTATACTACCTATTCCGATATAGACTATCGATAACATGAAAGGAAAATAACGAAACTGTAGTAAAATCATTAACGAATAGCTTTCATGCTCACTAGTTATAATTAAGCCAATTCGATTGTGAATGCTCTTTAGACTTTACGATTAAACCGAACCGAATGTTCCTTAGACTTCACGATTAAACAGTTTTCTATTGATGAGAAGAGTGGTGAACCCCATCGCTGTATTTCACCGACCCGGGTATCGAACTCGGGTGCCTCATCATTTCAGGTAAATAGAATAACCTTTGACACCTAGGCAGTCTTATATCAGAACGATATTTTTATAATGCACCAGCTAACGCAACAAACATTGTTCTTTTCTTTATATCATAAGATAGCAAACAAGCAGATGGGTCTCCCGATAGAAACATAAAACTTAACCTAGCCGAATAAAGAAAGTGAAGGGGTTTTTCATCAGACTTCCCAAAAGGAAGAGGTTAACTGCTGTTTTACTGCGTTTAAAAATGTTTTAAAAAACGTTTTATTATTGAAAGAATTTCTACAATCAGCCGAGTAATTCTTGAGTTGATCAATTATAAACAAACAAATCTTATCTATATTCATATCATTAGTATAGAAATCATTTATCTAATACATTTAAACGAGCAATTCTTGTGTATAGAAACTCTTTCAATAATAAAACGTTTTTTTAAAACATTTATATATATATATATATATATATATATATATATATATATATATATATATATATATATATATATATATATATATATATGTATATGTATATATAATTGGGATTTCGGAATCGGCTCCAAAAAAAATCGTATATTCTATAGGAATCGATTTATCAAGGTTCAAGGTCTAAGAAAAGATCGGTTCCAAAAATATGTGAAAAACCGAGCAAAGCTTTGTCAACCAGATATTATAATGTTATGAGAAGAAAGAAAAATTTAGTTGGAACGTTTTTATTACTTTCATTCTGTATACAGTGTAACAATTTATAGGATGAAGTCAGCTCCTGGTTTTATTAAATAAGTCCCCAAAGTACGGTAATACACAAACAAATGCTACGGCGAGCATCAAATCGGTATCTTATTTTTAGGCGAAAGTCGTCTGTATATTTATGTACATAGTCTGGCCATAAATACTGTCACAATTAAAATTAAACAAAATATTATAATTGAATTTGGAATCTGTCGTGATTGTTCATTATGTTTTGACCAAGGAAGTTACATTCTACCCGGAATATTCAAACGCGCTTCAAAATCGTTCGGAAGAGTACCATGACATGGGTGGAGTGTGTCTCTTTCTAATAAATAAAACGCCAATCGCCTTATATAAGTGCGGCCATGCGTAGTTTTGCAAATTACCACTAATTTGGGAAACAGTTTTCGTATTGCATAAGTAATTACGTAATAATTAAAATAAGCACATTTCAGAGCTCACTATGTTAATTACAGTACATTTTATGCTAATGTATTTATCGAAGTGTATGAATAAAAGGGATTTAACAATTAACGTATATAAAATCTACCATCAGATAGTTTTATTTACACTGGCAATTGCAAGAAAGGGACAACATCCACTCATGTCGTTGTCTTGCTCAGAACGTTTTTTCCCTCTGTTAAGTAAGAAAGAAATGTCAACTTTATTAGTAACAAAATAAAGTATATTTCTATTTTGCAAATATTGCTTCGTAATAATTCCAGTTATCGTATATAAGTTCCTTGGTTTTGACATTTTCGCGCCAACACATTTAAAATATCATGGAGTGGAGTGATAAGAAGAACGGAATCGATGCAATTGCCTTACATAAAGTAGGTTTAATTTAAACCTACTTTATGTAAGTTCCATGTAACTGGAACCAGTTCCTGGGCCAGTTCCAGGTAAACTAGTTTATATTCATGGGCGACGTCGACCACTTACCATCAGGTAGCACGTCTGCCAGTTTGCCTATCAAAGTAACATAAAAGAATAAAGTAGGTATGGAGCCAAATACAATTTTTAAAACTCTCCATACGCTTGGTATTAGCCAAATGTTGGTGTACCAGGCTATTGATAGGTACAATGAAACCTCCTCTGTTTGTGAGAAAAAGAACCGGCCGTCCACGTAGTGTTCATAATAAAGAGGCGATCAAAGCAGGAAGGAAAATAATTTAATGAAATCCTGTCCTAAAAGCAAAAGATTTTATCTCGGGAGATGAAAATAGCACCTAGAACCATGTCGCGTAATTTTGAAGATGACTTACGACCAACCTGTAAGCTGCAACCTGTAAGAGACGCACTGGTGGTAAAATCAAAACAACTACTTGAGCGGTACGCAAAGGGAGGTCACAGATAAATTTTGTTTACTGATGAGAATTTTTTAACGATTGAGCAATGTTTTAACAAAATGACCATTTTTAGGCTCAAAGCTTTAAGGAAGCTTCCCAATTAGTAAACAGAGTACAACCTGGGCAATATCTGACTTCAGTGATGGTTTACTGGGGTATTAGCCATGAAGGAGTGACTGAGCCATTTTTTGTAAAAAACAAAGCATCGGCACAAGTGTATCAAGATACCAATCTTGAGAATGTAGTTAAGCCTCTTAACAATATCGTGTTCAATAACCAAGAATGGTCCTTTCAGCAAGGCTCGGCGCTGGGTTATAAAGCTCGATCCATCACATCTTGGTTAGAAACGAACGTTCTGGTCTTCATCAGAGCTGAAGACTGGCCGTCATTTAGTACCGATCTTAATCCGCTGGATTATGATTTACGTTAAGTTTTACAGATTATGGCTTGCTCTAAATGCCATGATAATTTGAAATTGATACAACAATTCACACTATTGACTGTGAATAATTTTTCCATGGAAAGAGTGCGTGCTTCTATTGACAACTGGCTTCAACGTTTAAAGAACTGTATTGCAGCCAATAGAGACCACTTTGAATACGCTTTATATATTATGAATCTATATTAATATTATAAATGCGAAAGTTTTATTGTTTGGATGGATGGATAGATGTTTGTTACTCAATCACACAAAACTACTGAACGGATTTGAATGAAATTTAGCACACAGGTAGAAGATGATCTGAAATAGCACATAGGCTCCTTTTTATTCCGGAAAATGATTTATTCCCGCGGGATTCATCAAAAACTTTTATGATGCAGCGGGCTGCACGTTGAAGCTAGTGGTTTTATAACTAACACACTGTAATAATAATAAACGTTACTTGCAATAGAAAAAATATTTTTTTCTTTTTAAAAATATTTACGGCCAGACTAGGTATACCTACTCCCTCAACAGCAAGTATGTACTCAGATTAAATAGGGTCAAGTGCGAGTGGGACTAGCCAAAATAAGGTTTGACGAGAAGCCTAACAGTATGAATCATAATAGTATTTTTCGGGAAAATATGCGAATTCTAATAAGAGGTCAGTTTAGTATCCGTTCAAGAGAGAGAACCCTGTGACAGGCAGCGGAGACATATTAATAGAGATCTCTCTGTCATCATTTGAGGACAGAACCCTTAATATTTTTTTAATAATATGAGATAAATGATATGCTGCTAAAGAATTATTATATACTCATGACGTAATAATAATAGGTCGGGGCAAAAGTATTTTCGTATTTTGAATGTATTATTAGTAATCAAACCTCTTTCTTTGGCTGAACTGAATGCAACTGGCTGGTTTTATGTTACTGAAGATGCAATAAATATTTAAAAAAAAAAACATCCCGCCATTTTTCAGTTGTTTTTCAAACAAGCAAAATGAACGTATGTGACGAAGAAATTCCGTACATTTTAAGTTTTATTACAAAAAAAGGTAAAAATGCGACGAACACCGCGAATAAAATTGTGTGGCTTACGGACCTAATGCGGTATCAATAAGCATAGCACAAATGTGATTCAAGCGTTTCAAGTCTGGAAATTTTAGTATGAAAGATGAGGTTCGCTCTGGACGCCCTGTCACAGATAAAATCAGTGCCATCTTTGAGGAAGTGGAGCAAGATCGACATATTAGTAGCTACGATATTGCTGAAGAAATGTTGATCATAAAACAGTTTTACGTCATTTACGAAAGTCTAGGTACAAAGAAAAACTTGACATTTAGGTACCACATGATCTCACTGAGAGAAACCTAATGCAACACGTTTCCATTTGCGATTCTTTGTTGAAACGTAACGATTCCGAACCATTTATTAGACAGTTGATTACGGGTGATAAAAAATGGGTGACTTACAATAAAAATTTGCGAAAAAGATCATGGTCGAAGCAATGACAAGCCCCACAGTCCGTGGCAAAGCCCGGCCTGACTCGGAACAAAGTGATGCTATGTGTATGGTGGGGTTGGAAAGGAATTGTCCACAAGCAAAAGCTCATCTTTTGCCACCGGGTAAAATTATCGATTCTGACCTCTACTGTCAGCAACTGATGAGGTTAAAAAAATGTATTGAGAGAAACCGGCCGGAGCTGGTAAATAAGAAGGGCGTGGTGTTCCACCATGACAACGCCTGACCGCACTCATCCATAGCCACACAGCAAAAATTGAGGGAGCTTGGTTGGGATGTGTTGATGCATCTTCCATACAGCCCTGTCTTTGCTCTATCAGATTTCTACCTGTTTCAGTCATTCCAGAACTCTTTAAAAAGCATAAAGCTAACCTCATAAGAACACTGTGAACACTACCTGTCAGATTTTTTTAATCAAAAATCTCAACATTTCTACAGGATGACAGGACAGGACAGGACAAGATGGCAACAAGTCATCGATCAAAACGGTACATACATACTTATTATAAATAAATAAAAAATACGAAAATACTTTTGCGCCGACCTTAATTGAAATAAACAATTAATTTAATTATGTAAATTATATAACATAATGTTTCAATTTTATTGTGTATTAAAATTATTAATGATTTTAATTTATAAAGTCTGTATTGAACCTTTCTAAACTTAATTACTATCTCAAATTAACTACTGAATTCTAAAAGTTATAAGAAAACTAATGTGTTTGAACTTACCTCATAATATTGAACGTGCACGCAGGAATTTACACTTGCTTAGACTTCTGTACAATATTTTGTTTAGTGATATTTCCCCTCAGTATCTCCGCGAGCGATTTAATTTCCTACTCATCTACGGACACAGTCAAAGGAATGACTGTGTCCGTAGATCCCAAGTTCGAAGCATTTTAAACTTCCCTCCTGAAAATTCTAATTTCTACAGTCATTCATTCTCTTTTAACTCTGTTAAACTTTGGAACACTCTCCCCTCTAATATTCGTAATAGCGAATCCCTCTATATCTTTAAGAAAGCGCTTAAAGACCTTTCCTCTTAATTTAAAAGGCATTGATAACTTAGCTTATAACAGCTTAACTAAGGCATAGATTAGCTTTCGTCTTTCTTTTTGTTTTGTTTTAATTTTTAGTATATATTATTTTATTATAATCATAGTTTTAAGATATAACGCACTTGTACACTGTGTTCTACTTATATTTGTGCATTCTCACTCCTCGGGTCTGATGGTAGACATCTCTTTCAGAGATAAGCTCGCCCTTACCCAGTACATGTTTTATATACTCTGTTTATTTTTAAGAATTTTATATTGTGTACAATAAAGTGTTAAATAATAAATTGATATTATTGAATGTAAATAAAAATATTAAACGTTGCATGCCGTTTAATTATGGCGAAATAGGAGAAACTACATTCTGTATAATTTTAAGAACAATGTAACAAACCCTATTTTAAGCAATAAATAATTTTATTGATTGAATATTATAAAAAGGTAAGATTTGTTTGTTTTTGATTGAAAATTTCAAAAATTACTGGGCCGATTGTAAACATTATTTCAATAATAAAACATTTTTTAATATTTTTTAAACACAGTAAAACTGCAGCAACTGATTTCTCATTTCCTATATATCCGGAACCTTGTATTAGATCTTCACTAAATTAAAATGCGTCTACCCTTGGAGTATACCATTCCAAACAAAAAAATAATTTTCAAAATCGGTTAATAAATGACCGAATTCTGAATAACAAACATAAACAATATATACAGTCAAATTGATAACCTCCTTCTTTTGGTAAGTCGGTTGAAAATATGCAAACCCGCTAACAAAGGCATGATTATCTGATAATCAAGGCACGATCACAAGGAACGGAACACTTGATTAAATGGCTATCTGATCACGAATTTTACGAGTCACGCGGAATTACTACAAGTGCAACCCCTCAAACCCCCGTGACCCAAATCGATGGGGACCCCATAAACGAAACGTGACAAAAATACGATCACCATAACCTGAATATTGGATCCTAAGAGGTCACAAAATTATGCTCTCTCGAAACGGCTTAGAAAGGCTTGATTTTAATGGGTTATCAGAAATCAGAATATTCAATAAAACTTTTTACAAGTTATTTTGATACGTCAACATATTTTTTAAAAACTATTACTAAATCGGAAACGCGGCCACACACTCAGAAGTTCCGGCGGAAGAAACTCAGCGTGCTTGTCTTTTTTTTTTCATATCATCTATTTTTTTACAATATCACAATATTACAAAAAATATATATGAGATCGGTATGAGAAGCAATGAATCCCAGACTTTTTGTCTTTTAAATAATCTGGGATTTTATTATATCCTTTTTACACAGTTTTGTTTTAACACATTTTTTTAAATATATTGACTGGTAAAATCTCTTATACTTTCGGGAAGTTTATTGTAAAAGCGTATACATTGCCCCATGAAAGAGTAACGTATTCTGTGGAGAAGTGATGCACACACAAGATTGTTTTTGTTGCTTGTATTTAGTGAGTGTACGTCGCCATTTTTTTAAACAAGCAAATATTTGTACATCAAGTTCTCAAATATATATTGGAATATATAAGTCACGAATATTGATTTCTTTGATTTTATCTCTCAGAGAAACCCCTGGGCTTAGACTGTCAATCGCCCTAATAGCTCTTTTCTGCAATACAAATATAGTATTTATTTCAGCAGAATTTCTCCAGAGAAGAATTCCATAAGACGTAATGCTGTGGAAGTAACTAAAGTATATTAGTCTTGCTGTGTCGACATCAGTTAACTGTCTCAATTTTTTTACTGCATAAGCTGCTGAACTAAATCTATTTACTAAATTATTAATTTGCGGTCCCCATTGTAATTTCTTATCTAAAGTAATACCTAAAAAAGTGGAATCCACCAGATCCAGGTTGTTTCATCCAGTTGTACGCCGGTATCTACATTTTATTAGGCCTTATATTAGGCAATGAAAATTTAACACACTTAGTTTTGTTACCATTTAATAAAAGATTGTTCATACTGAACCATTGCAAATCTTTAGAAATCGCATTATTTACTTCATCATACTTACCAATTCATCTTTTCAGTTTGAATAAAAGTGAAGTGTTATCCGCAAACCGTACGATTCCATGCTTATCACCTAAGTAGTAAGGCAAGTCATTTATGTATATCAGAAACAAAAATGGACCAAGTATTCCCTGCGGAGCCCTGCGGGACACCATTGGTTACTGGTTTTTCGTAGGGTTGGCAAAACCGAGATAGACCGAAAATTGGAGGGGACATTTAGAGGCAGACTTGAAAATTGGAATAACTTTACTGAATTTCATTAAGTCAGGAAAAACACCATATGTTACAGAACAATTAAATGTTACAGCTAAATATGGTGCAATAACGTTTATTACTGAAGCAATGATTCTAACGGAATATCCCCATAAATCTAAGTTTTTTTTCGGTTTCAGTGTTTTAAAGGCATTTAAGATATATTTAGTAGGGTGGAGTGAAAAAAACAATTTTTTTTCTTTTCCTGGGGGTCAAATTTGTAGCTTATATAAAACAAAAACAACATTTTTAAAATTAATTACGAGTAAAAATATTTGGTTGCAAAAAAAAAATTAAAGGCGTTCTAGAAACTTCAGAGTATCCTCTTTTATGCCAATTAAAAATCATAAGTTAAAAAAAATTGTGACTATGGTTTTAATTTTTAAAAAAAAAACAAAAAGTAACATTCCTCTTTCGGGCACTAGACTAAAATTTGAGTTGGAAATGAACATAATTGCTAGTTCTTAGATGTTTTAAGAGATTAAAAGACAATTTTTTTTTGCAACCAAATATTTTTACTCGTAATTAATTTTAAAAATGAGTAGGCTGCCTCAAGATGTTAGGTAAAATTTGTTTTTTCAAAATTTTTTGTTTTTTATAAGCTACAAATTTGACCCCCAGGCTAAGAAAAAACATTTGTTTTTTTCACTCCACCCTAATATTTAGTATCAATGAATGAAAATTCAAAAGTTTTATCGCACTTGATTGCACATTGCTTCAGTAATAATTCAGCAGTAATAACTGATGAACTGAGGTTTTGAGTTGTAAAATTAGCAGCATTGGAGAAAAAATTTTCAAACTCGGTTGCACTCTCCAAATCTCCTTCTACGCTGACTCCATTAAATTTCAGTTAGAAGACATCATTGAAATTTTTAGATTTACCAGTCTCACTATTAATAATATTCCAAGTAGCTTTTATTTTGTTTGTGGATTGTTTAATAATATTTTTTATGTGAAGGGCTTTTGCTGTATTACATGTCCTTTTAAAAATTTTGGAATATTTTTTCACGTATTCATGAAATCCTCACTGTGATTATAAGATTTTTCATGATATAGGTCAAATAAGAGTTTTCTTTACTTTTTTTCTACTTTTAAAAATTTTCACTGTTGCCCATTCACTAAAACTATATCCTGTATCAAATAAATTAAACAAAGAACCATATAAATTATTAGGGGTTATCATGATAGGGCAGCTTTGGCAATCTTTCGGTTAAGTTAGCCTTAGAACATTTTACTCAGCTAGTATTCATTGGAACAAAAACAATTTGTTTTCTTTCTGGTTAGTTTGTCACTTTTGGGAACTTAACTAATTGGCCACTATTGTCAGAATCTACTCGTAGTACATTTATAATTGAACTACTAGTGGGAGCTATACTTGTAAATATATTATCTATGCAAGTAGCACTAGTGGCAGTTATCCTTGTGGGTTTAGAGAAAATGTTGTGCAGATTAGATGATTTAAAAAGGTTAAGAAAATTACATTTTAACGAAGATTTGTCTAAAATATTTATATTAAAATCTCCACAGACAACAATATTCATCATTGATTTGGAGGCTTTTAATATGACCTCCTCTATCTTGTTTATAAACTCATAAGATACACAAGGGTGCTTGTATACACTGACAACAATAAATTGCTAAAACTCAACATAAGCAATCTTAATTAAATTTAAATTAATTAAATTAAAATTATTTATTCAGTATCATATTTTTACAAAAATTTGAGTGATAAATGAAGTCTCCTTTTAAGTATACGAGCACTTGTGTTAGGAGAAACCGCTTTTCTTAACATTTGATACTTTTTAAACATAATAGGTACTAAATAAGGCAAGTGATACACTTAGAAGTAAAATATATGTGATTAGCAAATATTTTTTTTAAGGAAAAAATAAATAAATAAATGTGCAAGTACATCTATACGTGTGTGTATATATTTAAATGTGTGTGTGTGCGTGTGTGTGTGTGTGTGTGTGCGCACGTGTGTGTGTGTGTATGTGTATATGGATGCGTATATATGTGTATGTTTAATTTAACATTATATTTTTACATATATTTTTTGTATGGCATTAAAGGTATTTAATAGTCATTTAATCAGGTTTTCAGTCTCATCATAATTTAACATTTTAATCCATGATGTTAGAGACTTTTTACAAGCATATTTGTTTTTTGGATAAATATTTAGGATCTTATTAATATTATTGTACAGGTATGCAGATTGATTTCTATACTGTCTCCTAGCAAAGGTAGTTTTAGTTTTTATTACTGTCGCAACATTATAATTCCTTCTTTTGGCCAGATTCCCGGAATCATATACTAAAGTTTGGTGCAATTTTAAAACTACGTGTAGTACGTATAACTGTCTAACTGTTAAAAGGTCACATGATTTGTAAAGACTATTAGTAGGATACTTGTATGGTTTAAAATATATTACTTTTATTAATGACCTCTGAGTTCTTCCTAATTCCAAGAATCTGGTATTTGCAGCACCTCCCCAAACAGGAACGCAGTATATCAAAACTGATTGAGCCAATGATATGTATATAGTTTTTAGTAATTTTGAATCGGCAACATATTTTATAGTTTTAAAGACCCAGATTAGTTTACGAATTCTAGAAATGAATAATTCTAATTGCACATTTATAACCGCTGATCAATTAAGACACCTAAATATTTGATTTTGTGGACTTTATTTATTGAGTTGCAAGAGCAATAATTTATATGGAACATGTCACAACTATGAATTCTTGTATTGAAATCTGAGTTAGGTTGTGTGGTATTATAATTTGTAAAAGCAATTAATTTTGTTTTGTCTAGATTTAATGTTAATAAGTTACACTTGAGCCAGTCAGCTATTTTAGTTAGTCCCGTTTCGGCGAGCTGTCTAACAGAAAAAACAACTGTCGTATCGTCTGCATAAGAATATATTTTCCCTCTGGTTATATTCAAATTACATAGGCTATTTATATATATCAGGAACAGTGTTGGTCCTAAAACACTACCTTATGGTACTCCATGTGATGTATTTGACTGTTTGCTGATAAATTGACCTATTTTGACACGTTGTTTACGTTCACTAAGGTAATCTATGAGTAAGGCGAAAGGAATCCCTCTTATACCTATGTCTTCTAACCTTTTTACAAGAATGGGTAAAAAACTGTGTCAAATGCTTTTTTTAAGTCAAGGAAAACAGAAATACACCTATTTCTCTTGTCTACTTCATTGATAATATGGGATGTTAGTACTGTGACAGCATCCTCAGTTGAGACTTCTCTCCTAAACCCAAATTAGGATTGTAAAAGTATTCCAAACTTGTCTAAGTAGTTCAAAAGTCTCTTATTTATTAACTTTTCGACAATCTTTGAAATAGCAGGCAGCACAGAGATCGGTCTGAAATTTGATACATTATCTCTGTCACCATTCTTGTAAACAGGAGTTATAATGGCTTGTTTTAGGGCTGATGGAAAAATACCTTGCGCAAAACATAGATTGATTAAGTGCGTGATTATAGGAATCACAACTTCATAGGACTGTTTCAAAAATCTTATGGATATGTTATCCCAACCAGGGGAGCAGTCTGATTTGAGATTCATAAATGTTGTCAATACCTCATCATTATCTGTTTCCAGTAAAACGAATGAAGAAGCTCGGGAGTTGCGATTTATAGAAGTTTGCTTTATAAATGAGTTTGATGCAAGTATGTTATCTGCAAGGTTTTTTCCTATATTTGCAAAATACTTGTTTATCAAATTTAGAGATTCTAATGGGGAGTTATGCAAGATTAATAAATTTAAATTTTCTGTTTTAGGATTGTTACGATTTGTTATGCTATTAATAGATTTCCATAATTGTCTGGGTTTGTCTTTATTTATCATAAGTAGTTCTCTTTCATATGTGTGTTTTAATTTTTTTGTTAGGTTGTTGCAGTGGTTACGATATCGTCTATATGTTATTTTTAAAATTTCATTTTATGGTTCGTCGCGTAGTTTTCTTCGCATAGTATTTCTGTTACGAATACATCTCAAGATACCAGGAGTAACCCACTGTTTAATTATGCGGTCTTTACTAGGAATAGATTTTATGGTAGTATTTTCAAGCACACTTTGTTGAATTTTCAAAATCATTTCGTTGGCTTCATATAACCGCCCCGTTGGTCGAGTGGTTAGCGACGCTGACTACGCAATCAATGGGGTCCGGGTTCGATTCCCGGCAGGGACAGGCATTTGTGTGATGAGCACAGATGTTTGTATTTCTGGGTTTGGGTGTTTATTAAATATATTAGAATATTTGTATATGTATTTCTATGTATTAGTATCTTTAACTGGCATCCATACTACAAGCATATAATTTGCTTACTTTGGGGTTAGATCAATTCGTGTAATTTGTCAAGTAATATTTATTATTATTATTATTTATATACTGGATTGTCACATCTTAGTAAATTGTTAATGTTGCTAGCCTTTAGGAAATTTAGAGCATTTTCCAGATTAGTTACAGTTTTTTTGTAGTAATTAGAATTCTCGTTTTGTATTATAGTGGTCGTTAATTTTAGATATATCATTTCGTGATCTGTAATAGTTGTATTAAAGACTATGATAGAACAAGAGGTTTTCTTTTCCAATTTTTTTTTATTCTTTTTTTTTATTAGGGACTTGTGTCGCTATGGCGATTATGTCAGTCCCATCGGATTAAGCAAATCTTAGGTTAAGAGATAGTGGGAGGCAGCGCTGTTCTAGGCTTCTTTTAACGAACTTATACACATCAAGTGCTGATTCCGATGTCGGTCTACTGAGAATGCTTTGTATAGAACCTACGTCAAAAATATTAATTTGTCTTCTTGAAATTAATGTATCACGCTCTCTCTTGTTCTTGGCACATTCCATTAAAAGGTGATGTATGTCCTCTACTTTGCCACATACATCACAATTAGGTGAATTATTCTTTTCCAATTTTATTATAAATTAATAACTCGTTCAATAGAAAGGCTCGCTATGTCTTTACGTTCCTTAAATTTTATTGTTTTACTAACTATAATTGTGGAGCCATCATGTATCATATGAGTTCTACTCAACGAGCTGGCAACCTGGTGATTATTGAAGCTGAACATGACTTTCTTACAAGGTACTGGTGATTTTTTTTTCCGTTCTCCGTATAGATAACACTCAAGGTATTTGTTAAAATGTTATTGACAGTATATTTCAAGTTTATGCACTTAGTAGTTAAATTATTATTGCTAGAGGTTGAATCCATTGTCTCAGTCACTAATTTAAATTATTTAAACTGTGATACATCAGGTTCTACAGTTAAAGTATTTCTTTTATGTTAACTCGTAAATCTCAGAAAATTTTGTATTTTTTTTTTTGATAGCAATTAAACAGATAGAATTCCTCATGAAAAGAGTCAACCATTGCCTATAGACACCAAAGATGGTAATGGTGAGTTGCTATCGTATGGCGAAGTCTAATGCCACATGCATAAGTTTAATGGCTACCTTACCTTTCAAACCGTTACACGACAGTAACAAGCACTGATGCTATTGCACCAGGAATAGGTAAGGCGATGGTACAGGATCCGGACGAGACAATGCAGAAATCTACTACCTAGTAGCCACGATGGTAATGACTCCTTTTAAGGCGCCTTTGAAGGCGACTGATTGGCTTTACGAGGTCGTGAACGACCTGCCTGGTAGGACGGCAGTTGGCCTATTCTTCAAAGAAGCCGGGAACCAACACGGGGAAAAATTATAACCATCAACTATTGTGTCCTTTAATGTGTATAGTCTTTTACCAGTAAACCTGTGTAAATATGCTGTGCCCTACTGCCCGCTGCATTACAACACTTTTTGATGAATCCCGCGGGAATGACTATTTTTTCGGGATACAAAGTACTCTATGTACTATTTAAGGTCATCATCATAATATGTACCAAATTTCATTCAAATCCGTTCAGTAGGTTTTGCTTGATTGAGTAACAAACATCCATTCATCCAAACAACAAAACTTTCGCATTTATAATACCAGCTGCCGCGTGCAGGCTGCTGCATGATAAACGTTTTTGGTAAATCCCGTGAAATCTCATTTTCCGGGATAAAATAATCTACATGTTCATTATAATCCACCTGTGTGCCAAAAATTCATCCAAGTCCGTTCAGTACTTTCTGCGTGATACATCCTGTAAGAAATATCCTACATTTAGAAATTAAATATGTTCCGTTATGTGATAACGGCCCTTGTCTTAAATATTAAGACGTGCCTTTACAAATTAAAACGACGTAATCAATTTATATTACAATTGTATTTCTTTTCACATTGTTCATTATTCTAATAACGTTACTTTATTCTTTAATTCTACATTCTATTCTAACTTAACAAATACATTACCTTAAATTACTTATGCACGTTCCGGATTATTCAAACACTATTGTACTTTTTAACGGAGGCCAGTGCGTGTTACTCTGATCGATGCAGGAGACTGAATGTCCGAGTTTTCAACCCGTCTTACCCGCCATTGTTGTTTTTGTGCAAGCTCTGTGTTAGCAGAGTAAATAATTTTAATTCGCACAACAACGATATCGGGCAAAATCTTGCTTTATTAAATAAAAACCTAACACTCGACCATCCTGACCTCGTGCATGTCCTCATGCACGCTTGTTTTTCAAAACCTAACACTTGGCCTCCTCAATGTTGCAGTTTCTCATTTATTTTATATTATTTATTACATTGCATAAACCATTTTAATTCTTAAAAGAAAGGTTCAATGTTCCGCTATATGTTGTCTGCTAGTACAAGTTATTTATATACTACTAATTACTAGTGATTAAAACCATACATCTAAACCTAATACATTATAACAATTAAAAATCAATAATTACAATTGACCCATAATTAAAATTAAATTATAAAATAAACGAAACATATTAAACATACAAGAATGCTAATTACAATGTTTTAACGTAAATTTTTTTTTGTATTTGGGCACTAATAATTATGAGTGACTAAAACCATACATATGAACCTAATATGTTATAACAATTTAATAATCGATCAAATAAATAATCAATCAAATTATATCAATTGAACTATGTTAAGCGAAAAATATCTAAATATGTCTACACTTACAAGATCCTTTTTTTTTTGCAGCGGGGAGATTTGCAAGAATGATAATTACTATGTTTTAATGCAATAATTTCACTACATATTTGTATGTTAATAATTACTAGCGACTGAAAACCATACATATAAACCTAATAAATTATAGCAGTTAAATAGTCAATAATTACGATGGATCAATAATTACGTTTGAATTATAACGTTAAACGAAAAATATCTTAAATATATGTCTATACTTACGTCAACATTATTTCTTATATCGATATCTACTTAACAGAGCTATTAGTCATTACAATGTTTATATACCATATATAGATTACACCTTTTATGGTTCCCTTCTTATATGAAAAATATTCTTTGAATGAATAAAGCAAACTTTCGAAAAACCACATACAAATTTCTTTGATGAAAGTTGTTTGTGTTTAATATCCAAAAACAGTAAATGTTAGGTAGAACTATTTTATTTCTTTATTATCTTTGCCTTACAATGTTGTTTTGAGAATGCACTAGAACATTGCATATTCATAACCATTTCCATAGTCATTTATTTAGCTATCATAATTATATTTGCTTACAAATATATTACCTCATGGAAATATACATGCAGCAGGTTTACAATTAATAATTAAATCAACATAGAATTACAATCGATCTATGTTTACTTTCAGGTAGAACATTTTATGTCCTTATTATCTTTGCCTTACAGTTTTGTTTGTAGAATGCACTAGACCATTACATATTCATAACCATTTCCATAATCATTTATTTAGCTATTATAATTATAATTATTAACAAATATTACCTCATGGAAATCTACATGAAGCAGGTTTACAATTAATAATTAAACCAATATAGGATTACAATCGATCTACACTTAAGTTTTAAAAAAAAATTCATTTTGTTTTCTTGCATAAATTGAAACATATTATGATTGAATTTAAGTTTGTTCAAAACTCGTTAATAACAAAGTTCTAATACGTCACTGATTGTAAATTAAATTAGGTTGAATTTTAATACACATACAAAAAATATCATTCAACAATGCAATAAAATGATGTAAAACAAAGCCAATAAAAGTGTCTGTACTATATTACAAATTTTCATACTATCAATAAAATAAATAATATTTATTTTATTAATAGTATAATATATAATATTTTTCTTTACAATTCAAGGTTCTCGTATTCTCTAGTAAGCAAGAATTTTATGTCACAACAGACTAAGTAAACCATGTGAAAGTAAAAGGAAGTAAGAGTTCAAAGCGATACAGTAACACCATATTTTAAATTATTGAATCCTTTAATGTTACAAAACTGGTGTTTTAACATCTTTTTTTTTTCAAATTGTTCTGGCATTTACTGGTATTTTCTCGATGTAAAATAATTTCATAATAAACTTTAATGCTCATCAAATAATTCAAACAATCGATATGTATATATTTTATTTCTTTTATTATTTTGCTACATACATCAGAATCGCCTTAGATAAAATTGGCAGATTCTAGAACATACATATCCGATAAGACCAATATTATAATAAAAATAAATATATAAATTTTGTCACATATTTATTTTTAATATAATTCTATTCTTTAATTCTAAACTCATCAAAATCAACTGATCGTGTCCTTTATTATCATGTATACAATTTATTACAATACATACAATATATATAGTTTTCCCAGTCTCATCATAACTATCCAATACATATATCCAATTTAACCCAAGAACTATATATTTTTTTCAAATTAAATAATATTCATATATCACAATTAACCCTGTTAATAAAATAAATAAATCTCTATTTATTTATTCATACCTGTATAATATACCCGTATAATATACTATTGCGACTCTACCGACCCGCAACCGTTTTTTTTTTTTTTTTTTTGTTAGTGGCGAGTTTCTTTTTTTGACAACCAAAACAATATGTAGTATCATACATATCGATAATCTATACATATAATAAAAGCGTAAGAAAATTAAAACTGTACATTGAATTTTCTTTAAAAGAATACTTGGGGCGTGATCAATCGACATAGAAGCCAAAAATATAGTTTTTAGAATTTTTGTCTGTTTGTCTGTATGTATGTCCAGGGTAAACTCAAAAGAACTGCATGGATTTACTTCAAATTTTTCATGAATATTACTAATAGGTCGGGTCAACATATAGGCTACATATCACGCTATCACCCACGGGAGTGAGGCTGTGCGGAGTAAACGAAGTCCGCGCGGACTAGGTCGCTGGCAACAGTTAGTCTTTAAATAAAATAATCTATCCGTCTATCCCTAACACTGCTATAACCCTCCTGGGTTTTACTACCGTAACTATCGTACATTCTTTAATCATAATATATTATTGTGGCTTCCGACTCACAACAATATATCTAATCCTCTGTCTATGGTTTTGGTGCATATCATTTTTCACAACCGAAACCATAGTATAATGCATATCAGTAATATCCATAATATTGTAGTTAACCTCCCGGGTTTCACCACTGTAAGCAAAATATCTTAAATGTTATCATAATAATCGTGTTCGCCCTGAATCACGACCATTCTTCCCATTGAAGTATTTTTATATATACGTGTAACCAATAAAATCCATTAATTCTTATATTGGAATGTTACTATGAATTCAAAACAAAGTAGATAAATATTAAATTACCATTTTTAGGGTTCCGAAGTAAACTAGGAACCCTTATACTTTCGCTATGTTTTCATTTTCATTGAATTAGTAAGCAACCGTTTTCACCAACTTTATCATATTATATTGGTTCATTATATAGTAACATTTGAAAGAATTTTATGTGAAGTATAAAAGTCCTTTTTATTCTTGCCACACTAACGGAACATAATTTTCGTGATTTCCATTAGATCTCTCTCGCTAAAGCGAGGAGGAAAAACTGCTATCTCAATTGTAAAGTTCCATGTGTTTAATCGGATGTATTAATACGCAAATTGCAAACTTATATCGTTGCAAACCTATTACCTTATGACAGTTAAGTTGGTGTCATATATAGCCCAGCCATTCTCTAATTTTCTTCAGATACAGTGCAAAAGATCGCATTGACCAATTGAATAACTCATATTGCATCCGAAGGGTCTTACCGATAATCTAATTAGTGCTGTTCATACCTGATGAATCCGACTTCCCTTCATCGTTACTTAGACTTTGCACTAACCGAATTTTAAAACAGTGGGATAGCGAAAGATTAAGTCACAGTACTTATACATATAACAAATTTGTAACCAGTTAAGTATTTTACTACAGAAAAATATTATGTTGCCGATGCCTTAAATTTAATAGTGCTCGTATTTTCGAAAATCCCCTTTTTTTTATTTTTCATCCAACACAATTTTTCCTTCCTATACAGCTTTATTTTAATACAATCGTTGAGCCTAATATAAGTTATGTTATCTATTACATAATAGATTTAATTATTATTTCTATCTGTTATCATCTGAAATCTGAATTATCATCTGAAAGATATGAGGTTTTCTATATACTATGCGTTTCGAAATGCCGAAAAAAAAAAATTGTTATCAATGAATTAATTGGTGAAGGTTGTTCGAACTAATATATAAAAATCAATTCGTGTTCGTTAGTCTCGCTAAAACTCGAAAACGGCTGAACCAATTTGGCCAATTTTGGTTTTGAATTAATCGTTGAAGTCCAGGAAAGGTTTAAAAGGTGAGAAAATATACATAAAAAAATAGGATAGTAGTAAAAAAAACAGAACAAGGTTTGCCGGGTCAGCTAGTCTATAATATAATTAGTATACTGGGTATTTGGGAGTTCACGTGACACGTGACACGTTCTTACTTCCGGTTGATATCATGTACTACACAGACATTTATAACAACAGGCTGCCATACCATCTTGTTATACGAGAGACAAATTCAGTATTGATAAATGTTGAAAACAGAATTTTGCAATCCGTTTTAATTCTATACAGTAGGCCCAGGACATATAACTCTGTATTTTGGGTTTAGTAAAACAATTAACTGTCAATGCCTACAAATAAAAACCTATATTTTTTTCCATATATATTCTTACGATGTTTAACACTAAAGAAAACTACTATATGGCAAGGCTTTAAATCACACCATCTCAGGAGCAATATACCATCGTTGCTTAGTTTACTCCCATCTACAAGTAGTTCAATTTGTACCACTGGGTCATACATAGGCAATAGTAGCTCAGATAATTTGTTTTTCAAATAGCTCATCCACTCGTGCCATTCCTTTTCATAATTATATTAAGGAGACAAGATAAAGTTGTGCAATTTCCTATAAGTCTTCTAAGAATTCAACGAGACGTATAATTGCCAAAAACATTGTATGCATTGTAACCTAATTTCGTACTAATTGAATCACGGGTGAAATTGTTTTTAAGACAAATATTTAAAATGCGGTGCGCAGGGAACCTTCTTATGATAATAATTATAGTTTTCTGTCAACAATTTCAAATATTAGAATTATTACTCAACTAATCAACCTTAAAAGAAATATATATTTTGTAACTAAAATAACAATATTTTAATAAATCAAAAGTCAAATTTGCCTGTACTATTATTTCAAAATTTTCTTTATCGTATGTAAACATCACCGATTGTATCAAATTTTGAATCTGGCTCATAAAGATAGCTACACTGACTTAGATATTGTAGTAGACTTAAAAGTAAATTAATCAGTCAGCTGAACTTTTATACTCTGAGCCGAACCCAGACTGGGCTGTAAATAATACCACGTCAGGCCCAGGACTAAAATCAGTACACATGATACATTGGAACCTATAGATTCTAAAATGTACTTGACATTTCCAATCACCCACGTTCTCAGTACCTATGTAGTAAAATTTATTTATGTGTAATAGAGTTCACGGAAGTCATTAGGGCAGACGAAAAAATATAACTATTGCACAGGTGTGCTTCAGCCAAAATTACAATATTCAAAAAAATTTTAGTTTTTACCCCTTAAACTATATATACCTTCAATGTAATATGCGACATCACTAAACCGATATTCCAAGGTACCCTTTTTTTGAAAATCATTTTTACAGCAGCACTTAAAATGGACTACTATAGTTATTACCCTATACCTTTGTATATACCCTATACCCTTACTACCCTATACCTTTGGTAATAACTATAGTATTTACCTTTGTAAACAGGAATATATAACAATAAATCCGATTATTCTAGGCTTAGCCAAGTAATTTTTTTTTTGTGAAATTGTTACTAAAAGAACATTTATTTCCATTACTTATTTTTTTTAATATCGTAAGACGAATGAATTTCCAGATATAACCAGAATCGTCATCTACTCCATTACAGAAAACGGCACTAACACGTAATGCATGATTTTCACGCTTATTTAACCTTCCAGCAGCTGCTTTTGTCTTCTGTATTAAATTATGCCAATCTACGGAGCATCTTAATTTTAAATAAAACATTCATTTAATATCTTAAATCAAACGTAATATATGCGGTGGTCATAAAAACGGATACTGCGCGGTGACAAATTGCCTAACAGTTCACAGCTTCACAGCCATCTTGTTGGGAAATCTAATTATGTTTCCTAATAATCCTCTTTGCTGAAGTATCAAAGTAAGTTCGTTTCCTGATGAATTTGCAAAGTAGTGTTACCTGTCGTATCAAACTCCACTCATACTCGGTCATCCGTAGTAAAAGACGTTCTGCTTACACAAGGAAGACGGGCTTCGTTGACGGCAAGGCACTTATTATTTCATTCTCTCGTTACCACGTGACCGCTCCAGTGTTACGAGTGATTTTTCAAGTATTTAAATTATCTGAAACTTAAAACGACAAAGCATAGTATATTCTTCGTACCTACATATCTAACAACGTACTTTTTTTTAAAAAAAAGACCATTAGAACGGCAAGACAAAGAAAGAAAAATAAATTAACTGTTAAATTATATCGATTTTAAAGTAATATTTGGTACTTTAAATATAGAAGAATAGAATTTCTCTTTTTTTTTTTATAAAAATCGGTTACAAAGGTGTTTCGTATTTTGAAATAGTCTACCGGTAATGCCAGTGTGCAAAAATTATAATAAGTCTTCTTTTTATTAACCAAAAAACATGTTATATGAAATGAGACTCACGAAATATAGAATATCGATATGAGAGAATGTCACTAATTAATATTTGATAATCTAGTTATATATTGTAACCTTTGATTTGTGTAAACTGTGGGTAGACCACTTCTGAAATGTAAGAAATATCCTACATTTAGAAATTAAATATGTTCCGTTATGTGATAACGGCCCTTGTCTTAAATATTAAGACGTGCCTTTACAAATTAAAACGACGTAATCAATTTATATTACAATTGTATTTCTTTTCACATTGTTCATTATTCTAATAACGTTACTTTATTCTTTAATTCTACATTCTATTCTAACTTAACAAATACATTACCTTAAATTACTTATGCACGTTCCGGATTATTCAAACACTATTGTACTTTTTAACGGAGGCCAGTGCGTGTTACTCTGATCGATGCAGGAGACTGAATGTCCGAGTTTTCAACCCGTCTTACCCGCCATTGTTGTTTTTGTGCAAGCTCTGTGTTACCAGAGTAAATAATTTTAATTCGCACAACAACGATATCGGGCAAAATCTTGCTTTATTAAATAAAAACCTAACAATCCAAACATCCAAACTTTCGCATTTATAGTATTATTATAGATTATGCGCCTCTGTGGTCTAGTGGTTTACCACATGAGATCCCGGGTTCGATTCTCGGGTAGGGCAATTAAAAAATTTTTTTTTTTCAGTTTTCTAATATAAACAATGTTACCTGAGATTGGAAAGTGCCCAGTTGGCGATAGGCTTGCCACTCATCACATTTATGGCACAAAGTGTATCGGCTACTCGTGGGTGCACTTGTTGTACATTTGCTACCTCTTCGGGGACACAGGCGTATAGATACTTTAATATAGATTCTATCAGGTTTCGTTTTGAACGTCAATTTTTTTTGATGAATAGTTTTCGTTACAAACGTACGTAATATAAAATGGACACTAAATTTGGCACAATTTACTTAACAATCCAATGTTATTTTTCGTAGAAGTTAAGTGGAACTTTGCTCAGGGGTTGCGATGACGAAAACTCCCTAACTATGTGCCCGTACTACGTGATTAACTATGAAACGAATAGTAGTTTGTCGTTAGACAAAGGAAGGGAAATCGGAAACGGACACGTTCTTCCAACAATCAGACGAAAATTACATTAATATAACTATTACTAACTTAAAATCAATGATATAAACTTTGTTAGCGATCGCTTTTTGGTTGAAATTAGACTTAAAAATCTATATCTATATTAATATTATAAATGAGAAGGTTTGGATGTTTGGACAGATGTTTGGATGGATGTTTGTTACTCAATCACGCAAAAACTACTGAACGGATTTGAATGAAATTTGACACACAGGTATGATGACCTGGAATAGCACATAGGCTACTTTTATCCCGGAAAAATGAAGTGATCCCGCGGGATGCGCCAAAAACTGTGTATAAAGCAGTGGGCTGCACGCTGCAGCTAGTATAATCTATATTAATATTATAAATGTCAAAGTTTGGATGTTTGGATGGCTGAATAGGAGGATGTTTGTTACTTAATCACGCAAAAACTACTAAATGGATTTGGATGAAATTTGGTACACAGGTACAAAATATAGAATAGGACAAACCCATTGCAAATAGAAGAAAATAAAGCCAAAATAAGAGGAAAAGTAAATTACGGGCATTTTGAGTTCGGAAAGTGTGAGGGGGGCGGGGGACTTAAAGGGAAAAAACGGTTTATCACGATTTTCGGCAAAACTACGAGTCCTGTCGAAAAACGTGACAAAGTTGTCGGCAATACGAAGATCTAAAATTATGCGAAAAATTTGAAAATCTAATTTTTGGTTATTTATTTGTATCTCCTACAAAAATAGATTTTTTTTCAAGGCCAGCAGCTCAGCTGCAATACCCCTGGTAGTAAGTAGTCTATGGGAGGCGATAATCACTTACCATCAGGTGATCCTCTTGACCGTTCGGGGTAAATTTTCTTCTGTAAAAACAAACTATAATATTAAATTGTTAAAAAGTTTAGTTTAAGGTTCGCCTTTGTTTGTAATGTATGTTTTTGGTGTACAATAAAGTTAAAATAAATAAATAATAAATAAATAAATCATTAAGATTTTAAAAATATCAGTCAACAAGAAATAAACCATCTTTCATATAGGCAAATCTTCCACCTACAACAAGCTCAGCAGAAAAACACTATTTTAGAGCTTATTATTAACTTAAAACTTGACTGAGTTATAAGCTAACAGCAACAGGTTGGCACTGGAAACAACATTTACATCAACACATGAGGTTGACTACAGGGCAGAATGACCTTAGGCATTAAGTTAAATCTATGTACTTTTTGTTTGTGCATAAATATAAATAAATAAACATGACATTATCAATTTGGGTATTTATTAGAAAATAATTAATTCCGGAAACATTGCTGAAAACTAATTGATGTAACTTTGAAACTGGATGTAACAGTCGAAAGTGACTAATGGAAACATGGTTTATGATACACGAATCTGTGTTCAAATTGTCGTGGTTCTGAAAAATGCGCCAACCTGGATGAAAAGACCTACGACGAAGTTATTGATTCAGATGAAACTGTGGACAGACAGGCAAAAATATTGGAAACGAAGGCGATAGTCTTGTAGTTTTCTGAGATCTACTACATTCAAAAACAATAGTTGAATTTTAATTTACCGCCCCGTTGGTCGAGTGGTTAGCGACCCTGACTACGCAATCAACGGGGCTCGGGTTCGATCCCCGACGGGGACAAGCATTTGTGTGATGAGCATAAATGTTTGTATTTCCGGGTTTGGGTGTTTATTATGTATGTAAAAGTATTTATATATTTATTTCTATGTATTAGTATCGTTGACTAACACCCATAACACAAGCAAATAATTTGCTTACTTTGGGGTTAGATCAGTAAGTGAAATTTGTCCCATGAATGAATGTTTATGTTTATCTAAAGATGAAGAAACGCTATCAAAGAAGCAAAACTAGTGGATAAGTAACGCATATGACCATAATTGACGAATTTATTTATTTATCTATTGTATTGTATACTAGCTGTTGCCCGCGACTTCGTCCGCGCGGACTTCGTTCACTCCGCACGGACTTCGCACAGCACCTCCCCCGTAGTTGATAGCGTGATAATATGTAGCCTATTATGTTGACCCGACCTATTAATAATATTCATGCAAAATTTGAAGTAAATCCATGCAGTACTTTTTGTGTTTAGCCCGGACATACATATAGACAAACAGACAAAAAGTCTAAAAACTATATTTTTGGCTTCGATATCAATTATAGATCACTCCCCAGTTATTATTTTTTTAAACATATTTAATGTACAATTTTGACTTTCCTACGATTTAATTATATATGTATAGATTTTTTAATACCATCACAAAGAATAGATTTCAAAGCAAAAAACTAATACCGATTTTTAAAAACATCAAAATATTTGATTTTTCGATTGAAAATTAAGATATTTTTTTAAATATCAAGTCAAAATAAGGAGGTAAAATTAATATTTTAAATAAAAAAATTACAGTGTATTTAGGATATAAAAAAGCAACTTTTTACAAAATTTCGTGAAAAAAAAACTATTTTTGTAGGAGATAAAAATAAAAAACCAAAAAGCCAGTTTCCCAAATTTTTGACATAATTTTGAGGTTATATGAAAAAGGGGCAAATACAAAATTTGTACTTTTTTCGATAGGACTCGTACTTTTGCCGAAAATCGTGAGAAACTGTTTTTCCCCCTTCGGGTCCCCCCCGTCATACTTCCTGAACTCAAATCTACCGTAATTTATTTTTCCTCTTATTTTGGCATTATTTTCTTCCATTTGCAATGAGTTTCATCCTACTATAATTTAATATTATTTCCTTACTGTCCCTTTTTATCCTACTATAATTTAATATTATCCTACTATTATCCCATCATCCTACTTTACATTTAAAAATGACAACAGTTTGTCACTACTTGTTTAATTTTTTCGCTTTGGCGGCATTCACACAAACACCGAGCGAAGGCCTTCGTTTTCTTTTTCTTCCGTCTTCGTTTTTCGGCTTTTTATAAAGGAATTTTAAACGCGCCGCGTGACCTTCGTTGGCATACGTCTTGCGCGGCATTCTGTGATAAAAGAATTTACTTATTTATAGGTGTTGTGTTACTTAATGTATAAAAATACCATTTTAAATTACTTTTATAAAATGGCATTTTTATACATATTATTTTTATACGTATTACGGTACCAAACAATATATTTAATTATCCCACAGGGTTTTTTTACACACTGTATAGAAACCTGAACAAAGTTCATACTCGCCATTTCTGTGTTGCCAATCTGCCCTTAGAAAATTCTAACATAAAAGCCTTTGTATTTACAAAGAAAGAAACGAGAAAACAATTCAACTCTGGAATGTACGCGTGTGTGTAAGTCAAAGGTTAGTCGCTTAACAATGCGATGGAAGCGAACGCGCCGGCTCGCATATCAAATGACCCTAAAAGCTTTTTTTTGTTTGGGAAAGACGCTAGTGTTTATTATGGTGATTTTCAGTAAAATATATTTTCATCAGTCTTATTTATTTTATTCCATTGGAAAGGAAATGTTTCTCTTGGTGGCAAGAGATAACCTTCGCCTGTAGACACCAAAAATATCAATAGTGCATTGCTTTGCGTATGGCGAGATCAGAACGTCACAAGTATAAGTTTACCCCCTACCCTGATCTAAACCGGAAAACGACAGGGATAAATATATTTATTATTAATAAACATCCAAAACTAGAAATACAAACATCTCTGCTCATCACACAAACAAATAAATATTCACAGGAAAAATTACACTTACTGATCTAGCCCCAAAGTAAGCAAATTATTTGCTTGTGTTATGGGTCAACGATACTAATACATAGAAATACATATATAAATACTGGAATATGTTTAATAACCCCCCAAACCCGGAAATACAAACATTTATGGTCGTCACACAAATGCTTGTCCCCGTCGGAGATCGAACCCGAGCCCCGTCGACACAGACCTACGGAGCGATCAAAATGCCTGTCTTTATTCAGAATCGAACCCAAGCCCCATTGATTGGTCACTGTCACTATCCACTTGACGAATGGGCGGTTAATAGTATAAATTAAACATTATTTGAAACAATGTACAAAAATATTCTATTATATTGAAATTCAAAATATTCCCCTCCCAATATGTACAATAATTATGTCTCCAGTTCACCTCCCTCTAACATTTTTCCCTCTAGCATTTTTCCGTGTTAGTCCGGGCTAATTTGAAGAATAGAGCAAATGCCGTTATACCAGGCAGGTCGTAGAAGCGAACAGTTGGCTATACGTTTCACCACCATCCTGACTACTAGGCGGTAGAGTTCTTCCATTCCCATTGATTAATCAAAGTCACTAACCACTCGACGAACGGAGCGTCAAACTAGTGAATTACCACTGAAACTGTCTCAAAAAAGTCATCTAAAAATTAGCGCAATATTTTAAATTGTGCGCTCATTTCAAATAGAATCGCGTCGGTTGCGATACTGTCAATTTTATTACGTTTCGTACATTGCTTTGTAATAAAAACAACTATAACTCTTGCGTTTAAGGTTGGATATGTAAAAACACATAGTTTTGCTACATCTATAACTACTTGTGTGAAATTAGCGACAGTTTTAAGTGTCAGTTTTGTTCGGGACTGTGCATCTTGGATTTTTTATATCAATGTGAATTACCTATTATTTAATTGAATTTGAAACAATGTAAAAAATAATCATTTCTTTAAATTGAAAATAACGGTTCCTAAATTAGAAATCTTATCAAATACTTAATTCTTATCAAATTGCTTCTAGAAATGTTTGAGATACAATTAATCTTGATTTTCAATTGCCCATCCAAATGGAAATTGTAAAACAAATCCGTTTTATTTTGGTCATAAATTTGGGAGGTAATAACTTTGGCTAGACGGTTTTAAACTTGTTTCGTGTACTTTTGAATTAGCGTAAAGCAATTAATTAGCTACGATGAATGGATATCAATAAATTAATAGAAGGTACCAACTGTATCTCATCTTAATGACATTTATTTTATATCATACTAGCTGTTGCCCACGACTTCGTCCGCGCGACTTCGTTTACTCCGCACAGCTCCTTCCCCGTAGGTGATAGCCTGATAATATGTAGCCTATATGTTGACCCGACCTATTAGTAATATTCATGCAAAATTTGAAGTAAATCCATGCAGTACTTTTTGAGTTTACCCCGGACAGACATACAGACAAACAGACAAAAATTCTAAAAACTATATTTTTGGCTTCGATATCGATTGTAGATTATTATTCTTTTAAAAAATATTCAATGTACAGTTTTGACTTTCCCACGATTTTATTATATGTAGATTATCCAATTCCAACTTACATGCACATGTGTCATACTAATTAAACCTACTTTTTTGAAGTCAGTTGAAAAATCAGAGTGTATTGATCTAAGTAAGTAAACAAGCGGCTTTTCGAATGGAAAGAAACAACCATCGCCCATAGACACCAAAGATGTTAATGATGCGTTGCTTGTGGCGAGGTGTAATGCCACATGCATAAGTTTACCGGCTTCCTTTCCCTCCAAACCGGATCACGACAGCAATAGTAACTATCACATAATCTTTGACGACATTAACAAGCACTGACGCTATTGCCGTAGGAATAGGTATAGCGGTGGTATCAGACCAGGATGTGACAATGCAGAACTCTACCACCTTGTAGCCAAAAGAAAGTAAGAAGGTAAGAAATAGCCTATAAGCCAAGCCATAATAAATACCTGGAAGCCATGGTGGTAATGACTCGCATAGTCAATCATTCGCCTCTTACAAACTGCCTGTCAGAACGGCAGACTATTCTACAAAAGAGCTCGGACCAACGTGGGGTAAAATTCGACAACTGTTTGACTTTTATTATTATTATTATTGATAGGTAAGCGCTTGACCTCGATCTCGCCTGATGGTAAGCTAAGATGAGGCCTAAGATGGAACGCGCTTCTCTAGATAGTACCTGTTCACTCTTCTCTTGAAGATCCCCAGATTGTACTCGTCAGGGAACACAGATTCAGGAAGCATGTTCCAGTCTTTTGTGGTTCGAATAAAGAATGTTGAATGTGACTTGACTTGACTTGTCTTATAAAGATTCAATTGAGTTATGAAGATTCAATTTACCTTGGAAGTACTTTATATAGAGTTTCTATATTTAATGCCACCTGGAGGAAAAACTACGTTTGTACATTTATGGTATCAAAAGATAGTGTCAGTAATAAAGACAAAATTTCTCTAAAAAGCATTGTAAATTATATGTAATGAAAATCATGAAATCCTTAACTTATAATTCGACGAGACACAGTAATAAAGCAATTCTTCAAGGGTCCACCAAATCACTCATGTTAGTATATTTTGATGAGAGAGAAGAAAAATTAACAATTTTCTTTTACAATTGTCTCTGATGTCTAGTGATCCAGTGTCAGTGTGAACCACATGAAGTCCTTTGCTGAACACATGAAGGCTTTGATTCCCGGATCGGATAATTTAAATAACGTGTTTTTGTAGTTTTCTAATAAAAACTACGTTGCCGGGATTAAACAAAATGCTTGCCACCTATCACATCGTAAGAATAAGAATCTTCAGCTAATTGCGGGTGCATTGGTTATACTTCTGCCTCCCTCTTCGGGCATACAAACGTGACGATACTTATTTTCGTCAAAAATGATTCAATAAGAAACTTATATTTATAACAATGGTTAATAATGCAAAAAATGGCGGACTTTTATTATTAGTTTTTGTTTATTTTAAATGTGTAAAATCTCGTACGAAGTTACAGAAGTGTAGGTACTAGATTACTTTCCCTAATGGTGAAGTTACATATATCGGACTACTAGCTGTTGTCCGCGTCTTCGTCCGCGCGGACTTCGTTTACTCCGCTCAGATCCTCCCCCGTAGGTGATAGCGTGATAATATGTAGACTATATGTTGACCCGACCTGTTAGTAATATTCATGCAAAATTTGAAGTAAATCCATGTAGTACTTTTTGAGTTTACCCCGGACATACATTGACTTCCTACGATTTTATTATATGTATATATAGATATCGGAAGTATTGCGCTAGCACGTTGTATCAGCAGCAGAGCTGCATCGCGAAGGGGCTAGTTTTACGTTACACTACTATCGTGACTACTAGGTGGTATATGGTGGTGGTGGAGTTCAGTGACGTCACACCCGGGTATAACGTATCTACGCCTTAGCAATAGTTATTACATATGTATGTCACTGGAGTATTAATATTTGTCATTATCGTCCCCCCGTTATCCGTATCGGTTCCGGGCTCCTTTGAAGAATAAACCAACTGCCGTTCTGCCAGGCATGTCGTAGAAGGCGACCGATTGGCTATGCAAGTCACTAATATCGTGGCTAATGGGTGGTAGAGTTCTGCATTGTCTCGCTCGGGTGTGGTACCACCGCCTTACCTATTCCTGCCGCAATAGCGTTAGTGCTTGTCGCTGTCGTGTTACGGTTTGGAGGGTAAGGTAGCCGGTAAACTTATACATGTGGCATTAGACCTCGCCACAAGATAACAACGCACCCTTAACACCTTTGGTGTCAATAGGCGATGGTTGACTCTTTCCATCAGGAGACCCATCTGCTTGTTTGCTATCTTTTATTATAAAAAAAATCGTGTTCCGTTTTGGACGATGAAGTAACCGGTAGACTTGTGCAATATATCAACGCACCATTAACATCTTTGTTGTATATAGCCGTAGTTACTCTTTCCATCAGGAGACCCATCTGCTGGTTTATCTAATAACATAAAAAAGACACTACCAATTGATAATTCCCAGTATATATTCGAAACCTTGATGTACGTTCGTAAAAATATTTGTTTATTTAAAAAGAACTGTGATATTCACTCCCTAAATACAAGGAACAAAAACAATCTTGCTGTGCATGTGTCTCGTCTCCACAGAATAAGCAACTTTTTTATGGGGCAAAGTATACGCTTCTAAAATAAGCTGCCTGATGCCATTAGAGATTTACCAGTTAACAAATTCAAAAAATGTGTTAAAACAAAACTGTGTAAAAAAGGCCACTATAAAATATCTGAATACCTTGATGACAGGAAAGCATGGGATTAACTGCTCCTCATATCGGAAATCCTTATTAATGTAACAATTAGATACTAATTAAATATGTAATATTTTATTTAAAAAATGTTATGAAAAAAGAAGAATCGCCTCTGTGGTCTAGTGGTTCAGCGTTGGCGTCGACCACATGAGGTCCCGGGTTCGATTCCCGGGTCGGGCACTTAAAAAAAAGTTTTTTCAGTTTTCTGATAAACACAAAGTTGCCCGGGATTGGAAAAGTGCCCGGTTGGCGATAGGCTTGCCACCTATCACATTGTGGGACCAAGTATCTTCGGCTAATCGTGGGTGCACTTGTTGTACCTCTGCCTACCCCTTCGGGGATACGGGCGTGAAGATACTTTTTATGAAAAAAAGGCAAGCCCACTGAGTTTCTTCTCAGTGTGTGGCCGAGTTTCCGATTCGGTAGTAGTTTAAAAAAAGTTGATGCGTCAAAATAACTTGTAAAAAGTTTTATTGAATAAAGTACTTCTGATTTCTGATTTCTGATTGAAATAGGGGTTAAAAGAATATAAAATTGCCAATGACTAAATATAATTAGAAATTGCTTACATTGATGAGATTGTATTTCGTCGCGGGCGAATTTGTGCGGGTAGTAATAAAATACTTAATAAAAATATTAATTTAAAATAATAAGTATAAAGGTCGATTAATGAAAAAGATTGAATTTTAATTTATTGTTTTATACTATCTAACTATGCCTTAAGCCTTGTTTTCACTTTGATTAGTCCGAGTGCGAGTGTAAATGCAGGTGCTTAGTACTAAGCAAAAACTGCGTGAAGACAGTCGTTGATCAGTGCGAGTGATTAGTAATCAGCGTAGTAAAAGTGAACAGATGCTGATGACTAATCACTCACACTGCACAACGGCTACCTTCACGTATTTCGGCGCGGTGTTACCTCAACATTAACAAAACTGGGTTTTTTTGACGCTCGAGTACGAGGAAACCCAAGTAAAATATCCCACGCAAAAAATACAGAGTATAGAATAAGGTTTAAAGAAAAATGGTAACCGAATAGAATATTAAATATTTGTTTAATATTTTCAATAAAAAATTGTAATTTGCTTCATCAAAAAAAACTTTGACGTCGAAATTCTCTGTATTTTCAGTGGTAAAAACAAGTTTTTTTAATGAATATAATAGAAATAAAGTTTAATTAAAACTTTAACCAGACAAATATTGAATTTAATGCGTATATTCTGAGTTATCTAAAGAAATCCAGCTAATTAAACGTGTATTTGCAGTCTAGTTAAAATTTAACAAAATATTCTTGTTTGCTTTGCTTTGCAATTTTTAACCTTATTAACGTTCTGTAAATGTCAAATTAGATTACGCGCTAATATGCGTTGTGTGAGTGAATTCGACGTTTTTAAATCGTAGTCATTCCGCGCCTTAGTACTAAGCACCTACATTAAACAATCGCACTTGCACTAATCAATTATAAATGGGGCTTTAGCTGCAGTAAAGCATGCGGCTGAAAATAAAGTGTATTTTTTCCAAGTTTATCAAATAACCTTGGAAGTAGGTCAAGAATAATTAAAAGCAAAGGTCGTGCATTTAACGTGTGCTCAGTGAAGGGCTCTGTATAAGTGACGAGACGCGCCAGACGCAATGCATCTTAAAATCATACGAAACTGAAAAGAGTATTATTTCTCTCCATGAAGTTTTGATTGTATTCGGTGGTGTTTATAGATTCAAAATTATTTTATTCAATTAAATTTCAATTTCAATTTACGACTAAATTGATAATTGGCTTACTTTGAGTATTAACCAATTACTCAAGTTGGCTAAATCCTTCACTCTATTAATCTAAAATCCCTATAGAACGAACGACCTTTAACGAGCTGGTTGATAGATGAAAAATATTTTATATTCAAACTAGCTGATCCGGCAAACGTTGTTCTGCCTTTTTAACCACCCTTATTTTTTTCTATATTTTCTCACCTTTTAAACCTTCCCTGGACTTCGACAATTAATTCAAAACATTTTGGTTTTGAAGCCAAACCGGTTCAGCCGTTCTCGAGTTTTAGCGAAACTAACGAATTGTAATATATATATATATATATATATATATATATATATATATATATATATATATATATACTAGCTGCAGCGTGCAGCCCGCTGCATTATAAGTTTTTGGTGAATCTCGCGGGATCATCTAATTTTTCCGGGTTAAAAAATAGCCTATGTGTCATTCCAGATCATCATCTACTTGTGTGCCAAATTTCATTTAAATCCGTTTTTGCGTGATTGAGTAACAAACATCCATCCACAAACTTTCGCATTTATAATATTAAATATATATATATATATATATATATATATATATATATATATATATATATATATATATATCAACTAGGTGAAGGTCAAGTTATAGTGGGATCCTGTACTTATGTATTCTTTAAATATACGTCCCATTGGGGTTTGACCATCACGTTACTTATTCCTGTCTGCGTCAACATACGGTACCTTTCCCCGTGTTGGTCTCGGGCTCCTTTGACGAATAGGCCAACTGCCGTTCTGCCAGGCAAGTCAAAAAAGGCGATCGATTAGCTATACGAGTCACTATCATCGTAGCTACTAGGTGGTAGAGTTCAGCATTGTCTCGCCCAGGTCTGGTACCACCGCCCCACCTATTCCTGCCGCAATAGCGTCAGTGCTTGTCACTGTCGTGTTCTGGTTTGGAGGATAAGGCAGCCAGTAAACTTATACATGTGGCATTAGATCTCGCCATATTATAGTCACTCACCATTAACATCTTTGATGTCTATAGGTGACGGCTGACTCCTTCCATCAGTAGACTCATCTGCTTGTTTGCTATCTTATGATATAAAAAAAAACTACCATCGTGATTAAAAGGTGGAGTTCCGCAGCGTCTTGTTCGGGTATATCACCACCGTCCACCGTCTTACCTATTTAATAGCGTCAATACTTGTCGCGTTCCGCTTTGGAGGGTAAGGTAGCCGGTAAACGTATGAATGTCACATTACTATCCCGCCACGCAAACAGCAACGTACCATTAAAATCTATACAGTTTATATGCGATGGTTTTCTCCATCAAGGGAGCCCGCGGCATGTTTGCTTATAATATAAAAGAAACGAAAAGTTGTCCTCCTTTCTAGACGTCGGAAGCCATATAGCTTAAAAATATAAAGTATCTACCGGTTTTTGAAGTTATTTAACTGGGAACAAAATAATGAGTATTTAATTTCTTAAGTTGTTTGAAAATTAAGATTCTTTAATTAAATACCTCTTTATTCTTATTAAAATTGTTTTGTTCTAAGCTTAATTTTTCATTTCCCTCCTAAATGGAAATTTCGAGACAATTCAGCTATACTTTCATCATAAGTTTGAGAATTACAACTTCAATATCCTTTGGAGGCGAGACGGTTTGAAATTCACTTTGTATACTTTTGGGTTAATATTAAGTTTTATATAAATTAAAATTCACTTTGTATCTTGAAGGAAAAGAAACCATTGCCTATAGACACAAATATTAATGGTGCATTACTATTCATGTAGGGCATGTAGGGTAATGCGTTTCCTCATACATAAATTTACCGACTACCTTATCTTCCAAACCAGAACATGACAGTGAGAAGTACTGACGCTCTTGTTGCAGGAATAGGTAAGATGATACAAGACGCGGTGAGCCGTTGCAGTAATCAGCAAACATATTTATATTATATCGATACAACGGTTAACGTAGGTAATAACATTATGTTTTTTATTATATACGAACCTATTATTATTAGTTTTATGTGCCATTTACTTTAATAATGCCAATTTACATAAGCTTTTTAAGACAGCATTGGATTCGTGCTTCTTTCGGCGTTAAATACATAAGAGCCTGGTAAGATGAGGCGTATTACGCACGAATCCACTCGCGTGCTTTAATTTGTATTGCGTCCAGATGCCGCATTTCTACGCTAGAGAAATGCCCTGACAGTTGAAAAAAATCAACCACTCGTAACCGGTCACGGATTCGCGCGTATAACTGGGCGCAGCAATGGCGCCTGAGGCCGAGTATCTCAACCGCGCGGCGCTCGCGCGTAATCGTGCAAGTCGAGTCTCGCTCATTGCACGCGTTTTAGCGCGAAAGAGCAGAGCAAAGCAAAGCATTTTCTAAGACTACTGAAAAATGAATCTTATAACAAATTCAATTGAACTCAATTGAAACGTAAAATTGAATACACGTTCAAATTTAATGCTCGACCATGCTCGAGTATGCGTTCTACATGCGCAAGCGCTTTCGAAAAACCGCAACACCTCTGAATGGTAAATTCTTACTCAATGTTTAATATTCGCCTAAGGCACATTTTTACCGCCACTTTTTTTTTTTTCTTCTTTTTTCTTCTGCCTTATTCTCTATTCAATCTTATTCATCTTATTTTATTCACATATTCTTCATGTTCCTCTTCCTCTGTCAAGAAGCGATAATTACTAAATCCCAATCAAACATATTGATCACGTATGCCAACATTGGATTTTAGTATTAACCTGGCCATGCAAGCCAGCCTGGCAACAAATTATTTTCAACGGAGCTTGCTCACAGAGGACAAGTATGCCGTCTGCGTGGTCAAACAGTCTAAATTTTGCTTAACTATATGCGAGCATTTTGCAGTTCAGTGTGCGCTGACCATTACGCGCGACTGAGGGAACGCGCGGCAGTATCTGGACAGGATATATGATATAGAATATATTATATTAAATAAAAAAATAAAAAGTGCGTAAAACGTCGCATCTGGACAGGCTATATGTTGTTGATTTTTATGACTCTAAAATTCACAGGAATTAATTAACAATAAGCAGTAACAAACATATAACTTACTTAAATCCTCGTTCTGCTAACTCAAGAAGGGTAACTCGAGTTTAATTCGAATCACGTGACTTTGAAGTCGAGTTAATGAGTCGTTTAGAGAGTCGAGTAAGCGAGTCGTGTTGACATATCTATGAAACATCGTCACTGTGAATTCTGGGTGCTTGTCTTTATGAGTTTCGACTTACATAACATTATGTTACAAGATAAAATTAAAAATTTCAAAAACCCCCGACACATCCTCAGACCGCCATTCCGCTACACACGCATTATTTTAAGAGTAAAACGTGAAAAGACCTGATGATCTATGAAAAGGGATCTTGCAGCATCAGGTTAAAGTTACCATGGTTTCTTACTCAATGAGTTTGAGTTATTTTATTGCAAAGCTCCCATGGCCTCCAGCTCCACTATGTAATCCTGGAAATCATTTTGATCCAGAGTGTATGTAAAATATAACAAATGAGACCACACTCAATGGACTTATTTTGTTTATATCAGGAGGTCCACGGCCACTTTCTATTTATATATCAAACCCTGCGAATCTCCTAGTAATAAAATCCAACGATATCAGCTCAATCTCGATGGCCACCTTTCAGTTCCATCATTATTTTATCTTAAAAAACATCCGGCACCTAAATATTTGCCAGAATAAACCGAATTAGCTAATATTTGATGGGTTTTTCTAGATTAGCTTTAAAGTTATTATGGACCTCTTCCAGCTTTATTATCAGACACTGGAAAACAAAAAAAAGAACGATTCAACGGGATCAAAATTGGTGGTTTTCTCAATTTTCATTCGTTCGTTCGTTTCGTTTCCATGACCTTCTATCACTTTATCGTAAGAGCCTCGAAATCATCTAATACCAGATTATTTGCTAAAACAGAACTAATAACGCGTTGAGTTTGTCTTGTTTAGTTTAAAAGATCCTATAGCCACCTTCAAGTGACATCAATAGATTCTTAAAATCAGTACCAAACAGTATACCAAAACAAACCCAATTAACCCATACTCGATGGGCCTGTCTGGTTTAGCGAGAATTCATGGACTTCTTTCCGTTTTATCTTGAGAAACTGGAAGTCATTCTGTAGCAAATTCCTTATTAAAAGGAACCAAATGAATCTCAAATCGCCTGCTTTATCATAGGACCACAGAAATTATCTAACACTAGGGTAACTCTCAAAATAGAAGAAATGAGTCCAAACTCGATAGGATATCTTATGGAGTTCTTCCCACTATCATCTGATACCGGAAGCCATTCTGCTCCAAAGACTTTCTCCTTCCTGCTTCATTATAAGACCTTGGAAAGCATCTAGCATTAGAGCATTTGTCAAAACAAAACAAATGAATCTAAGCTCTTGCTTTTATATCGTAAAATAGCAAACAAGCTGATAGGTCTCCTGATGGAAAGAATCAACCATCACCTGTAGACACCAAAGATGTAAATGGTGCTTTGCTATCTTGTGGCGAGGTCTAATGCCACATGCATAAGTTTACCGGCTACCTTACCGGAACATCCAAACCGGAACACGACAGTGACAAGCACTGACGCTAGCACGGCAGGAATAGGTAAGGTACACCACCTAGTAGCCAGGATAGTAGTCACTCGCATAACTAATCGGTCGCCTTTTACGACCTGCATGGCAAAACGACAGTTGGCCTATTCTTCAAAGGAGCTCAGACCAACACGGGGCTCAATGGTTTTATCTTATTTAGTTCAAAAATTATCATGGTCACTTTCTAGTTTCACCATCAGATCCTAAAAGTTATCCAGCACCAAAGTATATGTCAAAACAAACCCAAGCAGCCCACACTCAATGAGTTTATTTGAATTTGCTTATAAGTTCTTATAGACTTTTTCCAATTCTATAACCAGGCACTGATAAACAACGTGATACAAAATCCTTGTAAAAATTTACTCCATTTTATTTCAAAATTCCCATGACCTCCATTATCGGCTCTATTATAAGACCCCAGAAATCGTCTAGTACCAGGATGTTTGTTAAAACACAAGAAAAGATCCGAAATTCGACAGATTCCAAGACGTTAGACGTTCCTATTCCATCATCAGATACTAAAAATCGTCCAGCACCAAATTGTTTGCAAAAACAAACTGAATTTTTTCCCCACTTGGTGGGTTAACCTGGTTTCTTCTTCTTCTTCAGGAGTTCTTGGTTACATCCTTCAGCTCTATCATCAGGCACTGAAAGCCATTCCACTCAAAAGCCCTTGAAATAACGATACAAACTACCTCAAATTCGATGGTATTGCTAATTTTATTCCAAGGTTCCCATTAAGTATTTCCAACTCTATCATGAGACTCTGGAAATCGTCTGGCACTAGAGTATCTGTCCAAACAGAACAAATGAGTCCAATTTCGGTTAGTTTATCTTATTTAGTTTAGGAGTTCTCATGGATACCTTTCAGTTCCATCATCAGATCCTGAAAATCATCCAGCACTAAGATATTTGCCAATACAAGACAATTAAGTGCTAATTCAAAAACTTTACCTCGTTTAGTTTAGGAGTTCATTGTAGTTGAACTTTGAATCTGGATTCTTGAAGTTCCAATGTCACATTTTTCGGCTCAAACTTCAGACCGATATGATCATGAGAAAGATCTTACTGTAACAAATGAAATGACTCCAAACTCCATTATATTAGCAATTTCTATCTGTGAGTTACAATTACACTCTTACGGCTCCATGTTCAGTTCTTCGACATTATATGTAATGGAAAGTAAACATCATCAAAAATCCATCGAGTCCGAACTTGCCTATCTTATCTCTTTCTACATTCTACGCGTGAGTTTCGGTAGCACTTTATCAGCTTCATCTTCAAATCCTCGTCATCATGAGCACTAATCAAACTTAATACTTATAGCAACCAGACTTAGTCTAAGCAAGATCGTCTTATTAAAGCTCTGCATCCAACAGTTCCAGTCCCTACATCCAGGCTACATCACGAGCTCAGTTGGATGGTACCATAGTATTTGCATTTCCTTCACAGGTCTGTCAAGTTTTTATACTAACGGATATCAGAAAGTCGTTAAAAGTGGCTTGCAATATTTAGAAAATCTGTTATTTAAATACGAAAATTGCCAGTTAAATAGACGCTGATGATCTTCGAATGAGAATTTCAAAATGTTAGCTCAACGTTACCAAGTAATTGCAATATCAATAAAGTAACAGAACACAAAATTTAGTATTGATAAAGCATTTACAAATTATTTAATTCCTTTCATCAATTTGAAAAGGGCTGGTTATCTTGAAACGGCTGAACAGAATCTACTGAATCTTAGCTAAGAACTATTTCGCAAAACAGGGCTTTCAATAGAAAAAAAACCGCAACCAAATTGGACCATCCGCCAGGGCTCCACGATGCCACGGACAGACACACAGATACACACATACACAGATACACAGATACACAGATACACACATACACAGATACACAGATACACACCTGAAACTTATAACACCCCTAGTTTTGCGTCGGGGGTTAAAAATATATTTATATATATTTCTATGTATTAGTATCGTTGACCCATACACCCTCGATCAATTTGTGTAATACGTCCAGCGATCCAGCGATATTCATACTTAATCCAACTCAATTATAAACTACAACGTAAACTTTAACCTACCACACAATTTAACCCTTTAAACTAAGTAATTTAGTCGCGGAATTTGAAATTACCAAGCTTATTAAATATGGTACCACTGACAACGCAAGTAATTTATTTTAAAACAAACAGAAAACTAATTAAAATATTTTCGCAAGGGTCATAAAAAGATACTTGAAATTAAAATGTTCAGCTTTTATGAGGTATTTAAAATTCAATTACTTTTAATTAAGTATTGACGTCACTGCGAATATTAATATCACTTACCTACTCGTCATCTTGCTCCAGACCTCTTTTTACAGTATAGATCTGCCTTACTGCTGGGCATTTCGTTAAAAGCAAGAGAGGGCTACCTAAATACCGTAACTACTGACAAGGTTTTTATATCGTTAAATAGCAAACAAGCAGATTGCTCTCCTAATGGAAAGAAAAATTATGCTGTATATAATATTAGTTTTTCTATATTCTATAACTAAAGATGTTAATGGTGCGTTGCTATCCGTGTGGCAGGAGAGCAACGCCATATGTATAAGTCCACTGACTATTTAACCCTCCAAACCGGAACACGACTGCCAAATATTGACGCTATTGCGGCAATAATAGAAGAGGCGATGGTACTAAATACCTGGGCTAGACGTTGCGGAACTCTATCATCTAGTAGTCACGATAGTCGTGACACGGATAACCAATCGGTCGTCTTTTACGACTTGCCTGGCAAAACAGCAGTTGGCCTTTTCTTCAAATGAGCGAGGTCTAACA
Source organism: Apodemia mormo (assembly GCA_036924255.1). Lineage (NCBI taxonomy): Eukaryota > Metazoa > Arthropoda > Insecta > Lepidoptera > Riodinidae > Apodemia > Apodemia mormo. Next base: position 34,833,577 of record JAUPFN010000016.1, on the reverse strand, counting down.
GGGCGGAATCATAGGTGAAAGAGTTCTGTAACTTATAACCCGGAATGTTCGTTTCCACGAACATTCTTAATCCTGCTACAATATCGACAATTTTCATCAGATTTTTTTCCGGTTTGGAAAATAAGGTAGCCGGTAAACCTACAAATGTTGGCAGGATATATCGTTACACAATTGACTAAGCACTTGTAATGTACTTATATTGCGTATATTACATCCTGAAGATACTTAAAAAATGGAACCGGTGAGTGATGTACTAAAAATATGTTGTGAAGAGAAATTAAAGTACAAGTGCTTAGTCAATGGTGTAACAATATAACCTGCCAACATTTTCAGGTTTACCGGCGACCTTATTCTCCAAACCGGAAAAAAAACTGATGAAAATTGTCGATATTCCAGCAGGATTAAGAATGTTCGTGGAAACGAACATTCCGGGCTAGAAGTTGCAGAACTCTTTCACCTATGATTCCGCCTTGTTAGACCTGGCTCCTTTGAAGAAAAGCCCGCTGAGTTTCTTCCGCCGGTTCTTCTCAGTGTGAGGCCGCGTTCAGATCCGGTAGTAATTCTAAAAAATCGATACAATGTTTTGAATGTAATATTATATAATGATAATTTTTAAATATTTTCACACGTCGGCACCCGGTCGAATTTCGGAACCCGGTCGAATTTCGACCCGCGGTCGAATTTCGGCACCCGGTCGAAATTCGACTGGCGGTCGAAACTCGACAACCGATCAAACTCGAATTTCGAACGAGTGTCGAAATTCGACCGAGTGTCGAATTTCGACACTCGTTCGAAATTCGACTATCCGTCGAAATTCAACTTTTGGTCGAAATTCGACATTCGGCCGAAATTCTGTATAAATGTCGAACATTTGGCACTAGAAAAAAGTAAACTAAATCAAATAGTAGATAGACTCTTTCACTTTCAATGCACGAGCTAAAGGGAAGTGGCTTGATATTTCTGTCCTTGCTATAGCAAAAAGTGTCGTGACAACTTTTCTTAAGATTTTTTTCCGTCTAGCCCCCTTCACAACGCGCGATAAGGAACTTCGTTCCAAAAAGATTTTACTGTAACTTAAGTTTTACTTCTACCGCGTGTTTTTTTTTTATTTTTTTAAGAAACATTTTACTATTCTTAAACCAAAATCATTTGTGACATTCGCTTTTTTGTGACAGTACATTTTTATATCCCCGAACAGGTAGGCAGAGGTACAAGTGCACCCACGATTAGCCGAAGATAGTCCCACAATGTGATAGGTGACCAACCTAGCGCCAACCGGGCTCTATTTTCAATCCCGGGCAACGTTGCTTTTGTAACTAAACTAAAAAAACACATTTTTCAATTGCCTGTCCCTATCGAACCTAGGACCTCATGTAGTCAACTCCGACATTGGATCAAATATTTTTGTGATACAATTTGGAATTTCCCCAGAGTAGAATTCCCTACGCCCATAATGCTGTGAAAGTGAATAAAGTACATAATTCCGGCAATATCTGTGTCGCAGGCAATTTGTATGTTTCGTCGTTATACAAGCTACGTCGTCATTTTATAAACGCAGACGTTTATGAGAATTGCTGAAAGCAAATTGTTGATGTGTTAAATTGCATTAATGTCTACTTAGTTATAGCTTTAGGGTGACCTTCAAAAAAACAAAATATAAAGGCGTTTAAACTGGTTTAAGCCATAGAGATAATAAGGTCTGGTACCACCGCCTTCCCTATTCCTGCCGCAATAGCATCAGTGCGAGTCACTGACACGATTTGAAGGTGTAGGTAGTCGGCAAACTTATGCAGGTAGCATTCCACTACAAGGGTACCAACGCAACATTAACATCCTTGGTGTCTATAGGCGATGGGTATCTCTTTCCATCAGGAGAACCATCTGCTTGTTTGCTGTCTTAAGATATATAAAAAAAAACTTTTTCTAATAATAATCAAATGATTAAATAGCCGTTATTAAAATTAACGTACCACAAAGTATTGATGACTTGTGAGAGTTAAAAAAAATATAAATAATAAATGGCTTTCATTGAGTATTTAACATATAAAACTTACTAAAAATTAGTAAACTTGAGTCTTATTATAAAAGTATTATCAAATACGTAATAATAAACTTCCTCGTATAAAAATTCTATGCCAATCGAATAAAAATTATTTGCCATATGGCAATTGTAGCTAACACTTATTCATTATACATTCAATATCCATTTTTTAACACGAATATCAACAAAATAAGAGTGGTTATATACCAAAAAATAAAACGGTATTTTTGTACTGCTAACTAGTTATTAGTTTCATTAAATTACCACCACAATTACCATAAAGAAAGTTTGGATGTTTAGTAGGATGGATGTTTGGATGAATGAATGTTTGGATTCATGGATGTTTGATACTCAATCACGCAAAAAATACTAAACGGATTTGTATGAATTTTGACACATAGGTAGATAATTACCTTGAATAGCATATACTACTTTTTATCCCGGAAGAATTAGGTGATGTCACGGGATTCACGAAAATCTTTTATAATGCAGTGAACTGCATGCTGTAGCAAGATCTTAACAAAGAAATTTTAAATAAAGAAAACAAAAATGTAAAACAGATTATTAATATCCAAATGTTATTTAACATTTAAAAAACGTTCTGTGCACAGAGAAAAGTTTTAACGATGTTAATCCCTTTGAGCTTTGAAACATAATTATGGTGACCTTTTCTTATAAAAGTCACATTAAACCGAGGGTCAGAAAAACATTTTTTACGTTTAATTATTATCTGAAATTTTCGGACAATTATGAACATTTATTTAAGGCCCGAAATAGCTGGAATATAAACAGAAATATGCCATAGTCTCATCCTTTCCGTGTGAGTAGGGACAAGTTAGAAAAGGATATATTTGTAAATATCTTCTTGATCCTTACAATCGCACTTATATTATACTCGTAAATAGTAAAGTAAGTAATTGTATGTGAATAGTCATACAAGTGTTTGTTCGTAACTTAATTATGCTAAAACGGGCGGAATTTTATGAATAAGTAGCATTACCCTGCAGTCCACTGAATCATTAAAAACTTTGATGATTCCACGCGAACAACTTATGTTTCCGTAACAAAAAGCATCCCATATATTACTCCAATTTATCATCTACTTATGTGCTAATTTTCATGCAATGCAATCCAGTTGTTTCTGTGTGATTGATTAAGAAACATTCAAACATACAAACTTTCACATTTATAACATCGATTGTAACCATAGATATACATTGTAACATTATATCGGACATGGGATGATAAATAAAATGTTTGTATACTGTAATACCTCTATGGTGAGGCATTACAAGTAAGCCGGTAGCCTTGACTGCTTTTAAATATTTTTTAAAGCTAGAACAATATTGTGTAGAGTTTTTACGATTTGACATTGGATAATAGAATAAGTTTTTCGATGGGCTAAGACGTATGCCCAAATAAATGAAGATTGGAAAATATATTTTATTATTTTAATATAATAGTAATCAATAGTGGTAGATCCGCTTACCTCTCAGTACATGATTATTGAGTAATAATCGCAGCAAGTGAGTTTAAGACCCCCTAGAACTCGGGGATCTTTACAAGCGGTGGAGTCTCTGCGAAGACTCTCACAATTGGTGGACCCGCCGACGAAGACTTTCTACAATACAATGGTCAAACAAAACAAACAGATACACCACTTTTATGAAACGATTAGACGGTTACACATCGTCGCAGTCAACAATCCGATAAATCGTGTTACACGGTAATACGATTTATCGGATTGTTAACTGCGACTAAACCACACGATCCATCGTGATAACCATAAACAAAATATGCTCGAGAGTTAGGTTCGAGAACTAAGTTATTATATTGTTGATATGAACCTTATCTTTTCAAGGGCATTGAGTACGTTTATTACATAAAGGTTGGAAGCTCGTTTATATTTGTTGTCGATACTTGACATAAAATCATACTGAACGACAGAGCGACATTAAATAAGCAATAAATTTGGAATGGGCACTAGGCATTAGATAGTAAAAGCAAAACCGACCGGGTAACAGTCACTCCATACCATTTAACCTTTTATCGAGGAAAGTTTTTTGTGATCTAAATTATATTTTTTTAACGATAATTGTCGTAAAGAATTATTGCAAAAAGGTGAGTAAGGTACTTGTACATACCTACCTTTGCCTATACAAATATTACAAAAATATTCAACTAGAAAAAATTATCTACGAAGTAGAATTTAAAAAAGTGTAAAAAAACAGAATCAACATCAAGTTTACATGTGCATGAGTATTTTTATATTTCATCAGATAATAAACAAGCAGATGGCTCTCATGATAAAATAAAACAACGATAGCATACAATCACCAAAAATGTCAATGGTGCGTTACTTTCTCTGTGGCGGAGTCTTAATGCCACATGTATAAATTTACCGGTTACCTTACCTTCCAAACTGAAACAGGACAATAATACTCAAAAAGGGCGCCTGGTGAGACGAATAAAAACCGATGGAAGGAGTCGCTGGAGAATGGAGATCTAAAGCTGAATTTGGCTAAGACGAAGTACATGGCTTGCAATACAACATTGATTCAGCTTCTATCCGCATAGGAGACGACGTTACCCGGAGGACAGATCGATTTAAATACCTAGGATCCATATTACACACATCTGGTGATATCGACATCGAAGTCCGAATATCAGCGGCTTGGGCCAAGTGGCGAGAAGTGTCAGGAGTCACATGTGATCCCAGAATGCCGTTAAAGTTGAAAGGACAGGTTTATAAAACCATCATTAGGCCTGTTCTTTTATATGACAGCGAGACGTGGCCGTTACTCCAACGGCACAGACAGCGACTGCATGTCACGGAGATGAACATGTTGTGTTGGATGTGTGGTGTAACGCACAAAGATCGGATAAAAAACTTTGAACACTGAATAACGTCGGCACTTGGTAAAACTCCATGTTAACTTATATTTATATCGTATTAAAAGCACTTGTACTGTTTTACTTGACTTTTTATTTATTAAAACCAACCGGTTTCGCGTTTTAACGCATCATCAGGGCAAAAGTTATTATTGTTTTCCATAAATAATCCACATCCGTGTGGATAAAAAACATCCACATCCGTGGCAGCCTTCATGTTCGTGACATAGCGGACAAACTGCAAGAAAGTCGTCTTAAATGGTACGGACACGTCTTGCGTAAACCGGCAGATTACGTAGGTAACAAATGCCTAAACACAATAAAGCCAGTAGGTACTGGCTAGAAAGGACGGCCCAAGAAACGCTGGTTGGATGTTGTGGCCCAGGATATGCGTGCTAATGGACTAACTGTCACGGATGCCCAAGACCGTGCAAAGTGGAAAAGTAAATGTAGAAAAGCAGACCCTGGGTTCCGACGTATTAACGTGAGGAATAACTGGGACTAACGCTAGGATGATGATGATACATATCATATATATAAAGGGAATATATATGTTAGGTAAGTCGACCTTAACGTTGAAGGGGATAATAAGGTATCTGGTTCTCATTCCAAATTAATAATAATTAAAAAATACCCTTAAATTTTAACCTAATTCTTTAGAAAATTCATAATTAATACCCACGGACACGTCCACGTAAGTAACGCACATATTCGGGTATGAATTATGAAGTTAGTGGATAGGTTAAAATTGAAGGGTATGTTTTTTATTCATTTAGAATGAGAATCAGATACGTTATTACCTCCTTCAAGGTTTAGGTCAACTTACCTAACTCGCCTTATATGCCTCTTTCTAAAGGTCGGATAGGCTATTTGTTTTTGTTTCTCACGGTATGATATATATCATCATCATCCTAGCGTTAGTCCCGGTTATTCCTCACGTCGGATACGGTCGTCGTTAATACGTCGGAACCCAGGGTCCGCTGTACTGTACAGCCTGTATATATGTATAAGATTATAAAATTATAAAAAGTGAAGTGAATCTTTTAAAAAATTACATACTTATTTACCTTCAATTCTTTAAAATTTAGCGAACACTTAACTAGGCAACAATACGTTGACACAGCGGCCGCGGAATCTTTGATGTCATTTGCTGGCATTACCTTAATGCAAAGCTACTGACGAAACTAAGCAATTGAAATATTTTGCGCTAGTTTTTAAAACAAAAAAACTGTTTTAATTTATTTTAATTTAATATAATTTACTTCAAGATTGTCTCACTTTAAGTCACACACAGTAAATAACGTCACTCTTTTTCTCTCTCTGATCTCTGCTGACATACATCCCTAGTATACCTGTCCTTTTTTCATACAATACTATTCAAGTAAACATATTTTAAATGAGGACCTTTTGCTAATAAACAATCAAAAATATTTTTATCTAAATAAAAGTAACAAGTGTTGTACCATTTTGAAATCTCTATTAAATGGGGCATTTTTTTGAATAACTTGCCTGGGGAAGAATAGAAAATTTTGTTGAAAATGATATAGTGACCAAATTAATTGACAAAAGTTTTTTGGATTACGACAAATTTTTTTCTCATTAACAGACGATATAATTCATTGGATTTGTTACTGCAACCAGTAGCGTAACAAATCCAATGAATTATTTAACGCTATTCAAATTTCGACTAGTTAACGCTATTCAAATTACGACTAGGTGCTTTACTAAAGAACCTAGTCGTAATTCAAATATTAATTTGTTTGAGATAAACCGATCCATAATTTGTCTAGCGATATAATTATTCCAGTAATATCGTAGACATTGAGTATGATTATTAGGTACGTATAAGTTTAGAAATAAAATAGAAAGCAGTTTTATGTTCGATGTCGATACTTGACATAAAATTATATAGAACGTTGGAGTGACAGTAAATAGGCAATAAACAACCGGGAATAGGCACTAGACGTTAGGCAATAAAAGCAAAACCAGCGGTGTAATGGGCAATCAGTACAACTCTAATTTTTTATAGGAGACACTTTTTTGTTGTCATCTTTTACTACGTACGATAATTGGCTATATTCTCACATTCATGCTACACATTTTTTAAAGTTTAAAAATAGTTCCGTTCACCAAAAGAAGAAAAGAAGAGAGAAGAAGAAAGAGAAAAACGGAATCTTTATAGCAATATTCGTGTGTCTGTCCGTCCGTCTGCCACAACCAATTTTCTCCGTAAACTGCAAGACTAATTGAGTTATCCCTCGTATTGGTCCGGGCTCCTTAAAAATAGACCAGCTGCCGTTGTATCAGGCAAGTCATAAAAGGCGACCTATTGGCTATACGTGTCACTAACATCGTGACTAATAACTCTACCAGAGTTCCGCATCATCTCGTCTGAGTACCTTTGCCTTACCTATTCCTGCCGCAATAGCGTCAATGCCTGTCATTGTCAACGATATTAATACACATATAAATACTGGAATATATTTAATAAACACCCAAACCCGGAAAATACAAACCGACGGTCTCTAAGTATAAGGGGCATGTCAAAAACTGAGGTTCACAGAATTCAAATCTCTCTTGAAGTAATTCTATGCATAAGGGAGTCCATAGCAGTATTTAGGTATTTGATTTTTTTTAATATTTTCCCGAAAAAACCTGACATGTGACTGCTTTTACATTGACGTTCATATCAGGTAAGTCGAAAATACCTCTTTATACGCTGAAAACAAAAAGAAACAGAAAACGTAACTCTTTGAACTCATAAAATATAAATGCTTTATGTAACAACAAGTTATTTCATTTTAAATACCATACCTTAAACAACTTAATATCACCACCCAAAAATATTAAAAATTTATTAATAAAGACAAGTCTCTTTATACAGTGCTTTAAATTTTAAAACGCGCATTTTAAAACACCGTACAGAGTGCTAAGTGTGAGTTTTTCTTTTCGCATTCGATCGTGAGCGCGTTTGGAGTTTACTAGGAATTTGTATGTGATTTGTACAGCGCCACCTAGTGGTAAACGTGAGAAACCAGTTTACCACTAGGTGGCGCTGTACAAATCACATACAAATTCCTAGTAAACTCCAAACGCGCTCACGATCGAATGCGAAAAGAAAAACTCACACTTAGCACTCAGAACGATAAGTAGGTATAGATATCCGCATCTACGACACCTATTGTTTGTAATTTTTACACTTGTTCTCTTATTCGATTTGTATAAGTAGCGAAATACATAAAATGAAAAAAGTTATATAGATATGAGCGTTTGGACAACTTAAAGCCATACATGTAATAAAAAAAGTTACATTTTTGACATGTCCTTATATACGTAGGGACCGTCGAAATATTTATGCTTATCACACAAATGCTTATTTGGATCGAACCGAGCCACGTCGATTGCGTAGTAAGGGTCACTAACCACTCGACAACGGGGCGGTCATTGGGACCACGTTATCGATGTTCTCGCCACACATGTTGAAATTATACAAATAAGTTTCTCAACATGCGCGGAAATAGCGTCATTATCTATACATATAATGAAATCGTAAGAAAGTCAAAACTGTACATTGAATATTTTTTAAAAGAATACTTGGGGCGTGATCTATAATCGATATCGAAGCCAAAACTACAGTTTTTATAATTTTTGTCTGTTTATCTGTTTATGTTTGTTTGTTTGTCTGTTTGTCTGTAGGTATGTCCGGGGTAATCTCAAAAAGTACTGCATGGATTTACTTCAAATTTTGCATGAATATTACTAACAGGTCGGGCCAACATATAGGCTATATATTATCACGCTATCACCTAAGGGGAGGAGCTGTGCGGAGTAAACGAAGTCTGCGCGGACGAAGGCGCGAGCAACAGCTAGTGTTTGAATAAAGAGCATAACTAGATTCGTATTTAAGTACACAGAAAAATGTAAGTTATTGCCACCGTGTTTTTTGAATTAAGGCCAAGAAGAAGAAGCGTTTCTTCAACTTCAATTGTATGAAAAGGCGTGGGACAAGTTGCGTTCACGTGGCTGTATAGTCTCAAATTAAATGTATTACATACTAGCTGTTGTAGATCACGCCCCAAGTATTCTTTTAAAAAAATATTCAATGTACAGTTTTGACTTTCCTACGATTGCATTATACGTATAGTTTTTTTTTTTATTTCCTCGCATTTTTTGTGAAAAGCACTATAATATGTTTCAGCGGAAATGGCACTTGCCTGTCTCGTATCAATGAAGCCCTCGCCCACGGCTCGGTCTTCAAACTCATATCCGACCTGCAATTTGTCTATTTCCCGGCCTTTGCAATAATGTACTTTACCGGCTACTTTAACCACCAAATTGGAAAACGACAGCAAAAAGCACTGATGAGTGACGCAATTGCGATAACAGTAACGATAAAATCATTTAACTATCAGTCTAGGGATTAGTGCAGTCGACGAAATTCTTTACAAAGCTAAGGAAAATTTCGCCAAATTAAACTGTCGACACGTTGCTAAGTGGTAAGAGCGTTACAAGGCAAGGTCGCTGGCTCAAATCCAGTAGTGTAATTTTTTTTAGTGAAGACTTTTCATCACAAGTTTAGAAAACTTCTTAGATACCTATATATTTGATATAAACGAAATGAATATTAAGTATGTTTATTATACAAGTTGCCTGGTAAAAGACTACATACTGACGGAGAGTGTTCAGTACTCGATTCTGATACCATATGTAACATACTGTTGTAACAACTGTACCATATGTAAAAAATAGGAACTTAAATTTATACCTGATTATCCAATAAAAAAATAGTGGAATGGCGCGTAGGAGAACATTGTTTACAAACAGAGATTTACCGAACACACAACTAGACTCGTTAGTAAAATGCGCAGTAACCATATTTTTTAATATTACTACACTCTAAGGATTACTATGTTTGGTCATGATAATACAATAACAAGGGAATAATGACAATAAAGCAACGGCTGATTCGAAGTTATTCGAAATTATCAAATGTATTTCTTACTTTCTAAATCAGATATAACGAAATTCCCGAACGCATTAAGAGGCCAGTCATTAGAGATCATTCAATATTTATTGAGCCGGAAACACCACTACAGTGATTCCCTTTTATCCCGGACACCCGTCATCCCGCGCAAGCCGATAAACTCGTAATAAAAACATCTCCTTATTAATTAATTCCAGTATTGATTCGGACTCTTTTTGAATAAATAATAGTTAAGAAAAAGTAAAAAAAACACGCTTATATAAAAAACAAACTAAAAACGAAAAATAAATTTTAAATAAAAGCGTGATTTTTTTTAGTTTTTCTAAGTTATTATTTATTTTTCATTTTTTAGTAGAGAAATACCTGATTTATCAAAGAAAAACAAATCGCTAATCCTAAAGTTCCTGATAAAGATAACAGAAATTATATTATTATGATTTATGATCTATTTATATTAATAGAATATATAGGAATAGGAATAGGATGGGATAGGATAGGATAGGACAGGAGAGGTGTCCTATCCTATCCTATCCTATCCCATCCCATCCCATCCCATCCTATCCTATCCTATCCTATCCTATCCTATCCTATCCTATCCTATTCTATCCTATCCTATCCTATCCTATCATATCATATCCTATCCTATCTTATCTTATACAGATGAACCGATGTCCTAGCTTTTTTGGGAAGTCGGTTGAAAATAAGAAACTATAATATATTTAAAAAAAACCTCAACTTTTACGTTTCCTCCATCGTCAGACTACTTTTTCTGCTCTACCTACACCATCTGCAGAATAACACTACCAAGATTTGGAATTATTTATGTAATACCATGGCAGAAAGTAAGATTGTCTATATTTCAGAAGATGCTTAGCCAAATACTCCGCGTATTACCCGGAAATTGCCAAAGTTATCGATAACTTTAGTTTGATTTAATTTTTGAACGAGGCGACCAATATTTGAACTTGAACCGGAGGAATAGTATTTGCTTTGCCAGTTTCAAATGAACTGAAAGCTAATATTAAGTTGCTTGACTACTGAAATATTTTAATAGATTTACTTTAACTTTGAATATATTCTAAACTACAGCACTTGGAGAAACTCCAATTCAGTTCAATATTTATCAATTAATAACTTGAACTGTTTTACAATTAGGTAATTATAATAAATATGCACGAGTATCATCTGGGAAAGCGAAACCAGTAGGGCTACTCTTGAAAACCGATTTCAATTTTAAATGAATAGTTAATGAATTTTGAAGTATTTCGTACTCTGGACAACTATATTCAATTATTGGATTCGGCGACAGCGCCACACGGATTTCGAAATTTTTTAGAACTACTCATTATAGCTTTTATTCGTTATTTTATTTAAAACGGTACTTAAAATTTCCACTTGTAACACTAGCTTGACGTGTAACGATGATATCTATTTCCAATAATTAGGTCGTTACTATACTGAACCAATGTGGGCAATATTGGTTTCAAGAGTACCGTTTGTTTGACGATATTAGAAACTTATTGTTTTTATCAATATTGGTTTAAGATTTATATTGTTTTCAAGAGTAGGCCTGCTGATTTTAACTCCGTGTTGGTCCAAAGGGTCCTAATTTTCAAAGGGAGCCCCCTTTGAAAATTAGACCAACTGCCGTTCTGCCAGCCAGTCACTACCATCATAACTAGTAGGTGGTTGAGTTCTGCATTGAATCGCCCGGGTCTGGTACCACCACCTTACCTATTCCTACTGCAATAGCGTCAATGCTTGTCACTGTCATGTTCTGGTTAGGAGTGTAAGGTAGCCGGTAAACTTATGCATGTCGCATTAAACCGCGCCACAAGATAACAACGCATTATTAACATCTTTCGTGTCTATGGCCGATGGTTTCTCTTTACATCTGCTTATTTGCTATATCTTATGATATAAAACAACATGATTTTCGATCATGAAAACAAAGTTGCGTGCTAGTTATTGATGTAATAACAAACAATAAACATTTTTATTGAACTTGTCATAGGTCTAGAAAAATGTCATCTGAAATTTCAACCTACCTAGTGTTTATAGAATTATCATGCAGAGTTAACTATTTTTTTGCGAAACTACTAACTATTGTAGAAATTTACGCAGTTTAGTTTTAAAACGATTTTTTCCTAAATATATTTTAACAAAGCTTATATAATGCCATCAATCACAGGAATAACGCTGACGCAGCAAGAATAATGTCAGGCTGAATTGTTAATGGCTTGTCTGATTGTTCTGCAAATTAACCGGATTTGCCTTTTGTAAGTTAATTTATAGAAGAAATAAATCATAAACAATAATCTTAACTTTATTACATTTATAGACAAACTAGCTGACCCGCGCAGCTTCACTCGCGAATAGATTAACATGTCGTCGAAATAGTTTTAACGCAAATTTTATCCAAACGTTTCTGCCTCTGAATCATGATCCAAATCCATAGTTTCGTCTTCCTGGAAGCCGTACATGATGTATACATTCACTCAAAGTCACTTAAAAACATAATCTTCCCTTCCTTCTTGGTATAGTCTGATAGAACCAGCAAATAATTATTAAATCTTCATAATAAGCATTTGACAAAGTTGCGTCGTAAACGAGCAGCAACATATTTTTTAAGAACATTTATCTTCCGCATCCGGTGCGGGATTTTTATATTATCAGGGCTGATGCAGCGCCATCAATCTCCCGGATAACGCTGGCAACGCGCGGATAATGTCCGCCTGGATACCTAATGGCTCATCTAATTGTTCTACTAATTAACTGGGTTTTCTCGTTGTGATTCATTTGGGTCATAATTTTCTTAAATGGGGTTTTTATTGTTAACGTCAAATTGAAACGCTTATCGATATGAACATACTTATATAGTAGGGGAGCACAAGATGGGATTTTTTCGTTTACTTGAGCGCATCACATTAACTGCATAGGGGGGAACCTCGCATGTTGTTGACGCTCTCCACTAAATATAAGCCCCTTATATAGATGCCGGTAACTAGGGCAAAAAAAACAAATTCCAATAATTTCGGAATGTGGAAATTGGCAGATTATATTTTTCGTTATTTTTACATCATTTCCTCTGTATTCAGTCGCGCTCGAGAATGTCAAAACAACGTTTTCTTTGCAACTTTGTGACCCTCCCACTCCCTTATGCTACAATTGAATTGGCAGATTTTCTAAATTTTGGCTGTCATTTAACACTCACCATACATTAATCTGACGCTATTTAGTATTTCCATTTCACAGTTTTTTTTAAACATCTTTTTTTATCTGTAGAATATATTAAATTTTTATTTTTCCTATAATTTAATATACAAAATCCAATAGGTACCTACGACGCTCGAGTAACTACACATTTAGCATTTTGGGCTCCCCTACTAATAGAAGCGCTATTTATATATATATATATATATATATATATATATATATATATATATATATATATAAATATATTGTTAGGTTCGTTTTTAATAATAGACAGTTTAACGCATAGATGTTTATTTTTTCAAGACTTACAGCAGAATGACCCGAGTAGGTCGATACAAGGTATTTTATAGTATCACACAGTTTTACAATAATTAAAAGTGGGGTAGATTGGAAAATGTCAACTTCAAACAGATTAGTTCAGATGGCACCACTTCCAAGTTTATAATTTGATAGAAACGATTCCACGATGTTACGGAAGTGGCGTCACTGTAGCGCAGCATTTTGATAACAACAAATTCTAATATCTATTATGTGATAAACGAATATTAATATTACATTCAAGCATTATTTACAATATTATTCATATTACAAATAAATATACCCAACACTATATATATATATATATATATATATATATATATATATATATATATATATATATATATATAAGCGAATTTTCTCCACTCAGACAAGTTCTATAGGTATAGCACTGATGAAAATAGTTATAAGTAAAAATATTTTTTTTTCTTTCGTATAACTTTTATTTTTCTAGGAGTCCAGATCGAAAACCGCTAGCCTCCTTTTTACTAAAATTTCTGCATGAAAGTGATGCCAATCAAGATGTACAAAATATTTCACTTTTAGTTTGATTCTGAATTTTCCTGAATATTTTCGAAATACATTATTTATAAACAATACTCTTTATCTTTAAATATGTGTAAGCCTTAATCTACTTGAATAATAATTCAAAATCAGTTTAGTCTAAGAGAAAGTAGTTTAGCCTGAAGTATTTAGGCCAAACTAGATTGGCCTTTGGCTATACTAGTATATCATGATACGCTTAGGATTAACCGGTTTAGCCTAAGACAAACTAATTTGGCCTGAAATCGGGTTTGGCAGGTAACATATACAAAATAATAATTAATTTTAATCGCCTTCAAAATATTTGCTTGATTTAAGGGAAAGTTGCTCAAGTTTAGTACATTAAAATGCGGCATTTTCAAATACGATATTTTTTAATTTTAATAAAAAGGTTATTTTTTTATAATCTCATTGACTTTACTATATATGTACCTCTTTCAGATCGAATACGGTTTTTTTACACGTCGTATATTATGAACTTTTAAACTAACGCGTTCTACTATCATTTTTAAAAATATATAAACGGGTCAAAAACGCGTACATAATAGAACTTACTTGTAAAGCTCGACGTTTCGGCCAAGTTACATTGACCGTGGTCACGAGCAGACTGGAGCAACGAGTTTCCTCCGTCGTTCACGTCGGGATCGATTTTCGTCTGCCCCCTTCTGGTCTTGTTTTTTCGAATTTAGCCTACATACAACACTAACCGTATCTTGGACTTTATTTCTATGCAGGTGCAAAGGCTTTATTCTGCTGATCACTGGATTCCGAGCAGGAAACAATTTAAATCCGTCTTCCCTATTGAAATTTTTATATTTTCTAATTTCAATAGCTTCCCGTACCATACGGGCAACGTAGTGTCGCTAATGTCCATAAACTGTAACATAATGTCCCCGTATGGTACGAGAAGCTACCTGTTACGCGTTTTTGACCCGTTTATATATTTTTAAAAACGTCTTATATTCTTCTGTTATCAAACTTAAAAGAGATTTTGTTGTATAGTCTACGTCTTTGGAGTGACAAAATCGGTTTGTATGAATAACTATAACGACACAAGAAGCTGCGCAATTCAACTAATCTAAAATAAATAATTTATTACTATTTTGAATGATTGCAAATCAAAAACCACAGTGAACTGTTTGAGATAATGAAGTGCGAAATATTTTTTTTCGCTATATGAAAATATAATTTCTTAAAATGGGTACCTAAATCAATTAGGTTTAGTGCTCAGAAGGAACGGCAACCCGCCTCCCCAATGCGGCGGTTATGGACAAACCCTCTTAAATACCTAATGCCACATAAAAACGATGGAACCCAATAGGGCAATCAACCCTCTTACGAACATTCTTTTAAAACACTGGTCCTTACACACTTACGCTTTTCGAGTATAGAGTTATCAAATAGGTTAGGTACAGTCACGAACACCAATGATTATATTTGAATTATAATTAATGTTCTAGTTTCTTAGAACGTTTACGTTAAAATTACTCATTAATTAAAAAAAACAAACTAAATATGTGTTTTAGCACTTATCCTGTGCTTGAGGAAATTTGAAAAACTTAAAAACATCAAATAAAATTTCAACACACTTGGATTTGAACCTACGGCCGTCCTACAAGCCGAGATGCTCTAACTAACCGAGCCAGTGTCGAATAGTTGAAAGTATTGAAATTCCTCTTTGCTTTGTAATCGATTCCGTCGATGGTACTGTAATACCTTTATGGTGTTACATATAAACTGGCAGCTTTGTCTGCTTTCAAATGTAGAACTATTTTGTTTTCAAAAAGAAATGTATTAGAATAGGAGTGTTCCTTTTGATTCGGTGGGGAATGGTCATATCCCCGAGAAATAAACGAAGATACATTATGAGAGTTTATCATTAAAGAATCCTGAAAAATCCTGCCGATCCTCGGATCCTCGAGCAGCCAAGCGAGTCTAAAGGAAAATCCCCTAGTAAAAGGGGGTACGATTGGTGGAGTAACACGTCCGGCTGATAGATCGCCGGGCGGGTGTTACAAGTTGGCGGAGGCGCCGGGTAGTCGCTGCGTGAAGTCGCTACGTGAAGTCGCTACGCGCTGTCGCTACGTGAAGTCGCTACGCGCAATCGCTACGTGCAGTCACTACGTTCAGTCGCTACGTGCAATCGCTACGCTGGACGAAAAAACCAGGAGAGCTAAGTATTGTGGTCAGAGGGTAAGAGTCAAGATGGAGGCCATCAAGCGTTTCAATGGAACGCAGAATTTGGCGTTCGCAGAATTTATTAAAGACTTTAAAACGGTCGCAGCAATAAATAAATGGGATATAGAGAGCTTACCTTTACTTCTGGGATTGTATCTTGATGGCCCTGCGTTAGCGTTTTATAAAATGATATATACCGACACGGCCAATTTCAATGAATTATGTATAAAAATTGAAAACGAATTCCCTATCTCGATAAATTATATGGAGCGATTTTATGTATCCAAACAGGGCCGCGATGAGGAACTACTAACATATTTTTACAGACTCAGCGACATCGCAGCCAAAGCTGAGATATCAGACGAAATTTTCATAAAACAATTCATCAAAACGATGTTACCCTTGCTAAAAGAAAAGCTAGGAATGAGAGTGTATTCGTCGCGAGAAGAATTACGAAACACAATCATTCAATACAACGAGGTCTTTGGGGGTCAAATAAGATCGAGTAACATTCCTTTACAGCCACCAATGGGGGTACAACAGAAGGTAAAATTCAGGGAGGAACCAGACATCCTGCCCGGTACGCCCATACGCTCGCAGGCAGAACGTCCACAGCCGTCGGAAGATTTTCACACGCCCCGGTATAATTTAAGGCCGAGACGTTATGAAGGAACGGCCTCAAACACACGTAATGATTTCAGACGCAGTCCGATGACACCACAACACCCAAAACGTACAGGGACGCCGCCAATGAATGAAACGCGGGAGATGAGAGCTGCGTCCCAAACAGATGAAGATCTCCCGACAGAAAGCAAAGATTTGTCCAGTCCATTTATACAGGTCATGATTAAGGGTCATTCGTGTTCAGCGTTAATCGATACGGGAACAGATATATCGTGCATGTTGGATGATCTCGCGGAACATCTAAAAGTAACAGTCAAAGATGATGCACCCAATAGGCATTTTGTAAAATTGCTAGGAGGATCGTTACTAAATGTGATAGGAAAAACGTGTGTAAATTTAATGATAAATAACAGTATTTTTGCGAAAGAAATGTTAATAATAGAGAATGTTAAAACTAAACTGATATTAGGTCGAGATTTTCTAAAAAAATATGATTCTGTAATAGACTTTGTAAAGAATTTTATATGTCTTAAACAGCGTTGCTATGTAGATTTCATTAATCCTTCGTCACTACGAAATAATAATGATCTTTCCATTGTGGACGACTACCATAGAAACGTTGTAAATAGTAATGTCACTAATGTAGATAAATCATGTAATTTGTTAAAATCGGATTACATATATTACGTGAATTATATAGAGAAAAATGAGGATAAGTTATATCCGCACGTAAATTCCAGAAATGAATGCGAAATGCATGAGCTTAATGTTAACCCGGACTTATGTAAAAATCAAAAGAATATGTTACGAAATCTATTTAGTAAGTATAGGAAATGTTTCGCATTTAGGCCCTCAGAATTAGGTAGGTGTAAACTAACAGAAATAGAAATAAAAACGGTCGACCATATAGCAGGAAATTAAAGGCGATAAAAGAAATGCCTGCACCGACTAATGCAAAACAGGTAAAATCGGTACTTGGAGTATTCTCCTATTACCGTAAGTTTATTAATAATTTTGCCAAAATTGCTCTACCCTTAACAAAATTATTAAAGAAGGGGTCGAAGTTTTGTTGGTCCTCGGAACATCAAAACGCGTTTTCCATTATCATAGATCGAATGTGTAACCCGCCTATTTTAAGTCATTATTCTAGTGATAAGGATGTTTTAACTAGGTTGTATATAGATGCTAGTGGAGAAGCTCTGGGATGTTGTCTAATGCAAGGAAAAATAAAAATGCATCCGATATCGTATGCATCGAGGAAGTTGAGTGAGGCAGAAAAGAAGTATTCCACTACTGAGAAAGAATGTTTAGGTCTAGTATGGGCGTTAAATTATTTTAGGCATTTTTTATGGGGATTGAAGTTCCAAGTCGTAACCGATCACAAGGCGTTATGTTGGCTTAGAGATAGGAAGGATATGAGTGGAAGGTTGGCGAGATGGTCGCTGAGCATACAAGCATATGATTTCGATATTGTGCATTGTGCAGGCAGAGAGAATGTAGTTGCCGACTTTTTAAGTAGAAACCCGTTTAATGTGGAGAGTACAGTCGAGAACACTCAGAAGAACAAGAGGATGGTTTGGAAGTGTATAAATTAGAGGTAGTTAAGGTCCAAGAAGAGCAAGGGATGGATGAGTCATGTAGGCGTTGGTTATCTCGAATAAGGATGAGCGATACCGGAATATATAAGGGGTATAAATTGAATGAGGGAATATTGTGTAAGAGAGTGAGAGAGGGAATATTATGAAAGATCTTGTAGTTATACCAAAGGGTTTATTATATGAGATCTTACATGAATTGCATGACGACCCATGGTCAGGTGGTCACTTGGGTTTAGCAAAAACACTATGTAAATTCAGAGATAATTATTATTGCGAGAATGCTGAGAAGGAGATCGAGAAGTATGTAAAAACGTGTAGGTTGTGTCAAGAGAGAAAAAAGGTCAAACAAGTAGCTGAACTACAGCCTATAACTGTGACCCGTATGATGCAAAAGGTAGGAATCGATATCTTAGGGCCTTTTAGAAAATCTTTGAACGGGAATAAATGTATTATAGTATGTGTTGAATATGTGTCGAAATATGCGATATGTAAACCAGTACAAAGGGTAACGGCAGAGAGAGTGAGTGAATTTTTGATTGAAGAGGTGTTTTGTAGGTACGGAGGTGTTAAGGAGGTAATTTCTGATAGGGGAGCAGTATTCACTTCACACCTAGTGAAAGAAACGGTGAATCGATTTGGGGCAAAGTCGCGATTTAGTACGGCGTTTACGCCAGAAACGAATGGGTTAGTAGAGCGGTTCAATAAAACGCTGGTTCAAATGTTATCGATGTATGTTGCCAGGGACCAACGAGACTGGTGTAGATTTGTGCCATTAGTATGTCATGCATATAACACTAGCAAACAATCAACCACTAAAGTTTCACCATATATGATGATGTACGCTAGGGAACCGATATTCCAAAGCGACATGGGGGTAAATAGGGATAATCAAAACCAAGAAATAAATTATGCCGAGAGACATAATTTACAAGGTGCGTTAATTCGGAAGGCAGTACAAAACATTAGGAGGGCACAAGTTAGGCAAAAGAGATATTTTGACAAAAGGGCGAAAGTAAATGACTTTTCACCGGGACAATTAGTATTAGTATATACACCAAGACGGGTGGACAATAGGAGTTTGAAATTATGTAGGTTATATAAAGGGCCGTTCAGAATAGTGGAAAGAATATCTAATGTAAATTATGTAATTACGAAGTTAAACAATAGGAGATATAGAGATATTGTACATATAAATAGGTTGAAAGCATTTCATGTACGTATGTAAAAATATATAGTGTACTTATAGTCATTCATTGTAATAAATAATTGTTACATGTTAGACCATCACTTTTGTTTGGGCTTGTATATGAGAATACTAATTTGTATTTGTTTCATGTAATATGACGGGGCTCAACCAATACTGTGATGATGGACCGAAGCTAAAAAGAAAAAAGATGACCAAAAGAATATTAAATGAAGAAATGTTATGTTTTTAATAGAAATGTATTCCTCTCAAGTTCTTCTGTTCAATAATAAAGTCTTGTGAGGTATAATGTATACTAGGGACAGAGCCGCCTTAGTATGAAGTCGAAAGAGTCAGTATAGGTTAAGGGTTGAAAGTCTTATGAAGGGGAGTTCAACTTTGTGGTACGACATAGTCGACACAAAGGATATCTGTATAGGATATACATGAACTCGGATGGTTATGGGAGACATTGCAATGATGGTTTAGTATGGTTCAGAGTAAGGACCAAAGTTTGTGACATGGTGTGGTGGTAATGGTCAGAACCACACATGGGGCAAACTATCTTTTAGAAAAAGACAGTCCCACCAAAATGTACCTTCCCCTCGTAGGTAGGGCAATCGGGATAGAAATAGGTAGGCCATATGAAGGGAGACAAATGCCCCTCCAGTTTCAGCTGCTCCTACCTTGGGGGGTAGCTGATGTAATACCTTTATGGTGTTACATATAAACTGGCAGCTTTGTCTGCTTTCAAATGTAGAACTATTTTGTTTTCAAAAAGAAATGTATTAGAATAGGAGTGTTCCTTTTGATTCGGTGGGGAATGGTCATATCCCCGAGAAATAAACGAAGATACATTATGAGAGTTTATCATTAAAGAATCCTGAAAAATCCTGCCGATCCTCGGATCCTCGAGCAGCCAAGCGAGTCTAAAGGAAAATCCCCTAGTAAAAGGGGGTACGATTGGTGGAGTAACACGTCCGGCTGATAGATCGCCGGGCGGGTGTTACAGTACTTATCGCCAGATATGTATATGCCAGTTAAATGAGTTCATCGTTTCAGATAAAATTCACATTTGAAATTTTGATCAATACTTTCGTGTTTTTAACTATGTTATATGTGTTTTAATCCCATATAATATCCCTTATCCCATGTTTCTGTAAATTTGAAAAATTAAAAAAAAAACGTAAAGGAAAAATTTCCACACGCTAGCATTTAAACCTGTGACCTTCTGTAACAGGCACGATAGAACACATTCATACTCGTACGTATTATCACACCACATTCAATCACGCGGCCATACGCGTAAATGATTAGTATATAAGTTAAATCAAATTCACACTAAAATACAGTTTATTAAATTTACTAACTGATGTGTAACTATCATTTAACCAACGTAATATTGGTGACCAACGACCAGTGAACACGTAAAAAGGAAAAATGAACAACCCAGCGCTAACTTCATGCAGAAGCCCTTCAGAAGCAACAACAAATTCGGCCACATCCATGAAAATTACAGCTGTATCCACAACGACAAGAATACGAGATTTTTGGGGAGATTATCCACGCTTATGGTTCGCTCAAGTAGAGGCCATCAAAAAAGCGACGTGGTGAACTACAATCTTATCGTGGCCAAGCTAGGCAAGGAAGAAATATTACAAGTAAGCGATATTATTACAAACCCACCAGAAACTAATAAATACGATCCAATCAAGGAACATCTCATAGGATGTTACGAGAAATCGCAGCAACAGCTGTTTCAGCAACTTTTCTCTGGACTTGACCTAGGAGATCTTAAACCTTCGCAGCTCTTGAGAGAAATAAAGAGACAGCCAGGAAAAAATCATAATCGATACGGGGAAAAATATATTAGTTTTGAGCAAGATGAACTATCAACACTCTGCACCAACCAGTTACAAATTGTATGCAGCCAACGGGACAAAGATTGACACATATGGAGAAAAAACTATAACCTTGGATCTTTTATTCGTATGCGTATTTTCAAAAATTGATATTAAGACGGCCTTTCACTGCATTTCAACCGTAGACACCAAGAAAACAGCTATAATCACACCATTTGGATTATTTGAATTTCCAAGAATGCCCTTCGTACTTCGTAACGCAAGTCAAACGTTCCAGAGATTTATGGACACCATCTTCAGGGACTTGATTTCATTTATATTTTTGTCGACGATTGTCTTTTAGTCTCAGAAACTTTAGAATAACACTGTAAGCATTTAGAAATCATCTTTGAGAGATTACAAGATTCAGTAGTTTTGGAGTTTATCGCGGTCAAACAACGTGACACGAATTTATATTATATACATTAACGATTATTTTTTGACCATTGGTTACTATAGATACTTAGACTAAGATGTAGATAGGGGAAGATGGGGATATGTAGTGGCACTTTCTAAGATCACTTTATTATCCGTCTTGTATTTTACATACTCGTATTTCTATTCAATTTAGAATACCTAATCGCCGGGTAATAAAAGAAAAATGGCTAATTTGAATTAGGAATAAACAGGATGAGAGGAACTGGGTATCAACTAGTTGTTTTCAAAACAATTTGCCCTTATGTACGAAAAACAAAAACTCGTAAACGACTGAAACAGCAATTTCTGTAATCGAAAAAGTGATAATAGCTTGTAACACCCATATTCTTGCAAATAAATGAATTCTTTTTCATGAATTTACAGACAACCATACCCTTTGAGCCGGAACACGACCGTATGTAATATTAACTTTATTGTGGCAAAATCTATATCTATACATATAATAAAATCGTAGGAAAGTCAAAACTGTACATTAAATATTTTTTTAAAAGAATACTTGGGGCGTGAACTACAATCGATATCGAAGCCAAAAATATAGTTTTTAGAATTTTTGTCTGTTTGTCTGTATGTATGTCCGGGGTAAGCTCAAAAAGTACTACATCCATTCACTTCAAATTTTGCATGAATATTACTAACAGGTCGGGTCAATATATAGGCTACATATTATCACGTTATCACCTACGGGGGAGGAGCTGTGCAGAGTAAACGAAGTCCGTGCGGACGAAGTCGTGGGCAACAGCTAGTACGGAATAAATGAAGCGGTAGTACCAAACTTGGTCGAAACATTGTGAAACGATACCACACAGTAAATACAATATTAGTAAATTGGATTGTTTCCATCGTCGGCACTTGGTGAAACTGCATTTTAAATTATGTATTACAACAAAACTCACTTGTACTTCCAGTTCACGTATATATATATATTTTTTTTAAATATACGTGAACTGGAAGTACAAGTGAGTTTTGTTGTAATACATAATTTACAATATTAGTGACACGTATAATCAATTGTTCGTATTTTACGAACGGTAGAATTGCAGATTCTTCGTTCTTCAAAGAGCACTAGGACAAACATAAGTTATATATTATTACTAGCTGCCCCTTCCCCCCCCCCCCCCCTTACACCAACCTAACCTTACCTAAACAAACTTGATAGTAGTAAAACTGGATGTCCAGTTTACCCTACTTTCCTCGAATAATATTTTATTTGTCACTCGTGCTCTCGTCATTACATTCGGCTCATCCCACGAAACTTGACGAAACTAATTATTTGTTCTCTTTCTAACAATAAACATTACGTGTTTTATCTCCTTCTTCGTAAAATTGTCGATGAAGAATATTTACGCTGATTTCATTCGCATTAATGTTGGCGTATGAACTGTCTATTAGTGAAATGTCATTGGTTTAACATTAGATTATTAGCGAACCTGACTACGCATCAATGGGGCTGGGGTTCAATTCTCGACAGGGACAAACATTTGTGTGATGATGAGCATTGTTCTCTGTATTTCTGGGTTTGAATGTTATTAAATTTATTTGAGTATTTATATATTATGTGTGTCGATGTATTAGTATCGTTGACTAGTACCCATACTACAAGCAAATAATTTGCTTACTTTGAGATTCATGTAATGTGTCCAGTGATATATTTATTAGTCCAAGCCTTTTGAAGAATATAATCATGAATCATCTTCCTTCGTGTATTGCATTCGTACGTAAGAACTTTAATGACTATGCGCTGCACCGTTAATCTCCGTTTACATTCAGTGATGGCCATGCGGTTCCAAACGGATCCGGCGCATGGTCAACAGAACCGGTAATCTCTCGCGAAGTGTGTTCGGAGCCATACGGAGCAGTTAAGCCATCTCGGAATGACAATTAAATGACGATCACACATCGGTTAATAAATGTGTTTATTAAACTGTAATTTTACTTTGATTTTCCTTAAGCTTATATAGTAGTAATTCACGTGTACGGTGCGTGATAGAATGTGGTGCGATCATATCTGAACACGAGCGTATTTTATCGTGCACCGTCACAAATGTTAATAGACTTTCCAGTTTACCACGACTCACCTGTCGGTTGAAAAGATGAGTGGTGATCCCCGTCATCACATTTTTCCCGACCTGATAACGATTATCGACTATTTTAGTGACATCCAGGACCCACGGCTTTAGGTGTTCATCTGAGGCACGGGAACAGTAACACACTCCCCGCCAGATTCCGAGCTATTACTGAGATTTAAATTTTCGGGAAAAACCTCAATAATACTTTCACCCGATCCGGGTATCGAACCAGGACCTCAAGATCTGATCCGAATAGGCAGTCACCACGAGGCAGTTACAATCTTATTGGACTTTATGGGGATTTCATTAATATAATTTTGTAATAACATTAAACAGCCCTCTCAATAGATTAATCGAGGGTTTTGGCAGTATATGTACTTAATGATACAAATTTGACCCTTTTTTAACCTACGCGCAAAATTACATCCCTCTAACTTATTGGCCGATACGATCAAATTGAGTATAATCAAATATCCTTTCGGATCCTTTTTTAATAACCGAAGCACACAATAGCACCAAACCAATATCTGCGTCTTCCAATTTCTCTTTTTCAATACTATTTCCAAAGTCAATAAGATTCTTTAAGATAGGTTTTGTGTATTATATATCTAAGTTAAATTTTACGTAGATTTCTTTTTGTGTTATTTTGTCACCAAAACTTCAATTTTCATGTCTTAAATTTTGACCTTATCATCTATTAGTCTATTGAGTGAAGCGAGAGCGAGCTACTACTTGCTTATAATATTTTTAAGATAAATACATACACATACATACATGTCTTTACGCCAAATCCGTTACGAGGTAGGCAGTGAGAATCAAGTATCTATTTATCTAATCATACCTAAGCAATAAATATATCACGATCGTTGCAGATTTGTTGCTTCTTTAAGATTAATTATCCTCTTCATATAAAGAAAAATACCATAAATACCATAGTAAAAGCCTAATGATTCCTTGCAGGATAGGCAGAGTAAACCAAATACTATTTTCCGGTTCAACATGATCCACCGGTATTTCGTCGTCGTCGTTAGAAGTGATACAATATACAATATACAATGTATCACGACGATTGCTGGTCTATTGCGATAAATCTGTGCAAATATGTAGGTAACACAGATTGTAAAAAAAATGTAAAAAGCTGTTTGATTTGTTACCGGATAAAAGTTATAATATTGAACACTTTAAAGTTAATTGATTTTAATACAAATTTGAATGTGTTATCAACCGCGCTTGACGACAACTACTAGCCGGCCAGATGTGCGGCACACCTGTGTTATGACGTCATAATAAAATAGATAAAGAATGGTATAAATAAGCGGGGACATCATGTTTTCGATTCATTGTAATTCTATCGCTTGTTGAGGGCATTACTCTGCCCAAAATTATACTGTGCGTGTAAAATTGTGTTTTATTCGGCCAGACTGCTTCACGTTAATAAATGTTATGTTTTTTTATTATTATTAAAATAGTGTTTGATAAATATAAGAAAATTGTATAAATGAAATCGTAATGCGTAAAATAAACAAAAAGACAAGCCGACTGAGTTTCTTCTACCGGATATTCTCAGTGGGTTACCGCGTTCAGATCCGGTAGTGGTTATAAAGAAATCGACTTTTCTATATAGTGTTAAATTCTTAGAATACATAACATTTTTTAAACATTTCTCTGTATTGGTCCCGGGCTCTTATGAAGAATAGACAAAATGCCGTTCTGCCAGGCATGTCGTAAAAGGCGACCGATTATGCGATATGGCTATGCGAGTTACTAACATCGTGGCTACTAAGTGGTAGAGTTCTGCATTGTCTCGTCCGGGTCTGGTACCACCACCTTACCTTTTCCTGCCGCAATAGCATCATTGCTTGTCGCTGTCGTGTTCCGGTTTGGAAGGTAAGGTAGCCGGTAAACTTATGTATGTGACATAAGACCTCGCCACAAGATAGCAACGCACCATTAACATCTTTGGTGTCTATAGGCGATGTTTGTTTCTTTCCATCAGGAGACCCGCCTGCTTGTTTGCTATCTTATAAAAAAGGCTCTGCTGACCATATCATGGTATAATATGATAGTACTTTTAATTAATTTTAATAACTTGTAACACCCATATTCTTGCAAATAAATAATTTCATTTTATTTCATTTCATAATATAATAATATGCTATAAATATGTTTTCTAAAGGCAATAAAATTATTTTCTACGAATGACTAGTGTCAACAAATGTATTATGTTCATATGCTCTGAAACTAAACATAATCCCTAAAATTAAATAGTAAAACTCGACAAACTATTATCCCTTCTTAGCAGCGCTGTAATCGTAAGGAACGGCCTAACCATAATTAAAAGTAATTTCGATTAAATTGATTCAACCATATCGTTACTTTCCGTGCACAACATTTCTGTCGAATTAAGAATAATATTTTAAAATTCAAAATTATTTCATACTTATCAATGTGACGCTCGTCTGACTATACCCTATCAGCGGACACTCAAATTAATTAAATGGTTTCACATCATCAGATCGTTTTCGACACGATTTTTGCAATTTATTTTTTTATTATTGATACTTATATATCGATAGCAAAAAAGATAAACTGCAAAAACCAAAAAATTTGATTTTTTAAATCTCCTTTTACTGGTTGGCTGGAAAAAATCTCTTTAGAAAGCTCGCCCCTTTTATTTATGTTAGATTTATTTTCTCCTAATTTTGCTGTTTCTGTGTACAATAAAGTTTTAAACAAAAAATAAATGGATGGTTTTCTAGATGCAAAGAAACACCAAAGATATTAATGTTACGTTACTATCCGTGGTGCTGATTGGTGTTGCAACAAGCATTTTAATTTTGCATTGCAAATTTACCTTAACCTCAAAACTGGCACTACAGTGACAATCATAGTGACAGAAATAAACAAAGAAATGGTACCAAACCCGGACGAATCCTTACAGAAATCTACCTCGATGGTAGAGTTCCGCAAGTTCTCGTCGCACGGCTTTCAAATTAAACGGTTGATTTCACTGAACATAAGCGGTAATTGTAAATACTGGTTTCTTAATTTTACCGGTTGAATACCGGTACCTATAACCACAGAATACTTAGAGACTAACTGAAGTCAATGTTACGTACAAGTACTATTGGAGCATAGCACACATAGACACTTCTCACGGACGCGATATCTCGTACAGAGTGCTAAGTGTGAGTTTTTTTTTCGCATCCGATCGTGAGTGCGTTTCGAGTTTACTAGGAATTTGTATGTGATTTGTATAGTGCCACCTAGTGGTAAACTGGTTTCTCACGTTTTCCACTAGGTGGCGCTATACAAATCACATACAAATTCCTAGTAAACTCCAAACGCGCTCACGATCGAATGCGAAAAGAAAAACTCACACTTAGCACTCTGGCGCGGAACAAACTGTCCCGAACCATTCCGAGATATCGCGTCCGTGAGAGGTGTATATGTGTGCGTTGTTCGAATATCACATGTATGTAGATTGACTACTGTAATTAGTCTCTAGTATATTGTGCTATAACCTATATATATATATATATATATATATATATATATATATCAATTCAGTATAGGGACAATGACCTAAACTGGTTTAGAAAATTAACCGGTTTTAGAGCCCGGCTTACCTACGTCATTATAAAGTTTTATAAATTCAAATTTAGTTTGTTTTATAACAAGCAATACTTTATCCCAACATCCTGGCAGACGTTTCATTACTTAAAATCTCACGACTAGAGTCTTCTGTTACTCAGCAAAAGAAAATTTAATGAAGACCTGGAAATTCTAGAGCATAAATAACAATAATAGTCTGAGGGTTCATTGTATGACTTTGTTGCAGTGTATTTTGAATATAGTTGAATTCACTATCTCGATAATTTTTTTTTCGTTTCATTAGATACCATACAAACAGATGTCTCTTCATATAGAAAAAGAAACCATTGTCTATAGACACCAAAGATAATAATGGTGCGTTGTTATTAATTTATCATAAATCCGGGTGAGTCGTTGCGGAATTCTACCACCTAATAATCACGATATTAGTTCGTAAAAGACGAATGATCTATAGCCAATCGTTCGTATTTTACAAACTGCCTGGCAAAATGGCTATTCTATTCTTGAGAGGACCAACATGATGTTTAGCTATTGTTGTAGAAAGATACAAATCGTAGCGCGAAATCTCAAAAGTACATGTATTACGTGATGAAAGTATTTCAAAAACCACTTTAAGCTATTAATTCCGGTAAGTATAAGTATATATGTATTTGTAGACGGTTTGAGGGGCTTAAGAAAACGCACCGCATTGATCTGAAACCGGAAAATTGTGCTACGTAATCAATATGACTAGCATCATTCCAAAGATGGCGTTGATTTTCTTTGCAACCTTCAATGAACGTGTGAACTCCGCGATGCTATATGAGAAAGCATTGTTCGAAATGAAAAAACTTACTGAAGGGCCGAAAATAAAGAAAATAGCAGTGTCACAATTTTGCATCATATCAGTAGCAAAGAAAAAAAGCACATTATATGTAGGTATTTAACACACGAATATACAATAATAGAATTATTGTATATTCTCTTCCTTCTTAAAAAGTCGGTTTAAAAACACGTAACTCCAAAATTACACGTTGATATCTCGGACAATAATCGTTGTCTTCGTTGTAAACTAGAACAAACGACAAGCTACCTCGCGGAATAAGTGTCGACAGACTGTACTCTGGAGGAGGGTCACTCGCTCTTATTTATGAGTCGCAAGTATTTGCGTACTGTCGAGTGGAAAAACATATCGCCAAAATATATTTTAATTTTTAAAATATTTTTTTTAAAATATGAATAAATTCAAACATACTTCACCTGGCCTCGATATGCAACCCGGAACCTCGCAATCTAAACCAAATAGGCTCATCACCATAACATAGGAACGTCAGTTCGTATACGAAGTAGTAGCCACTAAAGCGACTTGTTGTCAAAAAGGCAGACACCTCTGCCCACCTCTTCGGGGATTCGGGCGTGAAGGTACTTTTTATATCTAGAGTAATTTTAACCATAGCATAGCTTAAAATTAGATTCAATGTAATGTAAAATTATTGATAAATTTATTTAATAAAAAAATAAATTGTAAAAAAATATATTTTTCACCTATCAAATTATGAATTTGCAATTTTCTGCAAACTCAGCTAAAAATATTTGAAATATACATATACATCAAACACTTACAGTGTATCATATTAACTTAATTTGGTATTATATTATAATCTAGAGGAGTAAGCGATGCCAACTGTGACATTTTAACTGACTGACCAAATTCATGAATATCCGTTTTTATACTTTCTAAACCCTTACAGAGCTACAGTTATACTGGCTAACAAGGTACACTCGCGCTCATTTTGTGTAACCCAACAACCTGTCAAGTGTAAAGCATTTATGCTTTTGCTTTATTTAACTTAACAGAATGTTTCAAAATGTCACGGAACACGGACAAGTGGTTTCACGACGAACAAATAAATTAGGTACTTACAGGATATTTCAAACAAATTTCATTCGAACACGACATGAATTGGCACGTTGACAAATTATTTTGCGTTTCAAATAGCAGTACGTACAAAGTCAGACTTATGTCAATTTACTTATTAATTTGATGCTTGAAATTTCAGTTCATTTTAGTAACGATCTAAACTACTTACTTGGTACTCTCGCGTTAAAGCCTAAATAGGTTTTAACGCGAGAGGCTAAATAGGCTTTAATCCATTTGTGGTGCAATCTACTAATTTACTAGACTCTGATAGAAAGTTTAATGAGTGAATACTTACTAGAATTTAGTTTTTTTATTTTTTACTGTCGATAGGTCAGCGCTTGACCACGATCTCGCCTGATGGTAAGCTAAGATGCGGCCTAAGATGGAACGCGCTTCCCTAGAAGGTACCTGTTCACTCTTCTCTTGAAGATCCCCAGGTTGTACCCGTCGGGGAACACAGACTCAGGAAGCATATTCCAGTCCCTGGCGATTCGGATCAAGAATGTCGAGTCGAACCGCTTTGATTTGGTTACGTGAAACGTCCACCATATGGCGATGCCTAGTATCTGGGCGCCTCGACGATCGGTAGAAAAACGAGGATGGCGGAATTAAGTTGTGCAATTCCGCAGCGCACTCTCCAAAATGTATCTGATAAAAGACCGATAAACTAGTCATTCTGCGGCGATGAGCGCGGCTTTGGAGTTTTTTGCTTACCATATCATCGTCGTTTATGAGTCTCTTGGCAGTCCTCTCTACCGCTTCAAGCGTCTCCAGCTAGTATTTGGCGGATCTATCCCAGAGGTGAAAGCAGTATTCCACGCACGAACGGACTTGTGCTTGATAAAGATTGAGCAACTGTCCCGGGCTGAAATACCGGAATATCAAGGTTTTTTTAAGCAACTTGGGCTTTCGATTCGATGTACGAACCAAAGTTAAGAGTAGGCGTTAAGGTGATACCAAGGAGCTCAAAGTGGTCAGTTATCGGCACGGACACACCCTGAAAAGACGGATATAGGTGGAATGAACTCCGTTTAGCGGAGAATAGATACGCTTGGGTCTTAGCAGCATTAAACTTGACCAGATTGGCATCACTCAGACAGCCTGTAAGGACAGGTTCATACCATTGACCATTGCCCCTCTGAGAAACTGGATCTGTGCCGTACTGGCTCGCGCGCTGGATACGTAACTCTCCACATTAGTGCTATCGACTGCGTACCGGGCTTGAGCAGACCGTTAATTTGTAGCACGAGTTAAGTTGCGGAGAGAACTGATCCCTGAGGGAGTCCGGCATTTATAGCCATTTGGTCGGACGAGCAGACGTCGACGACTACCCTATTCAACCGGCCACTCAGAAAATAGAATATTTGGCATTTACTTAGGAAGTAGGTAGTAAAAATAAAATATACATACATACTTTAAAGACATCACTATGCTGAAGTCTCTACAATTTTTATCTACCTACGTACGTTAAGTCACGTCATCAAGATAAATATGAAAAAATATTTTGTTAAGATTAACATTTATAAGCACTTTGAGGAATTAAATGTTTTGTTTTAAATATAGTCTTATGTGTTAAAACTGTCAAAGAAACAACACATTCAGAGAACAAATAAAAAACAAAAATCGCCATACTGAAAAATGGGGTTATTAACATACTTGGGAATAAGTCTAAAACCTTACCATTCAACAAGTACATATTTTATCGTAATTGTTAATATTTTTTTTTTACATTTGCAATATTTTTCTTTGCGCTGACAACATTTGCATAGTCTAAAGCTGGCAACGTAGGTAAAAAAGTAACGCCATCGTTTCTTTTAATGATTTAAATACCGGGTACTTACGTAAATAGTAAAAGACATGTATAGATAGGCAACTTAACGACCCATAAAATATTTTGACAACCCTGTCATTTTTCTCTATTAACCCCATATGTTATAATGAATTAAAATTGTAGCGAGATTGTAGAATGGCATATAACTTGCAATGAAAGCAACTTCATTCTCAGTAACACTGAATATATATTTATAAAATTGCTCGAAAACTCCAGATTGTTGCATTTCATCCCATTTTACGACACCTAGGATAGATGAAAGTAAATTAATGTAACAACTCACCACTTTCAAGCTTCGTAAATTTATAAAGTGATCTATAATCCCGAATTCAATCTTAATAATGCAACTATTACAATATCTGCATAATTAAGTATCGGGGAATGTCAGCCCATATTTATGCGGCTATTGCAACTTAATATTTGCATAGTCACGGGCAGGTGCATGCAAAATGGGATACGTTTAAAACGCATAATTTTTTTTTCCTAATTTACTTTGTCATAATGAATATAGCATAATATGTAGTGTCATTATATAATTTAGCATAATCTTTTTTTGCGAAATGTGTTTTAAGCATAACAATCTATTGTACTACATTTAATTCGACTATTGATGAT
Organism: Apodemia mormo; assembly: GCA_036924255.1. NCBI lineage: Eukaryota > Metazoa > Arthropoda > Insecta > Lepidoptera > Riodinidae > Apodemia > Apodemia mormo. The sequence goes on along the minus strand of JAUPFN010000016.1, from coordinate 34,801,634 downwards.
ACGCATAATAGTCTTTAGACATTTTTTTATTTTTCCTAATGTTATCTTACCATAAAAACACATGGCATAAGCCCCCTGCCACAAAGAAACAAAGCTATCCAATGCTACAGTTAAAGTAGGTTAGTTAGGTTCTCTTTAGATCCCACGCCCAAAAATAGTCGTCCGTCGACTTGGTCCAACCCCACTTGTTACGGAAATAGTATGCTGCTACAATACAGTCTGCTATTTGGTCTTGCTATTTATGCAATGCTACTACAGTATGCTATCCACCTATTTCTTGCATTTTAATTAGGACTTTTAAGTGTATGCCGTTGATCATTATGTTTATGTATTGTTATGCTTTCCTCAATGTGTGCCTTTAAACATTATGCTATGTTATCTTTATGCTACATAGGGTTATGCTAGTAAAAATTATGCGAAAACAGTTATGCGTTTAGTTGTTATGGTAAATTATCATTAGTTGTAAAAACGTGATGCCTACTTAAAATAGTACAAAAATTATTATGCTACTAAATATAGACCCATGCAAAATACACTATGTACATTTAACAAAATTTTGCCCGTGTTAGTTCCTTGATCATTTGAAGAACAGGCCAGCTGCCGTTCAGCCAGGCAGGCCGTAAAAGGCGACCGATATACGTGTCACTACCATCATGGCTACTAGGTGGTAGAGTTCTGCGTTGTCTCGTTCGGGTCTGATACCACCGTCTTCCCTATTCCTGCTGCAACAGCGATAGTGTTTGTCACTATCGTGTTCCGATTTGGAGGGCAAGGTAGCCGGTAAACTTATACATGTGGCATTAAAACTCGCCAAAAGATAGCAACGTACCATTAACATATTTGGTGTCTATAGGCGATGGTTAACACTATCAATCAGGAGACCCATCTGCTTGTTTACTATTTTATTAAAAAAATCAAAAATTTTCTCCAATTCAATTTCACATTCATCTCGATTCAGGTCTTACCCACCATTCTAAGCTTTTAATTTAAGAAGAAACGTCGATAATCTAAATATGTACCGACTTAATAATAGGGAATATGTTCTAAAGAATTGTTTAAAATGATCTGAACTGCAACTGTTAATTATGTTTTAGGTTATTAAAAGTTTTAATAAGGGATCCTTCAAGAACTACCAGCTTCTCTTACCATATTTCAAAATTTTCATAGATAAGGGTGACCGATTCCCATCAGGTGGCTCGTTTGCTCGCTGGTCAGCTAATTTTATGTACTCAAACTCAAAAACTCAAAAAATGCTTTATTCAAATAAACCTTCACAAGCATTTTTGACGAGTCGACATTTTTGAATTACTACCGGTTCGGAACGCTACCAAACACTGAGGAGATCTGGCGGAAGAAACTCTAAAAAGGTTATCTTGATGGTAAGGCTAATCGCCGCTTAGTCAAATTATACCATATCCAATTGCCTTATCGCCTCTGTAGTCTATTGGTCCGATGTCGGAGTTGATCACATGAGGTCTCGGGTTCGATTTCTGGGTCGGGCAATTCAAAAATTTTTTTTTTTCAGTTTTCTGATAAAAACAACGTTGCCCGGGATTGGAAAGTGCCCGATTGGCGATAGGCTTGCCAACAATCACATTGTGGGACCAAGTATCTTCGGCTAATCGTGGGTGCCTCTGCCTACCTCTTCAGGGATACAGGCGTCAAGATATAAAAATATATTTTCTTTTATTTCTCAACGGAAGAATATATATTTCTATAATTAATAATAATAATACAAATTTTTGAATAAAAAATATTAAATAAAAGATAAAAGAAAATATTTAATAAAATAAATTATTTGAGATATAAGGGATTGTGATTTAAGACAGTCGAGTTTGTGATAAGAATGTCACACAGAATAAGAATAAGTGGTCATTGAAATGGACGAATAAACAAATACAAAGCTGGATGACTTCACAAGTATTTCAGTAACGATGAATCCCCAAAATCGGAAAAGTATTCTGGAATATGAAATATTAATTGGAATTCATTTTTGCTATTCACAAAAACAAAATCACAAACAATGATTAAATCTCTTTTGTTTATGAATAATCCATCACTAACCCGATTACCATAATGTTTTTCATTCCAAAGAATATAAAACCGAAGCTGATCCCATATTTTACAAATATTGGATGAATATTGAAATTGCTTTGAATTAAATCATTGAAATACAAAATGGATTATGCTGCTTGATGTGAATTAAAATTGTTAATTTTTTATGTGACATCGTTTGATTTCAGGATGTTATTTTTCGATAGCAAACAACCAAATGACTTTCGTAAAAGAAAGATAAATATTGCCTATAGATACCCAAAATGTTAATGGCGCATTGCTATCCGTGTGGTCGGATGGCAAAGCTGCATTCATAATTCTACCGGCTACCTTACCCACCAAACCAGAGCACGACAACGATACCATATACCCGGGCGAGACATTGCCAACCTACCGCATAGTAATCACGTTAGTAGTTACACGTATAATTAAACTTTACGAACTGCCTGGCACAAGCGTTCACCTTTATTAACTGTAACATGGCAGGTGATATATTCTTCATTAGTGTAAGTAATTAATATTTTTTACCATTTTGCACTTGAATTGAATTTGTTAGTCCCCAAAGTGACTCAGAAAATGAGGTCTACGGTGGGATTCTTGGGTAGGACAAGACTTTTATTAAGTCTCAAAAATTGGCGTATCTTGAAAAAATCGAATTCTCAATAAAATCTCGGAATCTATATAAAAACCTTATAAATCTGCTGTATATATTATGTCGCAGTGAAATTGTCAATAGTCGTTAGATTATAATCCACCTAGGTATTTTATAATTTGGTTAGGTTAGGCTAGCAGTTAAATTATAATATCACTTAGGTAGATTATAATGTAACGGTATTGACAATTTTACTGCGACATATACACTATAATTTATAAGGTATATCGAAAATCAATGCCATAGATTTGGACCATGATTCTGAGATGGAAATCGTTGGAAATTTGTGTCAGTTTTTTTTGACGATTTTTTAACCTTAATTTTGAATAATTTCTAATGTCAATTTTCAATAATATCTAGTGTTCTACAGTGCTTTTTGTAAAAAAAAAAATAGTAAAATTCAAGGAAATGCATAAAAATGCGTCGTATTATTCGCCACATGGTGTGCATGCATTTAAACAACTGACTTATTATTTATATCATAAGATAGCATTCAAGTAGATGGCTCGCCTGATGGAAAGAAACCATCGCCTATAGACCAAAAATGTTAATGGCACGTTGCTATCCCTGTGGCGAGATAGCAATGCCTATTAAGCTACCTTACCCTCCAAATCGGAACACAACAATGACAAGTATTGATGCTATTGCGGCAGGAATAAATAAGGCGATGGTACCAAATACCCAGGGGAGAGGTTGCGGAACTCTAACACCCAGCACGATTATAGTTACATGGATAGCCAGTCGGTCACCTCTTACAACCTGCCTGGCAGGACGGCAGCTGGTCTATTCTTCAAAGGAGCCCGGACCAACATGAGGGAGAGAGTAGTTCAAGAGTTCTACGGTCGCGACAAGTCTGAACAATGTACGCTTTACATTGTCTGGCGTGAAAATAAGAAAAAACCATAACAATAACAAATTTTGCATATCCCACAAAAAAAAGTTATGGTCCGCACCTCATCAAGAACATCATACAAGAATCAAGAATAAATGGCATGTTTTCTTATTTTTCGGTAGACCTCCCTTATACGTTGACATGAAAAACACACCACAAGGATAGCATCGCACAATAATTATAATGTATGGTGATGTTACGCGATAATCACACATTTTCATCAGCAGAGACATCTGCTTGTTTGCTATCTTAAAAATAATTAAAAATTAAAAATCAGCAAGAGCGAGTCGGACTCGCGCACGAAGGGTTCCGTAAAAATTACGTTTGTTGTATTAGAGCCCCCCTTTAATATTTACTTTATTTTTATTTAATTATTTGAATATTTTGAAAGGTAATATATAACTAAATATTCTGTGAAAATTTTAAGCGTCTACCTGTTACCGTTATTAATATTAAGCAAAAAATACGGAAAAAACAACCTACCCTTAATATTAACATTTTTTTATTTTTAGTATTAGTTGTTATAGCGGCAACGGAGAAACATAATTTGTAAAATGTTCAGCTCTTTCTAGCAATCATGGTTAATGAGAATACAGCCTGGTGACAGACAGACAGCAAAGGCTAGTAACAGGTCCCGTTTTACGTTTTAGGTACGGAACCCTAAAATGCACTTATAATATTTTTTGGTGGTTAGTTAAGTTAAGCGTTAGTTCTCTTTCTATCAATATTTTTCCGTCTCACACATTTGCCCACATACCTACTTTAAGGGCCGCTTTCACCAACCTTGCTAAATCTAATTAGTTTTATTTAAATTAAATTTTAATTTAACTCCTCATTTTCGTCTTACACTATCCTGTTTAAAGTGCTAAAATCATTGACCAATCTGTCAAAGTTAAATACGCCGTCGGTCCCATTTAATGCCTTTAACGATTAAATACATTTAGCTAGTATCAAATCAATATTGTCATGATAATAGTATCATGTATATTTATAAATAATGTGGATTTTCCTAATTTTATTATTTCATAAGATAGCAGACGGCTCTCAAGAATATTTTCTTAAAGTAGTGTTTTATAATATATCAGTTCTCTTTTAAAAGGAATAAATGTCATCTCTGACACTGAAACAGACGGTACACTCGCATTAATTTATTTCTTGCTACATAGTGTGTACTGTCCAATGAAAAAAATATTATTTTAATTAATTAATTCTTACTATTCTTTAACTTTTAATTTTAACCATAATAATTATGTTAAGCTCTTACTCAACACAATTAAAGTTAAAACTATAAGTTCCTTCTACCTCGAGTGCTCATTCCACTCCAAAGAAATTAGTTAACCCTTGGCTAATTTGTGTTTTGATGGTTATTTGTGGAATAAAAATTCATCATTACTATAATTTTTAAATATTTTTTTTATTTATCTATTGAGCAATAATCATTAAAACTACCCTTAGATATATTTCCTTGTTCTAAAAATATATGGTTAAACAGTATTGAAACTATAATTTCAACAAATCAAGCATAATCATCAATTTGACCTTGTAATCAGGTAGTCATCTTTTATATAATTATTTCATACATTTAGATTAGAAAATATCTATTTACTATTAAATGCTTGGATAGATAATATCTGTAGTAACGGAACGTTTGTATCTAACATAAGTATTATTTTGCAGATACAACTTTAGTACAGTATTATCTTATTAATATAATACAACCAACTTGTTTGATAGTAGCGAACTGTATCAAAATAAAACAACATTATTTGTATTCTATTCCTTCGTCACAACATAGTTCAAAAGGTATTTAAGCCTTTGTTCAAGAGAGAAAATAAAAATAAAGCCTTTTGTGCGCGTCTGTAGTAATCCTTATGTCCATTAGGGTCTTGCTAGGATGCTTGATTCAATTCTAGTAAAATATCTCACAGATACGCTTGAGTGCTTTACAGTTATATTATTTAGCGTCATTGAATCTCGGTTTCTACCCGTAGTTTAAAAGTGACTAAGGTTTTCTTTTTAAATTATTTCTTTTTAAATTACATATTTCAAATAAGGAGTATGTTCTTTTCTTATCTGTATGTATATTCAAACTAAATAATATTCAAATTAAATAATATAATTTCTCTGACATTTTCTTCAATTATAGACCAATTATTATTATTTTTTGTTTATACGCATTTTTCACGAGCTATTTTATTACAGGAGGAAACTAGGATGTAGTTTTATTTATTATCATTATTTTTTTTTAAATTTAAGCTACTTTAAATATTTAAGTATAACCACAACCACAAAGTCAATCGTGCAAATATGGTTTGATAATATCTTAGACTTGTTTTATTTATTATCATTATTTTTTTTAATTTAAGCTACTTTAAATATTTAAGTATAACCACAACCACAAAGTCAATCTTGCAAAATGATTTCATAATATCTTAGACTTAACAAACTTGACTTATTATACGCCATTTATGTGACACAAATTTATATATTCAGAAATATGTAAAGGACACACAGAGATAAAAAAATGGGAAATTGATATTTCAAAGTTATAAGCAATGGAAACATAAAATTTTACTTTCAACATGAAATATATGAACGTACTAATTTTCAAAACTCCCGAAAAATTTTCCAGGTAAAACTACTACATAATCGGGCGAACGCGAATGAAGAGAATAAAATGAGCATCAAATTCCGATATTGTTCAAAAATGTGATAAAAAATTCTTAAGCCGTTTTGTTTCTAATATACAAGGCAAGCCTATACGAAAGGCAATTCATTTATGACTTGCTTGCGCAAATAGAAATACGATAAGCATGCAATTGTTTTGTTTGCGGATGATACTTAATTTTTATTCAAAGACTAGCTGACCCGGTAAAGGTTGTTCTGCCTTTTTAACTATTCTTACGTTTTTTCTATATTTTCTCAGCTTTTAAACCTTCCCTGGATTTCAACAATTAATTCAAACCTAAAATTAGCCAAATCGGTTCAGCCATTTTAGAGTTTTAGCGAGACTAACGAACAATTGATTTATATTATTAAAAAATAGATAAAAAGCATGTACATATGGTGAAGTGAAAAATGCAAAATGCGATTTCAAAAATTGTACACCGCTACAAAATTTTAAATTCTGTACGTTCCATAATATACTATAAGAACAAAATGTAGATATTAAAAAACAAGCCCAATTATTTTTTTCGCTTGATCTCCGTTTATAGCCGCGCTTTCGAACCGATTTTAAAGAATTGTTGCCTCGTCAAAAGTACGGAATAATTTGAATAAAAAATGTTGACTTTAACTTTGATGTTATTTCGAAAGGTCTTACTCATTAAATTAGGAGAAACAAAGCATTACGTGAATCAGGAAAGAGACCGACGACGATTCGTAATTGAATATTTCCTTATTATAATTTTCTTACCCAACATTTTAAATTTATTCGATAGCTTTTTTCCTTCTTATTGTATGTTTTTTTTAACAGAGTTATTTGTCTACTAATGACTCTAAATAAATTTTTATTCACAGTAAGTATAATTTTTTGAATAAGCTCCAAAGCTGGACATAACACAAAATTAAATAAGAGTAAGAAATAGCATTATTTTTTTTATTTTTTTTATATCATAAGATAGCAAACAAGCAGATGGGTCTCTTGATGGAAAGAGTCAACCATCGCCTATAGACACCAAAGGTGTTACTGGTGCGTTGCTATCTTGTGGCGAGGTCTAATCCCACATGCATAAGTTTACCGGCTACCTTACCCTCCAAACCGGAACACGACAATGACAAGCACTGACGCTATTGCGGCAGGAATAGGTAAAGCAGTGGTACCAGACCCGGGCGAGGCAATGCAGAACTCTACCACCTAGTAGCTACGATGGTAGTGACTCGATAGCCAATCGGTCGCCTTTTACGACCTGCCTGGCAGAACGGCAGTTGGTCTATTCTTCAAAGGAGCCCGGAACCAACACATTGCAAAACTTTACAACATTATTATTCACAATGTCAGTGAAATGTATTAGCTTTATTTTGTCTATTACGACATGTCGTAAGACTTTCTTATTATGATTACAATTTAAAACTAAAGTTATCGCTTATCAACTAGCTAATTCGATTTCTGTAATACCAATATTTAGATCATGGATTCGTTTTTTTTCGAAATGACTATTAAGGTGGACCTTATGAGTCGTTATTGCGTCACCAGTTTTATGGCGAGCGGAGTGCTCAACCAGAGTTTACCTGTCCATTAAAATCTGTATGTTATTTTCTTCATATGGTCCGAAGTCCCTCTAAAGAATAGATCATCTGTCATTCTGGCAGGCAGTTTGTAGAAAGCAAACGATTGTCTATATAACATGTCACTACTGTCATTACAACTAGTGGTAAAGTTCTGCACCGTCTCGCCCGGGTATTTAGTGCCACCAACTTACCAATTCCTGCCGCATTGTGTAAATATTTGTCATTTTCTTGTTCTAGTTTTGAGATTAAGGTAGGCGGTAAACTTATGCATGAAGTACCTATCTATCCCGCCATACGGAAAACATCACACTATTAACATCGACGATGACTATACTATATGGTTTCTCTTTTTATCAGGCTATCAAGTAATATAAAAAAATCCCGAAATCAATCAAATATCGTTTCACATCAAGCAGAATAATCCATTATGTACATCAATGTTTTAATTCAAAGCAATTTCGGTATTCACCCAATATTTATAAAATACTAGCTGCTGCGTGCAGCCCGCTGCATTATACATTTTTTGTTGAATCCCGCGGGATTTCCTAATTTTTCCGAGATAAAAAATAGCCTATGTGCTATTCCAGGTTATTATCTACCTGTGTGCTAAATTTTATTTAAATCCGTTGAGTAGTTTTTGCGTGATTGAGTAACAAACATCCATCCAAACATCCAAACTTTCACATTTATAATATTAAATATAAATGGGATCAGCTCTGGTTTTATTTCCTTTGAAATAAAAAACAATTATGGTAATCGGGTTAGTGATGGATTATTCATCAACAAAGTAGATTTAATCATTGTTTGTGATTTTGTTTTTGTGAATATCAATTTCAATTAATGTTTCCCATTCCAGAATACTTATCGGATTTTACAGGTTCGTTGCTTTTGAAATATCTGCGAAGCTTGGCATTCGTATGTTTCTCCACTAGTCGTGCTCGCAATTCCCTCCGCGTGGAAAAATTTCTAAAATAAAAGTAAACTAAGTTATTCCTTACCACCGTGGCTTCAAAGATAGACAGTGTCGGGGTTTTACTAGTGTAGTTGCTGTTCCCGTGGGATTTTCTGGGATAAAAACTATGCCATATCCTTTCTCAGTCTTAAACTAGCTTTGTGCCAAATTTCATCTAAACTAGTTCTGTGGTTTAGGCGTGAAGAACAGACAGACAGAGATTTATAATATTAGTAGAGTATGGAAGTATGAATTTATTTTTGTTTTGTCTGGCTTTCAGACATTGCCATCTCGGCACACGAATAGAGACGTACCATTGACATCTTTGGTGTTTATGAGCGATGTTATTTTTATCCATAGCTCCTCCCCCGTAAGTGATAGAGTGATAATATGTAGCCTATATGTTGAACCGACCTTTTAGTAATGTTTATGCAAAATTTGAAGTAAATCCATGCAATACTTTTGAGTTTACCACGGACATACATATAGACAAACAGACAAAAATTCTAAAAACTATATTTTTGGCTTTGATATCGATTGTAGATCACGCCCCAAGTATTCTTTTAAAAAAATATTCAATGTACAGTTTTGACTTTCCTACGATATTATTATATAAATATGTATAGAAGATTATATCATCCACTCGGCTGAATGTGTTTCTATAATAAAGGTATTTTGGATTAGTCTTTTCTCGGCAATCCAGGTGTCACAAGATGGATAATATCAAAGAAAATATGCTATCATTGGCGTAAACAGGAGGGGGGCATGGAGGGGCGACTGTTCCTCCCTTGATTTTGTTTACCTCTCTACTGATTTACTATGCGAGTCACTATCACCGTGGATACTAGGTGGTAAAATTCTGTATTGGCTTCCCCTGGTCTGGTTTCACTGCCTTACCAATTTCTACCGCAATAACGTCAGTGCTTGTTACTGTCGTGTTCTGGTTTATAGGGTAAGGTAGCTGGTAAACTTAAGCATGTAGCATTAAGAGCCTACCACAAGGATAAAAACACACCATTATCATCTTTGGTGTATATAGACGACTGTTTTCTCTTTCCATCAGGAGAGCTATCAGCTTGTTTGCTGTTTTATGATATAAAAAAAACATATATTAATCATTGAAATCGCTATCGCTATCAGAGATAGAACCTAGCCTCGTTTCAATCGGTGTGTAAAAGGTTGTTGATTAAAAAATGTTCTCATATATTTACGCTCAATATTTGTATAATAAACTCGACATCATGATTAATACTTGAATATATGTTCCATTTATCATTCGTCTGTACGTATATATTAAGTAGCTTCGTTTGTGCTCGAATGTTTTCCCATACATTTTCGCTATGTATACGAAATTTATCTGTCGGGGCTTGTTAAATGTCATCGGGTTTTTAAACTTTGCTGACGAAGGGATTAAATGTTCCGAATTTCGAGCACAATAAAGTTCTGGATATTGGCAATTATTTTTATTTATTATAAGCTATAAGAGCTACGAGGCTTTGCACAAGTGAATACCATAATTTTTTTAGAAACGCACGCCATAGATTGCAAAACCGAAATCTCCTAAGAGATATCTATGAAACAAAAACTTACTCCTTTTAACCTAACTGTGTGAAAGGTGGAGTGTGAAATTTAGTACAATCAAAGCTAACATTACACACCTCAGCGCGAAAATTTTAAGTTGTGCTTAATCAAAATCAAACATCTTTTTGAAGTAAAAATGTCTCCCTCTTATTTATATTATTTTGACCTCGTGTCTTCAACTATTCCCGTGCCAAATTTCATTGAAATCTGTTAATCGTTTAGCCGTCGAAGCGCACCAGATAGACTGACAGACTTTCGCAGTTAAAATATTAGTTTGGATTAGTATGGGCAATGGGCATGAAAAAAAGGCTTCAAGAAGCGAAAATCTTTTTGGCCAATAACATTATTTGCCTTCAATGATAGCGAGCATCCTATAAGTTTTTTTATATATATATCATAAGATAACAAACAAGCATTCCACATGCATAAGTTTACCGGCTACCTTACCCTGCAAACCGGAACATGACAGTGACAAGTACTGACGCGATTGTAACAGTAATAGGTAAGATGTCGATAATAATCACCTAACTTTTAACTTTAAATGTTTTCTAGGTATTCAAAATACATTATATATTTTTTAAAATTTTAAATTATTATCCAGATCCCTTATTTTAATATTTAATTAAAATAAGGGATCTGAACCAACACGGGGTGACTTCACTTGCATGAAATTGATCATGATATTTTAATTAGAGGCGTGCTATGAAAATACATAAGTGAAGCCGCTAGCATTATCTAGTTATATAATAATTTAGATCGCGGAGTGCACTTTGACTTTTAGCAAGAGTAACATCAGGATGATGATTAATGCATCTACGGGAATATCTAAACACCGCTGTAAGTTTCAGCGCATTATATGGCGCCACGCGATTATATATATATATATATATATATATATATATATATATATATATATATATATATATATATATAAACTACCTTTCGTCTCCTGTGACAATGACATAAACAGCATTAGAATGTCCGTGGTCGTACTTCAGTAGCATCTGTGAGCACCATTCCACGCGAGCCCGCTTTGGCCGCTGTCAGTTCATGAGGGATCCAACGACAACAAAGATTCCGAACTTTCAATTCTTCTGATTTGGCTCATACCAATCCCCAATAGTCCTCATTGAGAATTATACCTATAAGAATTGTCTCATAGGTAATCCGGGGGTTTTCTTCAATTAACCGCTTAACAGTAGCCACATTATTTTCGTTGACGACAGTTGAAGGCCGCCCTTCACGAAATTCGTCCTGTAAAGAAACTCGACCTCTCTCAAATTCAGCAAACCATCGCCTCGTGGTGTTTAAACAAGGTTCTTCCTCCCAAAAGCATTTTGAAGACGACCGGCACAGTCTTGCGGAGAAAAAAAAACATTTAAATTCATAAAAAATCATCGCTCTAAAATCTTTTCGACTTAATTCCATTTTTGTTGCGAACGTAAAACTTTGATGTGCGATAAAAAAAATTGACAAATCATTTCCTGCCAATTGTTTTTTTTATTACTAAGAAAGTTACAACGTTTTAAAAATATAGCATTCGAAATTCAAATAGTTCCGTAGGCGTATCATCTAACGTTTACAATTCGCCAGCGATCAGCGATGACTCTTAAACGTAATGAAAAAATTATCAAAAACGTCGCCAATTGCTTGCTGGTCACTAGATGCGCTTTTTGCAATGTCACAGCATCAAAACTAATCAAGCGGCAACGGCTACCACTAACGTACAAGGCTGTTATGGGTTCTTGCAATAATTAAACAATCGCGATAATTTCGCATTGCGAGTTACGTGATCACCCCGCCGATTAGCTAGAAGTGCAAAACTTTTAGTGTGCCCAATGTATATATATTTGTAGACCTCATGTATATATAAAAGATGTTATATAAAAACTATATTTATTGCCACAAGCGATTACTAGCAATCGCTTGTGGCCGAAATTCGACCATAGACTAAAAATAAAATCTCTTTTAAGTTTGACAATAGATTGAAGCCGTAAAGAATATAACATACATGTGTGTATATTGCCATGTATGTCACATGAATGTAGTGTAAAATGTTTATTTTTATAAATTTAACTAGCTGACCCGGCAAACGTTGTTTTGCCATTCATATTAGGAATCCACAGCGGACAAACAACGTGACACGTAATTTTATATAAGTCTACGGGATTGTCCTTCCACGCAGCCAAAATGGCATTAAACTTTATATGGTGGTTAAGTATTCTTAAATTTTCTATGTTTCCGCGCAATTTTCTTAATATTTTCTTTTATAAGAACCTTCTCCTTACAATTACAAACACAATAAAAAAAAATTACCGAAATTGGTCCAGCCATTCAGGGGTGATGTCGTGACCAAAGAAAATAGGGATTGATTTTTATATATATAAGATATATTTCTAATGCATTTTATTTGAAAAAAATTAGATTCCTGCAGCCTTCCACTATGTAAACTTTTATTGTGCCAAATTTTTATACATCGCTGTTGTTACCGTGTAATTGTTAAAAAAGGGGTACAAAGTTTTTGCTTCACGTATTATACAGATAAATAAACCTCATTCTAAATTTTGATTAGATACTTCTGTTTATCGCAGCAAAACAAAGGGTAGGTACTTGTTAAAACTATTATAATATTCTAAACATAAACTAAGTAAACCTGCTCGGTAATTATGAAAATGCCTGAGCACTCAGCATCTATTGCTTGCTAAGCACACAGAGCTCAGCGCATCTAATCGAGTTCCATATATGCATTGCATTATTTACAGCCATCTCATAACAATATTCTACACTACCCGTCACATAAAATTATTCAAATAAACCTTTTTTACATCATAAGATAGTACACAAACAAATGGTATTCCTGATGGAAAGAGACAACCATGATCTATAAATAGATATTAATGGTGTAGTAATACACTTTTTGTGGTGTGGTCTTAGCATAAATTTAACGGCTACTTTAATGAGTGAGAGGCTTACTCTGCAATGACAACAGTGATAAGCACTAACGCTTTTGCAGCAGGAATAGATAAGGCAGTGGTACCGAACCCAGGCGAGACTTTGCAGAACTCAACTACCTATTCGCCACGATGGAAGTGACTCGCATATCGTTTCGTTTGTTCGTCAATCGTTTGCATTTCACAATCTGCTTGGCAGCATAGTCATTCTTCAAAGGTCACCCAGGCTTATCACGAGGAAATATACTTTGGATTTTTTAAGTTTGAATAAAAGTTAAAGAAATTTAGTGCCATATCTTCAGGGTGAATTTAGTATCGATAAAGGAACCCGTAAACATTAAAAAATAAATACCTTTCAAAAAAGTTAAAAATGAACGAATTTTAATTTACATACGTCGTAGTCTTCGTAGCTGTGGTCGTAGCATTAGAGGCGCACATCTTGTCGTCGCGAGCTGGTTTCAGTAGCAATTTTAATTCTAAACGATTTCTGTTTTAAATAAGTAGGTGCTAAATAAGGTTAATCTAGCAATATTTATTTAGTTTTTTTTATTTTCCTTGGGTTCCTTTATCGATACTGAAAGATAAGCTACGGCACGCAATTTCTTTAAAACACAACACTAACCATATAATAATAACGCAACCTAGTAAATATATAGCCTCTCTACATACATCTTCAGTACAAATAAATAAAATTGGAGTGTTTGTAATATTAAAATAACCGCTTTTTACTAAATGCATATGGATGTATACACGGTACATATACCAAAATCACATTTTTTTTTTAATTTTTGTCTATCTGTCTGTTTGTTCTGGCTAATCTCTGAAACAGCTGATTTTGACGGGATTTTCACTGGTAAATAGCTGAAATAATAATGTCCACGCGGCTGAAGTCACGGGCACTAGGTTTAAATTGATTCCAGATGCCATGTTTTTACCCGTCAAGATGTGCTGCTCAGTACTGAACGCAACCTTTGCTGGCAGCCAGATAGCTCGAATGCTATTTGAGGGAGCATTGCAAATGACTTTTAAAAATTTGGTTTGCTAAAATTCTTGTTCTTTCAGCGTTGCTGGCTCTCGTAGTCAATGTCTTAGCTGCTTCTGATATTTATACACATATTTACATATGTATGAATGTATACATGTGTGTAATGTATGCAAGCAGACCTGCCTCGCTTCTTACATATTCATAACTCTTGCGTTGTCGGTTTCGGAGACTTAATTGAGTTAACATCATTTAAGGCCTCTCTTGCAGGCCGAGAGCAGAGGGAGCCGAGGGTAATGTTTTATGTATTTATATATGTATAACTAGCTGTTGCCAGGGATTTCATCCGCGCGGACTTCGTTTACTCCGCACAGCTTCTCCCCCGTAGGTGATAACGTGATAATATGTAGCCTATATGTTGACCCGACTTGTTAGTAATATTCACGCAAAATTTGAAGTAAATCCATGCAGTACTTTTGAGTTTACCCCGAACATAGAAATCAGAAATCAGAAGTACTTTATTCAATAAAACTTTTTATAAGTTATTTTGACGCGTCAACATTTTTTAAACTACTACCGAATCGGAGACGCGGCCACACACTGAGAAGATCCGGCGGAAGAAACTCAGCGGGCTTGTCTTTTTTTTTCATAACATTTTTTTTTTAAATAAAATATTACATAATATTTAATTAGTATCTAATTGTTACATTAATAATAAGGATTGCCGATATGAGGAGCAGTTAATCCCATGCTTTCCTGTCATCAAGGTATTCAGATATTTTATAGTAACCTTTTTTACACAGTTTTGTTTTAACACATTTTTTGAATTTGTTAACTGGTAAATCTCTAATGGCATCAGGCAGCTTATTGTAGAAGCGTATACTTTGCCCCATAAAAGAGTTGCTTATTCTGTGGAGACGAGACACATGCACAGCAAGATTGTTTTTGTTCCTTGTATTTAGGGAGTGAATATCACTATTCTTTTTAAATAAGCAAATATTTTTACGAACGTACATCACCTTGATGTACGTTCGTAAAAATATACCTTCGAATATATACTGAGAAATTACAGTTAAGATATTGATTTCTTTGAATGTTTCTCACAGGGAGGTCCTTGGACTAAGATTGTAAATTGCCCTTATAGCCCTTTTTTGTAATACAAATATAGTATTTATTTTAGCGGAATTCCCCCAGAGAAGAATTCCATATGACATAACACTATGAAAGTAACTAAAGTAAACAAGGCGTGCAGTATCAACATCAGTAAGCTGTTTCATTTTTTACATACATTCAGAACAAACAGAAAAAAATTCTAAAAACTATATTTTGGCTTCGACATCGATTGTATATCACGCCCCAAGTGTTCTTTTAAAAAAATATTCAATGTACAGTTTTGATTTCCCTACGATTTTATTATATGTATAGATATAGATAGATGTAGGAGGTATTTTTTATTGGAGTTTTAACTTTCTTTTCGTATTATAGAACACCTATGCCACCTGTTCCACCACGAGTTCACAATGTTTTTCCATAACGAAACCGGTCTGAATATTTCCCCGCTGCCCCGTTGGTCAAGTGGTTATCGACCCTGACTACGCAATCAACTGGGCTCGGGTTCGATCCCCGACGGGGACAAGCATTTGTATGATGAGCATAAATGTTTGTATTTCCGGGTTTGGTTGTTTATTATGTATGTAAAAGTATTTATATATATATTTATATGTATTAGTATCGTTGACTAACACCCATAACACAAGCAAATAATTTGCTTACTCTGGAGTTAGATCAATAAGTATAATTTGTCCCGTGAATATTTATTTATTTATTTATTTCCCACGTGTGGTCTGGACCTTCTTTGAAGAATAGACCAGCTGCCGTTCTGCCAAGCAGTTTGTAAGAGGCGAACCATTGATTATGTGAGTCACTACCATCGCGGCTACTAGGTAGTAGAGTTCTACATTGTCTCGGTTTAGTACCACCGCCTTAGCTATACCTGTCGCAATAGCGTCAGGGCTTGTCACTATCGTGTTCCGATTTGAAGGGTAAGATAGCCGGTAAATTTATGCATGTGGCATTAAGAAATCGCCACAAGAGTAGCAACGTACCATTAACATCTTTGGTGTCTAGAGGCGATGATTATCTTTTGTCATCAGGAGAGCCATCTATTTGTTTGCTATTTTATTATATTTAAAAATAAACGGGCCAAGTGAGAGTCGGACTCACGCACGAAGGGTTCCGTACCATCATCTATAAAAGAAAATCACGTCTGTTGCATGTATACTTAAATATTTATTTTATGTATTAGGTATTTATTTTTGTACTTAATATATTTTCAAGTAATTCCTTTTTAAAAAAATATTCAAGTTTCTACCTGTTTATCAAGATAGAGTAAAAATTGCTTAAAAATTACGTTTGTTGTATGGGAGCCCCTCTTTAATATTTACTTTAATTTTTTTTATTATTTATTTTGAAAGGTAATAAATACAACTTAATATTATGAAAATACAACTTAATATTCTGTGAAAATTTAAAGCGTCTACTTGTAACTGCTATTAATATTAAGCAAAATAATACGAAAAAACACGTTTAATGTATGGGGACCTTATACCTTAAAATTTTTTATTTTTATTTTTATAGTGTGTGTTGTTATACCGGCAAAGGAAATACATAATTTGTGAAAATTTCAGCTCCTTAGCTACCTCGTATTATGAGGTACAGCCTGGTGACAAACAGACAGACGGACAGATAGACAGCAGAGGCTTAGCAATTGGGTACGGAACCCTAAAAAGACCCGTGAAAGTGGAGCAATCTCATTGTAAATTATTATGTTTTAGCTTAGAAATCTCTTTGAGTTAATCTCCTGATAGAAGAGATTATTCCTATATAAACGTTGCGTTATTCTAATACCATTGATACGAATCTATGTATTCCTTAGGTACGGAATCCTTAAAACATGGGTTAGTTAAAAAATGATTGCGTTGACCCAGAGACGGATAGACTTTTAACTCTGCTAAAAGATTGCTTACTTTAACCATTTTATCTTCTAAAAATTGTAACTTATTAATACTTAACCGATTAAATATGGAAGCAAACGGGAAATTTACTCTTCCAACGAAATGTGAATTTTGATAATCTTTATATACTAGATGCTCGATTGCCTAAAACACGTACGAAAAGGAATAAAAATTCGTATTTTTAGCGAAAATGTTTTGGTTCGGTCATCGATACAGACATTTATGTGATTAGATGTTTGTATTTCTAGGTCGGGGTGCTCTCCTGTATTAATATTACTGGCTGGGTGACCCAGCTTCGCTCGTTTGATATTTTTCACAAGAAAACGGATTATCATAGATAAGTAACTTACCTAGATTTTCAATTTTAAAAGTAATAGACTATCTAAACATTAAATTTTGTCTGTTATAGGCTGTTGTTTTAGCTGAGGGACCTGTTGAAGCAGTGGCCTAACGTGCCTTGACGGTGCTCGTATATAAATTTGTTTGTGAGCGCTTATGAAGAGTAGAATTTATTTATATCATAATATAGCAAACAATCAGATGGGTCTCCTGATGGAAAGAGTCAACCATTCCCATATATACAAAATACATTCATCATCATAAACGTATGACTACCGTGGTTCAATAAACTTTATAACACAATAGTTACTGTGGCCAACGCCAGCCACCGTTGGACTGAAGCGTATCTTCACGCCCGTATCCCCGAAGGGGACGGCAGAGGTACAACAAGTACACCCACGAATAGCCGATGACACTTAGTCCCACAAATATGATACGTGGCAAGCCTATCGCCAACCGGGCACTTTCCAATCCCTGGCAACAAACAGAAAAGTGAAAAAACACTTTTTTTATGTGCCCGACCCGGGAATCGAACCCGGGACCTCGTGTGGTCAACGCCAACGCTAGACCACTAGACCACAGAGGCGACAACAAACCGCCGTGGCGTGTTTCAGCGTTATACAATAGTGAGTGAGGCGGTCTCACGTATTTTTGTCATAGTTTTGACTAATAATAACAATGTCATCTTATCAGTACGCCAATGAAAAATATTGGGATATTAATATGGTACGTGCCTTAACGTAATAATTTTGAGCGACGTGCTACAAAATATGTACAGAAGAATAATTCTACAATTTAAATTATTGTAAAATAATCAATCAAGTTCGATTATTTCGAAGAGGATGATTTCATTTACGCCAGAAATACAAAGGTAAATACTATGTCTTACGCTTTTATTTGTGCCTAGTTTCTTTTTTTAAATTATAACACGCTTAAAACTTTTCCTATTATTTATTGTCTAGATATTCTTGCCTGTCCTTCCTAACTAAGCCAGGTACACAGTATGAAGGGTAATGACACTCGTTTAATACGGGGAGGTAGATTATATTTACATTATCTATCTACCAACTACTGATATTATTATGATGACTATATAACTAGCGGAAGGGTAACCATGAGTTACGAGACAATATTTCAATTACTTTCTAAGTTATTTGTCATTTTGTTAATACTTCTATTCAATGTTTCTTTTTTGAGACAATACTTGTATATATATTTTATATATTGCTAGTTTAAAGTATAGGTTATAGAGAAAACATTTGTATTTTTGTATGTTTATTACAAACTCAAATACTACTAGACATGTCTTAACAATTCCAAAAAATTAATATCGTTGACTAACACCCATGTCACGATTTTTTTTGTATTGATTGAACTCCAAAATTTCAATCGAACAAACTTCAAAAGAAATTTTTTTTAAAGTAGAATAGGCCAACTGCCGTTCTGCCAGACAGGTCGTAAAAGGCGACCGATTGGCTATCGAGTCACTACCATCATGACTACTAGGTGGTAGAGTTCTGCATTGTCTCGCCCGGGTCTGGTACCACCGCCTTACCTATTCCTGCCGCAATAGCGTCAGCGCTTGTCGCTGTCGTGTTCCGGTTTGGAGGGTAGGGTAGCCGGTAAACTCATGCATGTGGCATTAGATCTCGCCACAAGATAGCAACGCACCATTAACATCTTTGGTGTCTATAGGCGATGATTGACTCTTTCCATCAGGAGACCCATCTGCTTGTTTGCTATCTCATGATATAAAAAAAAAATATTTTACTTTAAAAAATAGGTTAAATAAAAAAAAGACTATTAGGTAGTAGAGTTCTGCATTGTCTCGCCCGGGTCTGGTACCACCGCCTTACCTATTCCTGCCGCAATAGAGTCAGTGCTTCGTCACTGTGGTGTTCCGGTTTGGAGGGTAAGGTAGCCGGTAAACTTATGCATGTGGCATTAGACCTCGTCACAAGATAGCAACGCACCATTAACACCTTTGGTGTCTATAGGCGGTGGCTGACTCTTTTCATCAGGAGACCCGTCTGCCTGTTTGCTATCTTATGATATAAAAAAAAGACGTGTGGCACTCGGAGACTGCCGCGGTTAAGCTATTGCATAGCATTTTTTATCAACTTATGCAATTAAAATTGTATATTTAATTTATTTATGCAGTATTTTTTTTCTGTTTATTCATATTTAAAACACTTTGTACACAAATTATACGAGTACAGATATTCACTGTTGTACGTAGATGATAAATACCTATACACCTATATACTTTCTCACAAACAGCTGATCACGGTAGTTTTCCAATACAACCAATACCACCTAAAGGCGGGTTGCTCAACTAAAGGGACAAGCGTGATATTTCAAAAAGTCATTAAAAGTTCTGGTATTTATCGATAGATGGAAAAACTAAAAAGTATCACCGCTGTGCCGGTCGGAGTGGGGGGTGTTAGGTTTTTTCGTTACGGAATTTCTGGATTCGGTCTCCACGCACAAGGCCTGCGATAGAAGCTATGCAATAGCTTAAAACGAGAAGGTTGACAGCTCAGATCATCTGGGAAATGCTAGTGCATTTATACTCGGCGCCCTATCAGCACATAAACCTTTCAGTCCTTTTGATGACGACTAACAAGTTATAATCAACATATTTGTAAACGTAAGGATGGAAACTACGATGCGAGCCAATGTTATGATGTTTATTTATGAATTACAGTCACAAAAGCTGGCTGTTGAAGACAATCGATTTATGTAATTAAAGCAAATAAGGTACTCTAAAATCAGTCGACATTATAAAATAGAAGTAAATTGATACCTAACGAGATTGGGCATTCAAATTCAAAGCTAGTGTAATTTAGTTTTCCCCGAATAAAAGCTTCGGAGGTAAATAACAGACCGTCGTCGGAAAACGCTTCTTGTTGATGCACAGGTATTTAGGGCGAATCCCAATTGGTGCGAGAGTTTAGTCGTCCCAATTTTAATTCAGTAAAAACTGTTTGATACTTTTTACGAATATCGTATTGATTGGATTCATTAAAGGAAAATTATTACCACAGTTACGGAGTCTGTAAATTCTAATCACAAAATGGAATAGGAATTTATATTAAGCTTACGATATGAATATCTGTAAGAAACACGGACTACTAAGTGTTAATAAAAAAAAACCGGCTAGCGATAAAAAAATATGTCTCAGGTCCAAAACACGATTGGAGTTAACTCCTTAAGAACTAGTATTTCGTAGATTATGTAAAATAAGGGGAATGAACGCTTCTTTGAAAATAATAAATACACTGGACAAACTATCTCGCCGTGTTGGTGCGGCCTCCTTTGTAGAATAGGCCAACTGCCGTTCTGCCAGGCAGGTCGTAAAAGGCGACCGATTGGCTATCGAGTCACTACCATCGTGGCTACTAGGTGGTAGAGTTCTGCATTGTCTCGCCCGGGTCTGGTACCACCGCCTTACCTATTCCTACCGCAATAGCGTCAGTGCTTGTCGCTGTCGTGTTCCGGTTTGGAGGGTAAGGTAGCCGGTAAACTTATGCATGTAGCATTAGACCTCGCCACAAGATAGCAACGCACCATTAACATCTTAGGTGTCTATAGGCGATGGTTGACTCTTTCCATCAGGAGACCCATCTGCTTGTTTGCTATCTTATGATATAAAAAAAATTGATCTAACCCCAAAGTAAGCAAATATAGTAAAATGCTTCACCATTTGAAGGCATTTTGATCAGTAAAGCATAAAAAATTTTATAGTTCTAAATTTTCCATCTTATAATGGACTCCGAAACGAATGAACCAATTTCAATTTAATTTTATAGATATCTACTGACTAAACACGACAATAGGTTGGATTTTATCTTAAATACCCCCCCCCCCCCCCCTCTTCTCTCAATTACCCCACCAACATATTCAATACGAGTAATTTGTACGGCCAAACAACCATTGCCGGGTCATCTAGTACAAGGTATAAGAAAAACTAAACATAAAAATTTGCCTTTTTCTTTTGAATAGAATTGATCTGACACTAATGTGTATTCTTAATATACATTCTATTAATTATTTATAATAATGTTATATACCACCCCGTGACCGCCCCCGGTGAGTGGTCGAATGGTGGAGCGACCCTAACTAAGCAATCGACTCCCGAAGGGGACAAGCATTTGTGTGATGAGCGTAAATGTTTGTATTTCTAGGTTTGGATGTTTATTTAATGTATTCTCGTATTTACATATGTACTAGCTGACCCGGCAAACGTTGTTTTGCCGTTCATATTAGGAATCCATAGCGGTCAAACAACGTGACACGTAATTTATATAAGACTACGCCCTACGGGATTGTCCTTCCACGCAGCCACAATGGCATTAAACTTTACATGGTGGTTAAGTATTCTTAAATTTTCTATTTTTTCGCGCAATTTTCTTAATATTTTCTTTTATAAGAACCTTCTCCTTACAATTACAAACACAACAAAAAAAATTACCGAAATTGGTCCAGCCGTTCAGGCGTGATGTCGTGACCAAGGAAAATAGAGATTGATTTTTATACATATAGATTTCTATATTTCTATATATATATATATATATATATATATATATATATATATATATATATATATATATATATATATATATAATATTGCATATTATTATTGCTAATATAGGGAATGGCAATAAAAGTTTCTACAAAAACATTTGGCCAAGTTACAAATCGCCAGGCCAGTCGATTATTATTAATCTAATGTCCGAAAAGCAATAAAGTCCATTTCGTTCTGTTTCTACATCCCCACCCTTATTGGTGACCCCGCTTGCACTATAATGAATACTTATTCATATGATATTATATGATATTATGAGTCTAGCACACGAATGGAAATATACCATTAACGATTGAGGTTATCTCTTCCCACTAAAAGAGCCAACTGTTTGCTAATAAAAACAGTTCAGATTAATTACACAGATAAAGTTGAAGGTATTCAGAATCATCGTTCGTTAATAGTTAATATAACAAGCTATTCGGGCAAAGGAATACTAATTGCTATGCATTATTAAAATTGTCGTTTGTGTACATTGCAAGGCTTCTGAAAATGAACCTTAACTTCTGAGGGTCTTAGTATGTAATTAGAGAGTAGATCCATTATTTCTATGATAAAGCGCTAGCGAAACAGGCAAAGGTTTTAATTAAGTGTTAATGAGATTATATCGTCTGTATTTAACTACCTTGTCTTTAGGGTTTCTTAGCCTACAAGTAACCCTTATAGTTTCGCCATGTCCGTCTGTCCGTCAGGGCCACACTACTAGAAAGCTGAAATTTGACATTAATATACATGAACATGTATATTCATGCCAAATTTCAGCTTTCTACGTCACGTCAGTCACGCCGACAAAACAATAAAATAATTTATTGAAAAAAAATAATTTTAAGGTAGAGATAAAATAGGTACGAAATTTTTCTCGAGTAGCCCATGGCGTGGTGTATCATTATATAGATTTTAAAACTATTGTGGGTTTACTACATAACATGATACTAAACGAATAAATAATTTTACGAGTAAGAGACCCGTGGATCGGAACGCGGCCACACACTGAAAAGATCCGGCAGAAGAATCTCAGTGGGCTTGTTTTTTTTAAAAATAATATTAAACTTTAACAATAAACAAACGAGGTATATACTCAAATAAACAAACTTTCAAAATATAATTTTTGATATACGTCATTAACGTCAAAAATATCAATTGTTCATAGGATAAAACAATTAAAAAGCCCATTTTTTTGTTTTGTCATGTATATCACGTATAGCCTTCATATATAAACGGATTCTTTCTTATTTCTCTTGGTACTTTCCGTTTGATCCCATGTAAATTTGGTAAAAATCTGATTCGGGATTCTGAAGACATGATGTTGGAAGTCATGGAAAACAAGAGGGAGGCTTTGGCAGTTAGTTTGGACATAGCGAAGGCCTTTGATCGGATATGGCACAAAGCACTTCTCTCCAAGCTCCCTTTTTATGGGCTTCCCATAAAACTCTGCAATTGGATCACCGGTTTTTTAGCAGATCAGAGCATCAAAGTCATTGTTGGTGGCACATGCTCTGTGCTGTTTAATTTAATTCTTGCCGCAAAATTTCACCATCGGATATCGCGACAAAATTCAAAATTTCAACCTCACCATCTCGATGTCTGGAAATCCACAACTGTGCGATTCTCGAGGCACTTTTTTCCCCGCGCTACTCCTCTGTGGAACCAATTACCAAAAGGCGTTTTTTCCAAACGAGTACGACTTAGGGACCTTCAAGAAAAGGGCCTACTCTTTCTTAAAAGACCGGCAACGCAACTGCAAGTCTTCTGATCACATGTTAGGTGAGCCTCCTGTCCGTTTGCCCCCTTTTTCTATAAAAAAAGAAGAAAAAAAGGTGATTTGTTTTTTTGTGTTTAAATTCCAATGAAAGTCGTGTGTAATCAAATTAAACTAAAACGCTTAAGCTGCTTTGCTAACGGCAACATGTTCGAAGTTTAAGTGAAACAAGTCTCATTTCATGTCTGTCGGAATTCCCACGGTATCGTTGTAGGGTTGCCACCCATATAATTTATAATAATACAATAAGTTTCTTTTATATATAGTAGTTTATATATAGTCATTAAAAACTTACCGGATATCGATTCCACGAAATCCGTTGGGAAAGAAAGAGGTAGAAAGTCAGGTTTTAAAGGTTTGGTGGAGTCTTTTCACTGCCGCCAGACTAGAAGCAGACGTTTAGGGGCTTAGATATTTTGCCACAGCGATACGATAGTAATAAATCAACCAAAAAATATTTGAAAAAGGCTGTTTATTAAACAATTACTTAGGCTTAAATGTACGTCAATACAAATACATTGTGATACATGTATATCGGTCGAATTCTGTTAGTGTGCGCTATTACTGAGTAACGATTACAGTTGCAGTTGTACTTTGGAGCCTGAGGTTGCGTATTTCTTGGTAAATAAGTTGTCGTGAGGCTGTTGATTGCGTATGCACCACGTGTTTTTTGATGCTGACGGCGTCTATTGATTGGGGTTAATGGTCGTGTCGTTGGTGGTCATTGTTCGACCATAAACAAATGCCAATGATTTTTATGGTGCATGGCTATCCGTCTAGCGAACTACATTACTTTCCAAACAATAACACGACATTGGATGCTATTGCAGCTGTGACAGAGTAGCCGATGTTACTAAAACCTGATCGAGACTCTACCATCTAATCGTGATGATATAAGTGGTATATTCATATATATGCCGGTTCTGCAGGTTTTTTTATAAAATATTATAATATGTACGAGGGAATCCATTGATAACCCTAGTTATAATAAGATATGTTTGACGTAATGACACGACTTTATACAAATGGACGACATACAACGCGGTCACGTTAACTTGACGCATCTCTGGATGTAAGGCGGGGCTTCCCTTAGCTCGCTCGGTTAATAATATAAGTGTCAGTATGGCCATGGTCAGCATTTTTGTTACCGATACGCGCGTAGATAATTTGGTTAGTTTTCTGTCATTGTTATATTGTTTTTGGACATTATTGTTACGTTTTGCGTCAAATGACGTGATCAACGGCATGCGTCAAGTTAATCTGACCGCGATGTACACGTTACAAATTAATGTTTGATTGTAATTGACACGTAACGATCCTTCTATTTCATTTAAATTTTGCCTTATCTTATGACTAGCTGTTACCCGCAACTTCGTCGTTTACTCCGCATAGCTCCTCCCCCGTAAGAGATAGCGTGATAATATGTAGCCTATATGTTAACCCGACCTGTTAGTAATATTCATGCAAAATTTGAAGTGAATCCATGCAGTACTTTTTGAGTTTATCCCGGATATACATACAGACAAACAGACAAAAATTCTAAAAACTGTATTTTTGGCTTCGATATCGATTGAAGATTACGCCCCAAGTATTCTTTTTAAAAAAGAATTTAATGTACAGTTTTGACTTTCCTGCGATTTTATTATATGTATAGATTCCTAGTTTATTGGTTAGTATAATCAATCTAAATCTTAAGGTCTCGTTTTTTTATATTATAAGATAACAAATAAATGGCTTTTTTGATGGAGCAGAATTTCCTATAAACACCCAAGATATTAAGATTTGTTACTATCTGTGTGACGAAACGACATCCCCACACGCGGCTACCTTACCCTGCAAGCAGGAACAAGACATTGACAAGTATTGACGCTATTACGAGAAAAATAGATATGGCGGTGCTTCCATATACTAAGGCGGGATATTGCGGAACACTACCACCTAGTAGTCACGATGCTAGAAACAGGTATAGCCAGTCGTTCGCCTCTTACTAACTGCCTGGCGCAATGGCAAATGTTCTATTCTTCAAAGGGAGAAGACCATTTTATTTTTTATTTTTTTAGTATCTTACATATTACAATACTAAAAATTTCGCATTTTAAAATTTAATACCGCGAAAATGCTCTAGACTGTTATAATTCTAAATGATATCAAGCTATTTATAACCCTACTAACTGCAGCTGCAGCCCGCTGCATTATAAAGTTACGAATCCCACGGGATCATCTAATTTTTCCGAGATAAAAAGTAGCATATATGCTATTCCAGGTCATTAGTTACTTGTGTGCCAAATTTCATTCAAATCCGTTCAGTAGTTTTTGCGTGATTGAGTGACAAACATTCATCCATCCAAACATCCAAACTTTCGCATTTATAATATTATTAATATTATAAATGCGAAAGTTTGGATGTTCAGACGAACACCATCCCCACCAATGAAATGAAAAATATTATATAACCTTTTATTTTTCCTATTATCTAATATACGAATTCCAATAGGTCCCTACGACGTTAGAGTAAATCCCCATTTAAAGTCTTGGGTTTCCCTACTATAGTACGTGGTCGTAGTGAAAAATAGAAAATTATGTTAATCAGGCAGATAAAAGTGCAATCATCCAAGATTATTCAGAGATATGAGATCGTGTAACGATAACAAAATATTTGTTGACACATAACGTAATATTAGGAGCATATAGCAAATAATCATTTGGAGCAATGGATATATTATTATATTAGACGAATCGGAACCATGAAGCTGTATTTTATCTGGAGGCAACAATTCTAATACCTACTGGAAACAAAAGGTTGAAAAACATCAAAATATTTGATTTTTCGATTGAAAATTATGATGTTTTTTTAAATATCAAGTCAAAATAAAGAGAAAAAAAATAATATTTTGAATAAAAAAATTACAGTGTATTTAGGATATAAAAAAGCAACTTTATTACAATGTTCCGTGAAAAAAATCTATTTTTGTAGGAGATAAAAATAAAAAATCAAAAAGCCAGTTCTCCAAAGTTTTCGCATAATTTTGAGGTTATATGAAAAAAGGGCAGATACAAAATTTTTACTTTTTACGATAGGACTCGTACTTTTGCCGAAAATCGAGATAAACTGTTTTTCCCCCTTCGAGTCCCCCCCGTCATACTTCCTGGACTTAAATCGTCCGTAATTTATGTTTCCTCTTATTTTGGCATTATTTTCTTCCATTTGCAATGAGTTTCATCCTACTATTTATTATATATATATATATATATATATATATATATATATATATATATATATATATATATATATATATATATATATATATATATATATAGACTATAAACAAGCATGAAAAATTTATTTTTCCGTTATATTTGTCCCTTGTAGACAAATTAACCCACAAAAATAAACGCAAATGTTTTCTCTGTCGCGAATCGAACTGAAGCTCAATTAATACGTAGTCAGGCGATCAGAATCAGGGCATATTAAATATGCCCTGCTCACAGGTAGCCAATTATCATTACCATATTTTGTATTCTGTTTAATATTATAAATATATGCAAATTAAAATAAAACAGTCAAACCACAAAATCCGACATATTATTGGACGCAGCCGCAAGCAACAAGCCATATAATCCCATTCCATCAATCTGTCATAAATACAATGAAATAGGTTGCTGTTGTGTATATATACACAGTATAACCGGCCAAGTACAAGTGGTATTTGCACACGTAGAGTTCCGTATCACCGAAAAATATTAATTATTTTTATTAAGATTATAATATTATTTATATTTAAGAAGATGCCAAACAAGTAGATGGATCTCACGATGGAATAAGAAACTATCGCCTATAGACCCCAAAAACGTTAAAGGTGTGTTGCTATTAGTGTGGCTGGATAGCAATGTCACATGCAGAAGTCTACCGGCTACCTTACCCTCTAAACCGGAACAACACAATGAAAATCATTGACGCTATTTCCGAAGGAATAGTAAGGCAGTGGTACCATATACCCGGGCGAGATATTTCAGAACTCTACCACCTAGTAGTCACGATGGTAGTGACACGTATAGCCAATCACTCACCATTTACGATCTGCCTGGCAGAATGGTAGTTGATCTATTCTGGAAAGGAGCTTAGACACAGAGAAAATCTAGCTTTCCTGCAGCCTATGGGAATAACTTTTTGAAATGTAGTGGAAGAGTGACGGGAAGCCAAGGAATCGCTATTTGAAATAAACTATAGAGCGCGCGCTTTTTTAATCTATACATTAATACGTAAAGAAAAAACTTTGGATCCCTTTTTAAGACAATTGCGCAAACGGTGTAGTATGAAATTTGGCACAGTTAAGTTTAGATTGCGGAGGAATGAAGAAACCAAATATTTTTTGGTAAAAACTATTATACATTAAATTAATAAAAATAAACTTTACACACACTATACACCTGATACACACACATGACTATTTTCTTTACGGCTAAAATCAATTGTCAAACTTAAAAAGAGGTTTGATTTTTTTAACCCCAAAGTAAGCATATTATTTGCTTGTGTTATGGGTGTTAGTCAACGATACTAATACATAGAAATGCATATATAAATACTTTTACATTCATAATAAACACCCAAACCCGAAAATACAAACATTTATGCTCATCACACAAATGCTTGTCCCCGTCGGGATCGAACCCGAGACCCGTTGATTGCGTAGATCGCTAACCACTCGACCAACGGGGCGGTCAAAAATTGATTGTTTAGCCTATGCTAAAATTTCGGCCACAGGCGATCGCTAGTTGAATTGAACTGATGACGGTGCGTAGCCGTCAGATTTGGTCAGATTGTACCCAGAAGTATTAGGAATAGGTGGAGCTAGCACTCGTATTAAATCAATTGAAACAAATATTTACGTTATATATCTGTCTATGAGGTCTCCCCATCTCTTTTTATACAACTGTGTTAGAAATAGAGGGTAAGACCTCAGAAGATGACAGCAGTATTTAAAATTTGATTTCAAGTAGGTATTAGAAGTACTGCCTACAGATATAATACAGCTTCATGATTGTACCTAAATTTTTATACTTTGGTAATCTCTTAGACGTCAGATGTTACACATCACTTGCGACTACTGTAAGCCTTGCTCCTTTTTTTATTTCGCAGGATAGCAACAAAGCAGGTGGTTCTCCTGATCAAGAAACAAACATCGTCTGTAAAAACCAAAAATGATGTTATGCATTGCAATCTGTGTGGGAGGGTAAGGTAGCCGACAAACTTATGCATGTGGTATGCATAAGTTTGTCGGCTACCTTACCCTCTAAGAGAGCAGCGATATTCACTAACGCTAATGCGGCAAAAAAAGATAAGCCGGTGGTAACATGTCCGGTCAAGAAGCTGTAGAACTCTACCATCTAGTAAGTACTCACGACGTTAAGACACCTTCCTTCTATCGCATTTATGAAATGCCTAGCAGTCCATTGATCTATTATTCAAAATGACGCCTAGACCAGCACAGGGAAAAATGGAGTAATTATATCTGAGCCCCTTTGGAATCCAAGTTTTTACTTTTTGTACCTACTAGCTGCATCCTGCAGCCCGTATTATAAAGGTTTTTGATGAATCACAAGGGGTCGACTTTCCGGGATAGAAAGCATTCTATGTAGTATTTAAGGTTCTAACTTGTGTATCAAATTTCGTCTAAATTGGTTCAGCGCAAATTTTTTGCGTAATTTAGTAACGAACATCCATACATTCAATCTTCCAAATTTTCCTAATTATAATTTTAAAACATACATTGATATTATAGTTTGTGACTAGCTGACTAGCTGTGCCCCGCGACTTCGTTCGCGTGGAAACAATTCTAAAATGAAAGTCAAGGGGTTTTACCCGCATAGTTTTAGATCCCGTGGGAATTCTGGGATGAAAATCCTCTGTCCTTTCTCGGTAACAAACTATGTTTGTACCAAATTTCATCCAAATCGGTTCAGTGGTTTAGGCGTGAAGAAGTGACAGACAGAGAGAGATTAGTAATAATAATATTATAATAATATGCATAAATGCATCAGTCTAATGCATTTATCTAGTAGTATTAATAAATACTAATATTATACTCATATTAAATAATAAATAAATAAAATATCAGATATTACCTATTTACATTCAATAGACAGACAAACAGCAAAGTCATATTAGATATTTGTACAAATAATTAATAAATTCATATCACTAGACCTACACGACGAATTATTGATCTAACTATCGTTGTACTATACTACAACTAACTAAACATACATAATAAACACTCAAGTGTTTGTCCCACCGCCACCATCACGTTTATCTGCCTGTCTTATCTTCTTGACGCCTATACCATTGAACCAATTTGGATAAAATTTGGTACAAAAATAGTTTGAAACTCGAGAAAGGATATAGGATAGATTTTATTTCGGAACGGCAACACGAGATTGGGAACTATGCAGGTAAAACCTATCTATCTTTTAAACCACGGTAATAAGGAGTAACTTAGGCTTCTTTTATTTTACGAGTACATTTTTCCACGCGGATAAGTCGCGGGCATAGCTAGTACGGTATAATACAAATGAATTTGATTCTACCGAAGATTATATATTGAAGTTTCACCAGGCGTCAAAAACAAAAAGTATTTAAACATAATTTATTTGCGAAGCAAATACGACCGGCCGCTTTTTTAACAAGTACAATTAATTCACTTTACATGTTTTCTGTGGTACAAATAAAATTTATCTTGGCGGAATTTTTTTCATTGGATAGCTTACGGGAAGATGGATTGCCTGATAGAAAGAAATAAGTGCCTGAACTACCCTAACATTTTAATGGTGGGTTGCTACTCGTGTGCCCCCACATGGTCATGGTAATGTTGTTTTTTATAAACCATTAGATAGCAAATAAACAAATGGCTCTCCTGATGGAAAGTGAAACCAACGCCTACATACATTAAAGATGTTAATGTGCGTTGTTATCCATGTGACGGAATGGCCATGCCACATATACATGCCGGCTACCTTATCGTCCAAACTCGTGTGGCGCCGCTAGTCCGTACCACCGAAGGGTCATAGTGATGGAACCAGCGGGCCAGCTGCTTGTCAGGTGACGTCATAACTGTGGAGGTCGATGACGTCACACAAGGACAAGTACGGGGAAAAGGAAGATCTTCCCAGCCAGGCAAGGTGTACTGCCTGGGGACCGAAGTCCATTTGAGAAGCGTTGAAATTTGTATATAGTGTTTACAAGATCTATAATTGTGATATCGCGATTCAGGATTTTATTTTGAATTTCGTTTTTTCCATTTGTTATTGATTTTTGTCCATTTTTTATTATTTTTTCTTGTAGCGTTTGTGATTGTTTTGAGCCGCTACACTTGAACACGTCAGCGACAAGCTTTGACGCTATTGCGGCAGGAATAGGTAAAGTGCTGAAACCATGTACCCGGGCGAGACTTAGCAGTACTCTAAGTAAACCATGGAAGAGAAAGAACGACTCTATTATGGCGTTAATAGGTAAGGCGGTGGTACCAAAATTCGAGCGAGATGTTACGAAACTTTACCACCTAGTAGTCGCGATGGTAGTAACAGTTATCGCCCAATCGGTAGCCCCTTACGACTTGCAAGGCAAAACGGGAATTGGTATATTCTTTAAGAAGCCCGGACCAACATGGAGAAAAATGATCTATTAATTTTCCGTTATACTCATTTAAGCGTCATCTTCAAAAAGGAAATACGTGACAGAATGAGTATTGCAATGTATAAACGTATTGTAATCTTAGTGTCAAAGGTAGATAAAAATAAAATTAGTGTCACCCCAAGATCCTAATTGTCTGTTTAACAATTGAATACTTACCTATAATGCTGGGGACGCACTAGCGTCTAATGTCACAAAGCTTCATGCAATGCAGATAAATGCAGAGGTTACATCTGCATTTATCATCGCAAGCATCACGAAGCTTTGTAACGATAGACTCAAGTGCGGCTGAGCCAATGAAGACATCATCTTTTTTGCTATCTATACTAACCATCTAGTAGTCACGATGGTAGTGACGCGTATAAACAATCGTTCACCCTTTACGAACTGCCTGATAGAGAGGCAGATGGTCTGTTCTTCAGAGAGTGACTTCTTCAAGGGGGTCCCCCTTAAACGGGAGCTTACTTCTACTATATACTACTTTACCCTTCAATTCGGTACACGACATAAATATAGACGTTATTGCCTAGGAATGGGGTGAGTTTTGCAACATCTTGCCCGGTCTTGATACCATCGCCTTAATTATTCCTGCCGCAGTAACGTTTCAGTTTGGCGGGTAGCGTAGTTGTAAAATTACTAGGAACTGGAATTCTTTGCAAAATTTAATGCTTCCAAAACAGCAAGAGAATACTATCTTCTTGTCAAAAAAGAATAAATATTCAGCCAGTTTCTAGCCCTGTATACATCCGAATCCTCCCTTTCCTACTTTGGTCATTATTGAAATAAAATAAGAATGGATATTGAAATAATATAAGAATAAATAAGTCGGTAGACTTCTACATGTGGCATTGCAAGCTTGCCATACGGATAGCGACGCACCATCAACATCTTACATCTACTTGTTTACTATCTTAAATAAATATCTATATAAAATAAATAGTAATACGTATGCATACCTAGCAGTCAGTACAATCGACGGAATCGATCATATAGCAAAAATTTCGCCACGTCGTGCCTGTCGACACTAGCTCAGTGATAGAGCGTCCCGGCTTTAGGGAGACAGTCGCAGCTTGAAATCCTACGTGTAGATATTTTTCTTTGTTGTTTTTAAAGTTCTACAAGTTTTCCCAATCACGATATGAGTGCTACAACAAAAAAATAATAAATATCTATATGATATATAAAATACTTTTAAAAGAAAATGAATTGTAGATATTGATTTGAAACCACACATGATGATGATCAAATTTCCAGAATAATTATGTTGTGACCGGTATACCAATATTAGATTACATAACTTAGTCTTTTTATATTTGAAATACCACTGATAAGTTTTCAAATAAATTTGAGATGCTACAAAAATTATAAATTCGCGGTGTCTCTGGCTTCGGTAAATATGATCATATTACGTACTTCATAGCCGAACTTAAGTTTCTTTCTATTCGGGTTCGCAGAAATGCTCTGCATTTTATGTCTTCTTATAAATGTATTATTTAAACGAGCAGCTTCTCAATATCGAACGATCACGGAGACGTTTAACCTTCGTACATATCCTAATTCACCTATCGCATGAACTGAGCGTTCTTTATTGAGGTTTCTGGAATCTGAGAGGTTTTTTCTCGCTATTTTTTCATTCAAAACGTTATGTTATAGAACAGTTTACATATTTACACGTGAAGGAAACATTTTGTACCCCTTTTCAAGACAATTACACAAACGGTGAAGTACAAAATTTGGTAAATTTAACTAAATTTACATCGAAAGACTGCAGAAACCTAATATATATTTAAAAAAAATATGTATTAGAAATCTCGCAGATAATTTGTATGTTTCGTCTTTATGTAAACGGCATTATCATTTTGTAAACGTAAACACAAATTTTCCAAGGCATGTTTTTGATGATATAAATTACGTCAATGTCAATTGTCTCGGATGAATATGCAAGAGTTCCATGTCAATTATGAGCTCTGATGTCGCCGACGATCTATGGAGCCCCGCTAAGCGATGCTCCCGTCTTCAGGTATGGGACTTAAAGGCAACCTAACAAACCTACTTATTTTTAAGTAAGAAACCGGGCAGTGTTCTATTATAACCAATTTACATAATAATAAGTAATTTAAACCATATGCCGAGGCAATTCTCTAACGCTGGCAGTAAATTTCATGCATATAATGACGACATTTTTCATTTGGCGTAGGGCATTTTCTAAAACTTATTTATCTTTGCAATCTGACGACGCTATTTGTATACGGATAAATTATAGTACGAGTATGATTCTGCGACAGAAATACATTAAAATAATAAAAATAAAAATTAAATAATAAAAAACACTAAATTCATGCGACATACATGATAATATACACACATGTATACGGCGAGCATATTGTATACTATTTTCTTTACGGCTAAAGTCAAACTTAAAAGAGTTTTTTTTTTTTAATTTTTTAATTTTTTTTCCAGAAACTTAGCTTAAGGTTTTTACAGTTTTTTCATCTACCAAACTGCATCGCAGTTTGTCGACAGTAGTTCTCGTTTAGTAGTGCATACATTACAGTAATTTTTCCGTCTAGATTTATTTTATTAAACAACACACATATCTTATCAAAATTTTATTGCTTAGTTTTTGGTCGAATTTCAACCTCAGGCGATCGCTAGTAAAATAACTCTACCAGTTTAAGAAATGATTCTTATGTTATTTTTTTCTTATATTATACGATAACAAAGGAGCAGATGGCTGTCCTGATGGAAAGTGAAGAGTGAAGACCATCGCATATAGACTTCAAAGATATTGATGCTGCGTTGCTATCAGAATGATCCTTTACATAAGTTTACCGGCTAATCTACCTTTCACATTAATCGATAAAAAATATAAATGAAGTATTACTAGTATTACACTTAGGCATAAAATCTCACACTTTTACTTTATTAACACAACCTCCAAAGTAATCTATGTCTAGAACTCAGACCAAGCTATATAAAGACTAAGCGCATCGAACCTTTTATTTAAATCTCAAAACCAAACTGAGCCGAGTAATTAAATACATAATAATTCGCCGTGTTGCTCCCGGCCTCCTTTGAAGAATAGGCCAACTGCCGTTCTGCCAGGCAGGTCGTAAAAGGCGACCGATTGGCTATCGAGTCACTACCATCGTGGCTACTAGGTGGTAGAGTTCTGCATTGTCTCGCCCGGGTACCAGACCCATCTGCTTGTTTGCTATCTTATGATATAAAAAAAAAATACAACGCTCACGCACCCACACTCAAAACAAAGCTGATCTCTCTTAGTGTATATCGAAGCATCATATAGTTGTGAATTACATGTATCAAATAGTGGCGTCACTTTGACATATCATAGTGCTCCATCTTTACTTTCTGTTATCCGAGGTCAAAAACATAAGTAGACATCATTTTTTTTAATGAAAATATAATATTTCAAAGAAATATATATTTTAGGCAATATATCTCATTCCGCTAAATTCCACATGGACAAAATCACAAGATAAACGATATTATGTAAATTCTTCAACCCTCGTAAAAAATATATCAAATTGAATATTTCTTCACAGGTAAACGGAGATATGAAGGCAAAAAGGCGGAACCTCCGTGTGAAAAGAAATGAAACGATCTACAGAAAAACCAACATGCGGAGAAAAGGACTCAATGAGCTTAACAACAAGACGAAATAATGAATTGAAAAAACTGAAATGGATTCAAAACCATGCAATAATTGCCAAACGACGAAAATATTTTTTATATTAGATAATAGAACTATTCCACAAAATGACATGAACATTTCGAATTTGATTTTCAACGAATCATATTTCGATAACGAGACTTTTTTAAATTTGACATTCGACAAGTGTAGTGATGTGCAATATAACCCGTGGGCATTATCGCTAATAGTGTTTCCATTATTAACGTTATTTGGTAACGTGTTAGTTATATTAAGTGTTGCTAGGGAAAGAAGTTTACAGACTGCAACAAATTATTTTATTGTTAGTTTAGCTGTGGCTGATTTATTAGTAGCAGTGGTTGTGATGCCATTCGGTGTATATTACTTGGTAAGTTTAATTTTTAATATTTTTGACTATAAATAATATATTGTGTTTATACCATAGAGGTCTAATGTTTCGACTGCAGAGTTGTTTATATCACTGAAGACATAACATTACATATCATAGAAATCCATACTATCCATACTAATATTATAAATGCGAAAGTAACTCTGTCTGTCTGTCTGTTACGTTTTCACGGCCAAACCACAGAACCGATTTGGATAAAATTTGGTACAAATATAGTTTGAGACCCAAGAAAGGACATAGGATAGTTCTTATCCCGGAAATCCCACGGGAACGGGAACTATGCGGGTTTTTATTTTAGACTTTTTTCCACGCGAACGAAGTCGCGGGCACAGCTAGTATTATATAAAATTTAGTTTTAGTTACGAGTAATAATATTTTCTACGAGGCGTAAGTTAAATCTATTTCTATAAATGTCAAATTACTAAATGTCCAAATAGCTTAAATGGAATTCTTTGTTATTATTAAATTGTTTGCTAATAATTACTGCTACGAATGACGGATAGTTGATTATAACCTATATCCCGGCGATAGATTTACGAGAGTAAAAGATTTTTGTTTATTTAATAACTTGCACAAGTACCTTCATGGGATATTGTTAATGCGAGAGTGCGGCATTTTAAACATAATTTATCAGTTAAACATTTTAACTAATGACAGGAACTATACCTTATTAACGAAACAGACAAAATTTTCAACATTTATTATTAATTAACTATACATTATAATATAACCTTTAGTAGTTCAACCCTGTTAAAATTTGAAATGTCTATAGATAAATATTTTACAGTAAAAACAGCATTAAAATTCTATTATGTATCCACAATTTTCTTCCTTCATTAGCTCTAATTCAGTTTAGTTTGTCGCATAAACTTTCGATATTCATACAATCTGGCATATTACAGAAACGCTATCTATTTTGATTTCCCAATAACATACTCTGTGTTTCGGACATAAAGTAGCATTTGGTATGTACTCTGATTTCGAACAGTTTATTCAGAGTTCTACTAGTAATTATGTTATGCTTGTTGGCTTATTTGAATTGCAATAGATACAATGTATAGAGTTACTGAAAACTAGTAGATTAATCAAAACTGATAACATGATATGACGACGCCTCGAGGTCCTTCAAAAGAGTCATCGCCAAGGCAAAATCGGAGCACATTGGCAGGATTGGTGAGAGATTAGTTCGCCTTCCTTCGGGCACCCGTGCGTTTTTGTCTCTCGCCAAGGCTGCCTTAGGGAATTTTTGTCAGCCGTCCCTTCCATCTCTGCACAGAGAAGATGATTCTCTGACCCACACCGCGAAGGAAAAAGCCGATCTCCTGGGCTCATTCTTTGCGGCTAACTCGACTCTAGATGACCAAGGAAACACACCGCCTACCATCCCGCAGTGTGATAGCAATATGCCTGAAATAAAATTCCATCAGTCATCAGTGCACGAAGCACTGTTTTCCTTGGACATCGATAAGTCATCTGGGCCGGATGGCATCTCTTTGATAGTGCTTAAAATATGTGCTCCGGAGTTGACACCGTTATTGACGCGTCTGTTCAAGCTCTCCTACTTACTTGGCGTAGTACCGAAATCGTGGAAGACGGCCTTAGTGCACGCTGTACCTAAAAAAGGTGATCGCTCGAATCCGTCAAACTATTGGCCGATAGCCATTACCTCCTTCCTCTCCAAAATCATGGAGAAGATAATTAACTGCCAGCTTTTGAAATATTTAGAGGATTAATGACCAGCTGATTAATGACCGCCAGTACGGTTTCCATCGCGGTCGATCGGCTGGTGATCTTCTAGTATAACTTACACATCGCTGGGCGCAGGCAGTTGAGTCCAAGGGGGAGACATTGGCTGTCAGTTTAGACATAGCGAAGACCTTTGATAGGGTATGGCACAGAGCGCTTTTTTCAAAGCTTCCTTCTTATGGGCTTCCCGGGAAATTATGCAAGTGGATCACCAGTTTCTTGGCTAATCGGAGCATCAAAGTCGTAGTCGACGGTGCGTGCTCCGACCTTAAATTTGTCAATGCTGGTGTTCCGCAAAGCTGCGTGCTATCGCCTACACTGTTTATTCTGCTCATCAATGACATGTTGAGAATTAGTAACATTCATTGCTATGCAGATGACAGTACTGGTGATGCTTTGTACTCCGGTCATGGCGGTGTTTCTCGGAAGCACGTCAATGAGACGCTAGTGTCTGAAATCGAGACTCACCTCGAAAAAATCTCAGAATGGGGTCGACTCAACTTAGTCCTTAGTCCTTAGTTAGTAGTAGTGCGTTCACCGCTAAAAAGTCGTCCTTTGTCGTATCACCTCATTTTGAGAACACTCTCCTGACAGCCTCAGTCAATATTGGAATTCTTGGCATTGACATATCGTACAACGTTCAGTTCTGTGATCATTTGGAAGAAAAGGCTAAACTGGCCTCAAAAAAGCTCGGTGTGCTCAGTAGAGCGAGACAGTACTTCTTGCCGGCTCATTATATCAAATTCATAAATTTTGTTTATATTCTGGTCAACGCGTGACGCTTAATTGTCTTGTTATTGTCTTCTGAAGAATGGACATTTTTGAGTCTCAAAACCTTATGTGAAAACTTTACTTCCGGTTCTCTGTAACAAGAAGAAACAAAAATTTAATTTTGACCAAACATTTTAAAATAACGTATTTTAGACTATATTTGAAGAAACTTCATATATGTTTTATTATAATTTCACTAGTTTTTACTACAACGTTAAAAATGTATTTCCTCAAAAATGTCCATTCTTCAAAAGGCAATAACAAGACAATTAAGCGTCACACGAAAAAAAATTGTGTGTACGTGTTAATGTTTACTAGAACTGTAACTAACCACAATATAAACAAAATTCATAACCTCACTTTTTTTCCTTGTCCGCTTGACATGAAATGCCCCATGGTATATTTTTGACGTCGACTAAATAACATTAGATTTTTGGACCTGCTTTTACTATACAACCGTATGTTTCGATCGATTTGGCTCACATTGAAACGTAAAAATTCTTTTTATGTCATCAATTTGCCTACCAAATTTCACATTCTGTTTGATGACACTCGAGTTATCTTCGGACAAATATTAATACAAAGAAGATATAAATTTAATTCGTAACCTCGAAACGATACAAATTAAATTGATTTCTTCTTTGATTTTTAGATTTCCGCACAGTATCCATAAAATAATATTTAAACATATATATTTCTGAATCTATAAAATAGTATTTAAACATTTATGTACATTCTTGCTGCAATAGAATCAATGCCATTGCAAATGGAATTGCCATCCCAGCACACGAATAGTATCGCACCATTAACATTTTTGGTGTCTATAGGCGATGGTTGTCTCTTCTCATCAGGAGACCTTTATTTGTTTGTTGTCCTATGACATAAAAAAACCTAACGTTAAACCTTTAAAATCCTAACAAATAGCTTAGAAGACAATCAATGTACAAATACTGCAAGATCATTTTGCATTTAATGCTTAAAATAAGTAGCTTTTTTACGTAATTGCAAACAACTCCCAGCGTAAATCTAACTCACAAAGGATGCTCATTTATCGCACGGAGCTCATGACAGCCGCAGAATGATTGCTGCACAAAACCACCAAAGGACATTGTTGGATGAGGACTGAGAGCTTACATTTTAATTACTCTCAATGAAACTTTGTCATTTTTAGATTATAATAGTATTTGTTTTCTTAATACGGATATCAGCTTTTTCATAAGATAGCAAACAAGCAGATATCTCTCCTGATGGTAAAAGAAACCATCGCTAAAAAAATCCAAAGATGTTAATAGTGCGTTACTATCCGTATGTTAGGTTATTGTTAGGTCACGGTTTATATATATATATATATATATATATATATATATATATATATATATATATATATATATATATATATATATATATATATATATATATATATATATATATATATATATATATATATATATATATATATATATATATATAACTCTCTCTCTTTCTCAGTTGGTGAGAACGTGGCAGCTCTCTGGCATGACACTGGCTTCCTGGCCTGGCCTGGCTGTAAATAGTGCGTTGTCATTCATTTGGCGGAATTACAATGGCACATGTATAAATCTACGGGCTAATTTACCCTCCAAAACTGAACAGAACAATGACAAGTTTAGTAGTTTATAATATAAAAAATAGGATAGATAGGTCGAGTCTCTGTAAAAGTAATAATGCTACACAATGTAGACAACAGCTGTTTGAAACAGGTTTTGCGTCGTGCATAAATATTTAGAGAGTTTGAAATAATGTTTCAAAAAGGTTACCCTATATATAAATTTACATTATTTTTAATAAAATCCCTAAACCTTAATAAAGACG
Organism: Apodemia mormo; assembly: GCA_036924255.1. Classification (NCBI taxonomy): domain Eukaryota; kingdom Metazoa; phylum Arthropoda; class Insecta; order Lepidoptera; family Riodinidae; genus Apodemia; species Apodemia mormo. Next base: position 34,761,505 of record JAUPFN010000016.1, on the reverse strand, counting down.
CAATTTTATTACAAACCGTAACATGAAAGCGGCTTTAAGTACAAAATATATAGGGTAACATATAGTTTTATTTGCCCGTGTGTTAGCTTATTTATCCAATGTTGGTATATATGTATACTTACAATCATTTTAAAAATATTATATACTTAGATACAATTACAGGCAAGAAGGTATGTGTTTCTCTTTGAAGAACTAATAATATTAAATCACAAGCACGGAATAACGTATTCTTCTTAAAAATATTTTTGCGATAGACCAATCTTTAAAGGGCTAGATTTTTCGTTCTTGATCAACTTAGTTATATCAAGTTGTTTTCTTGGCCATTATAATTCACCTCTATCCTCCCACAAACTGGGTACGATACAAATACAGTTTTGGCTTCTCTCAATTGTTTTTATTATTTTATAAGACACATTTCCCTGAAGGCTTTTTTGAGGCCAGTTTAGCCTTTTCTTCCAAATGATCACAGAACTGAACGTTGTTCGATATGTCAACGCCAAGAATTCCACTATTGGCTGAGGCTGTCAGAAGAGTGTTCTCAAAACGAGGTGATACGACAAAGGACGACTTTTTAGCGGCGAACGCACACAGCTGTGTCTTCCTGGGGTTGAATTGGACTTAGTTGAGTCGACCCCATTCCGAGATTTTTTCGAGCTGTGTCTCGATTTCAGACACTAGCGTCTCATTGACATGCTTCCGAGAAACACCGCCATGACCGGAGTACAAAGCATCACCAGTACTGTCATCTGCATAGTAATGAATGTTACTAAACCGCGACATGTCATTGATGTGCAGAATAAAATGTTGGTCCGGGCTCCCTGGTCTCCTCTGAAAATAAACCACTTGCTGTTCTGTTAGGCGGGTCGAGAGAGGATATTGGCTATGCAAGTCACAGCTGTCATGATAACTTAGTGGCAGAATTCCGCAACGTCTCGCCTGGGTAGGTAGGTAGCCGATAGACTTATGCTTTTGGCATTACCATCCCGCCATATGGACAGAAACACACCATTAACATCTTTGGTGTCAGTAGGCATTGGTTTCTCTTCCTCTGTTCTCTTCCATCAAGAGAGCCATCTGCTTGTTTGCTATCTAATGATGTAAAAAAATAAACATTACGAACATACATTTATAAATGATTTGCAAGTTACGAGCATAACGTTATAATTGCACCTTATTTATTTTATTTATTTGAATACTTTATTGCACAAAAAAGGTACAAAGGCGTAACTTAATGCTATTAAGCATTTTCTCACAGTTTACCTTCCGTGCCGCTGAGAGAAAAAGATTGTTTAGTGCAAAATAAATTAATTACGAGCTATCAATAAAACTAACACTAGATTCTAAATTATCATAACTAACATATATTTGGGATATACTACAACAAAGGAAGTAGGCTTCATAACAACATTAGTGTAAATAATACATACATTCTATACAATAATTAAATATATATTGGCTACTTACATAGAAGAAAAATTTGTATACACCGATATTCAATAGTTATTATAGAAATATGTTTATAACATTTACAGGCATTAACATAACATAAAATACACACATATACAAAATTAAGTATTCTGACATTTTAAAAAGTGATCGTACAATGCAGTTTTAAAAGATAAATTAGATGATTCACGCATCTGAGACGGGAGATCATTCGATAATCTTATCGCAGTAACTGTGAAAGAACGGAAGGAACTTTACGAACATATAATTATTATTATATTTGCACGTTACTGTTACGCACTGGGCGAACAATCGACTATTGGCGAAGTCAGACGTAGAATTACGGGCTCACGCGAAGTATAGCCCCGACCTGCACTTTGAGATTTTTATTTAGTTCCGAAAATAAAAGAAAAACTTCGTGGAAAACTTTTTATGGCCGCCGAGGAAGCAGTGGCTGCTTTTCAAAAGGCCGGCGAAAAAACCCTAAAGACGAGTGAGCAAAGTGCTTTTCTCAGTGGTTACATTGAATACAGCGATGTATTGATGTGAACATATTTTAAAGATATAATAAAACTATTAACTTGGAAATTTGTTCAGTTTTTGATTTTCTAAGAAGTTTCAATTTGACCCTCGTAGAATGAGTTCGAGCCGCGCACTCTGTCTGCAGCATCCGGGACGCGCCATTAAATATGTAGTACTAGCGACCTGCCCGCGGTTTCACCCGCGTAGCTTTTGTTCCGTGGGAATATTGGAAAGGTTTATATATTAAAACCTTCCTCAAGAATCAATCTATCTATTAAAAAACCGCATCAAAATCCGTTGCGCAGTTTTAAAGATTTAAGCGTACATAGGGACATAGGGACAGACAGAGAAAGCGACTTTGTTTTATACTATGTAGTGATGAATATTTAGGGAATAGCCATAGAAAGCCCGCTAGCCGTGTGCTCAATTCACAGCGCCTGGGCTGCCATTTAATAGTACGAACATGACTCATGTAGAAAGCAACCAAGCACTCGAGCGGCGCGCTATCTACAGCGCTCGGGACGCACCATGAACATTAGAGACTAGTCATAGAAAGCGCGCATTAATAATATAGATTTAGTTAGCCAAAGCCGCGGGCATTTACTAGTTTTTTATACAAAATCAATAACAATACCCAGAACATTACCATATTTAAAATTCAGAACATTTAATCCCTTCATCAGCAAAGTTGAAAAATCCGATGATATTCAACAAGCCCCGACAGATAAATTCTGTGCTCGAAGCGAAAATGTATGTGAAACATTCAAGTACAAACGAAGCTATTTGATATGTACAGACGAACGATGAATGAAACATGTATTCGAATATTAATCACGATGTTGAGTTTGTTGTACAAATATTGAGCGTAACTATTTGAGAAATATTTCATTTAAATAATGATTTATAGGCATCCTTTACCCCCCCCCCCCCCTCTTTACTTTTACCTCCTGTGTTGGTTCCGGGCTCCTATGAAGAATAGACCAACTGGCGTTCTACCGGGCAGGTCGTAAAAGGCGAGCGATTGGCTATACGAGTCACCAACATCGTGGCTACTAGGTGGTAGAGTTCAGCATTGTCCCGCCCGGGTCTGGTACCACCGTCTTACCTTTTCCTTCCGCAATAGCGTCAGTGCTTGTCAGTGTCGTGTTCCGTTTTGGAGAGTAAGGTAGTCGGTAAACTTATGCATGTGGCATTAGACCTCGCCACACACAAGATAGCAACACACCATTAACATCTTTAGTGTCTATAGGCGAGGGTTGACTCTTTCCATCAAATGACCTTTTGCTTGCTACCTTATGATATAAAAAAAAAACTGTTGAGAGGTCAGTTTTATAGCAACTAGCGTTCGCCTATGGTCGAGATTCAACCATAGACTAAACAATAAAATCTCTTCTACGTGTGACAACAAACATCAGCTGTAAAGAAAATAGTATATATGTAAGTCTTAGATAAATAATTGGTCTCGCTGTGCTTGACTCATTGACGTGTATAATATTACCACTATTATACACGTCAATGGTTTGACTAGATACCGCCGACGTACTTGTCAAATGCGGCTACAAATACTTAGTGATATTATTATACACGTCAATGCCTTGACTAGATACCACCGACGTACTTGTCAAATGCGGCAACAAATATTACGCCGGTACCGGCGTACCCGATTCAGTCACCAATCACAATGCAAGCTCTAAGAGCACACTACTCACTATTATCCATTTGCACACTGTCATATCACACACACTACAATACTGAGTTGCCGTATTCACGGAGTTGTTTTTAGATGGTGCGGTATCTTGTCAAGCGCCCCGAGACCAATTATTTATCTATGACGTAAGTATATTATCATATATGTCACATAATTGAAGTGTATGTAATGTTTTATTTTTATTAATTTAACTTATTTTAATAGATATGTTAACGTGAAGCAGTTTTGCCGAATAAAACATTTGAATCACTTTTACATGCACAGTATAATTTTGGGCAGGGTAACGCCCTCAAGAAGCTATAGAATTACAATGAATCGAAAACTTTCTTTTTTAATGGCTGTTACAGTTGACCTTATGGGTCGTTACTGCGTCACCTGGCTTTTTGGGCGAGCAGAGTGCTCGGCCAGAACTTAAATAAAAATTGGGCCTATAAACGCCCGCGCTAAGGGCTGTCTCCTGTGAGACCGGACCTCGGCTTAGTGCGGCGTTCGGACTAGTGGTGGAGGGAGGAGTCGTGGCATTGCGCCCCTCGTTAGGCGCGTAGTGATAAAGAAGTCTTCGCCGTCGAGACCGGCGACGACGGTGTAGTGTTTGTTGTGTGCGTAACATTTGAGTTGGTGTTGTGGTGCTAATAGGATCGTCGGGATAGAAACATGGTGTCCCCGCTTACTTATACCATTCGTTATTTATTTTGTCCATTATTATGACGTCGTCATCTCAAACAGGTGCATTACACAGGTGTGCCGCACATCTGGCCGGCTAGTAGTTGTCAGGCGCGGTTAACACATATTATTTAAAAATATTAAGCAGTCTTCATCAATGTAATTTTTAACTGTCTTAAAAATTGTCTTAAAAAGGGGTCCAAAGTTTTTCTTTCACATATTAATAAATAGATTAACAGATCGAAATCGTGGCCGCATACTGAAAAGGCGATATAAATTTTTATTTATTTTTATTTATTTCAGATATTTCATCCATAGCGCCAGTAATAAAAGTTTTCATATAAACTATGTTGGTAAATATTAATATTAGTTAAACAAATTCCAAATTTTTAACTTTTCACACATCATATATATTCCAAATTATTTCAGTATTTAAGGGTGTGTGTGGATGTGTGTGAGTGTGTGTGTGTGTGTGTGTGTGTGTGTGTGTGGGTGTGTGTGTTTTATTTGTTTTTAGTTACCAGTTATTGGTTTGTAGTTATTGAGAAAATTATCAAGTTAGCGTATTTTTTTAAAAGCATCTTCACGCCCGTATCCCTGAAAAGTTTGACAGAGGTACAATATGTGCACCCACGATTAGCCGAAGATTAAGTCCCACGATGTGATAAGTGGCCAGCCTATCGCGAACCGTCCACTCTTCTAATTCCGGGCAACGTTATTTTATCAAAAAACTGAAAAAACATATTTTTTGATTTGATTTGAATTTTAAAATTTGGCCCGACCTTGAAAAGTAACCTTTAAAGAATTGCTCGTTTAAAGATATTAATAAATAGATATTTGAAGATATGAATTTTAATTCTTAATATATATAAAGGTCAGCCAAATTACCAGGTCCGCTATTGTTTAAATACATTATATGATGGGCCCTGTTACATGTGGTCAAAACTCTATAGAGTTTCTGATATCGTCTTTTCACCTCCTTATAAAATTAATATCGAAATTAATTTCTTATAGATCTGATAAAAACTTTTTAATTACAACAAAAGTTCTATATCTCTTAGTGCTCCATTTGGCAGATATTTGGTGGATTCTGTTTGTTTTCGGATCGGATGTTAAACTAAACGTTCTATTTAATTTCAGAATCACTGATCCGACTAATGGACTTGTGTTCTGCCGGGGGCGTACAAACGCTGGATCTCCATTTATTTATCAATTCTAATGTTTTCGCAACGTTTAATGTCATGTTGTATTTATCAGTTAGTTTAAACCAACATTGAATTAGTAGAAATATAGGTATATTTTTATAAAGTTATAATTATTTAACAAAATCAAGAACTACTTTTGCAAAATATGGATTTTATTTTTCAATTATTATGAATTCGCTCAATATCATGATATATATTTATATCAACTTTGTGCTGACATTTATTTATATATTATTAAGGACCAATTACAGTTTTACAACAATACAAGCAAGAAAAACATTTCGTTGGTTTCTAATAAATAGATGCAAAAACTATTTACAATCTGTCACAATAATTTAAAATGATTATTCCATAATATACATTTGATTATTTACATACAATTTGTGACTTATGATAATACATAAGGAATCTGTATAATAAAAATTAGATTAATATTTTTATTTCTAAGTATTTTTATATCATAAGATAGCACAGAAGTAGATAACAAAGATGAGCGCGATGTGATGCTATCCATGTGGCGGGGTCTTAATGTCACATGCATAAGTTTACCGGCTACCTCACCCGAATGATAAGACACGGCAGTGACTTATAGACATCCTCAGGACTCGTAACTTTATTAAAGCATATTATAATTTTTAACGCAGTAAAACTGCTACAACCAACTTCCCATTTCTTATAACACCGAAGCCCAGCATCAGATCTTCTCCAAATTAACGTACCCTCTCAAACAAAACTATAATCATTAAAACTGGTACATAAACGATGAAGCTGTCGCGATGGTAAGGACTCACATAGCCAATCGGTCGCTTATTACGACTTTTTTTATGGAAAGAGTTAACCAACGCCTATAGACACCAAAGATGTTAATGGTGCGTTGCTATCTTGAGGCGAGATCTAATGCCACATGCATAAGGTTACAGGCTATCTTACCCTCAAATCGGAACACGACAGTGCCAGCACCGACGCTATTGCGGCAGCAATAGGTAAGGCGGTGGTACCAGACCCGGTGGAGCCGATGCAGAACTCTACCACTTAGTAGTCACGACGGTAGTGACGCGCATAGCCATACGGACGCCTTTTACGACCTGCCTGGCAGAACGGCAGTTGGCGTATTTTCAAAGGAGCCCGAAAGAACTCGGGGCGAATGCTAAAGTAAAGAACTTCGTCCTTTGTGGTAAATCGGATAAAAAGAGATACAAAAAGAAAATATCGAAGAAATGTATAAGATTTAACTAAAATACAAATTTAGAAAATGGTCTCGAGACAAATTCTTTCAAGGTTTCTTGGAAATATAAACGGTTTGTTACAATTCTGCCACAAAATTAAAGTTAACTTGTTAAGGATAAAGCCTTTCTCTGTCAAACTCCAGCTAAACTTGCATAATTTTGGGTATTGAAGCCATCTAGTAATATTAAATATCAAAGTAAATTTTAGGCTTTAGTATGAAGGAGCAATTTTAAACCATTTTCTATAATTGCCGCTGTATTATTTGTCAATAAATATTAAAGAGATAGCTCACAAGATGTTAATGATGCGTTGTTATTTAGGTATATCACGTATGTATAATGCCATATGCACAAACTACCCTTGGCGATATGAGCGAATAGGTAAGGCAGTGGAAACAATGCCGAGCGATCCGTTACAAAACTCTACTAACTAATTAGTAGTCATGTTATTATTGATGGGTTCCGTGCACCCTTTAATGTATAGACCATGTTCCGTTCTGCCAGGCAGTTCATAAGAGGCAAGTGATTAGCTATGCGAGTCACTACCATCGTGGCTACTAGGCGGTAGAATTCTGCATTTTCTCGCCCGTACTTACCTATTCCCAGGAATATATTATATAACTAGCTGACCCGGCAAACGTTGTTCTGCCTTTTTTCTATGTTTTCTCACCTTTTAAACCTTCCGTGGACTTGAACAATTAATTCAAAACCAAAATTAGCCATATCGGTTTAGCCGTTCTCGAGTTTTAGCGAGACTAACGAACAGCAATTGATTTATATAGCGTAATTACTTTTCAATGTCGTATTACGGTTTGGAGGGTAAGGAAGTCGGTAAACTTATGCATGTGGCATTAACACCCTGCCACAAGGATATCAACGCACGATTCACATCTTCGGTGTCTATATCTGATTGTCTGCTATCTTATGATAGAAAAAGATAAAATGTTAGTGGCACATGTTATAGTAGGGGAGACCGAGATGTAAATTATAAGAAGAAAGAGGGTTATGTATATAATGTTTTTCATTTCAACGGTGGGGAAAAAATCTACAGTTAAAAAATATGAAAAAAACAGTGACATGGAAACACCGAAGCGCATCAGGTTAACGTATGGGGGTTAAATGCCAAGTAAAATTTTCAAAACCTGACGATTCAAGTGTAGCTTAAGGGAGTGGGAGAGTCCATACAGTTACAAAGAAAAGGTTGTTTTGGCATTCTCGAGCGCGTCTGAATTTTCTTTTATTTAAGAGGAATTTTTGTAAGAATGACGAAAAAAATATAATCTGTCAATTTCCACAAACCGAAGTTATCGAAATTTTGCTTTTTTTGCCGAAGTGTCCCGCCTCCAAATAAAGGGCTTATATTTAGTGGAGAGCCTGAACAATAACCGGTAATCACCGATTAATACAGAAAGTTAATATCAACTCTGTATCTGAATACAACTTTTAATGTCGTGTTAACCGTAACTTAATCTGCAATTTTAGAAATGGGATCAATGACCAAACTTGGTTTATAAAATAACCGGTTTTCGAGACCTAGTCTTCAATCATATTACTGACGTAATGTGTAATCGTTTTTCACTTTTTTCGAGATACCTGCCAATTAGGCAGTTCATCTGTTCTTTAAGAGGAATCCGGATCAACATAGAGAATGCAACACTACTTTCCCTTATCGCATATCATTAGTATTTGTCGCTCCAGCTCTGTCCCATATTACCAAATATGGATGCAAACCTATTTGTGCAAGTCTACTTTCTACAGTTTAAAAAATGGAGAGTTATTTTTATTGTCTTTTCTTTTCTCTTTATTTTCTTTGAAACATAACCATCGCCTATGCCCTATAGACACTATGTTAATGATGCATTGCCATCAATCTGATGGGCTTAAAATGGCACATGCAATATTTTTACCTACCTACACTGCTATAATATTACCAGCTACCTTACGATCGTATCTTATAAAAACCAGCTATAATGGTGGCTCGCTTAACTTCTCAGACTAGCCTTGCTTGGATGAGCATCGGTTTCGCTAGGCCCTCACAGCCCGGCCACAGCTACTTGCGGCGCGAACGGCGACGCAAATTGCGGTCGTGTGATTGCGGTGTGACGAGAGACGGGCGACGAAAAGAAATGTAGGAAACTGTATTGAAGTATGCGGTAAAACGAATTACGGCGCGATTTTTGGCGCGGAAAGAACCGTGCGACGCGGGTCCGTGACGCGCGGTATGACGAACGAATAAGACAAAATAAATGCAGTAGCTAGTTCTTACGCAGTATTGTATACTCTTTGTAGCTAGTATCGAGATGGCCACTGACGCTCAGAGCGGCGCGACCTGCGAACTCAGAGAACGCATTATATCGCGTGACCAAATCTTTATTTAACGAGTGGAGTTTGAAATTAATCATGGATATTGAACAATTTATTAGGGAAATGTTCAGCAAACCTACTATACAGATGTCAAAATATCATCAGTTTCTAGTATCTAGTCCCTGTATTCTAAATAAGAGTGTGGAATTCGCCACATTTTCTCCTCTTTTTTGAATGCACTCCTAACCTAATAAGTACTCGTATACATCTTGAGCCAAGAATGCACTTAATTCATCGCAATAACGTGCTACCTTAGTGCTATTTTAAAAATTCTTAATGCATCCACCGCTGATTCCGGTCGCAACTAGTCGAGCTATAACAAACCCAGAAAATCGCGCGACTCACCGCACCACAAACCACTGCGCTAGCTGTGCAGCTGCAGGTAGCTGTGGTCAGACCGTTAGATTCCATACATTTAATAAATATAACAACTACAAACATAAGTACACATTCGCTGTTGCAAGTATAAGCGGCTTCGCGACATCTCCACCGCAGAAAACGATCATGCTAAGCCGATTCGTGATACGAGTATCATGTCTAATATCCTCTCTGCGTAATATTTCTACAAAATATACGCTCATTCGACGGCTCTTCTATTAAAATAAAGTATGAAGGAGCTCTTATTTCCCCAAACGATAAGTCGCTGAATTGAACTTTTATTGCTGTTGCTAAGCGATGTCGTGATTTCTTCGCTGAATATATTTTCCTCAAACCTTTATAGTAAAAAACGAGAATGTAAAGCCGCTCTTATTGTCCCAAACGAAAAGTCGCTGACTTTAACTTTTGATACTGTAGCTGGTTGTTTTGGCAAACGTTCAGTTTCTATAAACTACTAAGGCTAGTTTTCATTGGCAAAAACACTACAAGATTATCATTTTAGAAGTTTTACTTCACCGAATATTTTATATTATAGTTAATTTTTATTATCGACCGATATTAATATTACTATATCTTTGATTCAAGCAGTCTATAGTTAAGTGTGTCAGACTACACTTTCGAAACCACTGAGTAAATGGATACGCCTTTCAAGACAATTTCTCAATTTGTTAGTGTAGCTTGCAACTACATACAGAAATGCGGAGTTAATGAAGAGAGACTAATGAAGTAAAATAATTTCAAAGGTAATTTTTGAACCTTGCCATCTCATTTGGTACGATAAAACAGTACAACATGGTTTTTTTTCTATTTTTCACAATTTAATATAACCTGCAAATATATGAAATTTTTAACAGTGAAAGGAGCGTTTGCTCATATGTGTGGTGACACATTTCCTCCCCAATGGCGTGTCTATTAGTATTCATGAGGTCTGTGATCGTAACCAAGACACATAATATACTCAAACAAATAATTACATCCCACTACTAGTGTTCAAATATGGATGGTAAGATATTGATCTTTGATCAAAATGGAATGTCGCCTTGATCCTTAGTGAAAATGTCGTTTATATTTTACACTTGAATGATTGTCACTAGAATTTTTGAAGAGGAAGACCGTTTTGATGCTAATCAAAACACAATTTTATTTATCTAGATTAACCAAACACTAATAATATCATAAGGTAGCAAATAAGCAGATGGGTCTCCTGATGGAAAGAGTCAACCATCACCTACAGACACCAAAGATGTTAATGGTACGTTGCTATCTTGTGGCGAGGTCTAATGCCATATGCATAAGTTTACCGGCTACCTTACCGTCCAAACCGGAACACGACAGTGACAAGCACTGACGCTATTTTGGCACGAGTAGGTAAGGCGGTGGTACCAGACCCTGGCGAGATAATGCAGAACTCTACCACCTAGGCGCCACAATGGTACTGACTCGCATAGCCAATCGATCGCCTTTTACGACCTGCCTGGCAGAACGGCAATTGGCCTACTCTTCAAAGGAGCCCGGGATAAACACGGGGAAACTAATATTTCGAGATCTGACGTGAAGTGAATATCTGTAACTAATGTTCTATTATAATCGTCAGTAACTACTCAGTTATTCGAATAGGATTGAAAAAAGTTCGTGAGCCTTCCCAGGGATGGAAACGTATCATTAACATCTTTAATGTCTATAGGCGATGATTGTTTCTATCCACGAAGAGAGCTATCCGCTTGTTTGCTACCTTATGATATAAAAAAGTAACCGACTGTATTAAAGAGAAGTAGACAATCTTTAACAAGCAAATGTCAGCGATGCAACGCAATTTGGTAAAGACGTTTACTAATTTCCGTATTTTGGGGGGTCAGGGATGTGATATGTTATTTCCAAGACATTGAAGTATCTAGCCATACACCAAGAACTGGACACTGAGAATTTTAAACAGAACTGTACTCATTTCTGTAATAAAATAATGTATCCTGAGGAGTTTTTAAGAAAGATTAAATTTTAGGCTAAGCCATTTATATATATAAGCTCTAACAGACCCCGATACTCTACTGTATTACAATCTCTCCCGCATCAATTAGAGTTTATTGATTGTACGCAAATGTTCGCTACCGCAAACTATTTTGGGACTAATGAATGTATATTTACTGATATACAAAGTCTTACGCTGTATGTCTTTCGGATTAGGCAGAGAGAATCGAGTACCATATATTACAATTCAGATACAAATACTCCCAGAAAAATATGGAAATTTGAAAAACTTTAAAATAAACAACAGAAATATCGTTCAATATTTTTCTTTGTTGTTTTTAAATAATATGGAAATTTGTTACACATCGTTGAATTTTCTTCACAATTATACATTTTTTATGCATAAACTATGCATAAAATCTGTTAGACTTTTCGTAAAAATCAGCCACGTGCGAGTTGGACTCACGCACGAAGAACCTTAAAAACAGCAAAGAAAAACATCGACACGCGGGATTTGAACCTGCGACCATTTCCTTAAAGCCGGGACGCTCTTCCGCTGAGCTTTAGGGAAATGGTCGCAGGTTCAAATCCCGCGTGTTGATGTTTTTCTTTGCTGTTTTTAAGGTTTTTCCAGATTCCCAAGCACGGGGTGAGTGCTATAACACAAAAATAATTAGAAATACGAAAGTACTGATCAAAATTATAAATGTGAATTTCATCTGTAACGATGAACGCATTTAACTAGTTATACGTATGTATAGCTAGCGATCAGTACAATCGACGTAATCGATCATATAGCAAAGAAGAATTTCGCCGCCTCGAGCCTGTCGACACTAGCTCAGCGGAAGAGCGTCCCGGCTTTAGGGAAATGGTCGCAGGTTGAAATCCCGCGTGTTGATGTTTTTCTTTGCTGTTTTTAAGGTTTTTCCAGATTCCCAAGAACGGGGTGAGTGCTATAACACAAAAATAATCACGCACGAAGGTTTCCGTACGATCTATAAAGAACAGCAAAAATTACGTGTTTTTTAATAGAGCCCCTCTGAAATATTTAATTTATTCTTCTTTTAATATTTGTTGTTATAGCGGAAACAGAAATACATTATCCTATGCAAATTTCAAATGCCTAGATATCACGATTCATGAGATACAGCCTGGTGATAGACAAACGGACAGATGGACGGATCGCTATCCGTTTTAGTAATAGGGTCTTAGTAATCCTCAGTATTGGTCCGGCCTCCTTTGAAGACTATGCCAACAGTTCTGCCAGGCAGGTCATAAGAGGCGACTGAATAGCTATACGCGTCACTACCATCGTGACTATTTGGTATTGATCTCGGCAACGTCTCGCTGCTGTCCTGTTACGGTTTGTCATTGTCATTGTCGTGTTACGGTTCGCAAGGTAACCGTAACCGGTAACCGGTAAACTTATACGAGTGGCGTTAATACCTGACCACACGGATAGCAACGCACCATTAACATCTTTGGTTTCTACAGTCTATGGTTGTCTCTTTTCATCAGGAGACCCATCTGCTTTTATTGCTATCTTATGATATAAAAAAATGCTCTGCTGACCATATCATGGTATAATATGATAGCACTTTTGATTACTTTTAATAACTTGTAACACCCATATTCTTGCAGATAAATAATTTTCATTTCATAATAGAATAATATGCTATAAATTACTATCTCATGATATAAAAAAATCCATCCGTTTCAACGTAAAAAATAACAAACAGGCAGACATAGCTACTAGGCACGGCACATTTCACACATCACTGGTTATATCACTCGTTATAAAATAATTCACGTGTCACACCAGTTATATGCATCGAAACCGTCCGTTATGTATAATGCGAGCGTGATTTAATTTCACGCGGGCGAAGCTACTACTTAAGCTTATGATTTGCAGGAATCCATCGTGTGGAAGAGACAAAGCAACAATATTTGAGCAACACCGTGCCACCAGCTAGAAGAGAGAATATGTTAATGTTACTTTACTAATCACTTATAAATAGTAATCACTGCGCAGCGATAAGCACGGCAAACATACGGCATAAATTAATGCACCCACTGTGACAATAATCGTCACTAATAAAATATAACGGCACCCATGATATAACAGTGTCAAAAAACAAATAATTTCACGGCTTGATAGTGAAATAAAAGTAGCTATATTTCCTATCGCTAGTAGCTACGCATTTATAATAGCAGTGTAATTTATAATAGCAGTATTATCTTACACTTCGTAGATGCTTATTTGACACTTTGCTAGATTTATTTCGTGTTGTTTAAGATTGGATGTAAAACTAAATGTACTATTCAATTACGGAATCACTGAACCGATTAATAGACTTTGGTTTCTGATTTCTGTTAAAGGCATCCGAATGCTGAATTTACATTTGTCTTTTAACTAGCGACTCGTTTCGGCTTCGTATGGGTTAATGTTATGCTGCAAAAATCTTTGAAATTCTTGATTTTTCCCCTCTATATTATGCATATATTATCCACGAAGCTGTATTATATCTGGAGGCAACACTTCTAATACCTACTTGAAACCATATTTTAAATACTGCTGTCATCTTCCGAGGTCTTACCCTCTCTTTCTAACAAAGCTGTATAAAAAGAGATGGGGAGACCTCATAGACAGATATATAACGTAAATATTTGTTTCAAGTGCTAGCTCCACCTATACCTAATACTATATGGTATTACTTATCTATATATATTTAAAAATCAATTACTGTTCGTTAGTCTCGCTAAAACTCGGGAACGGCTGAACATATTTGGCTAATTTTGGTTTTGAATTAATTGTTGAAGTCCAGGGAAGGTTTCAAAGGTGAAAAAATATAGAAAAAAAAATAAGAGTAGCTAAAAAGGTAGAACAACGTTTTCCGGGTCAGCTAGTAATACGCGAAAGAAAAACTTTAGATCCCTTTTTAAGACAATTGCGCTAACAGTGGAGTATGAAATTTGGTTAAAGTTTACATTGCGGAGGAGTGCAGAAACTTAAAACTTTTAAATAAAAAGCATTAGAAATACATTAAATTAATCAAAATAAACATTACACACACTATATTCCTGTGACATACCTACATGATATTTACACACATGTATATTATTTGACAACCGATTAGCCGTAAAGAATACGGCTAGTCGGTTGTCAAACTTAAAAAGAGACCTTGTTATTTAGTCTATGATCGAATTTCGGCCACTGGCGATCGCTAGTTCATATAAATCTTCCTCTTGAATCACTCTGTCTATTGATGAAATGAACATGAAAAAACGCTAAGCGTAAACTACCGTTCAGTGTTATGTCAGTGGTTACGTAATTTATTTATCTTTCTTATCTTGAAATAAGGAAATTCAAAATTTAGTTTGTTAAATTAATCAACCGGTTTAAAGTTTTAAGCATCTTCAGGATGAGTAATACTTTAACTGATAGTTTATTTTGTAATATATAAACAAAATCAAACATTATTTTAAACTGGATTAGCTTAAATATCAGTAATCTGTATTTTTTTTATATTGTTAGACAGCAAACAAGCAGATGGGTCTTCTGATGGAAAGAGTCAACCATCGCCTATAGACACCAAAGGTGTTAATGGTGCGTTGCTATCTTGTAGCAAGGTTTCATGCCACATGCATAAATTTACCGGCTACCTTACTCTCCAAACCGGAACACGACAGTGACAAGCACTGACACTATTGCCGCAGGAATAGATAAAGCGGTCGTACCAGACCCGGGCGAGATAACGCAGAACTGCCACGCCGCCGTCACGTAATAGCATCTTACACATTCGATATTTTTCAAACTTGTTCGCGGTTGGTCATAAATAAAAGAAAATGTTAATATTATGACAGAAGAAAAAATAATTACTTGTTTTAAAAGTAAGAAAAATTATACAAGTTTAAGGAGTTCCATGACTTACTAAGTAGTTGACGCTATTGCGGCAGGAATAGGTAAGACGATGGTACCAGTCCCGGGCGAGGCAATGCAGAACTCTACCACCTAATAGCCACGATGGTAGTGACTCGTAAAGCCAATCGGTCGCCTTTTACGACCTGCCTGGTAGAACAGCAGTTGGCCTATCCTTCAAAGGAGCCCGGGACCAACACGGAGAAAATTGTATATATAGTATATAGTTATAGTGTACTGTATTGGCAGCTGAAAAGTTTTTCAGCAAATATATGGTAATTTTTCAGTTTATAATATATTTCTTCTTTTGTTTAACTCATTGATATAAAATACCCAAGATACACAGTTCCGAACAAAACTGACACTCAAAACTGTCGCTAATTCAGTTTAAAAAGTTTATAGTTATGGCACAAACGTGTTTTTGCATATTCAACCGTAAACGCAAGATTTAAAGTCATTTTTAAAAAACAATGTACAAAAAGCAATAAAATTTTTGACTTAAGTTAGCCGGTAGGACAAGGCATATGTGGGGTCGAATATAAATATTTTTATGCATTGAGGCAGTATTTTAAGGGTTTGTAAAATTTACATTAAAAAAAAATTTGTCGAAAATCTGTTTTTGCGTAGAACATTTATATATCAATAAAACAAATAATGACCATTAAAATAATTTATTTATATTTCAAACGTTATAGATAGGTTATTGGTTCTATTACACAGAACCTACACATATAGGCAAACTGTGGGTTTATAGCCATGTAGTATTTGACGCTTGATATTGATACATTTAGTTTGCATAGTCTAATAGATTTAGAATATACTGAAATAGGAAATTTACTGCAATGGTGACTATGACTACGTTATAAAGTTCATCGATTCTTACATGATAACAGACACGATTTTTTTTCAGACTTATTATGTAATGTATCGACAACATAGTAAGGAAAAGCATTAATTTCCTAGAAATAAGTTTAGCTTTTCGTAGAATTCTCGTTTTGAATTAGATTTCAGTTTTTATGTTTTTTTTTTTGCAGTATTATGTAAACGAACATTTCTTTAGTTATAGTATCTGCAGACGTACGAGCGAATACTGCCCATGGACATTTGAAACACAATAGGTTAGGTGCTAATGCGATGTCGGCCTCTGAAAATTTTATTGACCCTCGTATAAAAAATTCCAATAAAACAATTTAGAGCTAAAAAATTGTGTTCAATGTTATTTGGAAGATCAAACTCGTTGATCATTTTGAAAAAATATACATCTTTTCAAGTACTGAATAACTAAGTATCATTTAAAAAAAACTTGGGATTTTTGAACTTTTTTAATTCAATAGTCTATGCTTAGGCATAGTTTTTTTCTTTGAGGTTAAAATACTTAAATCTAGCGGGAAGTTTCAGGTGGCCTGTAGGGTCAACCAGCTCACAGACTTTTTTAATATAGTTACATTAGTTGGTTACATAGGTGTAGCCGGTAAACTTATGCAAGTGGCATTAGACCTCGCCACAAGATAGCAACGCACCATTAACATCTTTGGTGTCTATAGGCGATGGTTGACTCTTTCCATCAGGAGACCCATCTGCTTGTTTGCTATCTTATGATATAAAAAAACAGAAATCCTAATAGATACGTATATTTAGTTTAGAGTATAGTTTAGTACATATAATATTATTGCCAAAGGTAATTTTAGATTATATATATGCTTATAGTCTATGCTTAGGCATAGTTTTTTTCTTTGAGGTTAAAATACTTAAATTTAGCGGGAAGTTTCAGGTGGCCTGTAGGATCAACCAGCTCACAGATTTTTTAATATAGTTACAGTAGTTGGTTACATATATGTGTTACATGCACAGAAATCCTAATGGATACGTATATTTAGTTTGGAGTATAGTTTAGTACATATAATATTATTGCCAAAGATAATTTTAGATTAGATATTTCCTGTTAATTATAAATTTCTTTTATAATTACGTTAGTTTTTTCGATAGGTGTGTTACTAATAGGTATTTTTAGTTTGAAATATAGTTAGTTATGATATTAGGTATAGAAAATTTAGAAGTTATAGGAAGTTCAGGTCTTACGTTTTTTACTTACATTTTAATAACAAAAATGTCGTGTATAGTCAAAGTCAAAGTCAAAGTCAAAACATTTTTATTCAAATTATCCTTTACAGGCACTTTTGACGAGTCAACATTTTTTGAGTTACTACCGGATCGGAAACGCGGCCACACACTGAGAAGATCCGGCGGAAGAAACTCAGCGGGCTTGTCTTTTTTTGTGCATGTACATTTTTTTAAACAATGTTATTACAATTACAATTACAATGTATTTATGAATAATATATTATAATTATTATGAGACTGCTATGAGGAGCAATTAATCCCATGCCTTATTATCATCCAAATATTCAGATATTTTATAGTAACCTTTTTTACAAAGTTTCGATTTGATACATTTTTTAAATTTGTGTATTGGTAGATCTTTAATAGCATTTGGAAGTTTATTGTAAAAGCGTATAGATTGCCCCATAAAAGAGTTACTTATTCTGTGGAGACGTGATACATGCAGAGCAAGATTGTTTTTGTTCCTTGTGTTTACATTATGTACATCACTATTTTTCTTAAATGAAGAAATATTTTTACGAATATACATCAAGTTTTCAAATATAAACTGTGATGGTACGGTTAAAATATTAATTTCTTTAAATTTTTCTTTTAGGGAAACTCGTGGACTGAGATTGTAAATAGCTCTTACAGCTCTTTTTTGTAAAACAAAGATTGTATTTATATCAGTGGAATTTCCCCATAGTAGAATCCCATAAGACATAATACTATGAAAATAACTAAAATACACAATTTTCGCAGTGTCTACATCACTAATCTGTCTCATTTTTTTAACTGCAAATGCCGCTGAACTCAGTTTACTCGTTAATTTGTCGATATGTGGTCCCCACTGTAGTTTTTTATCTATCGTAATCCCTAAAAAGACAGTAGAGTCCACAAGATCCAATTTGTCCCCGTTAAGTTGTACATTGGTATCTATATGCCTTACATTAGGCGTTGAGAATCTAATACACTTGGTTTTATTTCCATTTAATAGGAGGTTGTTAACATTGAACCATTGTACAACTTTTGAAATCGCAATGTTCACTTCGTCATACTTACCAACTCGTCTTTTCACTTTAAATAAAAGTGAAGTGTCATCCGCAAACAGTACGATTCCATGCCTATCGCCAACAAAGAAGGGCAAGTCATTTATATATATCAAAAACAAAAACGGACCAAGAATGGATCCTTGTGGAACACCCATGGTGACAGTGGCACCGTTTGATCTTATTCCATTGATATCGACCCTCTGAGTTCTTCCATTCAAATACGAAGTCAGAAGATCGAGGGCCTTACCTCTAATGCCATAGTAGTGTAATTTCCTGATTAAAGTATTATGATGAACACAGTCAAATGCCTTAGATAAATCACAAAATACTCCAATTGCATCATGTGATTCCTCCCAGGCTTCATAGATTTTTTTCAATAATTCCACACCAGCATCTACGGTTGAGCGACCCTTTGTAAATCCAAATTGTTTAGGATGAAACAGTTCAAATTTGTTAAAATGTTTTAACATTTGATTAAGAATTATTTTTTCAAATATTTTACTCAGGGAAGGCAGAACCGAGATAGGCCGAAAGTTAGTGGGATCTGATTTACAGCCAGACTTAAATATTGGAATTACTCTTGAGAGTTTCATTAAATCAGGAAAAACACCATTTGTTATACAGCAGTTAAATATTACAGCTAAGTATGGTGCAATGATATTTATTACTGAGGCAATGATTTTAAGGGAATGGCCCCATAAATCTGCAGTTTTTTTAATTTCTAGTGTTTTGAAAGCATTTAATATATCTTTAGAATCAATAAAAGAAAATTCAAAATTTGATTCACACTTGTTGACACATTGCTTCAATAATAATTCCGCGGTACTGGCTGAAGAGCTTAGACTTTGCGTTGTTCTGATGGCCACATTAGAGAAGAATTTTTCAAATTCCTTAGCTACCTCCAAATATCCCGTAACATTGACTCCTTCTACATTTAATTGGTATTCTTCATCAAAAATACTAGTCTTGCCAATTTCACAATTTATGATGTTCCATGTTGCCTTTATTTTGTTAGAAGAGTGTTTTATCATATTTTTTATGTGTATTGACTTGGCAGCATTGCAAGCTCTTTTAAAAATCTTTGAATAATTTTTGACATACTCTTTGAATTCAGTACTATGATTAAAAGATTTTTCATAATATAAATCAAATAACCGATTCCTCCTTTTAAAAATTCCTGCAGTTGCCCACTCACTAAAACCTCTGCGTTTACTTACAGATATAGATTTTGGTGTAAATATTTGCCTATATTCTGTATCTATCAAATTAAAGAATGTATCATATAAATTATTTGGATTTTCTTGAAAGGGCATCTCAGGCAATTTTGCAGCTAAATTTTTTTTAAAACGTTCTAATCGACTACTATTTATAGGAACAAAAACAATTTCTTTTCTCTGAAGTTTATTTGGTACTCTCAAAAATTGAACTGATTGCCCAGTATGGTCTGAATCTAATGTATTTATAATTGAGCTATTTGTAGGTGTTATATTTGAAAATATGTTATCTATACAAGTAGCACTAGAGGCAGTTACTCTAGTTGGTTCATAGAAAATTTTGTGTAAATTATAAGATTTGAATAGATTTATAAACTTATGTGATAAAGAAGATTGTTCTAAAATATTAATGTTAAAATCTCCACAGATAACAATGTTCATCTTTGAATTTGAGGCTTTATACATAACCTCCTCCATTTTGTTAGAAAACTCCTCAAAAGCTGCACAAGGAGGCTTATATACACTTATTACAATAAATTGCTCGAACTCAATACAAGCAATCTCGATGACTCGTTCAACAGAAAGGCTCACAATATCTTTACGTTCTTTAAATTTAATTAGTTTGTTAACAATAATTAAAGAGCCACCATGTATCATCTTACTTCTGCTAAACGAGCTGCCAACTATGTGATTATTGAAGCTGAACATGATCTGATGACTTTTAAGCCAGTGTTCTGTTATACAAAGAATGTCCACGTTATTACAGTTCATGAACAACTCCAATTCCAAATCTTTACCCATCAGCCCTTGAATATTTTGGTGAACCAGGTTTAACCGACAGTTTAATTCTTTTTTATTATTAGCTGATGGTACATTTTCTTTACATTTGCCTTTATAACATACATATTGTGTATCAATGGCAATTTCGCTTACACTGAAATTTAAATGTCTATTAGTACCAAATAATGCATTGCAAGAGGTTGACTCCATTGTCTTAATTACTAATTTAAATTATGTGGAACATGTTCCACGCTCAAAGGAATGCTACTTAAATTACGTAGCTGCTCAATAGAAGCAGCTGTGTTAGCCAAGCATTTGGCTTTATTAGAAATATAAAAATATAGCGAAATTGCTATTTGTCTTTTATAGTAATTAGAAAGATAAAATTTATCTTTAGTTAAAAAGTATTTAATTTTAATAAATGAATTACAATCTATGAATTGAAATTTATCGTCATACAATGACATTGTTTGTAATCTAATATTGCACTTATATCTAATATTATTTTCAGTCTGTGGCAAACTGTTGCTATATGGTAATGCAAATAGAAATATCTTTTCAACATTTAACATAGATAATTGTTTAAAATACTTTTTTACAATGTTTATATTGGCATTCCCTCTTCTCCCAGTACATAATATTAGTATAGTATTTTTGCTATAATTATTAGAAACAATTTTTTCAACAATATAAGAAAAGCTAGCATTTGGTATACAAAAGTTTGTTATAGGATAACCAAATGTTTCAGATAATATTTGTCCCATGTTTTTACCAATCTCATCACAATACATAATAATCCTTTTATTTTCCAAATTGTGGTGATCTTTTATAGGTGAAGTAGCAGTACTGAAACTGACAGACAAACCCTCAGACTGAACTTGTGGCAAAGTTATGCAATTCAAAGATGGTGGTAAATGGTCTTGTGCAGTGGGTGACTTATGATGTAAATAATTATTGAACAAAGAGTTGCATCTCTCTTCATTATACTTACAAAGATCTACCAAACTATTCATAGCCAATATATGTTCTTTTATTTCCTTTTGTGCTTATTCATATTTTATTGTAATATTCTGTAGAGAATTTTGTAAACTATTAATTTCAGTCTGTAAGTATAGTATGTCTGTTTCATACTTATTTAAAATACCTTTAGTTTTAATTAGGTTTTCTCTGCATAGTTTATATTTTTTTAAGATCAATTTATTCTTATGAATATTCTTTTGTGTTTTTCTTATTGTTTTATTTAATTTTATATATTTTATAAGTTTATTTTTACTAGAAAAGATTTTAGTATTTGTGTTCTTTATTGAATTGTTGTCATCGGTTAGATCAATTGTAACTATTGGGATAGAATTATGGGATTGAATGGATTTTTGAATAGAAGAAGAAGTGGCTGAATTTGAGCAAGTGTTTTGCATTACTTCATCATACAGCAATTGGGTATGCGCTAGTCTGTTGTTCCAACTATCACACTCCATTTTATCAATTGTCTGCTGTGCCACACTAAGTCTTCGCTCTAATTCGGTATTACGCCTTAGTGTGGTATCAAATTCACTGCTGCACTGATCAAATGTGTTTACTATATGGTGCAGCCTGTCACGTTCTTCACAGACACTAATATACTGAGCATGTAATTCAGCCATTTCCCCTTTTAATTTCTTATTATTATCAAGTACTGTTAAGACTTCTCTTTCACTATCCTCGTGTTCTTTTTCTAACTTTTGACATAAGTCTTTATATTTTTTCAATTCTTGTAAAGTAAGATGTAGCTTATTTTCCTCTTGGCGAGCTAAAGCCTTACGAGTCATCATGTTTCTGTTTTAATTGATATATGAATAACAGTATACGAGTGTACTCAAATGACTGAAATTATATGTATGCTTATATATTTAAGTATGTGTAATGATAATAAATAAACCTATATTACAAGACTAAAAGTGTGGTATTGAAATATTTCCCAGACTATATGTAACTATGTTAGCAGGCACAGATTCTCCGTTTTGTTTGGTTATTCACACAAGCAAAAGGAAAAAAACAATAGGGGTGCACAGCTAACAAGTACTGTAAAGCATCTAAATATTCTGTTTGTATATTACTAGTGTGATGGTAGTGGTCCCAATCATCCGTTCTGTTTATCCAAAAACAAACAAAAGGAGAACGAGTTCACCACCAGTTGTTTTAAATGTGAAATGTGTTATAAATATAAAATGTATCGTAAAACAGAAACTTACGGCACTAACAAGGAAAATAATCCATAATCCAAAATTAGAAATTCAAAAATTATTTCGTTGCAACTTGCAAGTTTGACAGCTACACAATAGTTTAATTTACTTTTAAATTTGTTGTAATACTCTTCAAGAACACGAGGTAAACACTTATTTTTCGTAGCTAGGGTTAAATAAATAATTAGAAACTGGCAAATTAGGACAAATTGAATCTAAAACACATAAATATTAATTAAATTACTGGGAGAGAATTTCTTTTAAACTATACACCAGTGTTGCCACAGCTCTATAAATAATTAAGATGAATATGTAAATATTATTTTTAACGTACTAGCGGCCCACCCGGCAATGTAGAGATTTTTAATAAAATAAAGAAAGGTTAAATAAGTTCTAAAGTAAATATGCGCGAGCAAAGCCGCGGGTAACAGCTAGTATGCAACTAAAACAATCCATACATATAAACAGTCACTTAAAATTTATACGAGACTAGCTGCAGATCTCTGCATTAGGATAAAAATATTCTATGTGCTATTTATTCCAGGTCATCTTATATCCGAGTCCAAATCCAAATTGGTACAGCCATTTTTTACGTGATTGATTATCAAACATCCAAACATACAAACTTTAACATTTATAATATGTATAGTATAAGATATCCGCAATCAAAAACAACATTTTATTAAAAATAAATTATTAAATCAAAAAATTAACATTCTTATCAACAACAAGTGTAAACAGAACAAAATTCGATGCTACTTATGATTTCCTATTGTTATATTAAAAGTTTCGTAATATATCTCCAAAGTTCATCGTAAGAATCACAATTATATATTGTTGTTATTTTATATTCGTACAAATAGAATAAAAAGTATCACCTAACTTGGTCCTCAAAATAAATAATCAATATAATCAAACATTTTAAAATCGTCGAATTGATGTCCTCTTCTCTTTTGGCAGTTGGTTAACAACTATAAAAGGTATTCAAAATTATTAATGAAAAAAATTAATCTTATTAAAAAAATTTAACTTATTAATGAAAAAAATCGACTCCACTAATAATAACAGGATCAATTTGTATTATTCGGCTAAATTAAAAGGAGGTTGTAATGCACTGTCCTTTTACTGAAAAAGTGACCATTGAAATTTTGTCGTATTATATTTGGAGCGTCAAGTACATTCTTAAGACAAATAAAATGAAAATCATACATTACACCCTATATTTAGTAATATAAACGACAAAAATAAATCGATAAACTCTTATACTTACCGAAAATACAATATCTTACATTTTTTTAACGTTCATGATGTTGTATTTTACAAATTATCAGAGAACAATTCTGTATTTTAGACGCGCGGGCAGTGACGTGGCGACGGGCTTCTATTTGAAGTGAGTGCACAATTTTAAATTGTGCACTCATTCTTAGAGGACGTTTTTTAGACACTGATTGTGTATCTTGGGTTTTTATATATCAATGGTTTAACTGTAAATATGTGTAAAATCATGTCAGAATATTTATAATCAAATGAAGTCAAACCAATATAAAAATAAATCATTATTTTAAATTTTTACACTTATAATGTATTTAAAAAAATTAAGTAATAATTACGACGGAGTTTTACCAAATGCCGACGATGAAGAATATAAATTATAAAAATAAAACTAATCCTGTTTAACAAATATAAAAATATAACTAACGTAAAATAACTGTCATTGATTAAAACTTCTTACATTATTACATTCAAAGGGATCATAAATTAATTGACGACTGTAAAGCCGGTGCCAGACATAGTTTCAAACATTTAAACACTTGTTTGATTGTTATGTGTAGCACGGGACTTGAAAATGTGTTCAAAGTTTGAACAACCAAAGTGCCGTGCCACACATAGCAATCAAACAAGTGTTCAAATGTTTGAAGCTATGTCTGACGCCGGCTTTAGTTGTACTTCATTTCAACTTTATTTTAACACTACTTTACAATGTTAACGTACAAGTGCATAAAAAATTGTGACCAACAGTAATGGAATTTTACTGATAAACGACGCGTTCTGGCTTGGAAGGTAAGATTAACGGTAACCTTATGCATGTCGTATTAAGACCCCGCCACAAGAATAGCAACGTACCATTAAAATCGTTGGTGTCTATAGGCATTGATTTTTCTTTAAATCAGGAGAAAAAAATTGTTTATTTTCTTTTTTTAAGGAGATACAAAGATTATCTCGTTTATACAGCCTTCTGTTTTATAAGTTTCAACTATAGTAATAATATTCAATTTTTGTTGCATTTTGTACAATAGTTCGTTCAATATTTTGCATTTTTTTTTGTATCATAAAGTAGTAAACAAGCAGATGGGTCTCCTCATTGAAACAGTCAACCATCGTCTATAGACACCAAAGGTATTAATGGTGCGTTGCTATCTTGTGGCGAGGTCTAATGCCACATGCATGGGCGTACCCAGATTTTGGGCCAGGGGGGCAACCGTAACATTTTAAGGCTATATTTTTATCTTATTATCACCCGAGAATCGAATCCGGGACATCATACAATTGACACCGACACCGGACCACTAGACCTTAGGAGAGTTTTTTAAAACGGAAACTCCAAACCAGAACACGACAATGACAAGCATTTACGCTATTGCGGCAAGAATAAGTAAGACAGTGGTACCAGACTCGGGCGAGATGTTGCAAAACTCTACCACCTAGTAGTCATGATGGTAGTGACAGGTATAGCCAATCGTTCGCTTCTTACGACCTACCTGGTAGAACGGCAGTAGGTCTATTTTTCAAAGGAGCCCGTACATACAGACAAAATACAAAAAAAATATATAATAAAAATATTATATCTAGCACAGTTAAGAAGTAAAATGTAACAGACTCTCCGTAACATATGACACCAAAAATATACGCTAATTTTGTGTTAAAAAGATGAATCTCATTACGTATATAAAGTAAACACACCATCCATCAATATGTCATCGCAAACACGCATCGAACGTGCGAAGTGCGAGCACCGGATGTGACCCCCATTCGTGACACAGTAATTTTCGCCTACCGAATTAATATCCTCGTAGCTCTCGTAGCGTCGTAGTCAACACTCGTAGACATGCAATTTTCTGATTTTTAAATGAGAATTTATGATGGAAATTTACTTTTACTGTTACCACGTAAAAACTTAATCAAATGAATTTTATATTTTATGTGTAAGTTTGTTCTCAATACTACTATGTAATTCTGATGCGTCTATCTTTATATTTAAATGTTTTTGCCAAAATTATGATGTTACATACAAGTAATATTCGAGCATAGCACACATAGACACCTCTCACGGACGCGATTTTTTTTCATTAATAAATATTCGTTTTATAACTTATCTCTTACATCTATACAAAATAAGGTATCGTCAATATCAAAATTCAAAATGAATTCACCAAATAAGATAATTATTAGCAATTGCAAAAATTAGCAACTGAAATTAAAAAACATCTTGGTTTTCACAAAAGCAAAATGTTTTTTAAAGACCTTTCTAACGATATCCCACACCATGAGGTACATGAGGAACTTACGTCTCTAGGTACCTGCAGAGAAGGTACCGTTATTTTTTTTAATATTTTCTTTTACTTGCTTTTCGGTGTAACTAATATTTATGCCAAACAACAACTTTCTATTACTAAGAAACCCTGAGCTAAAATGTGGACAGAAGGACGAATGGGCGATCATAGCGAAAATTTAAGGTTTCCTAACAGATTATGGAACCCTGAAAATTAAATATCTACAGAAATATCTATAGAAGTAGTATAAAAATATATTTTATTTGCAGTATAATTTAAATCAAGAAGTGTTTGAATAAGTACTTTTCTTTTCCTCATTAATTCGCAATGACCTGATTAATTTAAGCTTTACAGCCGTTAAACGTTTGCCTATATTACGTAAAAAGTCACGACCTCAAAGTTTATTACTGAAAAATGAATAAATCGTACATACGATTGACCCAAAAGCAGTACTACAAAAACAACTAACGTATACCCGTATTTCTTTTTCCACAGAATTCAATGAGAAATGTGACTGAAAGGGTCTTTGTAAGTGCAGTCACAAATAGAACTTTGCAAAACATTCAATATACGGTTTGTTTAGAAGTGTGTTTTAAACTACTGATATTATTTCACATACTGTGTGGTTTTGCTATCGATCCATTGGTCCCATATTGAAATTTAAAATAGCTAGTTAACTAAAGTTGGTTTACCGTATGATATGTAGCCCTCCTGGTCGTAAAAAATAACTGCCGCCTACAAATATCAAGATTATAATACACATAACACACATATAGATACACAATAATAAGACATTTAACATATAATTACATTTGCTTCGGATTCAATTCCCGACGAAGACAAGCATTTGTGTGATGAGCACAAATGTTTGTATTCTGGGTTTGGGGGTTTATTATTTAATAAACACCCAAACCCAGATCCGTTCGATTGAAATTATCTGTTGGATTGAAATAATTTTTTTTCTCTTTGTGTAATGATCTTAATAATGGTTATATATATATATATATATATATATATATATATATATATATATATATATATATATATAACCATTAATAAGTTCTAGTATTTATATATGTATTTCTATGTATTACGGCCTAAACCTAAATAGTATGCTGTCTCTTGTAGCCTTAAATGATAAGAATGTGACAGCATGTCGCTTAAGACTGTCTTAAGCTAAGACAGGTTTAATGCAGTATCGTTACTAACACCCATAACACAAGCAAATAGTTTGCTTACTTTGGGGTTAGATCGGTAGGTGTAATTTGTCCCGTGAATATTTTTTTATTACTATTATTATTAATTAGAAAAAACATACTAAAGGCAGACTTTTCTATACAGGTTGACTGATATAGACTGAAGGAGGGTATTCAGTTCTGAATTCCGATACCGAAGGTGTAAAAACATAGGTATTTAAATTTTGACATAATTATCTAAAAAAATTATCTAAAAAATTATAAACGGACACCCGTGCACTGAATACTAGAGACTAACAGAAGTTAATGTTACATACAAGTAATATTCGAGTATAGCACACATAGACACCTCTCACGGACGCGATTTTTTGGACTGGTGCGAAACAAACCGTCCCGAGCCGAGCGTTGCTCGAATATTACTTGTATGTAAATTGACTTCTGTTAGTCTCCAGTGTTCCGTGCCCGTGCACAGCTACCGAAATTCATTGTTCACAAACGGCGATTACAAACCCGCACGGTGACCATAACTTTTCATAACTTTTCAATACTACTACACCAATTTCATTGAGGTTTATTACGTAGTTAAGCTATGTTCTATTTTTATTACATTTTGAGTGGTTACACATAAGCATTAACAATCATGTCGTACGATATGAGTCGGCCTGTTTATTAATGAAATTTTCCCGTGTTTGTCTAGGGCTCCTTTGAAGAATATGCCAATTGCCATTTTGCTAGGCAGGTCGTAAAAGGCAAACGATTGACTATACAAATCAATACCATCGTCTCGCCCAGGTCTTGTACCACCGCCTTGCCTATTCCTGCCGCAATAGCGTCAATGCTTGTCTCTGTCGTGTTCCGGTTTGGAGAGTAAGTTAGCCGATAAACTTATCCATGTGGCATTAGATCTCGCCACTATATAGCAACGCACCATTAACACCTTTGGTGTCTATAGGCGATGGTTGACTCTTTCCATCAGGAGACCCATCTGCTTGTTTACTATCTTATCACAAAAAAAAATTAAAAATTCGTAGCAATCCGCATGCTCTGGCTGTGAGGTATCATATGCTAGCTTACGGACAAGGTATCTTAACTTCCGATCTGTATTTTTTTTATATAGAAAAAGGAGCAAATAAATAGAAGGATTACCTGATTGTAAGTGAATGAAAAATGAGTTTGCTCTTTTCTTGAAAGTCCATAAATCGTATCCGTCCGAAAACATCTCCACCGTTAATTAATTCTACAAAAGAATAGTGTGGGGCAAAAAAATTGCTAGAAAATCACAAGGTTGAGGATTTCCAAATGTGCATTTCTAGATTCAAGCCTCGTTTCGACTTCACTAGGATTTTAGTCAAGCACTTAGTAATTAAGTAATTAGACACGTCTGACAACCAAAA
Organism: Apodemia mormo; assembly: GCA_036924255.1. Lineage (NCBI taxonomy): Eukaryota > Metazoa > Arthropoda > Insecta > Lepidoptera > Riodinidae > Apodemia > Apodemia mormo. The sequence continues at coordinate 34,732,603 of JAUPFN010000016.1, read as the reverse complement.
ATGTAGCTGAGTAAATTATTCAATAATTTAGTCGAGAAGACCCATTTAATTCTATTTTTCTCAGGCGAGTGGTAACCCCTGCCACCGGCCCCGCTTACTGGCTCACGAACTAAACAAGGCTCACGGACTAAACAATAAAACGTCTCGTTTTATTCAAGCTTTTTAGTTGTATTACGTTGTGTTTCACTCGCTTCTATCGAGCATAAGAATGTTCTTCTTACGAAACAAATCTCTTGTGAACTTACTTGACCCAAATGCATACGATCTTTTAGCAGTAGTGAGTGTCTTAAGCCCCGTTTTCACTTTGATTATTGCGAGTGCGAGTGTTTAATGCAGGTGCTTAGTATTAAGCAAAAAATACGTGAAAGCAGCCGTTGATCAGTGCGAGTGATTCGTAATTTGCGTCTATTTACTTTTACTACGCTGAATACTAATCACTTGCACTAATCAACAGCTGTCTTCACGTATTTCTTGCTTAATACTAAGCACCTACATTCAACACTCGTACTAGCACTAATCAAAGTGAAAACAGGGCTATAACTACTAACTTACTAATCACTCCACTAAAATACTAAAGCCCGTTTCACTTTGATTAGTTCGATTGTGAGTGCTTAATGCAGATGCATAGTATTAAGATAAAAATACGTGAAGACAGCCATTGATTAGTGCGAGTGATAAGTAATCAGCATCTATTCACTTTTACTTCGCTGATTACAAATCACTCGTACTGATCCACGGCTACCTTCACGTAGTTTTGGCTTAATACTAAGTGTGATCTTTATTAACAGGGATTTCAATATATTCATATTTAATAAAACTACGCACTTGTGCCAAGCAACCATATATTACAATATATTATATCAAAACCACACTTCCGCTAGCTACCAAAGAGTACATCCACACCCATAAACATGAGGGTCTTAGCACACTACTGTCTTAGGGCCTACTCCCACTCCTGACATCCCCCTTTCTTAGAATAACATTCAACGGACATAATTATGCAAATACTGTGGTTTTCTTGAAGTTCTCCCAAATCTAGTCACATATTCATGATTGTTTCTATTATCATTTGGTATGGAATGTTCAACATTGTTATTAAGATTAAAAGTCACTTTTTTCTGATCCGATGGAGTTTGATCCGTTGGATTCTCAAAATAATCAAAACTGTTATTAGCATAATTCACTTTTCTTTCTGTTGACCCCTTAAAAATGTGATACCTATTTCTTACAACTTTTTCCCCATTTTCTAATAGAATTAAGTATGATCTGTATTTACCTTCTTTAATAATTTCCCCTTTTAATTTTTTATTAGTGTTTCTGTCATGAATATATACTTTTTGGCCTGGATAAAACAAATTGATTTTCCTTTTATTTTTTAGATCATGATAAAATTTATATTTATTACGTTTGTCATCTATCTGAATTTTTAATTTATTAAAGTTGTTTTTGCCAGAATTACTTTTAGTAGGTAGAAAAGATAATACTTGTCTGCCTATCATCAACTCATTAGGTGACTTTAAATTGTTATCAATTGGTATATTTCTATATTCTAGTAGAGCTAAATTTAAATCTTTTTTCTCACTAATACATTTTTTAAACATTTTTTTAATTGTTTGGATATGTCTTTCTACCATACCATTTGACCTTGCATAATAAGGTGTAGAAGTAATATGTTCAAAATTCCATAATTTACAAAAGTCTTTAAAGATAAAACTTTTATATTGGGATCCATCATCTGTATACAATTTTTCAGGAATTCCCCATCTAGCAAATACTGAACTTAAAGCTTTAACATGACTATCAGCTGATTGATCACACATCTCAACAACTTCTATGTATTTAGTTAAGTAATCTACAACTAGCAAATAAATTTTATTATTAAGAAAAAACATATCTGCTCCTACTACAGCCCAAGGTTTGTTTATAATATCTCTCAACATTAATGGTTCATATGAATGATTTTTACTAAATTCAAGACATGTATCACAATTACGAATTAAATCTTCTAATTCTTTATTCATAAATGGCCAAAATAATAAACCTCTAATTCTACTTTTACATTTATCTATTCCCATGTGATTGTAATGAATTTTATTTAGCATCTCTTTACGTAATGATTTAGGCACTAAAACCGCTGTGTTTTTAAAAATTAATCCATCCGACACATATAATTCATCTTTTATAGAATGATAATATTTAAGATGATGTGGTATATTTTTAGTTAATGGCCATGAACTTTGTATGTATTTTATTAATAACATGAAATCTTTGTCTTCGGCTGTTTTATCTTTTAATAATTTAAGTTTTTCTTTACTGATACTTAGGCTTTCTTTTATCAAACAAACATGCAGCTCGATAGTTTCATCTAACTCTTTATTACATATGGTATCATTCACATAAGACCTTGATAATGCATCTGCCACTAATAACTCTTTCCCTGGTTTATACCTAATTTCTAAATCGTAACCCTGTAATCTAAGTCTGAGTCTCTGTAATCTTAATGGTGTTTCATTCATAGACTTTTTAACAATAAATTCAAGTGGTTTGTGATCTGTCTCTACTATTACATGTTTCCCATAGATATACTGATGAAATTTTTCACACGCATAAACTATAGCTAGCATTTCCTTTTCTATCTGTGCCCATGACCTTTGACAGTCTGTTAGTGCTTTAGATGCATAAGCCACTGGTGCATTATTCTGTAATAAAACTGCTCCTAACCCGGTACTACTACTATCTACTGACAATGTTATTGGACTCTTTATATCATAGTATTTTAAGACCGGCTTAGATGTTAATAATTGTTTTAATTTAATAAAGTCTTTTTTTTGTTTTTCACCCCAAATAAACTCAGAGTCTTTTCTTAATAATTCTCTGAATGAACAAGTAACATCTGACAAATTAGGAACAAATTTTGACACATATGTAACAATACCTAATATAGTTTGTAATTGTTTTTTATTTTTTGGTTCATCCATACCTATAATTGCTCTTATTTTCTCTGGGTCTGGCTTTATACCATCACCACTGAGTATATGACCCACATATTTTACTTCTGTAACCCCAAACTGACACTTCTGTTTATTAAATTTTACCCCTGAATCTTTTGCTTTTTTTTAATACCCTTTCTAATCTTTCATTATGTTGCTCTAACGTCTGTCCCCATATAATTAATTCGTCTGTATATTGTTCTACCCCTTCAATATCATTAAACAAGTCTGAAAAACATTTACTGAAGACCTCAGGTGCAGAATTTAACCCAAACGGTAGTCTTTTATAACAATACCTACCCCAATTACCTGCATTGAACGTAGTATACAACTGACTGTCCCCTGACAATTTTATCATATAAAATCCTTTAGATGCATCCAATACACTGAAATATTTAGCATTGGGCATCCTAGCTACCAGTTCTTCAAAAGTACTCATTTTGTACCTTTCTCTAATAATATATTTATTTAGATTTTGAGGATCTAAACATATTCTAATATTATCCCCTGATTTTTTAGTTACCACCATTGAGTTGACCCATTCCGTTGGCTCATTTACTTTCCTAATTACACCTAATCTTTCCATTCTGTCTAACTCATTTTTAACTTTATCTTGTAACTTAAATGGTATTTTTCTTGGTCTTTCTGCTACTGGGATACAATCAGATTTTAACTTTATTTTATATTCATAATTAAGCTGCCCTAAACCAGAGAATAAACTTGCATATTTCTCAACTAAATACTGAGTAGAATTTGTATTAACCTTACAAACATTTTTAATTATACCCAACTTCAATGCTGTACCATAACTTATTACCCCTATTTTACAACAATCTACAACATAAAAAGTTGTGTTACATTTACTGTTTTTATGACAAATTTGTTCATTACAGACTCCGATGAGTTTAATTATAGAACCATCAAAGTTAGTTAATTTTACATTTTCTGCATTAGAAAATTTTATATTCAGGCTTTTACATGTATTAATGTTTAATATGTCTACCTGTGATCCAGTATCAATTTTAAAATTCACTAATTTATTCTTAATTAAAAGTTTCATCTGCCAGTCCCTATTTATTTCACCAACTTTTTTCACCATTTCAATTTCAAATGATTTCTCACTTTCCTTTTCTATAACCGCACACTTATTCCGACATCTTACTCCAAAGTGACCAAATTTACCACATTTAACACATCTCTTATTAAAGGCTGGACATTTTCTATACTGATGAAAACTGCCACATTTTCCACATGCCTGTGAAGAAGTTCTATTTTCCATCCTATGTTTTTGTGATTGCCTGTGATGTGATGGAGATCTATGATATTCTTTCTTGTTCGAATGATTTCTATCCTTTGACCTATCCTTCCATGAGCTGTAAGAATTAATATTTCCCACTTCCTTATCTCTCATATTCTCTATTTGTGCCTTCGCCACTTCTGCAGCTTTGCACGTGTTTATACATTTTTCCAAAGTAAGATCAGTCATCCGCAATAAATTTTCCTTTAAATTGTTATCATTTATTCCTATTATAATCTGATCTCTAATTAGGCCATCTTTGAGTTTATCGAAATTACATTCTAAACTTAGCTTTTTCAAATCAGTAATGAAGTCATCATAGGATTCGCCATTTTGTTGTTTTCTTGTTAGAAATAAATGTCTGTTGTATGTCTCATTACTAGGTGGGCTACAATGTTTTTCAATTTTTCTAATGATCTGATCAAATGATAAAGATTCTTTCTTCTCAAATGTGTTATATACCGCAAGACCTTCGTCACCCAAGCAATGCAGCAGCAAAGCTTTTTGTTGTTCGTCACTCAACTTTTTATCTGCGCCGCTGGCCGTATAATAAAGATAAAATTTTTGTCGCCACACTTCAAATGCTTGTTTTGCATTTCGCGTGCTTAAGTTCAGAGGATCTGGGGGCTTCAACATCTCCATCTTTAATAATCGGCCTTATCGTTCACTATGTTGAATATAATTTTATCACAGTTTAAACACTTACTATTGATGTTTTTTGCCTGTGTCCTCAGCGCCATGTGATCTTTATTAACAGGGATTTCAATATATTCATATTTAATAAAACTACGCACTTGTGCCAAGCAACCATATATTACAATATATTATATCAAAACCACACTTCCGCTAGCTACCAAAGAGTACATCCACACCCATAAACATGAGGGTCTTAGCACACTACTGTCTTAGGGCCTACTCCCACTCCTGACACTAAGCATCTGCATTAAACACTCACACTCGCACTAATCAAAGTGAAAACGGGGCTTTAACTACTAACTTACTAATCACTCGACTAAAATACTAAAGCCCGTTTCACTTTGATTAGTGCGTGTGCGAGTGTTTAATGCAGGTGCTTAGTATTAAGCAATAAATATGTGGACTGTCGTTGATCAGTGTTAGTGATTAATAATCAGCGTAGTAAAAGCGAGTAGACGCTGATTACTAATCACTCGCACTGATCAACGGCTATCTTCACGTATTTTTTGCTTAATACTAAGCACCTGCATTAAACACTCGCACACGCACTAATCAAAGTGAAAACGGGACTTAACGTAGTGTAAGCTAAAAGGATCTTCACACTCATATCCCCGAAGAGGTAGGCAGAGGTACAACAAGTGCACCCACGGTTCATACGAAGCTTGTACTCACAACACGACAGTCAATCCTAATATTATAAATGCGAAAATGAGTTTATCTGTTACACATTCACGTATAAGCCCCTTAACCAATTTTCACGAATTTAGCATTGAGATAGTTGAAGATCCGGAATAAAATACAAGCTTAGTTGTTTTTTAAAAATTAGCCTTTAAAAATTTGATATAAGTGATAAAAGTATATATGAAATGTTTTATTGCTGTCTTTTTTACTCCTGGCTAAATCTGCGCGGGTCTGCTACTTATAAAGTTGCAATTTCAACTTCACGATAGCTAAGTAGGAAACAAAATGTCTTATTAAAATTGTTAATACATGCGGAATATTTGAGGGCAAATGTTTTAAGCACTTCGTAGAACTTTGAATAACCAACATGGTCTGGCTTCTTAAAAGTTTAATCACTTCAAACAACATCTAGTTGAAGTGAGCGTACAATATTTAATTTACGCTTTTTTTATTTGTAATTAACAAAGGGTGGACATAAATTTAGACAATTTTCAGATTGTATAATTCTCAACGACTTTTCAAGGCTTCGCACTTATTATTTACTAGCTATTGCCTATATGTTGACCCGACCTGTTTGTAACATTGATGCAAAATTTGAAGTAAATCCATGCAGTACTTTTTGAGTTTACACCGGACATACATACAGACAAACAGACAAAAATTCTAAAAACTATATTTTTGGCTTTGATATCTATTGTAGATCGCGCCCCAAGTTATAAATAATAATAATAAATTTTCACGGTATAAATTACACTTACTGATCTAACCCAGCAAAAGCAAATTATTTGCTTGTGTTATGGGTGTTAGTCAAAGATACTAATACATAGAAATACATATGTAAATACAAGAATATATTTAATAAACACCCAATCCGGAAATACAAACATTTATGCTCATCACACAAATGCTTGTCCCCGTCTGGGATCGAACCCGAGCCCCGTCGATCGCGTAGTCAGAGTCGCTAACCACTCGACCAACGGGGCGGGACCAAGTATTCGTTTAAAAAAATATTCAATGTACAGTTTTGACTTTCCTACGATTTTATTATATGTATAAGATATTCATAATATAAAATTACCAAAACAAAAACAAAAAAAAGTTAATCCACTCGTAAATAAACTTCGTGGACATTTTTTTAAGTTAGTTTGATAGGCAAACTGGTAGACGTGTCACTTATATTTACACTGATTTAACACCTTATGTCTCAGCATAGGTAATACATACATGAGTTACCTGGGCCAGTTCCAGGTAAACTAGTTTATGTTCATTGGCGACGTCGACTATTTACCTGAGTGCTAAGTGTGAGTTTTTCTTTTCGCATTCGATCGTGAGCGCGTTTCGAGTTCACTAGGAATTTGTATGTGATTTGTACACACACACAAATTCCTAGTAAACTCCAAACGCGCTCACGATCGAATGCGAAAAGAAAAACTCACACTTAGCACTCAGAGTGCTCACACTTAGCACTCAGAGTGCTCACACTTAGCACTCAGAGTGCTCACACTTAGCACTCAGAGTGCTCACACTTAGCACTCAGAGTGCTCACACTTAGCACTCAGAGTTCTCACACTTAGCACTCAGAGTGCTCACACTTAGCACTGGTAAATATATACTGGTAAATATACACTGGTAAATAAATAGAGTAAATTGGTTATTCACGTTTACCACTAGGTGGCGCTGTACAAATCACATACAAATTCCTAGTAAACTCCAAACGCGCTCACGATCGAATGCGAAAAGAAAAACTCACACTTAGCACTCAGATGGTAATTGGTCGACGTCACCAACATAAAGTCTCGGTGCCAGTAATTACACTGTCTGTCTTGCCCTTCTCTCCGAAACACAGCAAAGCTGTTTCACGGGAGAAACAAGCAAGATGGTGGTACCCATGCAGCCGCGAGCGCAGAACAGCGCATCCCTCCCACCGGTAAATACACAGTACTAGACCTTTTTAGTGGCTTCCCTTTGCTAAGTCCATCAACTTTCTTCTTCTTTTTTATCTTATTGAGGTTGTTTCAAGATTTTCTCGAAAATTAAAAATCTTAGCAGTTCAGGGTCTGCAGGGTGGTGTGTTAGCACTCTCGTACCTTGGATGAGCACGTAAATCCGTCGGCTATCACTAGAAATAGTCCATAATCGTTATGAGGTCGGTAAAATGCAGTGATGGAGATCACCACTGATCTCGTTAACCGACAAACCAGTGAATTGTGGTGAACAGGGAAAACTTAAGACGTTCAGTTTACCCCACAAGGGAACCAGGCATTGATGACGATACATTCAATTTACTCTCTGGGACTTTTAAAAAAAGTCCAAAACAACGCCTGCAGCTTCTGTAATTACTATAATAAAAATCATCCTATTATATTTTAGTCAATTGGACTACGCAGAGGAACCTGAAATTAGCAGCTAAAAGTAGCAACTATTTTAAGATCGTCAGGGGCGAAATTCTCCGCCACAATTTTTCGGATTACATCCACCAGGGTGATCGGAATTCTTTGAAATTCAGCCTGGCTCTTCTCTAGGATGACCTTGAGAAATCTTGGCACAATTTATAGCGGGGCAACAATTACAAAAAAAATTGCAATGTATCAAAATTTAAAAATTAAAATCGGAGTTTTTTTACTTTAAAAGCTGCTAGCATGCTCAGAATCTTTCGAGTTTCGGCCTGGCTCTTCTCTAGAATGTCCTAGAGATATTCTGACCAAAAAAAAGATTGACTGGAAAAAAACTGTACATACTGAAAAAGGATGTTCAGAACTCGGTTCTGATACAAAATATGTTAAAAAAATATGTATTATATGTAAAAAATATGTTACTCCGTGTTGGTCCCGGGCTCCTTTGAAGAATAGGCCAACAGCCGTTCTGCCAGGCAGGTCGTAAAAGGCGACCGATTGGCTATACGAGTCACTATCATCGTGGCTACTAGGTCGTAGAATTCTGCATTGCTCGCCCGGGTCTGGTACCGCCGCCTTACCTATTACTGTCGCAATAGCTTCAGTGCTTGACAGTATCGTGTTCCAGTTTGGAAAGTAAAGAAGCCGATAAACTTATGAATGTGCAAGACCCATTAACATCTTTGATGTCTATAGGCGATGGTTGTCTCATTTCATCAGGAAAGCCATTTGCTTGTTTGCTATTTTATGAAAAAGATGTATGTATCCAAAGAAAAAAAAAATATCAAATAAAAGTAACAAGTAGGGCTAAAATAATAATAATAATATTGCTGGACAAATTACACAAATTGATCTAGCCCCAAACTAAACAAATTATTTGTTTGTGTTATGGGTGTTAGTCAACGATACTGATACATAGATATACATATTTAAATACTGTAATATACATAAGAAACACTAGAGATGAAACGGATACTGGTTTCCCCGGATACCGGATATTCGGCAAGCTACGAGGCCGGAGCGCCGGATATCCGGCTACCGGATATTCGGCCCTATATCGCATTACATGACGCGATCAGTTTGATTTGAATATATCTCTAAATCTCCTGGACTGAATCTGTTCAAATTTTCAGGAAGTCTAAGTTGAGCGGAATCCAATCGAATGCCATCAACCGCGTTCAATCCGACCAGCCGTTCAAAAGTTATGAGCTGTTTACATACACACATACACATTCATACATACATACATACAGACATACTGACGTCATCGTGGAAATAGTCGGAAAATGTTCCTAAGACCTCAAAACGTGGACACCTGGTGAAAACTCGATTTTCGAAAATCGGGGTAAAATCAGTAACTTTCTTATCTACATTCGTAGTGGGAAGTTAAAAAAGATTAAATGCAAGTCAACTTTAATTCAAAACTAAAATGTACACTAAACATCAACGACGTGTATAATATTATACACGACAATGATAAACACACATTGCTTAAAGTTTCCGTCTATGCGCCGTGGCGCTACTCAGTCAGGGTAATAACAGTCGCATAAAAACACAATAACAGTGACAACAGTTACCACATTGGACTAAGGTTGAAATTAGTAACTTTGGAGTGATAAGTTAGAAAGAAATCACTAGAAGTGTTTCAATGTGTTAAAAATATGACAATACCACGTAATAATGCAAATGTATAACGGTGGTTTTCCTACGTAAGCTCCGCCTTCTTCTTGACATTTTACAGCGTGTCCTGTCCTAAACAAGAATGCTTAATTACGATATTTTAACGGTATTAGACTAACCCATCTATCATCATATTAATTATTACATGCTAAAAGTATCTACTGAAAAATGAAGTCTTTAGAACTTAAAAGAAACGCTTAAGAGAGAAAAGCTGCGTAGCCCATATGTATTTTTCTCTGAATTTCCTTCACAAAGTTGTTTTTATTTGGCTGAATCACTTAATTTAGGAAAACATACAGCTGAGCTGCTTATGAACCCGTGTTCTAAAAAATATGCTGATCTAAAACCTGATATCGCTAAACTTTAAAGCGATTTTGATATTGCTTAAAGGCGAATGTTATGATTTTTTTTATATATTCATAAGATAGAAAACAAGCAGATGGGTCTCCTGATGGAAAGAGTCAACCATCGCCTATAGACACCAAAGATGTTAATGGTGCGTTGCTATCTTGTGGCGAAGTCTAATGTCACATGCATAAGTTTACCGGTTACCTTAGCCTCCAAGTCGGAACACGACAGCGACAAGCACTGACGCTATTGCGGCAGGAAGAGGTAAGACGGTAGTACCAGACCCGGGCGAGACAATGCAGAACTCTACCACCTAGTAGCCACGGTGTTAGTGACTTGCATAGCCAATCGCTCGCCTTTTACGACATGCCTGGCAAAACGACAGTTCAAAGAAGCCCGGAACCAACACGATAAAAATCTGAATCGATCGAAATCTGAATATAAAAAAGATTTATAATTTCAGCTATATATATATATATATATATATATATATATATATATATATATATATATATATATATATATATATATATATGACCGATTTTGATGAAAATGAGTACGCAGAGAGAACACGTGATTAACAACACGACACTGATGTGGATTGACTTTATAACTATAGAAACAGGTAAGGCACCATACCAAATATCATACCAGGGTACCAAAACAAAGCGAAACCAGGATACCGAAGCGAATCCTCGGAGAATCAATCAGTTGAAAACATCGCCACTAGCAAATATACCGATATTGAAAGATACGATAGTTAATGGTCATTAATAAATATATAATAAGAAAATATTGCATAACAACACAATATACCTCAACGGAATTAGTGCAGTAATATTGAAAAAGTATGGTCACCGCACGTTGTACTAACGAATCTTGCGAGTTCGGTAAATTGCTGTTGTAAACAACAAATTTCCATGCGCTATGCGCGGGTATCCGTACTAAACATTTTTGCTGAAATTAGGTCAAAAGTTAAGTAACTATTTTCTTTACTTATTCATTATCGAAACATCATTTCTTGTGAAACAGATGATGGGAACGTTGTTCAATTTAAAGTTTTTTTATCCTTATATAGTTTTTAATTAAATTAAAAAAAAACACAAATTTTGCCACGCCCTTGGCCGAATAAGGAATATTCGGCTTCCGAATATTTGGTGGCGTATTGGTTTCATTAGGGAATTGATCGTGTCACGACACGTATTATTTGTTTGGGACAGATTGAGTATCTAATAGTATTGCTGTATTCTATTGCTAAAATTGTCTATCTGATTATCCTAAGAATAATTCGTTTCATGAAATAATGAAGAAAATTTCTTCATTCATAATAACTTATCTCTGATAAATTTTAAGATTCTTAATAAAATATTTTTTTGAGTACTATGTGCGATTTTGACGTGAATACGTCTTTAAAGCTTTCATAGTGAGAGACAGTTCAATAAAACTAATGACAACAAATTGGGGGATACAATTTGGTGTTATAGCTACATAATTATCATCAACATCCAAAATGACCGTTGGATAGCTAAATAATCAAACAATTTTCGAAGCTAAGCGAGGACTACGATGCTACGCGGAGGATAGAGGATTAAATGCCGACATTTTTAGGTAATTTCGCTGTGTTACTGAATTTGCATATAGTATATTTTTTTACTAGGAGCACTTATGACTTTATTTAATTAAGTTTGATTCGACAGTTCTTTTAAAAATTCGTCGATTGTGATATAATTTTTAATGCTTGTAGTAGTATAAATAGCGTGTCGGTCAGTAAAATCTTTCAAACGCCAAATCAATTTAAAAGGGACGTATACTATCTAAACTGACTTTTATAAAGAAATCTAATGATATGAACCCCTATATGAAAGAGTGAAGAAGTCCTGAGAACGTAAAAAGGAGAAGGCGCCCGAACCGATCAGTTGCAGCAACTGTACGACGAATGATAAATTGATAAAGTGCGTGTTGGGTCACGCGCAATGTAGGTTTTCAAAGTTGCCCATCGCAATAAGTTTTTTTAATTTGTAAATAGCATTTGGCTAAGAACATATTTTTGCAGGGCAAGACGGACACTCTGACTTATAACTGTGCTTTTAAGCAATCTCCCTAACGCTACATTCATTCAGTTCTTTGTACACACTCTTCTTTCGACATCGATGGTGTACCTTCTATCCCTGCTAAAATCACATTCAAGATATACAAACCTATTTACCTGTTCCAGCACTACATCATCGACCACAACTCTTACATCCGTTCGGGTTGCTTCTCTTTCAAATACTTAGTTTTTTTCGCATTCAGTTGTAAGCCCATACTCGTACAATCATCATTCATAACTGTGATCAGTATTTAAAGTTCAGATGGAGTTGAGTCTAAAAGTACAGCGTCATCTGTATTAATTAGGCAGTTTATCACCAGATCACTAATGCGCATTCCCACATTCAATGAATCTTTGGAGATACATATCCAGATATAGGATAAACAAGCGAGCTGGCAACACACAACCCTGCCAGACGCCTATATTGACATCGAACCAGAGCAATATGTTATCGTCTACCCAACGTCTAGCCATACCCTTATCAACATTACCATAATTTTTCACACCAGGGACAAATGGTGACGATTGAAAAAACTTACTCCGGTGCCTGTATGATCGTGGGTGGCCATCTTGTCACTGGGGAGATCAGTTGTTTCTCTACCTTGACGCTTAGTTTGTGTTACAAATAAAACATCCAAGCGTCTCTCATTCATTACATCTACCAATTTTCGGTGTCATTTTTTAGGGTTCCGAAGTAAACTAGGAACCCTCTTAGTTGGATTATATAAGGATAAAAAAACTTTAAATTGAACAACGTTCCCATCATCTGTTTCACAAGAAATGATGTTTCACCAGACTCGCAAGACTTCGTTCGCTTGTTCATTAAGGACCTTACTTTTTTATGTAGTTGATCTATGATTAAAGGTTTCTACTTTTAATTACGAAGCCGGCTGTGGAATTTAGCTAATTTTAGAGTTAATTAGTTACACTATCAGCGCCACTATATTTAATTAGTTCGTTCGTTCGTTCATTCAATGTAATGGAATTCTCCGTTACTTTGTGATCGATTGTTTGATTGCAAATACGAGCATTTAAACACCATAGCATTGTTATTTTTATGAATAATTTCATAATATTTTTGATAATTTCATCGACCTACGTATAATATATTATGTCTAAATTTTTAGCTGTGTAAAAAAGCTACGTTCCAATCATCAATATTCGGGTACAAATTTCGCGTAAAAATTCTATTAAGGTGGGTCCATACTTGTGACATGACGAGGAACCGGACTACGTGCCATCGCTACAGGATATGTTACGCTAAATGTGATGATCTAGGTTATGCTCAAATGCTCACAAACCACGTGCGGTGAAATTTTACACATGTAGACTCCACTCCATGCCCAAGTAAAGATGCGTCGCAAAACAAAACTAATTCAACCAATAACGAATACAAAGATGTTTATAATTATGCGTAAGCTGCGTGAATGAACAAACAACGAGGCGGCGAGGTGCGGGCAGGGTACGTACCTACCGGGACACATCACGACTCCACTCCTACCTGGTGTTTATATCTGTGTCATCGGGCGTATTTCGACGCGTGTCGAAATACACCCGATGACACATATGTGTGGACGTCTCCTGGTCACGCAGATACTAACGAAAGTCTTTAAAAAAACGGACTTACCATGGATCGGCTCGTAACACGTGACTTAGATGCGTGACAGTACACAGACCAGCGCTCATACTGGGCTCGGCGAGTAGATCGTAACTTCATACGTTGTCCTGCCGTTTCTTCTGTGTGTTCTGCAGTTTTTTTCAGTGTTCAGAACAGATAGAATCGTACTGCAGCTTGTAACAATTAATCGTGCAACAAAATGCGTCCACATTAATCGGTACTGACACGTGTGTCTGATACTGTCACGGGATAATGTTCGGTAAATTGTCCCAAGTGTGTAACCACCTTTTCACTCGCAAGACTTCGTCCGCTCGTTCAATAAGGGCCTTACTTTTTATATAGTTGATCCATGATTAAAAGTTTCTACTTTTAATCACGAAGCCGGCTTTGGAATTTGGCTAATTTAACGGTGAATTAGTTTCGCTATCAGCCCTGCTATAATTAATTAGTTCGCTAATGTCAAATACCGCAGCTAAATCATTCAATTATTAAGATCTAATTACATGGCAGCTATTACAGTAGACAATGCGCTCTATAATTAGACTGGATTTGACTTGTATGATATAGATTATTTGGTTACCGAGTGACACAAGCGATATTCCAAAACAAATGTTAGATCATTTTGCTCTAATTTTGATTTATAAGTTAATTTATTCGGTTAAAATAATGTCAGTTCCCGGGTCAACCAATAAGAAATAATATAATAAATCGCTTGACAAATTACACAAATCGATCTAATCACAAAATAAGCAAATTATTTTGCTTGTATTATGGGTGCTAGGCAACGATACTTATACATGGAAATAATAATAATAAATATTCACGGAACAAATTACACTTACTGATCTAACTCCAAAGTAAGCAAATTATTTGTGTTATGGGTACTAGTCGACGATACTAATACACATATAAAAGTATCTTCACGCCCATATCCCCGAAGGGGTAAACAGAGGTACAACAAGTGCACCCACGATTAGCCGAAGATACTTGGTCCCACAAATGTGATAGGTGGCAAGCCTATCGCCAACCGGGCACTTTCCGATCCCGGGCAACTTTGTGTTTCTCGGAAAACTGAAAAAACACTTTTTTTAAAGTGCCCGACCCGGAATCGAACCCGAGACCTCATGTGGTCAACGCCAATGCTGGCCCATTAGACCACAGAGGCGATAAATAAATACTGTTAAATACATAATAAAGAATTACAAACATTTATGCTCATCACACAAATAATTGTCCCCGTCGGAAATCGAACCCGAGCCCCGTCGATTGCGTAGTCAGGGTCGATAAACACTCGACCAACGGGACGGTCAGAAACACATATATAAATACTGTTACACACATATTAGACACTCAGAAATACAAATATCTATGCTCATTACACAAATGCTTGTCCCCGTCAGTAATCGAACCCGAGCCCCATTGATTCGCAGTTACGTTCGCTAACCAGTCGATTAACGGAGTGGTCAAATTTCCTTTTATTTTAACCGAGCCACCTCTAAAAAATAGACTATCTACAATCCTGCCAATCAGTTTATCCGCTTTACGCGTCACTGTCATCGTGACCACTACGGTAAAGTTTGGCAAGATCTTGCCCAAGTTTTGGTGCCCACGCCTTACCTATCCCTACTTACGGGATACGACAGCGACAAGCATTAAGATTGTCGCTGCCGTGTTGGGGTTTGGGAAGTAAGGTAGCCGGTAATGCCGGTAACCATCCCGCACCACGGATAGCAACAAACCATTAAAATATTTCCATCAAGAAAGTCATCTCTTTGTTTTCTTTCTTATAATATCTAAATATTAATATGTGAAGCAAGTTCTTTATTCACCTTTTTTTGAAAATTGCGCGAACTGAGCAGTATACAATTAGGCATATTGTATGTAGAAGAAATGCAGTAAGCTAATCCATGTCTGATATTATAAATGCGAATGTAACTCTGTCTGTCTCGCCTTCACGCCTAAACCACCGAACCGATTTGGATGAAATGTGGTACAAAGATAGTTTGAGACGTGAGAAAGGACATAGGATAATTTTAATCCCGGAAATCCCACGGAAACGGGAATTATGTGAGTAAAACCCCGGGACTGTCTATAATTTAAACCATTGCAATAAGAAATAACTTAGGCTACTTTTATTTTTCAGCGCGGACAAAGTCACGGGCTCAGCTATTATTTTTGTTAAATATGCATTAGAAATTAATTAAATTAATAAAAAACACTATACACACTACCATTTATTCGACACACATCATAATATGCACACATTTGTCAAAATGTGACATTTATCATTATTATGCGACGGTGTGGTATTTTTTTTAAATATTTATTATTATCCTAACTTAGCGCCTTGTTGCAAAGGTGATGTCAAAGAACAGGCGGATTATTCTATTTTGTTTTTTTTAATATCTATTATGATGAATACCTATTACTAGTACCTTATGCTATACCATATGTTTTTATTATAATTTTGTATCATTCATGTACCGATTACGTAAACTTACCCAGAACTAAGTTGTTAAACCTGCGTGTTTTTTTTTTAAGTGCTAGTTTATTGAACGTGTATAAATATATTTTAACCAATAAATGAAAAAAAAACATGTAGGTATACTACAATTTTTTTATGGTTAGGTGTATTGTCAAACTTAGAAGAGATTTTATATTATAGTTATAGAATTATGGTCCAATTTCGAACTGAGTGCCAAGTGTGAGTTTTTCTTTTCGCATTCGATCGTGAGCGCGTTTGGAGTATACTAGGAATTTGTATGTGATTTGTACAGCGCCACCTAGTGATAAACGTGAGAAACCAGTTTACTAACTAGGTGGCGCTGTACAAATAACATACAAATTCCTAGTAAACTCGAAACGCGCTCACGATCGAATGCGAAAAGAAAAACTCACACTTGGCACTCAGTTCACTGCGCGTACCACGCATGGGAACAGATTTTATGATATTTATTTATTTATAATCATAGTACCTACGTATTCTCTGCCTACTTCGTAAATGATTTGCCATGAAAATATATACGTATGTATCACATTACGCACGTCATCTGAATAGTATACTCGGCTCATAAGTAACTAGTATATAAATGATACGCAGTCAAGTCTTTTGTTTTCTGCAGATATTCATTATCACAGAAACGGAGCTACGACACAGCGTTATTTTGTTTCGTGACAACAGTTTATAAAACGGCTGTAACATAAGCTACTTTTCAGCTTTTTAGTTCAGTAACATTTACGCTCAAAGGATTTATTTTACGGCGCTATTACGCGACTGTAAACTGTCACACATCACCGCAGTAAATATGTACACTCTACAAGCAGTATCTCAACTTATCCCATATTTATAAACGAGTTCTTTATCTTGTAAATTGTTGTATATTATATAATTATATTGTAAATGTAATTTTTTTATTATAATATTTAATAAGATAGCAAACAAGCAGATGGGTCTCCTGATGGAAATAGTCAACCATCGCCTATAGACACCAAAGATATTAATGGTGCGTTGCTATCTTGTGGCGAGGTCTAATGCCACATGCATAAGTTTACCGGCTATCTTACCCTCCAAACCGGAACATGACAGCGACAAGCACTGACGCTATTGCGGCAGGAATAGCTAAGGCGGTGGTACCAGACCCAGAGGCAATGCAGAACTCTACCACCTAGTAGCCACGATGGTAGTTACTCGATAGCCAATCGGTCGCCTTTTACGACCTGCCTGGCATAACGGCAGTTGGCCTATTCTTCAAAGGAGGCCGGGACCAACACGGCGATAAATATAAATTGTGTATTGTCTATCTATCTAAAACGTATAGATTTTCGAGATAGATTTTAGTCCGGTTTCTTGGTAGACATTTTTAATATCATAAGATATCAAATGATCAGAAGGCTCTCCTGATGGAAAGAGATAACCATCGCCTATAGTCACCAAGGATATCAAGGTGCGTTACTTGTAGCAGGGTTTTATTGCCACATGCGTAAGTTTACCGGTTACCTTATCCTCCTAACGGCAGCACGACAGTGACAAGCATTGACGCTGTTGCGGTAGGAATAGGTAAGGCGATAGTAATGGGCCCGGGCGAAACAATTCAGAACTCTACCACCTAGCAGCCTCGATGTAGTGTCTCGTATATACAGTCATTCCTATCTTGCGAACTGCCTAGCAGAACGTCAGATGCTCCCCTATTCTGTCAGAAACCAACCAACAAGCCAACACTAACATCAATACAAACCAACACCAATACTTGGAGTCACATAAAAGTTGTGGCGAAAATTAGAAGCGAGAGAGATTGAATTTTAAAGAAGGTATCTGAGTAAAACACCGGTTAAGTATGATTCGCACTCGCATTCTTAGGGTTCCGTAATAATTATTGTTTTTTTTTATTATAAGATAGCAAAAAAGCAGACGGGTCTCATGATGGAAAGAGTCAACTATCGCCTATAGACATTGTACGGTGCAACCGTAACATATGCAATTCATCATTTTACACGACACACATTATTCATTATTATTTTAATTAGTATAATAAGACAGTTCGCATTTAGCCATCAAGAGCGCTACGCGTCCTCACTAATCATTAACTATCAAGTGTATCAATATTAAATCAATATATAATAATCAATATCATCTATCATTTATCAATCTAATAGTGTACTAGTTAGCAAGAGCCCGTACAGACATCAAAGATGTTAATGGTGCGTTGCTATCTTGCGGCGAGGTCAAATGCCACATGTTAAGATTTATATATATTTTTTTAAATGACAATAGCTGATGAACTTAGGAGCCGTAATAGCGACGCTGGACCAGAGGACGAGCAGAGTGCTCAGCCAGAGTTTAAATTAAGGGGGGGGGGGAGTAGTGGCATTTTGCTCCGTTCTAGGCGCAGGGTGAAATAGGGATCTTTGTCGCTGTTGAGATCGGCGGTGGCAACGGTGCGGTAATGTAGTGTGTGTATTTTGTAGTGGGTTGGCGGTGATAGCCACCGCTATGGGATCGTCAGGATCGTTTGGTACATTGCGGGGCCTCCTGTGCCCAAGGACGGGATTTGCATCGGTGACGTCGTTTGCTGCGCCTACTACTAATTTGTTGACCGTACAATACTAACTGCGCTTGCTTAAATAGTTTGGTGCAGGTGGACCTGAATTTCATTTTAAAACTAGCCTTAGGTATTTCATAGTAGTAAGTAGAATCTTCACGCGGACACTTCCTTTATTGTGATTTATTAAATACTCCCCCAAATTCTCCTGTCTCACTTAATCAATCACTGACCACATTAAAACATTTTTAAGATGTTTCCATACGATTTTTAAATATTTTTTTCATACAAACCTTTTCCTGACATTACGTACAAAACAAAAATTAACTATCCAATTTGGTATGCGCATACAAACATTTCGAGAATTCATTTTTATTAATGTGGATATATGATTAAAACTGTTATAATAATGAACGGTCACAAAGTGATGATGATGAGAAAACGTGATTACGCAAATAATTAACATTAATTTAAGTAAAACAAAACGAAAACATTGATTGATGAATAAATAATTAACGTTTGTGAATTAATTACTTCTTGAATAACAGGCATTTCATTAAGAAAATATCAATCAGTTACTAAAATATTAACAATACGAGAAATGAAAAATCTCAAATTGGAATTGCTTAACAATTTAGTTCTGTTTTTATCAAAGCTACGAGGGTTACAAAGTTATTTTTTGAAGGCCGAGAAGTTCTAAACTAAATTTGTATACATTACCAATAAAAATAAAATAAACAAGCTATGACATAACTTATACCGCGTTGTAGTGACATTGTGGTACCATAGTAAATATTTTATCTAGCAGTACTTCAACTTTAAATTCAAAACTGTATTCACATACGTATGCCAATCTATACTAACATAATAAATGCGAAAGTTTGGATGTTTGGATAGATAGATGTTTAGATATACATCCATCCGGATGTTTGCTAATCACGCAAAAATTACTAACAGATTTGAATGAAATTTGGTATACAGGTAGATGATGACCTGGAATAGCACATAGGCTACTTTTTATCACTGAAAAATTAAATAATCCCGAGGGATTTGCCAAAAACTTTTATAATGCAGCGGGCTGCACGCCGCAGCTAGTAAAAAATATTGGCAAGTTCTTAAAGGGATCGCCCAGTTACGGGACGGCCTAATTATTCTTTCGTAATATAGCAAACAATCAATTTACTCTCCCGGCGGAAAAAGATCATCATCACGTATAGATGTCGCAGGCAAATTCTATAATTCATCTATATACAAATAGTGTCGTCAGATTGCAAAGATGAATACATTTTAGAAAATGCCTTACGGCGAATGTAAAATGTCGTCATTATATACTTTGCATGACGTTTACCGCCGCCGTTAACAAATTGCCGCGGCATATTATTTAAATTACTTACTATGTAAATGGGTTGTTCATTTACAACTTAAACCCTATCCGTCTTTTTACATAAAAAATAAAAAGGTGTATTAGGTTGCCTTTAAGTCCCAACTCCGGCAAAAAAGCCCCAGGCAAGGCGGCCCCGTTAATCGTCAGACACATCCCATTTTATAGTTCACATTGATACAATTTATGCTATCAATAATTTGGCTTCGAAAAGTTGTATTCAACGTTTACCTTTTTTTAAAATGACGACGCCGACGAAATATACATATTGCCTGTGACTATTCATGTGGTCTGTGCCTGCGACATAGACACCAAAGATGTTAGTTTGCCATACCGTCTGTGTGAATCTATATTAATATTATAAATGCGAAAGTTTCACTTCAGCCGCCATAACTTTTTTTAGACAATTTTTACACGAATTAATCTAACTCCAAAATAAGCAAATATTTGCTTGCGATGTGGGTGTTAGTCAACGATATTAATACATAGAAATACGTATATAAATACTCAAATATATTCAAGAAACAAATACCCAAACCCATAAATACAAACATCTATGCTTATCACATAACTGCCTGCCCCTGTCGGGAATCGAGCACGAGCCCCATTGATTGCGTAGAAAGGGTCACTAAACACAAGATCAATGGGGCAGTCAATAACTGCTTCGTGGGAAAAGTTTTTTCGTAGTTCACAGCTGTTTCGCCTTCCCGTAAATTATTTGCATGAAAGTATAATAAAAAAGTTACGAGGTCTTGCGAGTTTTACCAGAAGTATAATTAATTTTAACGTACAAGTTTTCCCGTCTATGGAACTTGCAACATTACCGAAATGTCGGGGAAAATAATTTACTAACTAATCATGGAAACAAACTATTATTAAACTAAATAAAACTTTGAAAAATAGAAAATGTGTTTTATTATTTTTTGTCGTGCTGGTCCAGACTCCTTTGAAGAATAGACCAATTGCTGTTTTGCCAAGTCGTAAAATGCAACCGATTGATTATACATGTCACTACCATCGTGACTACGAATCGATGAGGCTTGGGTTCGATTTTCGACCGGGACAAACATTTCTGTGATGAGCAATAGATGTTTGTATTTCTGGGTCTGGATGTATGTAACAGTATTTCTATATTTGTTTCTATGTATTGACCGCCCCGTTAGTCGAGTGACTAGCGACCCTGACTACGCAATCGACGGGGCTCGGGTCCGATCCCCGACGGCGATTAACATTTTGTAATGAGCATTAATGTTTGTATTTCCGGGTTTGGGTGTTTATTAAATATATTCTAGTATATATATATGTATTTCTATGTATCAATATCGTTGACTAACACCCATATCACAAGCATAAAATTTGCTTACTTTAGGCTTAGATCAGTAAGTGTAATTTGTCCCGTGAATATTTATTTACTAGATGAAAACCCGGCTTCGCTCGGAAGTCTAATAATACGCAATCTTATATAGGAACTAACTCAAATAGTAGACATTATAAAGTAGCAACACTGTTGTGACGTCTTCTTTCAAGTTTCAACTATTACGTTGGTTTAATAAAGGCAACACTATAGTGTTGCTATTTTTTAATTTCTACTCTTTTTAATGAAAGAAGAGAAATTAGTTTAACGATAATCTGCGCTCCGCTCTACGATAATTTAATAAATGCTCACGCCATCTACACCACATATTTGTAACCTTTAAATAAATATGGCCTATTTGTCTGTCAGCACGGTTAGAATTTTTAATCACTATTTTAACAAAATATCTTTAGGTTAATTATTGATTATAAAAAAATTAAATTATACTATAATTATTACAAATAAATTAGACAAAAACATAAGCTAGTAAAGTGTAATCTTAAACACTTTTTTATAAGTGATGTGATAGGTACCAATATTTAGCAATATTTGCTTTAACACGGATTTTCAGTGAGTCCTCTATGATGTGCCCTCAATGTGATAAGGTTGTGTTATTTGGCCAACGATATTATTATATTACTAGCTGTTACCCGCGGTTTCACTAACGCATATTTACTTTAGAAGTAATTTATTATATATATATATATATATATATATATATATATATATATATATATATATATATATATATATATATATATATATATATATATATATATATATACATATATATAGATTATTAATAAACACCCAAACTCAGAAATACGAACATCTACGCTTATCACACAAATGCTTGTCCCTGTTAAGAATCCCTGTCAGGAGTCTCGAGGTCCATCGATTGCATAGTTAAATTCGCTATGTACTCATTCAACTAGCGGTCGAAATTTTTTAATATTATGAAATGTCTACTTATTTCAAGTGAGAGTTGGGTATGTCAGAAAGGGCATGAAAGTAGAATCAACGCGGTCGAGACGAGATCGCTAAGAAAAATATGTGGTGTAACACTCACGGACCGGGTCCGTAATGTGGAAGTAAATAAATAATAAATAAATATTCACGGGACAAATTACACTTACTGATCTAACCCCAAAGTAAACAAATTATTTGCTTGTGTTATGTGTGTTAGTCAACGATACTGATACATAGAAATACATATATAAATGCTAAAATATATTTAATAAACACCCAAACCCGAAAATACAAACATTTTGCTCATCACATAAATGCTTGTCCCCGTCAGAGATCGAACCCGAGCCCCATCGATTGCGTAGTCAGGGTCGCTAACCACTCGACCAAAGGGGCGGTAAGTGAGAAAGAGGTTAGGCTTGAAAGAAAGTGTCAATGAAAAGATGAGAAAGGGCATGCTCCGTTGGTTCGGACATGTAGAAATAATGGTAGATGAAAGGTAAATTAAACAGATATACAGTGCGAATGTGGAAGGATGAAGGTACCAGAGAAGACCAAGACTGACATACCACGATCACATTGATCGAGTACTGTCCGAAGGTGTGGTCAAGAGTCTTCGCAATCGGCGTATGTGTTATAAGAGAGTAATTAATGTTAAGGAAGCGAGACAAGCCTGCAAGGATCGTGATGTATGGCACTCGGTTGTCTCTGCCTATCCCGTGAGGAATCTAGCGTGAAGATAATATGTATGTATATATGTATGTCTACTTATTTCTCAATATTATAAAATTGAACGCAAAGTCCTCACGTATTAATGACCCGTGAAGTTAGTTCCTCCACTTGCACTTCGCTAATGATCTGCCAGCAACCTCATTAGTGATCTGTCTTCACTTGATAAACGTACCTCTCAAACGGTGTGCAGCTGTTAGTTCATTGCAATTTAAATAACATTCTTTCTAACACCGAGCAATAGTGCACTAATATCCTGCACTTTATTTTATTCGAGCAAAGCTCGGTCGCCCAGTTAGTGTTATTTATTCTTATATTAGTAACTAGCTGTTGCCAGCGACATCGTCCGCGCGGACATCGTTTACTCCGCACAGCCTCTCCCCCGCAGACGATAGCGTGATAATATGTAGCCTATATGTTGACCCAACCTGTTAGTAATATTTATGCAAATTTTGAAGTAAATCCATGCAGTACTTTTTGAGTTTACCCCGGACATACATACAGACAAACAGACAAAAAATTCTAAAAACTATATTTTTGGCTTCGATATCGATTGTAGATCACGCCCCAAATATTCTTTTAAAAAATATTCAATGTACAGTTTTGACTTTCCTACGATTTTATTATCATATACTCCGGCGAGTTGTTGCGAAACTCTACCACCTTGTAGTCACGATGGTAGTGACACGTATAGTCAATCATTCGCTTCTCACGAACTGCCTCGCAGAATGACAGATATTCTGTTCTTCAAAGGGGGCCCGGACCAACACAAAGAAAAAGCTTACTCTCAAATCTCAAGACTGACCACTCCCACATACACATACAACATTAAAAAAATAGAGACAGTAATGCAGCGGCCGCACTTGCGTCTATACATATCATCACAAAGTTTCGTGCAATGACATGATCCATGCAAATGTGACCGGCTACTATCGGCTATCGTCGCAAACATTCCGACTGCGTGTGTGTTATCGCCCTGTTGGCGGTACGTCAAAGGGTTTTAGTGCGCTAAAATATCACGATGCGTGGTTAGACTAGCGTTGTATATTTCAGCCATTGTTTTCGATCTGAGTGCTAAGTGTGAGTTTTTCTTTTCGCATTCGATCGTGAGCGCGTTTCGAGTTTACTAGGAATTTGTATGTGATTTGTACGGCGCCACCTAGTAGTAAACTGGTTTCTCACGTTTACCACTAGGTGGCGCTGTACAAATCACATACAAATTCCTAGTAAACTCCAAACGCGCTCACGATCGAATGCGAAAAGAAAAACTCACACTTAGCACTCAGTTCGGACTTATGCGGATGGTTGTGTAAAATGAAGTGCAACGATGAAATGGTAAGCTAACTAACGTATGAGGGCATACGTGAGACTAAAAAATGAGTCACACAAAAACCGTCATAGTAATTAATTGATAGCACACAGTAATTAATAGTTAAAAGTAAAGATAGTCGTCGTCCATAGTTACACGTTTGAAAATGTTTCAAGACATCTTGGATTATTCTACGACAGTTAGCGCAAAATATCGTTGCCGATAATATGACCACAGCTTCTATCGCGATAATTTTTAAGTGTCAAATCGTACAAAGTTTCGGCGCAAATTACTTTGGGACGATAAACGCAAGTTAGGTCCCAGCATGAGAAAAAGAACGAAAGGAATGTTCGCTTAGAGGAGACTTATTTTTTGTTATGTGATGATTCCTGACATTTCGCTCTTGTGCAACCGCGTAAACGAATTTCATTCCAAAAAGAAAAAAATACAACCGAATTGAAAACTTCCTGCAAAAAAGAAATGCCTTTTACTGAAAATTAGCATCATAACAAATACTAGTTTCGTGAATAAAATATAATACAAGCTTGATATTTCTTTAATGTACTTCTTGCAGACTATTTTAACATTACAATTATAGACTTGAGTGATCACAAGTTGTCGAGCTCATGGCTCAGAACCGTCTGTCGCTGAAAATGAGGTCTCTCATATCGTAAGCCCCACTACGCGCCATCTTGCCGCGTTCTGTCCCGCCGTTTAGCTTTTACAACTTTAACGAATAGGAAGATGACGCCTAGTGTTGCCATATTTTGTCACTTATTCTAATATAACACAATTGAAACATATTCTTTTGATGAATAAAACCATTACAAACAAGTTAAATCATTACATTCGGCCATCCGGCAAAGTGTGACTCCCGGCACACTACTCAATTCTAAAATTAACTTTTCCGTAACTCCTTAGGGCATCAATTAGGAAATATTGAAGATGCAAAAGTACAACTAGTTAAATCATTACCTTCGCCCATAGTCGACACAAATATATATTTTTTTTACGAGGAAAAAAAATTTGCTTGTACACAATCCTAACATTCAATAACTTACTAATCATAATCATAATTATTTAAAAACAAGTAATAATACAGTGTTATTTATATCTTCTATGAAAGCAAAAAGTAAGCAGTTTTGCTACATAATTTTATTTTAATTTATATTATAAGTTATATAACATTTATAAAAAATTATACATAATACTTTATTTTACTTTGGTGTTACGTACTTTATTAAGCGTATTACTTTAAGTTGATATATATTCTGTTGATCCATAGTAAATATAATTTTAAACAAAACATTATTTTAGTTTTATTTAAGTTGTAATCTATTATATTTGTTATAGTAAACGTAAATATAAACAAAACTTCACTTCAGCTTGTAACCTGCATCTATTTTAATATTATAAATGCTAAAGTTTGGATGTATGGATGTTTATTACTCAATCACGCCAAGACTACGGATTTGATTGAAGAGAACGGATTTGAATGAAATTTTACTAATTATAAACTATACACTTTGTATTCTACATATTTTTTTACACATAACTCATTGCATCGATAGAATTAATATTCTAGAAATCTATAAATTATATAAGATTAATTTACAAATGTTTGACCAATTTTACTCCATATACCTAATTATATATTTTTTTTTCTGAAAGTCAATTACACTATATGGTTTTACTCATTCTAACCTAAAGTGTACCAATTTTAGTTTCTTACTACTAAATCCTACATTACATTGTTAAACATATCTCATAAAAAATTGTTTTACCCCAGGTAATTATTTATTTAAATATTAATTTACATTTAATTATATAATATTAAATTATTTATATATTATTTAATCTAATTATTAATTTCTTTATAAAGCAAGTCTAACAAGTAACTAACGACACTATATATACATATACTTACATTTCCACTAACTATTATCTTGACATCTGACTAGATATTGACATTTTTACAATTTAAATAGGTATTCTTTTACAGAGAATGAGAAATTAGCCATATATGCATTTGTATTTTATACCAGTTTATAGTTAGCTATTTCATTATACTTAGTAATTGATAAAAGAAATAATGTACATACATATAAAAAAAAACTTTTTTTTTTTGTACCGTGACTATGTTGTAGTCTATACTATGGCACATAGGGCTTGCTTGCTTGTCTGTTATTTGTACTAAATTGCGGTTGATTTTAAAGTATTTAGTGTGTTCTTAAAAAAAAAGCTGCTCTAATGTACCTACATACAAGGAAGTTGTAATATTCTCAGATTTAAAAATAGGCTTAAAGTTTGTTTTTGTGTGATGTTTAATGTTACATATAGCCCTTACTCATTCTTTTGTGCTGTAAAAGCATTTACCCATCAAATCCAGAGTCACCTCATATAAGCAGTCCATAAGAAAATACTAATGAAACATATCCACAGCATGTTGTTATTGCCGTTTCCTTATATATTTATATCTAATTTTACGGAGAGCAAATACAATTTAGTCTTAAGTGTTTCATCTATATTATACTTCTATAGGATTATCATATTTATATTAAATTTCAATTCTAATAATTTTGCCTTTTCTTCATGTTGATTTGTAAATTATTTTTCATTTGACTAATTATTTCATTTAAAGTTCTAAGTAACATTGTTCATTAATATTAATTTAATTTAATAATTTAATACTTTATGTACACCATAATAAAGTAGCATTTACATAACACTTAAAATAAGCGCACAAATAGAGGGTCTTATTGCTAAAGAGTGATTCTTCCAGACAACGAGTGGCAATATTCATTGCTTGCAGATTAGGGTGCACAAATTACAATACAATATATGTTACATAGAGAGAAATAAGTGCCACAATATCTGTCTTACATGTCAACATAAATTAATATATATATATATATATTTATAAAAATCAATGCCATTTTTCGTTGTAATTTTATAACTCAAGAACGGGCTCACCTATCCAAACCAAATGTTTAGGCTTTGTTCGGACTGTTTAGTAGATGGTTTATGTGAAGTTTGCAAAAAATCGGTACAGCGGTTCTTTATTTATCACATTTTTTTTTGTAACAAATTAATTTAATAAATGACTATACGTCGCGAAGCATGTAACAGGCCGCTAGTATAATATATAATAAAATAGGAGGCGCCTTCTTAAGACATTTGTTAGACGTCAATCGTAGCTAAATTTTGAACCGACATAAATACGAGAATGTATACAACAGTACGTCAACAATAAAAACCTAATTACAATTAGTGTCAATTTGCCTATATAATTTGCCACACTTTTGACATTGATATGAGCATTCGCTCATATGTACGACTACACGTTCAATGCCTAACGTCACGTCTATTAGTATTATGTGGTCTGTGATATATATTAACATTGACAGTAATGTTAATTAGGTTGTTAGTACCAGTCATAAATGGTCTACATCGTACCCTTAAGTCAACCTCAGAAATAAATTATCGTTTAATAATTTCTGATTTTACTCCCAAGTACCTGAACGTGTGATTTTACTATTACAATAAATCTACCTATAATACGCATACTACATATAATATAAAATCTAGTATTTATAAATACTACAGGAACATGAAATTTCAATCGAAATTAATACTTAGTCCTACAAAGAGTGACAACTGATAATTCTCAAAAAAAAATCATGAATTTAACTAAACATAATCCAATGTGAAATTACGTCATATTATTGAAAACATTTTATTTCATACATTGAGTAACAATCGAGATTAATTGGCTGGTCAACTAGTGTAGTTTGACATAATTCTAGCATTTCCCGCGAATAAATAATAACTACGTCTTTGAATCTTCTTTTTACACCCGATATTATTGGTGTCGATTTTCTTACATTTCCCACGATTACTCCAATAGATAAGGTTCTTTTGGGACTTCCGCCTGCGATCTGTTTCGACTTTGTCTCGGTGATTGCAACGACGACATCAGCTCTACAGCTTTCTGGATCTGACTTTCAGTAAGAGATAACGGCGCTTTATATTCAGACGCCGAAGGATCCGCCATTGCTGAAATTTAATATTGATAACAGTACAAACTCTTTATTAAATCCTCTTGTCTATGTACGTGTGTGTTGTGTTTGCAGCTCTGAATATGTCCGCGTGGACGGCCTTTAAGTATGTGTATATGTAAGTGGAATGACTGTAGTTAAGAATAATGCATTTTCCTATAAGATCAGATATTGTCATAATGAACTATACAGCCAAAACTTTGAGGCTTCTCATCAGTCAATTCGCCTTATATTACATATGTTTACTAGGAATAGGCGATACAAAATGTATAGATATTGAAACTGTACATCGTTACGATATTGTAAATCGGATATTAGTCTAAGCTAGAACTACCTATATATTGACGAAACACTATATTGTCAAATATTTACTGAATCTTGCAACGAGACAAAATGACGCGACAGCAGAGTGGGTGCGCCGATAAACTAAAATTGCTATATTATCAGACGGATACTAATATCTACGATTCCAAATCTTACGCCAATTGCGTATTGAATGGTTTTCGAATAAAGCTCGTCGGGTTTATCTGAAAGTATCCATCAATATATAATTTCATAAAATATATATTTTTTGATATCCGGTACCAAATATAATAAAATATAAAAAACATATAAAATCGTAGGAAGGCAAAACTGTACATTGAATATTTTTTTAAAAGAATACTTGGAGCGTGATCTACAATCGATATTGAAGCCAAAAATATAGTTTTTAGAATTTTTGTCTGTTTGTCTGTATGTCTGTATG
This sequence comes from Apodemia mormo, assembly GCA_036924255.1. NCBI lineage: Eukaryota > Metazoa > Arthropoda > Insecta > Lepidoptera > Riodinidae > Apodemia > Apodemia mormo. The sequence goes on along the minus strand of JAUPFN010000016.1, from coordinate 34,703,230 downwards.
TATGTCCGGGGTAAACTCAAAAAGTACTGCATGGATTTACTCCAAATTTTTCATGAATATTACTAATAGGTCTGGTCAACATATAGGCAACATTTTATCACGCTATCACCTATGGGGATGAGCTGTGCGGATTAAACGAAGTCCGCGCGGACGAAGTCGTGTCGAGTCGTCAATTATAAAGTTTCGATTTAATGTCCATGAAAAATCACATTACCCAATCCTTCTGTTTATGTAAGTTTGAGCGTATCTCATTTTGCTGTAATCATTTTTAGTGGCTGACGTTTGTTGAACGCCGTGAACATAGGATCTTTCGTACATGGTACATTACTTTTAAATCGCTTACCGCCACACTTAAATTCAAATTTCTCTCTAGTACGCATAAATGAAATCTTCGAGCTGATCATACGGACTATCTATTGCTTTACATCATTCTAATTTTGTCTCATCTACGGTGCACGCCTTGCGAATGGTTTCAGTTAGTTCGCCAAACTAAGCCCACCCAAATATTTCATTTGTAATCTCTCGAAACGCACCTAAATGGTTTCGACTCTTTCTCTAAACAAGCACACCGACATGGCTTATTTTCAGTGTATCTCGAAACACACCTACATGGTTTCGGCTCTTTCTCTAAACAAGCACACCTACATGGCTTATTTTCAGTATATCTCGAAACACACCTACATGGTTTCGGCTCTTTCTCTAAACAAGCACACCTACATGGCTTATTTTCAGTTTTCTCGAAACACACCTACATGGTTTCGGCTCTTTCTCTAAACAAGCACACCTACATGGCTTATTTTCAATTTTCTCGAAACACACCTACATGGTTTCGGCTCTTTCTCTAAACAAGCACACCTACATGGCTTATTTTCAGTTTTCTCGAAACACACCTACATGGTTTCGGCTCTTTCTCTAAACAAGCACACCTACATGGCTTATTTTCAATTTTCTCGAAACACACCTACATGGTTTCGGCTCTTTCTCTAAACAAGCACACCTACATGGCTTATTTTCAGTTTTCTCGAAACACACCTACATGGTTTCGGCTCTTTCTCTAAACAAGCACACCTACATGGCTTATTTTCAGTTTTCTCGAAACACACCTACATGGTTTCGGCTCTTTCTCTAAACAAGCACACCTACATGGCTTATTTTCAGTATTTCTCGAAACACACCTACATGGTTTCGGCTCTTTCTCTAAGCAAGCACACCTACATGGCTTATTTTCAGTTTATCTCGAAACACACCTACATGGTTTCGGCTCTTTTTCTAAACAAGCACACCTACATGGCTTATTTTTAGTTTTCTCGAAACACACCTACATGGTTTCGGCTCTTTCTCTAAACAAGCACACCTACATGGCTTATTTTCAATTTTCTCGAAACACACCTACATGGTTTCGGCTCTTTCTCTAAACAAGCACACCTACATGGCTTATTTTCAGTTTTCTCGAAACACACCTACATGGTTTCGGCTCTTTCTCTAAACAAGCACACCTACATGGCTTATTTTCAATTTTCTCGAAACACACCTACATGGTTTCGGCTCTTTCTCTAAACAAGCACACCTACATGGCTTATTTTCAGTATATCTCGAAACACACCTACATGGTTTCGGCTCTTTCTATAAACAAGCACACCTACATGGCTTATTTGTTAATATAATTATATATTTATCCACGTTTAGTGAAACATCTAGTTTGTTTTCCATTACCACCACAAATTAATGATTGGCGCTATAATCAATGTTTTTCTCCAATAGGAGTAAATTTCTTTGAATAAAAGTTGAATATATATAATGTTCTGCGATGTCTACAATATTAAAATATTTAAAAACGGATGCAGTTGCCCTACCAAAATAAAAACCGAATCAAGTTGTGTAAAGTTATAGCTTTTCAAATATTAGATTGTTTACAATTACTAGTAAACAGATTGATTTCAAATTGATCTCAAAAACTGAGTCAAATAACGTAAATAGGATTTACTCATTTTCTTTGCTCAATTCTTTTGGAATTTATCAATGATATATTTTTTTTTGTTAAAAATTAATACATGACTGACATTATTTCGTTGGTTTCCATTCAATCAATTTTGAAGTTAATAAAAGGTTTTAGAACTTAAATAATTGAGTCGAGTGCTATTCAAAAGATCAAAATCGACGATCGTTTTGAAAATATACGACTGCGCAAAAACTGAAATACTCTAATTTTTTTATAAGCTGCTCAAAAATCTATGCTTTGGTATAGGACACACAAATATATTTTACTTTACACTGTAAAATTGATATAACTTATTTCATCGAGCATACTATTTCACGTATAGCAGGACACAACTATATTATTAAGACAATTGAAGTTATGTAATTTTCGAACGCTCGAAATGCTTTTGTATGTACTTTGAGTTTGCTATTAATATTAATTTTTAAACAGTAACTCGGTTCTCAGAAATACTTATCAAACATGTGGGTAGTTTTAACAAAATACTATTACATTCCATCGGATGATACTGCGGCTACGATCATGTATTGTTTGTAGCTAGAAGTGGCATGTAAATTATTTTAAATTTTTACTATCATTATTATTTTTTTTTTTTTGAAGATTTGATTAATTGTAACAAATAAACTCAAATGCTATCTTTGGGCATAAATTAATTAATCATGTTAAGGGTGTATAAAATGGATATAGGAATAACACGATCGGAGAGTAGCCCCGACCACGTGTTAAACACAGGATGGGTACAGGAATAACACGATCGGAGAGTAGCCCCGACCACGTGTTAGGTACAGGATGGGTACAGGAATAACACGATCGGAGAGTAGCCCCGACCACGTGTTAAGGTACAGGATGGGTACAGGAATAACACGATCGGAGAGTAGCCCCGACCACGTGTTAAGGTACAGGATGGGTACAGGGATAACACGATCGGAGAGTAGCCCCGACCACGTGTTAGGTACAGGATGGGTACAGGAATAACACGATCGGAGAGTAGCCCCGACCACGTGTTAGGTGCAGGATGGGTACAGGAATAACACGATCGGAGAGTAGCCCCGACCACGTGTTAAAGATGTAAAGGATAGACATAGGAGTATATTTATTATTTTGATGTAATCACAATTACTATAGCGCATGTTCTTTTAAAATAACAATTTCTAATTCTAATCTAATTTATTTCAATTCTCATTTGACATTAATTTTTAAATCTATTCTGACTTCTTTTTTTTTGAGTTTTATTGATTTTAAAAGTATTTAAACGTAATTTGTAATTTTATATAAAAATAAATATATATTTTTTTTTTTTGCACGCCAATTATTCGGAAAAGCAGGCTCAAAGTACTTGTATTTATCATCACATGTAACCCTGATTTATTAATATGAAAAATGTACAATTTTAAATTTTTAATTATGCTATCGCACATTTTAATATGCTTTTTAATAATCTACTCCCGTAATATATTTATAATACATAATACATTATTGTATATAAGTGCTGGATTACCTTTGAAGACTTGTGGGCACACAGGTTACTTCCACGTCTGATTTTTCGTGAATAAAATATAATACAAGCTTGATATTTCTTTAATGTACTTCTTGCAGACTATTTTAACATTACAATTATAGACTTGAGTGATCACAAGTTGTCGAGCTCATGGCTCAGAACCGTCTGTCGCTGAAAATGAGGTCTCTCATATCGTAAGCCCCACTACGCGCCATCTTGCCGCGTTCTGTCCCGCCGTTTAGCTTTTACAACTTTAACGAATAGGAAGATGACGCCTAGTGTTGCCATATTTTGTCACTTATTCTAATATAACACAATTGAAACATATTCTTTTGATGAATAAAACCATTACAAACAAGTTAAATCATTACACTAGTATCTGTCCTAAACAAAAAGGGAAACTTTTAGGGTCGTTTGACATGTGAGCCGTCTCGTTCGCCTCCATCGCATTTTTAAGTGACTAACCTTTGACTTACAGACACGTGTGTTCCGGAATTGAATTGTTTTCTCGTGTCTTTGTCAGAGAAAAGCTTTTAGGTTAGAATTTTCTATTAGAGTGGATTAACAACTCTGAAAATAGTAAGTTGGACTCATAATAATGTATCTTGGAGTATCTTTTCATATGATTATAATATACACGTGTTGGCCATCTGAAAGACCAGGTTCGATTCCCGGGTCGGCCAATTAAAAATGTGTTTTTCAGTTTTGACAAAAACAACGTTGCCCGGAATTGGATAAGTTCCCGGTTGGTGATAGGCTTGCCACCTTTCACATTGTGTGGGACTAAGTATCTTCGGCTAATCGTGAATGCACTTGTTTTACCTCAGCCACCTCTTCGGGGGTTCGGGCGTGAAGATGCTTTTTTATACTTTAAAACTTTCGTTCAAAGGAAATTACTAATTTCGTCCTTATTCGGAAATCAAGTTTTCTTCGGAACTCCACGTTTTGAAATCCTAAAGACCTTTTTCTACTATTTGTACGACGTGATGATCGCCTCTGTGGTCTAGTGGTCTGGCGTTGGCGTTGACCACTTGTCTTCCCGGGTTCGATTCCAGGGTGGGGCAATTTAAAAAATGTGTTTTTTCAGTTTTCTGATAAAAACAATGTTGCCGGGATTGGAAAGTGCCTGGTTGGCGATAGGATTGCCACCTATCACATTTGTGGGACTAAGTATCTTCGGTTAATCGTGGATGCACTTGTTTTAACTCTGCCTACCCCTTCTGGGATACAGGCGTGAAGATACTTGTACGATGTTTTTCGTATGTCAGTATATATGTTTTTATTTTTCTCTGTGTGTATGTGTGAACGTGAACCTCTCATTACTTGACTTAAACTTTCTGAAAATCTGAACCAATTCAGATAAGGAGATTCAGAAAGCTGCCTCGTGGTCTAGGGGATAGCCTATTCGGCTTAGATCATGAGATCCCATTCGGCTTAGATCATGAGATCAAAACCAAAAAAGCTCGAATGGCTGAGAAAGTAGCAGGTCGGTGTGGCGAGTGGTGTGGTATCACTCCTATATCTCGGATGAACACGTAAAGGCGTCGGTCACGGTTATAGCTATAAATAGTCGACAATCGTTATCAGAAAAACCTTAAAAACAACAAAGAAAAATATCGATACGCGGGATTTGAACGCGACCATCTCCCCAAAGCGCGCACGGGGTGAGTGCTATTACACAAAACTAATTAGGAATACGAAAGTACTGATCAAAATTATAAATGTAAATTTCATCTGTAACGATGAACTCATTTAACTAGTTATACGTATGTATACGTAGCGATCAGTACAATCGACGTAATCGATCATATAGCAAATAAGAATTTCGCCGCCTCGAGCCTGTCGACACTAGCTCAGTGGAAGAGCGTCCCAGCTTTAGGGAGATGGTCGCAGGTTCAAATCCCGCGTGTCAATATTTTTCTTTGTTGTTTTTAAGGTTTTTCCAGTTTCCCAAGCACGGGGTGAGTGCTATTACACAAAAATAATCGTTATCAGGTCGGCAAAATGCAGCAATGGGGATCACCATTCATCTCGCCAACCGACAAACCGGCGAATCGTAGTCAAGTGGAAAGTAATCGTTCGGTTGCCTACCTCGCAAGGGAACTGAGTGCTAAGTGTGAGTTTTTCTAGACAACTCTCACTGAACTGGTGAACTGGTTTCTCACGTTTACTACTAAGTGGCGCTGTACTAATCACATACAAATTCCTAGAATTATTCTATTCCTAAATATTCCTAAAATTATGCATGATATATTCAGTAAACTAAGATGGGACCATACGGGAAGTATATTAAGCATGATATATTTAGAAAACTAAAATGGGACAATATGGGAAGTATATAACGCATGATATATTCAGCAAACTAAAATGGGACAATATGGGAAGTATATTGCGCATGATATATTCGGCATACTAAAATGGGACAATATGGGAAGTATATCATGCATTTATTTATTTATTTAAAGTATTGCCAAAAAAGCTTGCATTATAAACATTAACATACTATTATATCTAGTACAATAACGCAAGTTAAATGCTGGGTCAATTAAAGGCAATAACGTCATTCTTGAATTAAAGAAATTAATACTCAATTAGAATATATGCATGAAATATTTAGCAAACTAAAATGAGACCATACGGGAAGTATATTATGTTACTACTTACTGTTTTGAAAACATTTAAGTTTCTACCAGTTTATTAAGATCGAGTAAAAATTGCTTAAAAATTACGCATACATTTATTGTATGTGAGTCCCCCTTTAATATTTACTTTATTTTTACTTAATTATTTATTTTGAAAAGTAATATACAGTTAAATATTCTGTGAAAATTTTAAGCGTTTACCTGTTACCGTTATCGAGCAAGAAAACGAAAAAACACGTTTATTGTATAGGGAACCCACCCCTTAATATATATTTTTTTATTTTTAGTATTTATTGTTATAGCGGCAACGGAAATACGTAATTTGTGAAAACTTCAGCTTTCTAGCTATCACGGTTTATGAGATACAGCCTGGTGACAGACAGACAGACGGACAGACAGACAGCGGAGGCTTAGTATTAGTAATAGGCCCGTTTTACCTTTTAGGTGCGGAACCCTAAAAATTATCAACAAAAATTAATTATCTTGCTGGTTCGTCATTAAAACAATTGATTTTCTTTAAATTTACATTTAATGAATATTCATTATCCACCACACAGGAATTATGCATCATATTATTTATGCATCATAAAGTGAGAGCACACGGAAAGTATAAGCAAAAAAAATGTATAAATCGATATCTATAATAACTTTTATAACTTTGTTAATCTATTATTACTGCTATTGTATTATATCTGTAATTTATGACCGAGTTCTGAAATAACAAATGTAAAAAACATACAGTCGTATTGATAACCTCCTCGTTATGGGAAGTCCGTTGAAAATTTAATATAATTGCACGACGCAGAGTTGGTTATTCCGTATTCACCCTATGACGTCTCATCCCATTTCTTCACTCATCCTAAACTAGTATTCCTAGCTCAACCTATAAAATAATTTTAGTATATTTTCTTAATTCAACCTAAATGCAGTCCTTACTCATCTCGAGATGAATATTTCAAAAAAGTATGAATAACAAAATAATGTTAAATTATTTTTTAGAAAGTATAATTCCGAATTCCGCCATCCCTGTTTTTCTATCTATCGTCAAGGCGCACAGATTCTAGGCATCGCCATATGGTGGTCGTTCCACGTACCCGGCCAAAGCGGTTCCACTCGACATTCTTCATTCGAACCGCCAGGGACTGGAACATGCTTCCTGAGTCTGTGTTCTCCGATGAGTACAATCTGGGTATCTTCAAGAGTGAAGAGGTACCTTCAAGGCAAGCGCGTTCCATCTTAGGCCGCATCGTAGCTTACCATCAGGCGAGATCATGGTCAAGCGCTTCTCTATTGATAATAAAAAAAATGTATAATAGTAATAATATCTGTTTTAGTTTAACGGCGTGTGGGGACTCCCCGCAGTGGTCTGCGACTGCTACATCGCAATGGACGTCACCTGCTCCACATCCAGCATCTTCAACCTGGTCGCCATATCTGTGGATAGGTAAACAATATTTATATTATATACTAGCTATTGCCAGCGACTTCGTCCGCGCGGACTTCGTTTACTCCGCACAGCACCTCCCCTAGGTGATAGCGTGATAATGTGTAGCCTACTGCCTATATGTTGACCCGACCTGTTAGTAATATTCATGCAAAATTTGAAGTAAATCCATGCAGTAAGTACTTTTTGAGTTTACCCCGGACATATATACAGACAAACAGACAAATAAACAAACAGACAAACAGACAAACGGACAAACGGACAAACGGACAAACGGACAAACGGACAAACGGACAATCAGACAAACAGACAAACGGACAAACGGACAAACGGACAATCAGACAAACAGACAAACAGACAAACAGACAAACAGACAAAAAGACAAACAGACAAACAGAAAAACAGACAAACAGAAAAACAGACAAACAGACAAACAGACAAACAGACAAACAGACAAACAGACAAACAGACAGACAAACAGACAAACAGACAGACAGATAGACAGACAGACGGACAGACAAACAGACAGACAGACGGACAGACAAACAGACAAACAGACAAACAGACAAACAGACAAACAGACAAACAGACAGACAGACAAACAGACAAACACACAAACAGACAAACAGACAAACAGACTAACAGACAAACACACAAACAGATAAACAGACAAACACACAAACAGACAAACAGACAAACAGACAAACAGACAAACAGACATACAGACAAACAGACAAACAGACAAACAGACAAACCGACTAACAGACAAACACAAACAGACAAACAAACAAACATTCTAAAAACGATTGTAGATCACGCCCCAAGTATTCTTTTAAAAAAATATTCAATGTACAGTTTTGACTTTCCTACGATTTTATTATATGTATAGATATGTATATCTCTAAACAAAACAAAAATTAGTGATTACTTAAGTGGGTACAAGTCTGACTACGAAATCGACGGGGCTTAGGTTCGATTTCAAACAGGAACAAAGTAACCATCACTCGCACTAATCAACTTGTTTTTTGCTTAACGTTTGTGTGATGAGCAAGCAATATATTTTTATTTCTAAGGTGGTGTCTTCTTTTTTAAATTATTTTATTACATAGTAAACAAGCAGATGGCTCTCCTAGTGGAAAGAGATTCTATCGCCTAAGGTTTGTTAAGGATACGTTGATATCCGTGTGTCAGTTTGGAAGGTAAGGTAGACTTATGTATGTGACACTGCCATCCCCACGCACGGATATCATCGTATCCTTAACATATTTGGTTATATAACGTAACATTGGCGTTATAACGCCAGGAATAGTTGAGGCGATGGTACCAAATACCCGGGTGAGAAATTGCGGAACTGTACCACCTAGTATTCACGATGGTAGTGACATATACAGCCAATCGGTCACCTTTTACGACTTACCTGGTAAAACGGCAGTTGATCTATTCTTCACACGTGCCGGGACCAATACAGAGAGCATTATTTTTTTTATATCATAAGATAGCAAACAAACAGATGCTCTACTGATGTAAAGAGACAGTCATCACTTATAAACACCAAAGATGTTAATGGTATGTTGCTGTCCATGTGGCGGGATCTTAGTGACACATGCATAAGTTTACTGGCTATCTAACTCTCCAAACCGAAATACGACAGTGACAAGCACTGACGCTATTGCGGCAGGAATAGATAAGGCGGTGGCACCAGACCCGGGCGAGACAAAGCAGAACTCTACCACTTAGTAGCCACGATTTTAGTGACTTGCATAGCCAATCGTCCACCTCTTACAAACTGCCTGCAGAACGAAAGATGGTCTATTCCTATATAAGGCACCTGGACGAACACAGAGAAAAATTATGATATAACTATTGTAACAATTTGCTTAAAAAAATTAAATCGTGAATAAACAAGACAATTTTTGTGACAAAACACGTTTTCGACCCTTCCAGCTACCGTCTAGAAATTGACCCATCGAAAGTAAAGGACAATTTGAATAAAATTTTCTCATTTCTATCTGAAATTAGATTGGAAAGTAGTGCTCTGACTAGCGAGTGCTCTTTTACCAAGATATCCTGTGAAAGGCGCTCGCGTTTGGCGTTAAAACTAGGTCGCCTGTAAATTATAAGTATATTCCTTTATTTTTTATTCAGATTATTGCTTGTAATTTTTTCCGCAAAGACTGTGTAATAAGTTTCCCTTCCTCTTCTTTCTCTCCCTCCTCTCCCTCTTTGAAGAATAGAAGTGGCTATGCGTGTCACTACCATCGTGACTACTAGGTGGTAGAGTTCTGCATCGGCTCAACCGGGTCTGGTACCACCGCCTAACCTACTCCTGCCGCAATAGTGTCAGTGCTGGTCGCTGTTGTGTTCCGGTTTGGAGGGTAAGGTAGCCTGTAAACTTATGCATGTGGCATTAGACCTCGCCACAAGATAGCAACGCACCATCAACATCTTTGGTGTCTATAGGCGATGGTTGACTCTTTCCATCAGGAGACCCATCTGCTTGTTTGCTATCCTATAATATAAAAAAAGAACATTTACCATTCTGCCAGGCAGTTTGTAAGACGCGAACGATTGGCTTTACGTGTCATTACCATCGTGATTACTAGGTGCTAGACTTCTGCAACGTCTCTATCGGGTCTCGTACTCACACCTTACCTATTCCTTTCTTAATAGTGTCGGTGTCCTTGACATGTTATGGTTTGGACAGCAAACTTATGCATGTTGCATTTCAATGCTATGTGGATGACAACGCACCATTAAAATGTTACGTGTTTAAAGATTATTCTCGTCCCTTTCTAACAAAAGAACCATCTTTTTGCTTCAAAAGAGAAAATAGCCATTGCTTAAACTAAAGCGAACGGCTACAATAGATGGCTAGCTGTATTGCAGACATTGTGGCTATTGAACGGTGGAAAATTGTCTTAAATCTAGAGATTTTATGGTCTACTGTAAATCTAAAGTTCGCTTAACAGCTTAAGAACATAGTTTATAGAAGTTTATCTCTGAACCGGCCCATAAATGATAGATATAATGTTTCAACCACAATTTTAACCGTGTTTGTGAGCGTAATGTCTATTTTATGGTTTCTTTATTTATAGCTATAGTTATGAGACAGTGAAAGAAGAACATGATTACATGAAGTAATAATATAACTCATACAATATTACATTAACTAATAATATTACAGGAAAAAAACTATACATAAATCAATTGAGTTTCTAATTATAACTATAACATTTATGCAAATATTAGCAGTTACTCTCGAATTCTTTCACGTCACCACACTTTTTTCCCTTTGATAAGTCGGGTAAACTAGTAGTCTATTACAATCCTGAATAATGTAGCTTTCTAAAGGTGGAAGAACTTTCAAAATCAGTCGAGTAGTTTTTGAGTTAAATCGTAGCAAAGAAACAAACAAAAGATCTAATTTTTCCTCTTTATAATATTAATTTAGACTAACGGCTAGCGCACACCAAGAACAGAGCAGAGCAGAGCATTTTCTTAGAGTACTGAAAAATTAACCTTATGACAAGTTCCCTACATTGCAAAATCAAATACACGTCCAAACTTGCAAAGTGCGTGCTCCAGCACCCGCGAGCGCGCTCGAGCACCCGCCGCTACCCACCCACAGCATACCCACAGCAAGATTTAAATTACTATTAAGAGGTGTTCATTTTTATGACTATTAAAAGATAAACTACGGAAAATTTTAAATTTTAGTAAATTTGCTACGCCCGCAAAATCCAAAAACATAATATTAACATTTAGCATTTTTGAGAACAACCTACCATATGTTTACGGTTAGTAAAAATATAACTACGTAATTAAGACTTTTAAAGATATATGTAAATTAGGCAAGAGTTTTTTTTACTAACCTCAAACATTTTGGCAAATTGTTTATCAACTGAAATGCTAGGTCGTTAATTCGTATTGTGTTTTTGGATTTGCAAGCGTAGCAAATTAGCTAAAACTTCAATTTTTTTGTAGTTTAAGTTATAATAGTCATAAAAATGGAATACCTCTTAACGGTAAATTTTTTTGCAATGTATAATATTCGCATAAGGCACATTTTTTCCTGCCACGTTTCTTCTACCTTATTCTATATTTTACCTTAGACGTCTTATTTTATTTACATATTCTTCATGTTCCTTTTCCTCTGCAAAAAAGGCGATAATTAATAAGTCCCAATCAACTATATTGAACACGTCTGCCAACATCGAATTTTTGTATAAAACTAGTCATGCCCTCCCGCCTGGCAAGTGGCAACCCAGAGCGTTTTCAATAGCGCTTGTTCGCGGAGGAGCTAGCAGCGGCGCCTGCATGATCGAGCATTCAAAATTTTTCGAACATACGCGAGCATTTTGCAGTTCGGTGTGCGCTGACCCTAACTGCCCGCCTCGGCTGTTTACGGATGATGTACCTAAGAAAACTAATGAGACAATTTTTGTTGTCAATTGATTTTGTCAAGATAATAAAGATCCCACTATCTTCTGTCTTATCCTGTAATAACATTTTAAAATATCCATAGGAATTTTAAACATTTTTTATTACACACACCTTCTCCTAATAACAACAAACACAACAAAAAATAATTATAATGAAAATTAAACAAAAAAGCAAGTAAAATAAGTATAATATACTAAAACAAATTTTAATAAGGTACCTGCTATTATTTGTGTTTTGTCTTAATATGTTGCTCTTATTATATATTCCAATCGCCACAAGACAAACGGCAGTGTTATCACGTAACTTGCAATGTGAAATTACCGTAATTATTTAATTATTGCAAGACACATAACAGCCTTGTATATGAGTGGCAGTCGTTGCCGCTTGATTAGTTTTGGTGCTGTGACATCGCAAAAACTGCATCTAGTGACCAGCAAGCAATTGGCGACGTTGATGAGTTTTTTGTCACGTTTAAAAGTCATCACTGATAGCTGGCGGATTGCAAACGTTAGATGATATGCCTGCGGATCTATCGTTAATGCTACGGCCGCACTTAAAGCTTCGTGCAATGACACGATACATGCATATGTGACCGGCTATTATCGGTTATCATCGCAAACTTCATATACCTTATCGCGCGGTTAGCGATACGTCAAAGGGTTTTAGCGCGTTAACTTATCACGCTGCGTGGTTAGACTAGTGTTGTTCATTTCAGCCGCTGTTTTCGATCAGTTCAGACGTATGGGGATGGTTGTGTAAAATAGAGTGGAACCATGAAATGGTAAGCTGAGCCCATCATACGGGATCCAAAAAATGTGAATCACAAAAAACATTGTAATTAATTGTTAAAACACATGTGGAAGTAAAGATAGCCGACGTTCATAGTTAGATATACGTTTATAAATGCTTTCAGCCATCTTTGATTATCGCAGCATAGTTCGTGCAAAATATCGTTGCTGTTAATATGACCACAGCTTCTATCGCGAGAATTTTTTGTGTCAAATCGTACAAAGCACAATAGACGCAAGTGAGGCCCCAACATAAGGTTAATGATTATCATAATTACATGTGCGATAAAGAAGAGTGTGTAGAGTAATCTTTTTAATCAATAGATACCAACCAAGCAGATGGCTCTACTGATAGAAAGAGAAACAATCGCCTATATACATCAAAGATGTTAAGGGTGTGTAGCAACGCAAGGATAGCAGTTCTAGTGATGCGGTTTTAATACCGCTAATGCTTTATACTATTAATCGTCGGCACTTGGTGAAACGGTATGTTAATTTTAATTATAAAATACTTGTACTAGTTTCATGGGCGTATGGTAGGAATTCATTAAATCAATTATTCAACAGGTACATAGCTGTGACGCAGCCCATCAAATACGCGAAACACAAAAGCAACGCTCGCGTGTGGGTGATGATCGCAGTGGCCTGGCTGGTCTCCGGCGCCATCGGCTCGCCTATAGTACTGGGCCTCAACAACACGCCGGACCGCAGCCCACACGAGTGTCTCTTCAACAACACCGACTACGTCATCTACTCCTCACTGGGGTCCTTCTACATCCCTTGCATTATTATGATGTTTCTCTATTATAAGATTTTTAAGGTGAGAAACACTATTTTTTTAATGATTTACCCGGCTACGCTGAAAGGATGGTTTTGTTTTTCGAGTAAACATATGTATATTTTTTGGCATGCTCTATAGCCTAAACGGATTGAGAGATTTAAGCTTGAGATCTGTCGTTAATTTTACAAATTAATCCTATATTATATGTTCGCTCCACTTGGTAAAAGATATAAGGTTTATTAATTTAATTTAAACATCAAATAACGGAATATCGAATTATATTAAATACAAAATACAGAACTTATTACACTTTATTATTTACAATGTATATTAAGCAACTTCACTTCTCAATTTCACAAACACGAATGCTTCGAAAACATGTCTGACAGACCTTTTTATAGTCTTTTATTTTATTCGACTACCGTCTAATTATTACCTTAATTAAATAATTAAAAATATGTTAAATAATTAACAATTCTAAAGATTCCATAAGATTTTAGTAATTGGTAAAGAATTTATACGATTAGTGCTTTTATATAAAAACAACGTTGATTTAATATGCAAAACTGTTTTATTACGCACATGGAAATTCAACTCGCTAGTCACTACACAGCACATCAGTCAGCATAGCTCACACACAGAGTACAAATTAGTGTTGCCAGCTAGCAATTGGTGTGACTATAAACAATGGAGCAAAATTTAAATTTTCATTGCTATTTATTACAACACTCCCACTAAAATTTAACTTTATACACCTCTTTAACAAAGGCTCCAAATAACAAGAAAATATTAAACAAACAAGAACTGATCTCTCAGATAAGCAAATGTTTGAGTTGGCAAAGCTTTTGTCAAAATATCTGCTAATTGATCCTTACTTGAAACATATTTAATTTTAATAAATCCCAACTCAACCTTTTCCCTTATGAAGTTATATTTTACATCAATATGTTTGGTACGCTTATGATAAACAGGATTATTGATCAATTTAATTGTACTTTGATTATCAATATACAGTGTAACACATTCAAAACTCTCACCTAAGTCTGATAGTAATTGTTTTAACCATAAAATCTCTTTCGCAGATTCACAAGCTGCAACAAACTCTGCCTCTGTTGTGGAGAGAGCAATGGTCTTTTGTTTTTGACTAGACCATGTTATTGGTCCACCATTCATTTTAAATATATAGCCTGAAGTAGATTTGCGCGTGTCAACATCACTCGCAAAATCAGAGTCAGAATACCCTATCAGATCACTGCTTTCTCCATATTTTATACACAAATCTTTAGTGCTTATTAGATATCTAATTACACGTTTAACAGCATTCACATGTTGTTGATCAGGATTGTTTACATATCTACTCAATAAATTAACAGCAAATGATATATCTGGTCTAGAAACGGAACTCAAAAATAACAGAGAGCCTATAGCTTCTCGATAAGGGAAATTAACAACAATTTTATCTAAATTCTTTGTGATAATAACATTTACATCTGCTGGAGTACTGGCAGGATTTGCTGTACTCATACAAAACTTGTCAATAATTTGCTGTATATAATTTCTCTGATGAATATAAATAGAGTTATTTATTCTTTCAATTTCCATGCCCACAAAACATTTCAAATTTAATTCTTTAATTTTAAAAGTTTGTTTTAAATATTCTATAATTTCTTTAATAAGTTGTTTACATGAAGATATAACAAGGGCATCATCAACATATATGATTAAATATATTTTTATTTTATTAAAGATTCCAATGTAAATACAGTTATCAGCCTGAGATTGTATAAAACCATATTTCTTTAGAAAATCAGTGAACCTTTTGTTCCAGCACCGTGATGCCTGTTTCAAACCGTATAATGATTTATTTAATTTTAATACAAAATCATTCTTAACGGATACACCTTCAGGAACTTCTATAAAAATATCTTCTTTAAGAAACCCATTGAGAAAAGCAGTTTTTACATCAAATTGTTGAATTTCTAAATTGTACTTAGCTGCAATGGAAAGAATTATTCTTATAGAGTCAAATCTAGTAGTTGGTGAAAATATTTCTTGATAATCTACATCTTTAATCTGATTAAAACCTCGTGCGCATAAACGAGCTTTAAAACGAATTATTCTATTATGCTCATTCTTCTTAACAGTAAAAACCCATTTTGTGGTAAGGGTTCGTTGACCAGATCTCTTCACGGCAGTCCAAGTGTTATTTTCTTTGAGCGCAGATAGTTCTTCTTTGATAGCTTTTGACCATTCATTTTTTTGAGGACATTTCATTGCTTCTTCATAAGTTTGTGGTGATGACAGCTCCACAAGATTAGCCTCAAAATGCCTATTACGTCTTGGCCTCAAATTGATATGTTGTGTTATTACATCCTCCAACTCCTGAGAAGGTTCATACGATGGATCATCACTATTGCAACTCAACAGGCTGTCATCATTTTCTGATGGCACTTCAATCAATGTATCATTTGTATCTACTACATCAGAATTTTCACTATTTTGGCTCATTGGCAAATCATCATTATTTATACCTATTTGTGCAATATTTTTTTTGTTTTCTGAAACTTGGTATTCATCAAAAATTACATTTCTTGATATCTTTATTGTTTTAGTGTTTCTGTTATACATTCTATAATTTGTATTGTCAAAACCAACTAGAATCATCTTCTCGCTTTTCTTATCCAATTTTGTTCTTAGTTGATCAGGAATATGAACATAACCAACACTTCCGAACACCCTTATATGACCTATCTGAGGTTTAATGCCATTCCACAATTCAAAAGGTGTTTTATTAGGAGTTTGGCTTGAAGAGGTTCTGTTTAGTAAGTAAACTGCACAGTTCACAGCTTCAGCCCATAGATCCAGTGATACATCTCTTGCATACAACATTGAGCGTGCACTTTCTACTATAGTTCTATTTTCCCTTTCTGCACGCCCATTCTGTTCCGGCGTATAGGGTGCCGTACGCTCATGAACTATACCCTCTGCATCCAGATATTCCTTAAATATTTTATTTACATACTCTGTTCCATTGTCAGTATGTAATACTCTTATATTATGCATGAATTTATTTTTAATCATAGCATTGTATTTCTTGAACACTTCCATTACATCAGTTTTATTTTTAATAAAATATACATGCCGGTAACTGGTAGCAGCATCTTTAAATAATACAAAATATCTCATACCTTGTATCGAAGAATGACTCATTGGTCCGCAGACATCACTATATATTAAGTCACCTGGCTGTAGTTCTCCTCGTACAGATTTATGAAATGGAAATCTGCTCTGTTTCCCGTATGCACATGCCTCGCAAACAAAGTCACTTTGTCCACCGTCTTTTATTTTTAAGCCTTCAACAATACTATTAGCACTCATGTTTTTAATTTGTTTTAGATTAATATGTCCAAGTCTTTCATGCCACATTTTAATGTCACTTTGAGCGTTTTGAATTAAGTTGCACGTTCCCAGATTTGGAATAACTGTTTTTATTAATAACACATATAAATTGTTTTCTCTGATTTTAGCACTCATTACCACTTTGTTATCTTTATAAATTAAAGCACTTGTGTCCTTTTTAATTATTGAATAACTTTTTCTTACTATTACACCTTCTGAAAACAAGTTCCTTCGCAAGCTCGGAACATACAAAACATCATGAAGTTCGCTGTTCTCCCACTGTTCATTGACATATCTTTTTATTAGAATTTTACCAACACCAGATACTTCCACAGATTTCTTATTTCCTAGTGTCAATGATTTCTGACTGGATTCGTTTAATTCTAGAAAGAAATCTCTTCTGAAAGTCATATGTGCAGATGCACCACTATGCAATATCCAAGCGTCTTCTTCTGCATTGCATTTATAATCCATTTCTACATTGAATGCTAACATATCTGTGCCTTCTTGTAAAGGCCTTCTAAACTTGGATTTTCTTGGAGCACGACACTCCTTGGAAAAATGACCCCTCTTTCCACAATTATAGCACTCAAATCTATGTTTCATAGATTTGTTTTGAGTTGTACCACTACTACTTGGTTCATTTAGTTTTGCCTGTTTCTTCCAACCTTTGTCAGCAACAAGAAGTGCAGTTTCTTGTTCTTCTTCGCATGCCAAACTTGCCTCTTCATCTAATAACCTGGCAGTTAAATTAATTATTGTCTGTTGTTCCGGATCCATTGACATCCATGCTTGACGCACTGATCTATACTTGGGAGGTAATGTACCAAGTATTTTTGTAATGATGGCCATTTCGCTAACACTTTCCCCATTCTCTTTTAGCTGTTTAGCTAAGGTTTCGACTTTTGAGATATGTTGAGCTACACTATCGTTTGATGACATTTTATATTGATAAAACTTTTCATGGATCAACATCTTGCATAACTCACTCTTTTGTTCATATATTGACTCAAGTTTCAACATTATTTCTTGAGCAGTTTCACAATTTTCTATTAATGTAATTTGTTTGAAGTCCATTGAAGAAGTTATGATAAACATCGCCATGCCATCATTTTTCAACCACTCAGTACAACTTCCAGCCGGTTTAGGAGCTGTAATGTCGATTCCTTTTGCTTTTAAAGCACATTTTATTTGGAATTTCCATTGGCGAAAGTTATTTCCATCAAATCTTTCAAAATTCATCGACCGCGTGGGATCCATATTGAGGTTATAATAGACGACGCCTCGTGTCTCGTAACAAAGAAGTGTAACTTTTTCTTTATTTTTCTCCTATTTTTTTATTTCCAGAGTTCACTGGGCCTCATAACCTATACGATTAGTGCTTTTATATAAAAACAACGTTGATTTAATATGCAAAACTGTTTTATTACGCACATGGAAATTCAACTCGCTAGTCACTACACAGCACATCAGTCAGCATAGCTCACACACAGAGTACAAATTAGTGTTGCCAGCTAACAATTGGTGTGACTATAAACAATGGAGCAAAATTTAAATTTTCATTGCTATTTATTACAACAGAATTAATACTTCATCTTTATATTGACATAATAATTTAGAAATTGATGGCCGCATATACTCATTTTATGTATGTTTGTGTAAAATATTGCCAACATATATACCCGTTTAGTAGTAGTATCTTCACGCCCGTATCTCCGAAGAGGTAGTTAGAGGTACGACCAGCGAACCCACGATTAGTCGAAGATACTTAGTGACACAATATGATAGGTGGCAAATCTATTGCTAACCTGACACCTATCCAATCTCGGGCAACGTTTTTTATCAGAAAAGTGAAAAAGCACATTTTTGAATTGCCCAAACCGGGAATTAACCCCGGGACCTTATGTGGTCAACACCGACATCGGAACACTTATAGGCCAGGGAGGCGACTCGTTTATTTTTTAAAATGTTAAAGAAACGCAAATATACACACATACTTCGATCAAAAACACACATACATTTACAGCTTATATTATCCTCAACTGTAACATGGCCGGCGGCTATCTCGTATCTCGCAATGCGCAATTATCATATTTGTTTAATGCTGGGGCCACACTTGCGTCTCTCGTCACAAAGCTTGATGCAATGACACGATAAATATAGATGTGACCGGCTATTATCGGCTATTTTCGCATACATTCGGGATTGCGTGTTCCTTAGTGCACATATAACTTCGGGACGATTGACGCCAGTGCGGCTATGAGCATAATTGTTGCAAGGCACATTACAGCCTTGTATATCAGTGGCAGTCGCTGCCGCTTGATTAGTTTTGGTCACAGCGCCATTGCAAAAAGTGCATCCAGGTATCAGCGAGCAATAGGCGACGTTTTTGATGATTTTTTGGTTGATCGCTGGAGGATTGTCAAACCGCACAAATATCACTTGCACACCGCAGTTTGACGCCCACTGCAGTGACGCGCTAAATCCCTTCGCGATACAGTTCCCTGATAGCACGAATCTTCGAACTATATGCGATGCGTGATAGCACGATATGTCTAGCCGTGCCATAAAAACTTTAAGGAATACGATTTATTCGTATAAACATGATTTATAAAATACTAGCTGCGGCGTACAGCCCGCTGCATTATAAAAGTTTTTTACGAATCCCGCGGGATCATCTAATTTTTCCGGGATAAAAAGTAACCTATGTGTTATTACAAAATATCAGTTATCTGTATGCCAAATTTCAAATCCTTTCAGTACTTTTTGTGTGATTGACCGCCCCGTTGGCCGAGTGGTTAGCGACTTTGACTACGCAATCAATGAGGTCCGGGTTTGATTCCCGGCAGGGACAGGCATTTGTGTGATAAGCACAGATGTTTGTATTTCTGGGTTTGGGTGTTTATTAAATATATTAGAGTATTTACATATGTATTTCTATGTATTAGTATCATTGTATGGCACCCATACCACAAGCATATAATTTGCTTACTTTGGAGTCAGATCAATTATTCGCGTAATTTATCCAGTAATATTTATTACTATCCAATCTTTCACATTTATAACTAGCTGAACCTGCAACTTCGTCCGCGTGGAATAATTTCGAAAAAAAAGTAGGTAGCCTAAGTAACTCCCTATCACATCAGCTATCTGCCAGTGAAAGTCCCGTCAAAATCGGTCAAGCCGTTCCAGAGATCAGCCGGAACAAACAGACAGACAAAAAAAATTGTAAAAAATAATGATATTTTGGTATATATGTATCATGTACCGTGCATACATCCATATGCATTTGGTAAAAAGCGGTTATTTTAATATTACAAACAGACCCTCCAATTTTATTTATTGGTATATAGATGTATAGATATTAATATAAATGTTTTGTCCGCGAATATTGCTTTTATAGTTCGTTAAGAAAATGCCTTAAACTTGCAATATTTTAACGTCAGTACCATCGTTTCCACCTTAAGCTACTACCGGATCGGACACACACACTGATAATATCCTGAGGATAAATTCAGCAGGCTAATTTCATTTTTAGCATACTATTAATCAAAACCGCTTAGAAGTTAGGATCCATTTTAATCAAAACAATCTAAAGAAGAATTAGCTGTCATTTCGGAGAAATTAATGTGTACTTAAGAAAATGACATTTAACGCCTTTCGTGAAGAGGGGTTACATAAATAATAAACGGGTTTTAGACAAGGGTTTCAATTAATTTCTCGTGATTTAAGGGCTTTGATAATTCCCACTAATATTTAAGGTTACTCCTAAGCTATGTAAAAGGGACTTTGTAATAGAGGCCAAAACTAATATAGTAACTAAGATATGTGGGCTAAAATAATTACAATTACTCACTAATTCTTAAATAAAAAACTAGGTATCATCTTCGGTTAAACACAGCAAAGTAAAAAATATTTTCACCGCCCCGTTGGTGGAATGGTTAGCGAACCTGACTACGCATCAATGGGGCTCGGCCTCGATTCCCGACAGGGACAAACATTTATGTGATAGCATAGATGTTTGTATTTCAGGGTTTCAGTGTCTATTAAATCTATTTGAGTAAGTATTTATATATGTATATCTATGTATTAGTATCGTTGATTGACACCCTTCCTACAAGCAAAGGAAACATATCCAATGATATTGATTTATTATCTTCACGGCCGTATTCGTAGGTAGGCAGAGGTACAACCAGTGCACGCATGATCTGCCGAAGAGACTTAGCTTTATAATCTGATTTGTGACAAGCGCCAATTGAGCACTAATCTAATCCCGGGCAACGCTGGTCAACACCAACACCGTACCACAAGACCACAGAGACAATAAACCCAAGGAAATGCATTAAAACTGTAAAAGTGTACTTACTCATCAAAACTAATCAAATCATCAAAACTAAAAAATATATGACGCTAAATTCGCTACCTGGAATCTTTTCCGATACTTATTTGCTGCACATGCCAAAGATTTCACTCGTCATTCTTTAACAGTGTCAGAACAGTCAGAAATGATGTCTGATGCTTTTACATACTGAGCAAATATTGCTATAGGTCGACATTCAAAAATAAAATCTCAAAAATGTGAGTGGTGGAATGATAGTTTAGTCAAAAAACGACACGACTTCAGGAAAGCTGGGCGTCATCTTAATAAAATAAAGCGCCGTCGTTCAGAAGGTGACGAATACGTTAAAGCTCTTGCTGATTAAAGAAGGATCCGTTCACACTATCTAGCCGCTACTGTGTTAGAAAAGAGAAATATTCTGCAAAAAAATAACGGATAGATTAGAGAAAGAAGACCCTTGGTCTTCTCTGTATCACAAAATTAAAAATCGTACGAGAAATAACTTTTCTTTTTATAATAACATAAAACTTAACGATACGTATACGCTTAGTTTAGAAGAAACAACAAACGCTCTTTTGGAGACGCTAATTCCAGATGATAACCTATAGCGGGATAACGAATATCATCGTGAAATTAGATCACAAGTTGACGTGACACCTGTGTCCCCCATATCGAGTCTGGTATCCTTAGATGAATTGTTAAACACCGTTAACAATTTACCATTGAAAAAAGCGCCTGAAGAAGATAAAATCTCAAATTATATGATAAAACAAGCGTGTATAGCAACCCTAGACTCGATTCTAAAAGTTATAAATCGTTGCATTGCGGAAGGTGTTTTCCCTAAAATATGGCGCCAAGGATATCTCAAAATTATTCCAAAATCTGGTGACAAGCCTCCGGATGACCCTAAACCATATCGCCCAATTACACTTCTACCTTCTCTTGGTAAACTGCTAGAAAGATTAGTAGTTCCTCGACTCTTACCGCAAGGGCCCACATTCAATAAACAACAATTTGGATCTACCGCCGGAAAATCCACTGTCGATGCAGTGCTAACCATGAGAAAAACGGTAGAACTATCACGAAATAATTATGTTGTGGGTATCTTTTTGGATATTTCAGGTGCTTTTGATAACGCGTGCTGACCGATGTTATTATTAAAACTAAAAATAAGGAGATGCTATTCTAATATATATCAACTAATTAAATCGTATTTAGAAACGGTTACTTGAAATTACAGCTAGGCCATTACGCTGCATCTAAACGCCTTACTCTGGGCTGCCCACAGGGATCAGTACTTTCGCCATATCTATGGAACTTAGGATTTGATGATTTATTTTCACTAGCCTTGCTTGAAGGATGCTCACTTATGGTTATGCGGACGACGTTGCTTTAATAATACAAGCAAACACACGAGCACAGATAGAGTCACTGGCTTATACTAGTCTTAATTTAATATCCAACTGGGGATTCAGAAATCATTTAAAATTTGCGCCTTATAATACTAAAAGGTTCGCTTCTATCGTCTTCTAGTATAAAATTAAATAATAGCACAGTAAAGAGAAAGGAGTCCGTAACATATTTGGGTTTGATTTTAGAGAAAAACTATACTTTTATAAATCATATTAACTATATCAGTGAAAAATCTAAACGGAATTACTTGTCCTTTGCCGGCATATCTACCTCAACGTGGGGTTTAACCTTTAACACTTTAAAGATAATTTATAACGCAACTTATTTAGGTTGTATTACTTATATGCATGTTCAGCATGGGCTGATAAAGTTACAAGCTGCGCGACCCGGCGTAAATTACTTCAAAATCACTGTTTGGCTTTAATATTTCTGTGTAAAGCATATCGCACTGTAAGCTCTGAAGCTTTACCCTTTTATCAGATGTTTACCTGATAAAACGGGTTACCCATTAGATTTAGAAATTCAGCGTCGGGCTTCAATGTACTATAATTCTAAGAACTTTACTAGCCCAGAATTTATCGGTTCCAAGATGCGGGTTCCAAGACAGCTTAGCTTTTCCCCCAGGGCACCCTGAGATCGCAACTCAGAGGTTATCAGGACGGTTGCCGCTGTTGATTCTGGTTTACAGAAGTTACAGTGGTGAGAACGAGAGATGGGCCCATTGCCCTTTAAAAAAAACATTAAAAAATAAAAATTAACGTATTTGTCATATTTTGATTATGCTCATTTATTAAATCAAAGTTTTTCCGAAAAATGTTGTAGAAACGTTTCGTAGACTTTCCAAAAGGAAGTCTACAACACATTTCTACAACATTTTTCCAAAAGGAAGCCACTGTTTTTGAAGTACCAAGTATATATTGATCATTTAACAAAAAGGGAGAGTATAATTCAACTTTTTGATTTAGATTGAGTGCCTTGTGATCTAGGGGATAGGTACCGGATTCGATACCCGAGATGGTATAATTGTCATTGGAGTTTTTTCGAGGTTTTTCTCGAAAATACCAAATCTTAATAGCAACTCAGACTGACGGGTGGCTTGTTATCACTCCCGTGCCTCGGATGAACACGTAAAGCCGTCGGTCGTCGTCGGTGAAATATGGCTATGGAGATCACCACTCATCTCGTCAACCGACAAACCGGTGAATCGTGGTGAACTAGAAAGCCAATAGATGTATGGTTTACTCTGTCTAGCGTGTAAGAGAATCAGGCGTGATGATAATTACAATCTTGAGCTAGGCTGTGGAAGGACAGACGAATGGACATGGCGATCCTATAGTGATTCTAGTTGACTTCGGAACCCTGAAAAGGAATCCCATGGACTATAATTCTACTACTTATCGCCTCTGTGGTCTAGTGGTCCAGCGTTGACGTTGACCACATGAGGTCCCGGGTTCGATTCCCGGGTCGGGCACATAAAAAAGTGTTTTTTCAGTTTTCTGACCAACACAACGTTGCCCGGGATTGGAAAGTGTCCGGTTGGCGATAGGCTTGCCACCTGTCACATTTGTGGGACCAAGTATCTTCGGCTAATCGTGGGTGCACTTGTTGTACCTCTGTCTACCCCTTCGGGGGTACGGGCGTGAAGATACTTATAATTCTATTTAGAGCTCGATTACAAGCTAGAGCTAAATTATAAAGCACTAGCTTTTACCCGCGGCTTCGCTCGCATTTAAGTTTTTTTAATAACAAGTATCCTATGTTATTTCTAATACCTCCAAGAATATGTGTACAAAGTTTCATGATGATAGGTTAAGTAGTTTTCGCGTAAAAGCGTAACAAGCAAACTTACATTCGCATAATATTACTAGGGATTATATATTTGAAAGGTATTCTAGTTAATTTATCTATAATACAAACTCTTCAGTTCGTTCGAACTATAACAAACAACGCTGTTTACCCAGAATATTGTGTTTGCTCGAATCGCAATTTATTGGTTAATAGCACTTATAATGCTGAGTTTGTTTACCACTCCGGCTCGTCGGCACTCTGAGAATATCTCTGTCGATGTTATCTCTAAACTGGAAATACATAAGACGTGGATATAAATTAAAAACTTGTACACATAAATAACATAACGCTGACTTTGATGCGAGCACGCTCAGAATAACCACGATTCTTTTAATTTTAAATAGTAGTTACTCGCGATTTAGTTCAAGTGACCAAAAATCATTACTTTCCTATGTTTGATCGGGTAAAAAGTAGTCTGTGTCGCTTTTAAACTAAAATCAAAATATATATTTTTTTCAGTGTTCTGATAAAAACAACGTTGCCCGGCTTTGTCAACCGGCACTTTTCCAAACCCGGGGCCATAGATGGCAGGCTATAAGCCGATTAAGTAACTTCGGCTGATCTTGGGTGCACATGTTGTACCTCTGCCTACCTCTTCGGGGATACGGGCATGAGATACTTTTTGTCACTCCTGAATAATGTAGTCAAAGTCAAAACATTTTTATTCAAATTATCCTTTACAGGCACTTTTGACATTAGGTAGCTTCCTAAAGTAAAAAAAAATAATATACTTAGCTTGTTTTTTTAATCAGTCAATAGTTCTTGAGTTAAACCGTAACAAACATACAAACAAAAAACAAATCTTTCCTTTTTATAATATTAGTAGTAAGATCAAAATTTGTGCTTTTTTAATTTTTCCCGTTATATTTTACTATTCAATCTCTGTTTTTCTCTTTTTTGTTCTTTTCTCTATTCTCTTCTCTCTTCTGTATCTTATCTCTTGATAAGTATAGGTATATAATATATTTATTTATTTATTTATTTAATACTTTATTGTACACTTATATAATGACAAAAAAAAATTAAACGATACTTAAAATAATGCACAAAAGGTGAGCTTATCCCTAACGACAGAGATTTCTTCCAGCTAACCCAGAAAGTGAAGCTGGGAAAGGAAAGTGGAAGGCATCGTGCACAAGCATAAAGACAAACACAAATATATAAATTACATTGAAATTCTAATTATTCATACATTGCAAGGATAACATTACACATAGATAAGAAAAGGCTAAAACGCAAATTGATGACTATAGTAAAGAGAAGTTAACACAGAAATAAAATAAATAGGACAGAAAAAAAAAACTACGACAATGACAGGTAATGCTCCTTAACCCGCTTCTTAAAAACTAGCAACGAGGGGCTACTGCGGATCTCAGTGGGTAGAGAATTCCACAACTTCACTGCGTGGACAGTGAATGACCATGAATACGTTTGAGAATGTGACACAGGAAAACGAAGAAGAGAGCCAATATGAGAACGACATGGGGAATCGGAGGAATGCAAAAACGAGAAACGCTCACGAAGGTACTTGGGAGCAGTAGGATTGAACAATATATTAAACAGAAGGCAAAGAATATGCGTGTTCCTACGAAAACGGATAGGCAACCACCTGAGCTGGACTCTGAAAGTAGAGATGTGGTCGTACTTACGAAGACCAAAAATAAATCTTATACATGAGTTTTGAAGCCTCTCGAGTTTATTTAAAAGCACTTCATTAGCGTCAAGGAAACAAGAATCTGCATAATCCAGAATAGGAAGGACAAG
The DNA here is from genome assembly GCA_036924255.1 of Apodemia mormo. Taxonomy (NCBI): domain Eukaryota; kingdom Metazoa; phylum Arthropoda; class Insecta; order Lepidoptera; family Riodinidae; genus Apodemia; species Apodemia mormo. Next base: position 34,676,875 of record JAUPFN010000016.1, on the reverse strand, counting down.
AGTTTGCACAAGAGAAATTTTTGTCTTAATAGGCAGGAAATTTTTCAATAACTGTAAGGAGTGAAAAGTGAAATACATTTTTTTGCTAATGCTACTGATGTGATCATCCCACGATAGATCAGAATATATGTTGAATATAGATATATTTGTTTCTTTATATCTCAATACACTGATATATTGCTATTATAATGTGTTTAATTATATGTTATGTACGTCCGTACGTCATCAACGGTTTGGGCAGAAAATTGGAACTGCACGACGGGTCCTACGTATACTAGCGCAAGTGTAGTGACACAACTTTACAGGAGTCCTATAGCTTGTAACTTTAACATAAATCAATAGAAGTATTTGAAAATTTATACAAATTTTCAAATTTTTTACTACTTTAGGACAAATATAAGGTAACTTTAAGGCTTTTGACGCAATAAAAATGGTTTCCGTTGGTTTGCGAGTTGCACCAGTATACGTAGGACCCGTCGTACAATCGTCTGCAGCATTACGCTGAGCCTAGACCTTTTCTGACTAGATTGTTCTCGGCAGCGATCTATGATAACACAATTAATTAATGTATACGGTAAGGGCTAGTTTTAAGTATTGTACTTTTTAAGTATCTTTCCTAAATTGTCTAAATATGCTGCGTACAATTTACTGTTGGAACAAACTGTATTTATTTCTTTTAATTTAAATGGCATGTGTTTTGGGAACTGAATTTCAACAAAAGCTCGGAAAAATTCGCGAGACTCGATTTCTATTTCTAACATATACCTAAAAATTTGTACAGAACCCTCGGTGGGGGAATCTGCTCCCACTTGTCCAATTTTCATTAATAATTATAATATGTCGTTTTCCCACGCTCGTCCTCCATTTGCTAATGCACTGCAATACTTTTAAATTAATTAAACAGTCGCTGAATCTCGGCTCGACAGCTAATGGAATCGTTTTTGAGAGATCGTTCGGATATTAATAATAGACATAATCTTTATATTATTCAATAAGGATCATTTTTACTTCACTTAAAATTCTTTACGGATTGACATCTTTGGTGTCTATAGGCGATCGTTTCTCGTTCTTTCAGGAGACCCTTTCTAAGTATATTATAAAAAAAATAAAAACAATATTATACAGATTTTCTGGTCAAAGACTGGACATACTGAAAGAGGGTGTTTATTACTCGATTCTGGTACCGAATATGTACAAAAATAGGTAATTAAGTTTTGACTTAGAGTCATGTGGGGTAACTGTACACAGCGTGAAAGTGTACGCAACCCCTTTATTTATTAATTGGGAAGAAGAGGTTTGTAAAATGTGTAGATAACTTAAAGACATTTTGCTGGAGAATTAGTTTATGTAAAAAAATCCAAATGAAATCATTTGGTTACTCAAAAAAAATATTTAGAATCTGGTGCTGTGAAGGTAAAATTAGTTGTCATGGCGAAAGTTGTCGCAAGTAAATGATTTTTTTTGTCAATGATGTATTTAAGCCTTTTATTTAGTACAACATTTGAAGCTATGCTGTGTCTCTGTAGCGGAGGCGTTTGCGTGGTGTGTGCCGTCGGTACCACTAGGCGATCATAGCGGCAGGACGGCACGGCCGCTAGCAATAGACTCCTGTAAGTATTTTCAGAAGGTCTCACCAGTTGCAGGCTCGGCTGGAGGCTCGGCGAAGGTTCCACGGCAGCTGGCTCGAATGTACTTTTAGGTTAAATGAAACGCTGGTTCTTATTTGCAGTAGAAAATTAGTTAGTGAGAGATAACCGTCGTGGTTAGACACTTAGGATGACCGACATGGTCATTGTAGCGGCTCAAAACAATCACAAACGCTACAAGAAAAAATAATAAAAAATGGACAAAAATCAATAACAAATGGAAAAAATGAAATTCAAAATAAAATCCTGAATCGCGATATCACAATTATTTATCTTGTAACACTATATACAAGTTTCAACGTTTCTCAAATGGACTTCGGTCCCCAGGCAGTACACCTTGCCTGGCTGGGAAGATCTTCCTTTTCCCTTCCTTGTCTTTGTGTGACGTCATCAACCTCCACAGTAATGATGTCACCTGACAAGCAGCTGGCCCGCTGGTTCCATCACTTCGACCCTTCCACGGTACGGACCAGCGGTGCCACAGTGGTGACCCCGACGTGATCATCACCACTAACAGCTATCAACATGCCACAGTGGTGACCCTCGGCAAAACAACACGCATCAGCCTTCTGACCATCAGCGACTCCTGATACCCCGGGTCCTCTGCTTCCAACAGCATCAGCCAGCTTCACAAGCTACGCCTCATCTACGCTTTCCGGAATCCATTTCGAACTGCCTACGTTCACTGGATCTCCATACAGCAACTCTGTCCCGCTCGTTCCGACTCATTGCGAACCACAGCGGAGGCGCACTCGTCCCGACTCACCGAGGACCGCGCTTATTCGGCTCGTCTCGATTTACCGCAGACTCGAGCACTCAAGGCACATACGCTTCACTGGCACAACCAGATCGACCTTCGGTCTTGGGGGAGAGTATTGTAGCGGCTCAAAACAATCACAAACGCTACAAGAAAAAATAATAAAAAATGGACAAAAATCAATAACAAATGGAAAAAATGAAATTCAAAATAAAATCCTGAATCGCGATATCACAATTATTTATCTTGTAACACTATATACAAGTTTCAACGTTTCTCAAATGGACTTCGGTCCCCAGGCAGTACACCTTGCCTGGCTGGGAAGATCTTCCTTTTCCCTTCCTTGTCTTTGTGTGACGTCATCAACCTCCACAGTAATGACGTCACCTGACAAGCAGCTGGCCCGCTGGTTCCATCACTTCGACCCTTCCACGGTACGGACCAGTGGCGCCACAGTCATAAAGAGATAACCCACGCGGTTAGTGAGAGATAACCTTCGTGGTTAAACATTTGATGGTGGTAGCTGACGGTAGCGCTGGCTACCGCCAAATCTCAATAAAGTTCGCTAAATGTCGATCAAATTAGTCTACTTAAATTAATAAAAAATCTACAAGCTTCATTTAACTGCGTACACTTACCAGTATGGGGTAAGTGTGCGCATTTTTAGCTGATCAAATTAAAGCGATATTTCTCCGAAGTGTTAAAATTTTATTGGTTACTTATTGATTTAATTATTACTTTAATAAATGCTTGACCTGATACATATATTCATTTTTCATTCAAGCTTATCCTTTAATTTTGATACTAGTTTTAAAAAAAAGTGCGTACAGTTACCCCACATGACTCTAATTATCCAAAAAAATGTTTAGTACGGACACCCACGCACGACGCATAGAAGTTTATTGTTTACAAACAGTGATTTACCGATCTCATTGTAGTTTACTATGTTGTTAATCAATATTAACCTTTTAATATTTATTTTTGTGTATCGCCTCTGTGATCTAATGGTCATGTGTCGGAGTTGACCACATGAGGTCTTGCTATTGCCATGGGGCAATGAGGGTAGGATTCTCGGGTCGGGTAATTCAAAAATTTGTTTTAAAAACTGACATAAACACTTTGCCCGGGATTGAAAAAAGTGCCCGGTCGGCGATAGGCTAACGACCTATTACATTGTGGGACTAAAGTATCATCTTAGGCTATTCGTGGGTTCATTTGTTGCACCTCTGTCTACCTCTTCGGGGATACGGGCGTGAAGGTACTTTTTTCTTATTTAATTATGACCATTAAATATCGTGCCTTACCTTACCGTACCTTTTCTAAACACAAACTAGTATCAGTTAACTAATCTAATAGCCGTCATTGTTGCTTCCAACATTTATTTCCACGCTACCGATCAGATGGCTCTCTTAATGGAAAAATGAACCATGGCCTATAGACATCAAAGATGTTAATGATGCGTTGCTATCCGTGGCGGGATGGTAATACCAAATGCATAAATCTACCGGCTACCTTACCCTCCAAACCGGAATATACCAATGACAAGGTTGTCGCTATTGCGGCAAGAATAGGTAAGGCGGTGGTATCAAATATCAGGCCGAAACATTGCGGATCTGTAACACATAGTAGTCACGATGGTAGTGACACTTACAGCCGTTTTCTTATACGACCTGCCTGGCAGAATGGCAGTTAGTCTATTCTTCAAAAGAGCCCGGCACAACACAGGGAATCCACATTTATAAGGAAGGCTTTAATTAGAATACTTTTTACCCGACTAAACAAAAGGAAGTAATTATTTTGGTTAATGTGAAAGAAGGCGTGGGTAGCATTTAGTCATTGAATAAATATAATAACAACCATTGCTGTTTCTACATTTAATTTTCATATTAAGGCGAAAGGATACGCCAAACTACGAAATAGCTTCTCTTTAAAAGCCTACTACTTCTAAGCGATTGGTCCAATAATTTAAAAAAAAATACATTATACGCATAATGTAATTTACTTTAAAATTTGAGTTTATTTTTTTAAATATTATTGTTATTTTTGATGGAAAAAATCGAATATCTGTCTTACTTTTACTCAAGAATTTGCTTATAGCTTCCAACCGACCGAAACAATTTTGATGATTTTTTTCACTTTATTACTGATACTTTATTGCTTTAATAAATTTAAGTTCAAAATTTTACAAAATTATTATTTGTGTGCCATTAAATCAATAAAAACCTTATTATTTTATTCGCGGACAGTCGACTCATGATCACAAAAGTTCATATATAGGCAATATAGGCAAACGAATATGTTATAACGTATCATACTATTTGACGTCGCGTCGAGGGATGTGCGGCGCGCTGGACCTAAAGCGTTGCTTCAGTCACTAGACACTAACTCAAACTTCAAAGTCGTTCAAAGCTATAATAACCTTAATACCAAGGTTATGTCTTCAGTTACTTAGATGTCATTGAGTACTTCTACTCTCTACTGGAATCCTTTAACAACTAACAGTTTCCTTGTGGGGATTTATAAATAACTAGCTGTTGCCCGCAACTTCGTTCGCGCGGACTATGTTTACTCCGCTCCTACTGGTCTTAGCATGATGTTATATAGTATATAACCTTCCTCGATAAACAGGCTATCCAACTCAAAAAGAATTATTCAAATCGGTTCAGCAGTTTTCAGATTAGCGCGTACAACCAAACAAACAAACAAACTACAATTTTATAATAATAATTGTAATGTTATTTAATAATATAATATTAAATAACATTACAATTTTTATCTATACAGATAAATTGCAATAACAATCATTACCAAAATTTCAACTAAGTATCATAATAAATCCAACTTAAATAAGCTGTGATATACTCCGTTTTACCATATAAAGTACTGAAGTTAGGCTGAAAGTTTATTATTGAAAATAAGGGAGGGTCCACAAGGGTATTAAAAATAAGGGGTATTGAAAATAAGGGAGGGTCAATAAGGGGTAGGGCTTTACAGACATATTACCATATACTTAATGACACGAAATCCACGGCTTCGATCGTGAATTAAACGTGAACAGGTAAAGTTTTGATACCTTGGGTTTAAAGGCATTTCCTCTTAGCGCTCTCAAGTTTGTTTTTGATTGTCCTTTAAAGAATAGACAATCTGCCATTATGTTAGATAATTTGTAAAAGCAAATCACTTAACAGTTAGGCCATCATGACTACTAGAAGTACTAGAGTTTTTAGTTTGGTGACGTTTAGTATAACCGCCAGATTTTGATTTTGCCGTTTATTTTTCCTGCTATAATAACATTCTAGAGAATGGGGTAGACTTATGGTATATTATACTACAAAAATCATTATTATTGCAGATAAAATTATATACATTATACATATCTTCACGCCTGTTCCCTTACTAAGGGAAAAGAGATCAGACTGTCATACGTCACGATCTTTGCAGATATGTCTCGCTTCCTCCACATTCATTACTCATACTTCATAAACGCCGATTGCGAAGACTCTTGACAACACCTTCGGACAGTACCCGATCAATCTGATCGTGATATGTCATAATCACCTCTGTAGTCTAGTGGTCTGGTGTCGGTGTTGACCACATGAGGTCCAGGGTTCAATTATCGAATCAGATAATTTAGAAAATACGTTTTTTTAGTTTTTTGATAAAAAGTAGGTTGCCCAGGATTGGATAAGTGCCCAGTTGCCGCCTATCACATTATGCGACAAAGTATCTTCTAGCCGTAGATGCACTGGTTATACCTCTGCCTACCTCTTCGAGGATACATGCGTGAAGATACTTTCTTTGGGGCCTCACCTCTTAACTCTTACTTCAACATTACGAACCCGGTCCACGATTGTTTCGCCACATATTTTCCGTAACTATCTCATCTCAACTGCGTTCATTCTACTTTCGTGTCAACTCTCACTTCCATACAACAGCGGTGAGATAAAACATTATGTGCTGTGCTTATAATTAATCTCCCTAAAGCTCTATTCACTTTGTTTCCTGCACACACACTTCTTTTGAAATTAACGGTGTACCTTTCATCCCTGCTAAAAGCACATCCAAGATATACAAACTCATCCACTTGTTCCAGCACTACATCATCGACCAAAACTCTTACATCCGTTCTGGTTGCTTCTCTATCAAATACTAGAACTTCTTTTTCTTTGCATATAATAATTGTAAGTCCATATTCTTAAAATCTACACAAATAAATAATATTGGAGTGTCTGTTTGTACGAGGGTGGATTGAAAAGTACTCGGCTTAACACAGATCCATGATTGATTATCTTGAAAGGGGTCAGACTACAAATTTTGATTACTATTGTGTCTTACTACGTCATATACGAGAGGAAATAAAAGAAAAACGTCCAGGAATGCTCAGAAGAAAAGTCCTGTTTCGTAAAGATAACGCCCGTGTTCACACGTCTGTGCAATCAATGGTTGAAATCCACAATTGTGGCTTTGAACTATTACCGCATCCGCCTTATTCACCTGATCTGACACCGTCAGACTTTTTTCTGTTCCCTAACCTAAAAAAGCACTTGGGAGGTCAAAGATTTTCGACAAACGACGAAGTCAAAATAGCAGTAGATGCATATATTGACTCTAAGGAAGAATCATTTTTTTTTTCAACGGTCTAAATGCTTTGAATGGGAGATGGCAAAAGTGCCTCGAACTTGATGGTGATTATGTAGAAAAATATAACTACATAATTTAGTAAATCTTTATTTTCTTGGTTAGGCCGAATACTTTTCAATCCACCCTCGTATATATTAACTGCTTAACTGCTTTATAACCGCTTTTTACTAAATTCATTTGAATGTATACACGATATATATACCAAAATAACATTTTTTTACAATTTTTGTCTGTCTGTCTGTTTGTCCCGGCTAATCTCTGAAACGGCTGGACCGATCTTGACCAGACTTTCACTGGCAGATAGCTGATGTAATACGAAGTAACTTATGCTACTTTTATTTTAAGACTAGCTGCAGCGTGCGTACCGCTGCATTATAAAAGTTTTTAGTGAATCCCGCGGGATCACCTAACTTTTCCGGAATAAAAATAGCCTATGTGTTATTTTGGGTCTTCTTCTACCTACATACCAAATTTCATCGTAATCGGTGCAGTAGTATTTGCGTGAAAGAGTAACAAACATCCATACATACATACTCACAAACTTTAGCATTTATAATGTTAGTAGGAAGGATTTTTTCCACGCGGACGAATTTGCGGGCACAGCTAGTCATCATTAGATTAATTTGTAATAATATAGGATCCCACTATAGAACGACGTACACCGAGTTGGTTAATGGATGATAAGTATTTTATATCTAATTAAATATATCAATAAATATATTGCAAATGGGTCTACTAAAAATGACAGTCCAGAATAAGTCTTTTTTTATATTATAAGATAGCAAACTAGCAGATGGGTCTCCTGATGGAAAGATTTTTTTTTTTATTATTATCGATAGGTAAGCGCTTGACCTCGATCTCGCCTAATGGTAAGCTAAGATGAGGCCTAAGATGGAACGCGCTTCCCTAGAAGGTACCTGTTCACTCTTCTCTCGAAGATCTCCAGATTGTACTCGTCCGGGAACACATACTCAGGAAGCATGTTCCAGTCCTTTGCGGTTCGAATGAAGAATGTTGAGTCGAACCGCTTTGTCCGGGTACGTGGAACGTCCACCATATAACGATGCCTAGATTCTGTGCACCTCGACGATCGATAGAAAAACGGGGATGGCGGAATTAAGTCGTGCAATTCCGCAGCGCACTCTCCAAAGTGTATTCGATAAAAAACCGATAAACTAGCCACTCTGTGAGCGAGGCTCTGGAGTTTTTTGCCTACCAGATCATCGTCGTTTATGAGCCTCTTGGCACGCCCCTCGATGGCCTCAAGTGTCTCCAGCTGGTATTTAGCGGATCCATCCCAGAGGTGAGAGCAGTATTCCATGCATGAACGGACTTGTGCTTTATAAAGGTTGAGCAACTGTCCCGGACTGAAATACTGTCTCACCTTCGCCAGAATACCAAGCTTTTTGGAGGCAACTTCGGCTTTAGATTCGATGTACGAACCAAAGTTGAGAGTAGGCGTTAACGTGATACCAAGGATCTCGAGGTGGTCATTTATCGGCACGGCCACACCCTGGAAAGACGGAGATAGATGGAGCGGACTCCATTTAGCGGAGAATAGACACGCCTGGGTCTTAGTTGCATTAAACCTGACCAGATTAGCATCACCCCAATCAGAGACTGCCTGTAAGCACAGGTTCATACGATCGAACATTGCCTCTCTGAGAGACCGGATCTGCGCCGTACTGGCCCGCGCATTAGATACATAACTCTCCACAACAGTGCTATTATCTGCGTACCCATAGATACCGGGCTTCAGCAGATTGTTAATGTGTAGCAGGAATAGAGTTGCGGAGAGAACTGATCCCTGAGGGACTCCGGCATTTATAGCCGTTTGGTCGGATGAGCAGCCGTCGACGACTACTCTGATCGACCGACCACTCAGAAAATCTGAGATCCAGGCGCAGAGACCAGTAGGCAGACCATACGATGGAAGCTTACCAATAAGACTATCATGCCAGACCCTGTCAAAGGCCTTCGAGATATCAAGGGAGACAGCTAGTGCCTCAACATGCTTCTCGATGGCCGAGCTCAAAATGTAAGTGGCACACGCTAGAAGATCCCCAGTGGACCGATTTCGGCGAAACCCGTATTGGCGGTCACTCAGTAGATCGTTCGCTTCTAGGTGTGCCATTAGCCTGCTGTTCAGTACACGCTCCATAGTCTTGCAGAGTATGGACGTGACTGAAATTGGCCTATAGTTGGAGGGGTCGGCACGACTGCCTTTTTTGGGTACAGGCTGCACGTTGGCAAGCTTCCATGATTTAGGCACTTTTCCAGTAGCCATCGAAAGGCGAAAGAGGCGTGTCAAAACAGGAGCGAGTTCAAGCGCACAGGTTTTCAGTACTATGGCTGGAATCCCATCAGGGCCGCTGGCTTTGTTCACGTCCAGATTCCGCAGCGTTTTAAGAACCTCAGTCTGACGGATGCGAATTTCCGGCATGTTCACCTCGCATCCAGGTAGACTGGGTGGTTTCGCGTTGGCGGGATCCAGACGTTAGTTTTCCGCGAATAGAGTAGCGAACAGGTTCGCTTTCTCTACGGCGGTGTGAGCCAGCGTCCCATCCGGTTTCAGCAGTGGAGGGAATGAGGGGCGGCAGAAATTCGATTCAACCGACTTTGCCAGGGACCAAAAGGCTTTACTACCTGAGGGGTATGAAGCCAGTTTGTTCCCAATACGGCTGACGTGGTCAAATCAAGCTTTCAGTAGAGCATTTTTGCAGGACTTGGCGGCCCGGTTGAAGGCTTTCTTCTTCTCCGACACATCCTTGGCCTTGCGGTGTCGAGCATCTACCCAAGCCAGATATGCCTCTTGCTTTAGCGCCTCAGCGCGTCTACAATTAGCTCTGAACCAGGGATGAACTTTACTGGACATGGCTACGTCGGAGAAAGGAATAAAATACTCCATTCCTTGCCGCAGCACATCTGTCACAGCATCCGCGCAGGCCGAGGAGTCTTCAGAAGAAAAGCAGGCAGGCCGCCAGGGATACGACGCAAAGAAGTAACGCATCTCGTCCCAGTCTGCTGACTTGTGTCGCCACACGCGCCGAGAGCCCCTGGGACTGGGATCGGGCGGCGAGAAGACGGATACAGATTTCACCAGACAGTGATCGGAGCTGCCAAAGGGCGAGGAAATCGCCACCGAGTAACGGTCTGGATCCGTAGTCAGCAGAAGATCCTAAGCAATTGGCTGTATGGCTCTCAACGTCAGGAACCCGCGTCGCTCCTTGAACCAGCTAGGTGAGATTTAATGCTACAGCGAGTTTACGCATCTCTCTCCCAGCGAGGTCAGTGCACTGGTATGGGTATAGCCACTCCTGATGGTGGGCATTGAAATGCCCCAGAAGCATTAGCTGAGCGGAAGGGTATTTGTGTTGAGCAGCATCCGCCGCCTCACTTAGGTACTCTGTAAGGCCGATCGTCTCCTGGTCTCCGCTGTGCGCTCGGTAGACACAGGCATAGAGAAGCTTCTCTAGGCCTGTGCCCACCAGTGTCCATAGTACGGAGTAGCGGGGGTCTTCTAGATACCGGAGACGCTGAAAGCAGATGTCGTCACGGACGTACGCGCACACACCTGAGCGAGCTTTAAAATTATGCTCCAGGGTGTAGCCGGGATAGGTTAAGTACGCCAAATCAGACGGGCAACTTATCTGCGTCTCCGTGAGGAACAAGATACATGGTTTATAAGTCTCCAGGTGGAAATGGACTGCAGCGAGATTAGAATGTAAACCTCTGATGTTGGTGAGGTCTACTTTTATCGAGAGGGAGTGCTGCCGCTGTAAAACCTTATTCCTGTACCTTGTCCTTTTCATTTAATAGAGTGAGTGAAGTAGGTAAGAAGACGGCAGTGAATCGAGGCGCTATACTTCCGGACCTGAGACACACACCTCGAAGTTACACTATTGGGGACTAGTTTGGAGACTGCGGGGACGCCCGAGCCCCCCCAAGAATGTCCATAGGGCCCTCTCATCCGGTCGCCAACCGGCACTATGGCGCATTTTGGGATTTTTCGCTAGTTGGCGGGGCAGCCTTTCACATGTGGCTAGCACGTTACTTGGGCCCCCTACTGACTAGCGGTCGGCCAGCGGTGCACCGTGCCTCGGATCCCGCTACCCTCCATGACTAGTCTCCAGATGCATCAACGTCAGTGTGTATCAGATCGTCTAGATTGTATGAGCGCAACTGATTCGACCCGTCTTCACTAAAGCTACATCAAACCACAGTACATACAGAGTCAACCATCGCCTATACAGACACCAAAGGTGTTAATGGTGCGTTGCTATCTTGTGGCAAGGTCTTATGCCACATGCATACCGGCCACCTTACCTTAAAAACTGGAACACGACAGTGACAAGCACTGACGCTATTGCGACAGGAATAGGTAAGGCGGTGGTACCAGACCCGAACGAGACAATGCAGAACTCTACCATCTAGTAGTCACGATGTTAGTGACTCGTTATAGCCAATCGGTCGCCTTTTACGACCTGCCCGACAGAACGGCAGTTGGCCTATTCTTCAAAAGAGCCCGGAACCAACACGGGGAAAATTAAATAAAATTTCACTAAATTTCTTTTTTTTAACATTTCACTGGTTTAGTTCAATAGACAAAGTCCATACCAATTGAAAGTGGTTCTGCTAAGGCTTCTGTAAGGCTTCTGCCTATAGGTTGTGCAAACGTTAGGTTGACTATTTTGTTCCCGTCACAACTCTTGGGTAGGCAGGTATAAACGGATAAATCGATACTAGTTAACCAGACCAGACCTAAAAAAAATTTGCAAAGCCTTAAAAATTATATCATTTTAAAGAGACTTTGGTGCTATTTCTGGCTGATATCAGGAGTACAACAATTTGGTAACAAGTGAAATGTTTAAAATGGTTATATTTCGCAAGTTAGTTAATCGCCTCTGTGGTTTTGTAGTCCGATGTTAGTGTTCCTGGGTTCGATTCCCCGGACGGACAATCAAAAAAGTATTTGTTTTCAGTTTTCTGATAAAATCAATATTGCCCGGGATTGGATAAATGTCCAGTTGGTGATAGGTTTGCCACCTACCAGATTGTGGGACTATGGGTATCTTGGTCTAATCGTGTGTGCAATGATTATACCTCTGCCTACATCCTTCGACCAAAGCAAAATATAAAATAAATAAAAATATTTTACTTTGGTCGAAGCCTACATCTTCGGGGATACGGGTGTTAGATACTTATATAATAGTAACTATGGCAATACCATGTATCGCTCTATCTTGCAAATTAAAAATATTTCTTTCTTTCTAGGTGATCTGAAATATTTAACCAGATATATGAAGGTGAAAAGTATTTGTCGATTGGGGTTCTTGCCTATTATTGCCATCATAATGTTAATGCTTAATTCATAGAAATACATATAAAAATACTAAAATATATGTAATAGACACCGAAATACAAAAATAAAAATTTTCATTCTCGAACACAAAATATGCTTTTCGCTGTCGTAAATCAAATTTAAGACCCATTAATTGGCTTGGCTATCAGTAAGGCTCCACTGGCCGTTCGTCTGTCAGTAAAATAACATATTTTGCATAGATATATCTACTCAAAGATCTTTTGATTATTACAGGTTGCTGCTTCAAATTTTTACAGACTGTATAATGTAGCAGTAATACCAACAAAAAAAGTTTAATTTAAAATTACACGGAATTTCAGTGTTTTCTATTACTCATACTTCATAAACGCCGGTTGCGAAGACTCTTGACAACACTCAGTGCCGGTTTTAGCACTACCAGCGCCCTGGACGAGATTTCTTTGGTGCAATTACACACGAAAAAGGCAAGGGATATAATGAAATAACCATAGAATAACTAACCATCTATTAAAAAAAAAACATTTATTTCAAAAACTAATAAAATTTCACTTTTCTAGCTTTTATATGCGCAGACTTTTATTAGGCATTCAAAGTCTATGTTTTCTGCAATTTCATTTTCGATTGACAAAGTTGTTACGTTTGTTAATCTAGACTGAGAGATTGTCGATCACAGATATGTTTTTATTAGCTTTAGCTTGGAAAAACTTCTTTCCCCACTAACAACCGTTACAGGTATAGTCAATAATATTCGCAATGATATCCATACATTTGGATACAGTTCTTGTAAGCTGCGACCTTTAATTAAATTTAAAACAAAAGCAGGGGTAACCACATTCTGATCAGACAAAAAAGCAAATAAGAGCATCGCAAAATAGCGTTAAACGTCTGATTAATGTGTTTGTTTGTTTTAAAACGAAGTTTTAAGAACGTCTACTTATGTCAAGAAGTGCTTCATCAAAAATTACAAAGAGATAGATTTCGGGAATCTCTGACCATAGAAAAACACATTACTTCTGTATGGTCTTTCGATGAAAACTACATTCCATTCTAGTGCTGCCAACTTAATAATTATTCCCTAAATTTTGGAAAAATTACAAGTAAGTAGACCTCGCTCAATGAGCGAGGGAACTATAAAAGGGCGCCCTTCGGAAATTATAAAGAATCGTAAAGAGGCGCCCCTTTTTATCCGGCGCCCCTGGGCCGTCGCCCAACCGCGCCCTACCCTAACGCCGCTACTGACAACACTATAATAGTTCTTCTGATTTCTGATGGAAGTGAGAGTTGGATATGTTAGAAAAGGCATGAAAGTAGAATGAACGTAGTTGAGATGAGATAGCTACGGAAAATATGTGGCGAAACAATCGCGGACCGGCTTCGTAATGTTAAATTAAGAGCCAAGAGGTGAGGCCTGAAATGAAAAGTATCTTCAGGTCCGCATCCTCGTAGAGGTAGTATTAATAGTAAGGTATTAATTATGGCATATAATATGACAAACCGGAAATTGTATGTCTATCAATCGATCTATTCTATTAAACTCTCAAAAGGATACCTGTTAATCTCAAAGGATAATATTTATTTCATGATTAACACTCAAGAGGAAATGAAGTCAACTCATTTCATAAAAAAGGGCAACTATTCATAAAGAAATAAAACAACTTATTCCGTAATCATACCAAAGGAAAAAGTGTAAGCGTACTTTCTATTTGAAAATCAATACTTTATTATGCCTAAAAGTTTTATATCCTATTGTAAGGCTGAATAAACACAGTCTGTGCCTTTCAGACAATACAAAAACAATCGGATTTCACGCGCCAAGAAAGAAAAATGCCATAAAGCTTTTGTTTTGTGGTGTACTTTCATCCTATCAGTGTTATATATAACAATGCCTTTTTAAATATCAATAAAAAGCCCATTGGATGTCAGACCACAAAGGGCAAGTAAGTAAGACGATACCGATCTTTTATATTTTACGCTAAGTAATATCATCTTGAATATATTGTCTATAGTGCAAGTCTTTGTTCAACCACTATGAAAAAATAATATTAAACGTACAAAAGGACCGAAAATCTGAAAGAAGGATTAATTTTTACCGACATTCACAAAGAAAGTTGTAACCTCAGACCAACAAAAAACTATAGACAGAGCCATTGTAAACAATAGAAACAAATGGACGAGGCTACGTTTCAGGCATGTGTGAAAACATTACGCACGTGTGCTAGAGAAAAATGTTGCAAGCATTATGGTTTCATATTACGATTTACTGATTTAATATTTTACTATTATATTTTTTATACTTTCCATCATCGGCACTTGGTGAAACTGCATCATATTGATTATATAATATAAGCACTTGTACTGTTTCACAAATGTAATTTAAATTTTATTTATTACACAATCACTTTTAAACATACAGCCAACCGGTTTCGCCTATTAAAGCATCATCAGGGCTTTCACATTAACATTTTTAAATTATACTATTGTAAAACTTAACTAATAAACATACACAAATACTTTAAAGTAAAGTAAAGTACTTTAAAGTAAAGTATTTGTGTATGTTTATTAGTTAAGTTTTACAATAGTATAATTTAAAAATGTTAATGTGAAAGCCCTGATGATGCTTTAATAGGCGAAACCGGTTGGCTGTAAGTTTAAAGGTGATTGTGTAATAAATAAAATTTAAATTACATTTGTGAAACAGTACAAGTGCTTATATTATATAATCAATATTACATTTTATAAATTAAAATGAATTTTACTTCCTTCCTTATGTTATATTTGGAATTTTAATGGTTTTACAATGATGCTTTCCTACATCAAAAATAAACAAATTTAGAAAGAGTTGAAATTTATTTATTTTATCTACTGTATATATTCCATTATGTTAATAATGCATGCATAATAATTTTTGGAATATTTATCAGTATATTTTACATTTTTACTTTAAATAATTAACATATAATAATTCCATAGATGTCAACATTTAGGCAGGAAACCTTGAATATAACATATACATGTTTCATAAATATGTGTACATGTGGTATATACAAATATACACTGCACTGCACTGACGCTATTGCTGCAGGAATAGGTAAGGCGGTGGTACGAGACCCGGGCGAGACAATGCAGTACTCTACCACCTAGTAGCCACGATGGTAGTGACTCGATGGCCAATCGGTCGCCTTTTATGACCTGCCTGGCAGAACGGCAGTTGGCCTATTCTTCAAAGGAGGCCGGGACCAACACACCGGACTTGATGATATTTGCTTATTTTATGTTTGTTCCATATCAAGGCGATACGACAACGAGCGAAAAAGCAGCGTGGACCTAAGAAAGCCTCCTCAGCGGTTAGTTCGGCAGTCTCCAGCGGAACCGCAGCGGTCGTGATAGAAAACGTCGCGCAAACGCAGCGCTTTGGAGACCCGCCGCAGGACGACCGACCGACCAACACCGCGTCCGGCAGCAATGAGGATGATGATGATGACAAGTGAGACGAGTTATTAGTCAACTAGCTGTTGTATCTGCCTTTGTCCACCAGCAATTTAATTTATAATATCTTAATATACGACGAAAAATCGAATCGCTGACAATTAAGCAAACTCTGTTTGATTGACTTTAGCTAAGATTTTTCGACGTTACTAAAAGATGTTGGTTCTTTCTACATTTTCTATTACATATTGTGATAAACCTGCTACGTTTCTTCCGAGTCCGAGTTTCGAGAGTTCTGAGGACCTTCTCAGTGTGTGGCCAAAATTTCGTCCTGACAGTAGCTTAAAAAATGTTTTAAATTATGGCCGAATTTCGATTACTAGGTGATCAAGCATAATTACCTACATAGTCGTCGTATGTATTAAATGTCAAAATCCATCTATACTAATATTATAAATGCGAAAGTCTGTCTATCTGTCTGTTACGCTTTCACGGCTAAACCGCTGCACCGATTTTCATGAAATTTGGCATGGAAGTAGTTGACGAGCCAAGGCCAACATAGACTATCCTTAAAGGGTTGAAATAGGGGATGAAACTTGTATGAAAAGCTATTTAGATGACATGTTAATCTACTCGCGGGCGAAGCTGCGCGGCCCAGCTAGTATATATATACAGTTCAGAAATACAACTTTTATACTCATCTAGCTTTGCCCGCGACTTCGTCCACGTGGGCTAATTTCTAAAATAAAACCCGCATATTGGGATTTTCGGGATAAAAACTATACTATGTCCTTTCTCGGGTTTCACACTACACCTGTACCGAATTTGATCCAAATCGGTTCAGTGGTTTAGGCGTAAAGAAGAGACAGACAGACAGAGTAACTTTCGCATTTATAATATTAGTATGAATAAACTTATGATACTTAACAAAGGAACAAAAAGGTGATATAAAATTATACAAAAATATTACATAATAGTGGTGTAACATCCCAAAATGGCCTACCACTCGGCATATGTTGGGATTATAATATGGCAATACCAATGCCGATTTTCTGTGGTAGCCAGTTACCTGAAAAAACACTCAGACCCCGCCTGGTGACTGAGTAGAACCAGCTTCATCTGTACATTTGTCTGTTTGTGATCAATTACTCGTTGAAATTCGGTCATAATTTATGTATGTATGTATGTATGTATGTATGTATGTATGTATGTATGTATGTATGTATGTATGTATGTATGTATGTATGTATGTATGTATGTATGTATGTATGTATGTATGTATGTATGTATGTATGTATGTATGTATATATGTACGTATGTATGTATGTATGTATGTACATTCTTATTTTTAATCTCAGACCAACAAAAGTTCCAAACATTGTTCACAGTTTTGACAAGACAGAGTTGGGTGCGTATGCTGATGAAATTGTGAATACGAAATCAGCAAGATTCATGCTAGCAGCTGTTGTGGAAGAAACAGGATTGTAAGTGATATTTTCAACCCTCGACGTAATATAGGGGTGTTAAACGTTGAATTACTACGTGTGTTTATATGTGTCTCTATTTGTGTGTATGTTTGTGGCACTGTAGTTTTTAAACGTATGACTGAGTTGACGTGAAATCTCAGACCAATATTTTTTATTGGTCTGAGCATGAGACGTCTTTAAAATCACACCGAAACATACAGATACCAGGTCAAAAAGTAGATCATAATATCGTCTAGTATCGTCGATATGGGTTATATTGTCTTACCCACAGGTCCTACCTTTATACTATTAGTGTTACGATTTGCGTTACATATATAAATCTAAGGTCATTATTTTGCTCATATAGTCAGCACGATGTTATATATCTCAGTATGCATGGAGGCTATACCGGCATTTTTGTTCATTTCTATTTGGTTGGTAGCTGTTGCCCACGACTTCGTCCGCGTGGACTTCGTTTACTCCGCACTGCTCTTCCCCCGTAGGTAATAGCGTGATAATATGTAGCCTATATGTTGACCCGACCTGTTAGTAATATTCATGCAAAATTTGAAGTAAATCCATGCTGTACTTTTTGAGTTTACCCCGGACATACATTGACTTTCCTCCGATTTTATTATATGTATAGATTATATGTATAGATAACTTACGATTCACAAGAGATAGCGCAGTGACTATTTTCTTATAGAATTTATCTTGAATAATCAAGCATTTACCCTTGAGTCGAGCCTTATCTGAATTCTGCATTAGTTCAAAAATACCGGATTTGGATATATTTAATGATTCCCTCGTTAAATTTAGACAAAAAATTTTGGATTTGTCTCTTTTGGACTCGACCTAATAAGATTATTACTAAAATTTACACTTTGTTTTCTTTTATTTGTTTGTGATAATTATTTTTAGAAGTAATTTTGTCTTTAGTTGTATGTTGTTGTTTTTTTTTTAAAGTAATTAAATTTAAAAAAATATTTTTGTTAAAAGTTTGTAAAAAGTTATTTTTGTTCTAATGTATATTCTTTGTCTATACTATAGACGTTGTCAGTTTCTTTTTTTTTACTGTAACTGTTTTACTATTTATGTTGTATGAACTTCAGACTTATACCTTAAGTCGTATTTATAATTTGTATTTCTTGTGTATTTGCTGTTGGTGTTCCATCGAAAATAAATAAAATTAAAAGTGACTTGGACAACATTTACATATAAAAATAATAAATAAAAAAAATTCAGGCGTTTTTTTTTTGTGAAAGATCCAGAAAGTGTTTTAGCTCATAAAATGTAGTGTTTTAGCTATATAGATATATTGAACTTATGAAACAAAAAATAATTGTGGGATTTTGGTTTCTATACATATAATACAAACTAAACAGTAGGTGTATAACATAAATAGAATAAAAAAATCGTATATCAGGATAGCCGTCTGCCATACTCAAGTTATAAATATGCTTTACTAATGTAGTTAGCTCCAAATATTCACTAACAAGGTTTTTCGTATTCTCCACACGCTCCCTAGCATGATACTGATCTGTTTTATTATGTAAAAATTGTACCCCCGAGAAAATAATCCAAAAGGAGACAGGGAGGATATGAATAAATGATTGTTAGTAGACTAGACATGGTTGTGAATGTGATATTGAATAATTAAAAATACCAGTTTAAATGTCAAATATATAGACAGAATATTAAAAGATTTAAAAAAATTATATACTTAGCTAAAAAATTGCATTTTCATTTAAAAAGATGATTGTCTATTCAAGCACGCAGTTTAGTTGGCACTTGGAGTAGGTGATTGGTATCGTTGGGTGCATCCATCGTTTATACAAAGTTGGAGTAATTCGCTCGTATCGGCCATCGTAATCCCGCGCCGCGTTATGAATTGACATTGGATGTTGTTGGTTACGGTCGGCATTATTCGATACCAGTCACAGCGTTTTTGACGAAAAAATTTTTTTGGGGTTTGACATTAGAACACATATCACACTTTATTAATTATCTAAAAGTCTCGTAAAGCGTAATTAATCTCTTGTGTCCGTCCGTCCGTCTCACACTTAATTTAGATTTAGTGACTTTCTAGCGATATTTTAATTCTAGCGACTCGGATCTATTGAAGTTGGTAAAACTGATCAGTTGCTGGACATTTCGGTATCGAATGTCGCCAGCAACGTTTGTGTGTGTTGGTCAGCAACGTTTTATTAAAAAAAAGGCCACCTCTAATTATAATATAGCAAACAGAGATTCAACTCTCCTGATGTAAAGATAAAACCATCACCATAGACACCAAATAAATAATAATAAATAAATATCGTTGGACCAAATACACGTATTAATCTAATCCCAAAGTAAAAAAATTACATGCTTGTTAATTTACAACACTAGTAGATAGAAATACGAAATATAAATAAGTACATTCTCAAATATATTAAATAACCTCCCAAACCGAAATACAAACATTAATACTCATCACACAAATTACTTTGGGGTTGGATCAATTCGTGTAATTTGTCCACTAATATTATTATTCTTCGTGTAATTTCCTCAGTGTCATCTATTTGTGTATAATAGGATCGAGAATTTAAGTTAGTCTTAGGCACAGGAGATTTGAAACAATGACAGAGAACCTGTGGTCTTTTGCGGAGACGCTGCTGCTAACAAGTTTTCTAGATAGCCGCTCACATCACTTTGGTAACTAATGAGACCTCTGAGAAAATTCGTTAATACACTATGGTCTCTATAGGGACCAACGCTAACTTCATACAAAAAAACAACATTTTCACTATTTACCAGTTTTAATACAATACTCTATGGTATTTTATCGTTTTCGAACGAAACATTGTATAGAATAACATCCAATTGGCATTCTTTTTTCAAATACGCTCTTGGGGAATAATAAAAGAACTTAGTTCGCCATTTTGATTCGTGCTGTGTGTTATGTGTTGGTTGCACTTTATGATAAAGGTTAATTTAAAAGTGTCTTGGCGTATTAATCAACAAGTAAACTTTATTTATTATCAAGATTAGTTCAAGATCTAACAGTTTAGATAATAATTTTGTCAAAAAACCGTAAATATCAATTAATAAAACATATTTCGTTAATGACCAACTTAATGATATCAGCGCTTTGGGTATGACGGTACCTATTTTTATTTATTTTCGTAAATTTTAGTGTTGATATCTATGATCTCAAAAAGATCATATGATGTGAATGTGAAATATCCTAAAAAATATTTAAAAAAAGAATTAACATAGCTGTAAAATTGAAAAAGAAATAAATTATTTAAAAATTACAAAAAAAATTACGTATTAATTATGAAAAAAAAAGATATTAATATTTATGTAAATAAATATTTTTGTACTTTAATATATGTTGTTTATTTTTTTTTCCGTATATATGTTTACCAATTATATAAAAATATAAAAAGCATAGGTCATCGATTTACTTTTTGAATTAAAAATCCTCGACTAACAAGTAGTAATATTTTTCTCAAAGTGTCGTGTTACACCTGAATTATTTTGTAGTTTAAGCCATTTAAATTAAACAATTCTAACACCAGTGTATTGCAGTGCTCAAGACCTCTTAAAAAATATACGCTTTACAGTATCGGATTCAATCCAAACAACTCATAAACCATTTTTGTGACCACGGTCCACCGGAACGGACTCGAAACGCGTGCGTGTAACGGTCCGTGGTTTTTAGAAAAAAATAACTACGTTAAAAAAAACCGACTTCAAAAACCAAAAAATTAAAAATTAATAAATATTTAATATTAATTAAATACTACCTATTATTTATATGTGCTATTTACTAATAGATTTGAAGTCGGTGCCAAGCCAATTTAATACTTACACCGGCAGACACGCGCGGGCAGACGTCGTTGACGAAAGTCTTGAATAAGTACATAAAATTTTTGAAAGAAAGAAAGAAAATAGTTATTTGGAAGAATATGGCTGTTACAAGTTGTTAAAAATTAATTAAGCTACCAACATTTTCTACTATTATACGGTGTTAATTTGAAATTAAAAATTTTGATGCCTTTTAGCTTAATTGATAATTCTACATTAATTCACATGACCATTTAGTTTAGGAATTCTGTTGAATACATTTTCGTAATTATTTTTTTTTCAGTATTCTTCGTATTGATTGAAGCTGCTTGTAATATTAAGACTTAATTGCTCTTTATTAAGTTTATTTACGTATCTTAATCTTTAAAGTAGGAATTTCATTGTATCAATTTGCTCGTATTCATTTAAGTAATTAAAACATTATTATTTGCTTAAGGCTTGGCACTGACTTCAAACCTATTAGTAAATAGCACATATAAATAATAGGTAGTATTTAATTAATATTAAATATTTATTATTTTTTAGTTTTTGAAGTCGGTTTTTTTTAACGTAGTTATTTTTATTTAATACTTTTTAGTGTATTGTTGTATTGTCAACTTATTTTGGGTAGACCTACAACACGTGCTGCGCGCCTTAACAAATATAGATCTCAAGAAACGGGAACGAATAAAATAGTAGGGGAGCCCAAGAGGGGATTTTGGTATTTACTCGAGCGCGGCAGATTACCATAGGAGGGGGTACCTCGCATACTGTTAACTTAAGTCTCTCCACCAAATATAAGCTCTTTCTATAGAGGGGGGTAACTATGGCAGAAAAAAAAACAAAAGATAACTTCGGCTTGTGAAAATTGTCAGATTATATTTTTTTCGTAATTCTTACATCATTTCCTCCATAATAAACGAAAATTCAGATGCGCTCGAAAATGTCAAGACAACGTTTTCTTTGCAAATTTGTAACCCTCCACTACCTTACGCTACACTGGAATCGTCAGATTTTCTAAATTTTAGCGGCAATTAACCCACCATACCCTAATGTAATGCGCTTCAGTGTTTTCATTTCAATGATTTTTTTAAACATTTTTTTATCTGTAGATTTTTTCCATACCATTGAAATGAAAAACATTATATAACTTTTTATTTTTCTTATAATTTAGTCTACAAAATTCAATATGTCCCTACGACGCTCGAGTAACTACCTATTTAGCATCTTGGTCTCCTCTACTGAAATAAAAGTAGTCGTCTCCGTAAAAATGCTCTTCGTAACACAATGTCACGTTCTTGTGAGACTATTAAAGATCATGAAAAACGTTTGTTGGCCATGAAAGCAAATATGCTTATATATTAATATGAAATCACGCTTACGTCAAGAAACTTTTGAACAATATAATCCTAGACTCGGTAAGATCCAAGAGCGTCTAGCGAATGGGTCTTTTGAGCAGAGAGCTAATAGACTTGATCTCATTAATAAGCCTCTATCGAACGAGTCTGTCGAGCAGAAGGCTCATAGAATTGGTCTCCATTAGAAGCGTTTATCTAAGGAGTCCGCCAAGCAGAGAGCTCATAGTGATACGAAAGCTATTCAGCAACGTGAGAACCGGCTAGCGGAAGCACGTAAGACGTCACAAGAACTTCGTTAAATGACTGAGCGTAATTTTATAACCACCATAAGTCAATACGCTGAAGTGGCATGTACAATCTGTAAGAAATTATTATATCCAAAACAATAGACGTCATTAGTCACAACACATTTTAATTTCCTTCCGGAGCAGCTACCGTTGCTTAACTACCATAAAAAAAAAGAAAAGTTCCTTCACAGGCCTACTGGAACAACGTGAAAGTTATATCTTTACCTCCTGAACTGATCGACTTGACAGACGTAGAACGAAGACTTTTGTCAAGAGTATTTCCTTTTATTTTATAACTAGTTACCAAACGCACCAAAATGCTCGTCAAAACGAATCAAATAAGCCCAAACTCAATAGAGTTGTGTTAATTAATTACTGAGCTCCTATGGCCACCTTCTGGCTTCATCGTCGGACCTTGGAGGATCCTAGTTATCACCAAGCACCATAGTGCTCGTCAACACGAATCAAACGAGCCCAAACTGGATAGAGTTGTGTCATTCAATTACTAATCTCCTATGGCCACCTTCCGGCTTCATCATCGGACCCTGGAGGATCCTAGTTACCACCAAGCACCTAAGTTCTCTAAGGCTAAGTAATAAAAATTACTGGGCCTACCTGAATCAAATTTTTATGGGACCAATTCGAAACCATTTCGCATCAAACAAAAAAAATCACGTAAATCGGTTCAGAAACCTCGGAGAAATCGGTGTACATACATAAAAAAAAAATATACCGGCCGAATTGAGAACCTCCTCCTTTTTTGAAGTCGGTTAAAAATACGGTGGTGTGAGCGGATAGGCTAGGTTTTGTTTTGCTTGACTCAAGTTTTGAATCTGTCTAGCTAGCTAAATGATCAACTAGACAATCTTTAATATATCAAACCTGTGTTAGTATGGGCTCCATTTGAGGAATAGACTAATTTCCTTTCTCCCAGGCAGGTCGTAAATGGCGACCGTTTGGCTATACATGTCACTACTATCTTGACTACTAGGTGGTTGAGTTCCGCAACATCTCGTCCGAGTATGTGGTAACTGATGCCACAATGCTTGCCATCGTCGTGTTCCGGTTTGGAGGATACGGTAGTCGGTAGACTTACACATGTGGCATTGCCATCCTGCCTCACAGATAGTAACGCACCGTTAACATCTTTGGTGTCTGTAGACAATGATTTCTTTCTCGATTAGGAGAGCCATCTTGTTTGCTATCTAATGATATACAAAATAGTATAGATCTACGAAAATATATATATATTACTTTCATATTGTATTAATCTTAATTTTTCTCCTAGAATAATGGCAAACCTCGCGTCTCCAATTCCGATGATGGATCCAAACACCAACAACGACTCGGGTTACGTCCCCTCAAACATGGACGTAGATAAGGACCATTCACCACCCCAGTCACCAACACCGAAGGAAGAAAAGAGAAAGGAAGAGAAATGCGATATACCAATGAAGCCGGAGTTGAAGTAAGTGGCTGTCAAACCCTTTTAGCGTAGGTATTCTTCACTTTACTGATGTTTTTGGCAAAAAAATCTTGTAAGCAGTAATTATGTCACAATTATGGTGCGGTTACATATATCGGGCTACGACGAGTATCGCACTTGCACGATGTATCGGGCTATCGTGGAACTGCATCGCGAAGGGGCTTGACGCGTCACTGCAGTGGGCGTGTGTCCCGTTGTCCATTAATAAATAATTTCTTATTGTTATAAACAATAATATTAATAGCAAACTATAATTTCCCCGCATAGCTATGTTTAGGTAACTTCATGTAGAAGCCGTATTTTGATATTTACCTTGTGTATCTATGTGTACTATTATATTTTATTCTATGATAGAAAAAAAATAGGATATGGCGTTATGATCTTTCATGTTTTTGAAGGAGTATCATAGATTCGTAATTTTTGGGCGAATGAAATACAGTAAAAAATTAAATAATTTAAGAAACGAATGTTAATGAATTAAGAATTTATAAAGAAAAAAAAATAAGGAATGTTATACAATATTCTCGTTTGCTTTATTGTGGCCCGCACAAATATCATCAGAAGACCGCACAAATATAACCTGCCGGCCGCGGTTTGATGACCAGTGATAGTACGACGACATTATGACGTAAGCTGTTGTCGCGATGTAGTTCGTGACAACATCGTGCTAGCGCGATACTTCGCGGTACGATGTATGTAACCACGCCTTTATAGCAACATTATATTAATAGCAATTAGCAAAGCACCATTAACATCTTTGGTGTCTGTTAAAATTAGTGGTATATACAACCTACGAGTTCTGTAGAAAACCTACTTGGTGAAATACTTTGTCTATAGTAATTCATGTTTTGAAAATCGTGCTTTTACTCTTGTGTTTTGTTTTTTATGACTGCTTGTAAACTGAAAATAAATATAATTTTTGTCTCTGAAGATATGTAGTTTTTTCTCTGAAGATTAAAAGTAATTTGCATATTATATTACATAATTTTAACAGTGTCTATAGACGACGGTTTCTCTTTCCATCAGGGGAGCCATTTGCTTGTTTGCTACCTTATGAGTTATGATATGAAAAATCCTGAAAAGCCCAATCTCCATAATGAAAGACAACATTTTTAAGATTCCGAAGTCAACTAGGAACCCTTATAGTTTCACCATGTCCGCCAGTCCGTCCGTAGCTTAGTTCAGATATTATTTGGTCCCGCCCAACCGCCCCCGCCCCGTTGGTCCAGTATTTAGCGACCCTAACTACGAATCAATGAGGCTCCGGTTCGATTCCCGACATGGACAAACATTTGTGTGATGAACATAGAGCATTTTCACCGTGTTGGTCACAACGTGAGTCACAACCATCGTGGCTACTAGGTGGTAGAGTTCTGCATTGTCTCGCCCGGGTCTGGTACCACCGCCTTGCCTATTCCTGCCGCAATAGCGTCAGTGCTTGTCGCTGTCGTGTTCCGGTTTGGAGGGTAAGGTAGCCGGTAAACTTATGCATGTGGCATTAGACCTCGCCACAAGATAGCAACGCACCATTAACATCTTTGGTGTCTATAGGCGATGGTTGACTCTTTCCATCAGGAGACCCATCTGCTTGTTTGCTATCTTATGATATAAAAAAACAGACGAACAGACAACCAGACAAAAATTCTAAAAACTGAATTTTTGGCTTTGATATCGATTGTAGATCACGCGCCAAATATTCTTTAAAAAAATATTCAATCTACAGTTTTGACTTTCCAACGATTTTATTATATGTATAGATAATGCAATAAGAATAATATAGATATTTTTATTTCCGAAAGATGCTTGATATATGATGCTCTCAGACATGGCTCTAGGTATGGATTTATTATTGCAAACAAATAAGGATTAGAGCCTATCTTGGATGAACCTCAAATATGTGACCCCCCTGACCCGAAGGCTGGATCCGCCCTTGCCTACACAATATAGCTTTCACACTATAGAAGCATATACAAAATACATTACACATAATAGTAGCATATTGTAGAGAATACCCTACATTTACCAATTAAATGTGCTCTCCCACACGAGTAGATACTGCATGAGAGAACACAGTGTATTATACAACAGCATGAGAGAACACATATGAACAACGGCCGGGCTACGCCCTTATCTTAAATATTAGGAAATGCCTTTACTAATTAAAACTACGTAATCAATTTGTAACACATTAGTAGATATATTTTCTTTACATTGCTCAATACAACTAAAACAATTATTCTAATAACTTTATTTTTTTATTCTTCATTTTATTACTTCTAATAATGAAATATTATTTAACAAATACATTAGGTATTTTAAATTACTTATGCACGTTCGAGAATGATCTCAGTGTAGACTGTTGGGTGCGACTTGCTCTTTCGAGCCTCGTCATCAAAGTGAACGTCTGTTAAAGACATTTACAACAGACGTTTTCAAATTTAGGGATGTCAGTGCAAGAGAATAAGTTTGAACATTTATAGCAATATCGGGCAAATTCTTGCTTTATTAAATAAAAACCTAACAATTAGACAAAGGTAGCCCAGAAAATCAGCTGTAGGGTTCATAATACTTGTCACCCTATGTGTTTGTTGAGTGGCTTACCATTTTACCATCATGCTGCTATACATAAACATTATTAAATTTTATATTTATGTATAAATTGTAACTATGTCTTTTAAAAAGGTAATATGTTTTATTTTCTTTGTTGATTGTATTTGTTGGCTTTTTTGACTCTTATCTGTATGCATGTTATTGTTATTTACAGTACTGTGTGGTAAATAAAACAATTCTTATTCTTCTTATTCTCAATATACAATATAACAATTGTTTATTCCTAGCACCATTTCGTTTCGTTTGTTCATTCTTGATGAATCGAAATTTCTCTCTTTGCGCGAACAACAGCTGGTGTAAATAACTCCCAAAAGACTGCTTACAGCTGCTAACTGTTTGCATAGCCAATATTAACTTAAACGTGTCTGGAGTGTACTGTGACTGGGCAAACAACCTGTTGAACAAACAAGCTTATTGTTTGAACTCATGTAACTGGAAACATTGTAGATTCTATCTTTACGTTTGAGAGAGTAAATGAAGTTTAAGTCGGCGCTTGGGTATACAACAGTCTTTGAAATTTGTATAGAACACTTTGTATCAAATAATGAAATGTTATTGTAGTTCAGATCTCTTTTGAAGTTATTCTTCAAACTGCTTTTATTCTATAGCCACGCAGGTAGTAAAAACGTTGAAAATGTTTAAAGTATCTGAACCATTGTGTCTATTAGGATACTATGTAGTAGAGTTCCGCATTATCTCGTAGCCATGTGTAAGCAATGCAAGTGATGCATCACGCGTAATATCACTCGAGCGCGTACTGTAACATCACACATTACTCGACTGAAATAAGCATCACACCATTACACTTAACATCACGTGCGTAGCAGCGCTGTAGCTCGCGACATGACTCGCAGACTCGCTCGAACCGAGCCCTACCAAACGCATCGCATCGGCAATATTCGGTTTATATCGGAGGTCCGGAACTTAGTTGCGGCGATTTTTTATTTCGCCCAGTCAGGTGTCTTAGTATGTTATTTAGAACT
The DNA here is from genome assembly GCA_036924255.1 of Apodemia mormo. Taxonomy (NCBI): domain Eukaryota; kingdom Metazoa; phylum Arthropoda; class Insecta; order Lepidoptera; family Riodinidae; genus Apodemia; species Apodemia mormo. The sequence goes on along the minus strand of JAUPFN010000016.1, from coordinate 34,649,040 downwards.
CTACTTTTATTGTAACTATTCATTTAACTTTTACTTCTACTTTCCTTGACACCGCCGTCCACCTCCCTTTATACAGTCGTGGGACTCGTTGGTAAATACTTAACTCTCCTTTCATTTACCCGTTACTTGTTTATTTAGGGTATAAATATGAAGGAAAATCAACTTTATATAATTTGTATATTTAAATCATAGTGAGTAAATCACACTATTACTCATTTCATTTCTTTCATGTAATTATAAATCATCATAATGACACACTGACAACATCGTATCGTTCATATCGCTGCTATTGTTACTATTTCAATAAAATGTCCTATTACACTAGAACATTGCATTTCCTACATTAGAACGCGTGATAGTGTGCTATAGCATGGCGCTACATCATAAAATCGTAACATCACGCATGATGTTTGAAGTGATGGTGTAATGTAATATTACTCGGCACGAAATGTAATGACATATCACATCACTTCGTGGTGCACTGTTTTGCACATGTCTATTATCTCGCTCGAGTTAGATACCGCCTTACCTATTCCTGTCGCAATAGCGTCAATGCTAGTCACTGATGTGGTCAGGTTTGTAAGCTAAGGTAGTCGGTAAACTCCAGCATGTGTCGTTAAGACTCTAACACCAGGATAGCAACGCATCATTAACATATTTAATGTCTACAGGCGATGCCTGTCACAATAATGCGAACTAAGAAGAGGGCATTTAGAGTATCATACTATGAACATTTAAGCTATTCAACGTCAAGGACAAATATATATCCGCACCACAGGTTCACCACATATAAAAACTTCTCTAAATACATTTTATATATTGGTCGACTATTACTCAAAAATTTTTAAAGCCTTTTTCTTTTTTAAAAGTTTTCCTTTTAACTTCATCATATTTACTACTACAGTGAATTTTTTCCCATCCCCAAAACCAATTGTTTAGCCTGCAGAGGGGCACGGCAGACAATATGTTGTCTAAAGTCTTGTTCTCACTAGGCTAGTATTTTAGTCGAGTAGCAAAGTTGGTAATCCTTTTTATGTGCGTTTATATATTAAATTGAAGTATGTTGTCTAAAGCCTAAAGTCTCGTTCTGACTAGGCTAGTATTTTATTCGAGTAGCTAGTAATTTAATAACTAAACGTGTCTGAACACAAACAAAGGAAACTGATACCGTAGCATAAAATCTTGGGCCCTATTGTAACAAGATGAAAATTATGTTAATTAATAGATAACTTAACATTATATAAATACTAAAATCTCACAGATTTTAGTAATCTATGAACAGAGATATAAGATATTCACTAGAAGTAAGGTTACGGTGCTATGGTATAGTTTAACTCACTGTAACCGTTTACTATTATATGTATAAACAACTGATACTTGTAATACAGGCAACTATGTTTCATATTTATAAATTGACACAATACTAAAACACAGATTTTTGGAAACCACAAATTAAAGGATGCTTCCCTGTAGGTACCTACGTACGTAAAATAGCGAAGAGTGAAGTCCACGACTCTCGACTCTTGCAAGCCGTCAGTGATGTCAGTTGTGACAGATCGTATTATGTTTGATATAATGTTATCAATCGATTATTTAAATTGTATCGATTACATTTTTTCTTTTTGTGTTATAAACGGTTTGTATAACAATGTGGTACTTACTGTTGATTTAACTAAATATTAATCAAGAATATACACTTTTACATATACTTACGAGCTTACATTTCGATTAAAATTATTTACATAAATCGATTATAATTTTATCGATTACACAATTATAGTACCGCAAACTTATTTTCGTGATTTCTTTTTTCTCAGAAAGCGGATGAAGCTCATATTTTGAACTTTGAAATAGAAAAATAGTACCATTTTTGATCCACACTTCAACCCTTTACATTTGGGCCCAAAAATCCCCCTCTCCTTTAATCGAAAAGATTAGTAGGTACATAATTTAGCCACGCCGACCTATCCACGGGCGAGCAGTGGCCCCTATCTCGTACCCCGATTACAGGCTCACCGACTAAACAAGTGTGAACCTTTAGTTTTGGTCGATGTGTTTTGCGCGCACCTTTTGTTTTATAGGGTTTGTATAGGATGATCACCTCATGAAACACAACTCACTTGTGAATTCAACCAAAGTGCGAATGATTTTTCACCAGCAACGATTGTTTTAGCTACTAAAGTACTCTGCCCTGGACTAAAATACTTACGTAATGCGAACTAGGCCTAACTATTAATAATAAGTACTGCAGGGGTGGATCGTGAATTTGTGGGGCTCTGGCCTAACATTTCCAATTATCGTGACTATGGCCATGATCATGCCTAACTGCTCAAATTACCATTTTATCAAACACTCGCGTAGCTTCACCCATGAGTAGATTAACATGTCATCGATTTTTTATTATAATATAAGAAAGCAAACAAGATATGTGTCTCCTGATGGAAAGAGTCAACCATCGCCTATAGACACCAAATATGTTAATGGTGCGTTGCTATCTTGTGGCAAGGTCTAATGCCACATGCATAAGTTTACCGGCTACCTTACCCTCCAAACCGGAACACGACAGTGACAAACACTGACGCTATTGCGAAACCGCGAGCAGGTCACTAGTTTTATATATAAAATTCTCGTGTCACAATGTTAGTCACCATACTCCTCCATTTATGAAATTTTGAAAACATATTCAGTAAGTTTGAGAATCGGCTACTATCTATTTTTCGCAGCCCTAAGTGATAAGGGTTGTCCACCCCTAACATTTTATTTTAATTTTTGGACAAAATTATTATTTTTTATTTTTTTATAATGTGGCGTTAAAAATACATACAACTCTAAACTTTCACCCTTCTATCACTACCCCCTATTTTTTAATTCAATAATTTAAATGGGAAAACAATATTTGTCGGGTCAGCAACTTTATTATTAGTATGGATAGTTTTTCTAAATAAACTCGTAAATTATATATATAAGTGGAAGTAGTAGTAAGAATATAAGTGGAAGTCGGGGCCCTTTACGTGTACGAAGCCCTAGGCTGCAGACCTCAAGTTGTTCCGCCCCTGAAGCACGGCATATAGTGTCGTAACTGAACTTACCGAAAGAGATATTTAAAAAAAAAATAACGTGTTGAGTGTAAGTAAGTATTCACGCAGAAATAAAGACGCAGCACGCTACCCTCGAGTCTCTCATGCATAAGAATATTTCGATCAAAGAGTAAATGTGCTCTTTGCGTGCGTTTCCATGTATTTGCCCCCGAATACGGTGGATGATGGATTTGCCCTTACTCATACGCTTCATTGAGTATATCTTAATTTTCCTTTGTCGGAATAAATATTAGATTACGTACGAAGATTACATGTTTTTTGGTCATTTTTAATTTACATTCGGCTCTGTTTTTTTTTATTTAATTTCATCGCAAAAAGGGGTAGTATAAGTTTGCGCAAAATGTGTGTGTCAGTCTGTGACACCATAGCTCTTCAATGGATAATTTGGCCAATTTGGCCGCGTTTTTATTTAATCTTCTTTTTTAGCAGTAATTCTAAGGCATAGAGTAATAACGCTTAGAGTGATAATTGCATTCAACGTTTCGTTTATATTTTAAGCCAAAATCGTATCGATGTGTGCATGACCTTCGTCACCCTTCGTGTAATTACTTGCGTTGACACGCACACAAAGGCACATTATTGCGTGAATAATGTTGCAAGCAAATAAATATTTTCCCAAAACGGTATTTAAAATAGGTCTACCTTACAAATAGTCTTTCATATTATAACATTAATAATCATTTAGTATAAACTTGAAACTTATACTTTTATTCGGTTACGTAAAATATTTTAAATGTCGAGAAATATTCTAGGTGTTCTCAAGATGATATTCCAAAGCTATTTAACCTTATATTTTTTTTTAGCTTTTGTGCTTTCATTTGTAATTTAAAATATTTTTACCTCATTAATATAAATATTGTCTTTCTTTCCAGTAGTATTATTAGACATATAGAAAACTTAAAACTTACATTTTTTTATTCCGGTGAGGTAAAATGAGTAGAATTACAAGGAAATGTTAAAGAGTCAAGATATTTTTTTTTTTGTATATATCAATAATCAAACAGCGGTAACCAACCAGCACCAACCGTAAATAAAAAATATGGCCAATAAATGTTTACATTATTCAAGTTAAAAAAACAGTTATTGAAGTAATTCTTTAAAAAAAATTATTGAAATATATCTACTAAAATATAATTGTACAATAATAATAATATAATATAATATTCACGGGACAAATTACACTTACTGATCTAACCCCAAAATAAGCAAATTACTTGCTTGTGTAATGGGTGTTAGTCAACGATACTAATACATAGAAATACATATATGAATACTGGAATATATTTAATAAACACCCAAACCCGGAAATACTTACATTTATGCTCATCATGCAAATGCTTGTTCCCGTCGGGGATCGAACCCGAGCCCCGTCGATTGCGTAGTCAGGGCCGCTAACCACTCGACAACGGGATGGTCAAATGTTATTACAAATTTGTACGTTGCTTGGCGAATGCTTGTGTGTCTTTATGTGTATATCTGTGTGCGTGTGTGTGTATATGTATATATTTGGTGAAAGCTAAACTAGCTTGAACGTTAGCAGATGGGCTGGCATGCAGGAACAACATTTACAAGCACTTTGAGGTAAAAAGTAATAGCATAGGTATGCTTATTAATCAAATTATTTATTTAAATCAGTTTAAAAAGTTAAAATGTTTTAAGCTAAACATAATGTTTCTGACTACATATTGAGTCAAGCTACTATTGGCTCTGTGCTCTACTTGAGCACCACCTATCGTGCGCAACTGTTTTGGTTCAGATCTTAGAATATAGAAAAACGTAATCCCTGTGCGTAATCTCCTCTGACGTTTTTACGGAAACAATACAGCTCTTTGTGGGACTCTTTGGCTTCTACGTACTATAATATGTGCATTGGAGTATATGGCACAAATTATTTAAGTCGCGTATTAATACTCAGTCATATGAGCAAAGTCGTCATTCGCAACATAAATTTCAAGCTATGTAGAATTGAATCTTTATTATCATCAAAAACATATTAAGAGGCCAACATTTGGGGCAGACCGATTTTAGGACACGTTACCCTACATTATTTCGTCGATAAAACTCGAAAATATCGCCAATAAAACTACTTGACACTTAGGAAAACACGAAAAAATGTTGTACCATGGCATATTATTTCATAAGAAAAATTAAAAAAAAATGTCTTTTTAGCAGTAACAGTATTTTTCTGGTGATCACTGCGGCATCTAGAATGCTAGTTGGAACAATTTTTTTGCCTTCTAAAAGTCCTCATTATACACGAATATAAGCTTTGTAATATTGGTTTGACAAACGGTTTTGTAAAAATGGTAAGTCCCAACACTTAAAAAATATTTTTTATGCAAAAGCAAAGTCCAAGCTATGTAATATCGCACATAAAATAGTAATACACACGTTATTAATTATAATGAAAATAAGTAAAAACAAATACGTGGTAGAATATTTTCCTCTTTGGCTGGCAACATTTTGAATATCGTTCGACTTAGATATTTACGATTTATTTGTTTGGAATTTATACAAAAATATCCGATGCCAAGTAGTTCTTATCTGTGAAATGTGATCTTTAAGCCCTAAATACGCTTTTGTGAAGCATGGTGACAACCTTTCACCACACAGTAACTCACATTTTTTGAAATTGCGAGAGCTGTACTCTGTGTGGCACGTGTCACATGTCTGAGCGGCCGGCGAGCGTAAGAAGCCTTTTCAGGCTTCTTTGAAATGGCTTAATATAGCGCGGGTCGACTTGGTTTCTATGCGTTATTATTCTATGTTCTAAGGCATGTTTTGCCTGACATGCCTAAAATCACCACTAAAAGACTAGATTATGTCTCAGCCGTTTCAAGGTAATTCGCTCATTTTTGCTAAATGACAACTAGTATAGGCCGGATCGATACGAAATTGAGTATTATGTTACTTCAATGGCATTGCAATGACACGATAAGTTTACTTGAGATTGCAGGATTTCTGTTCGTAGATAATCAGCTCTTTTCGTGTTTCGTTCTGTAAATAATGCAAGTGAGGCAGGAAGATGGTCTCAATGATACTAATACATGGAAATACATTCATATATTACACGAGAAGCTATAACTTTGTATCAATTATTACGACAATTACCCGAACGAAGGAGTACGTAATTAAGCACAGTTAAAGTTTACACGATAATGGAGTGCAGAAAACAAATATTTTTTATATATAACTAGCTGACTCGGCAAACGTTGTTCTGCCTTTTTAACTACTCTAATTTTTTTCTATATTTTCTCACCTTTAACATTTTTCCTGGACTTCAACAATTAATTCAAAACCAAAATTAGCCTAATCGGTTCAGCCATTCTCGAGTTTTAGCGACACTAACGATCAGCAATTGATTTTTTTATAAATATAAGACTAGCTGACTAGTAACCACGATGGTAGTGACTTGTATAGCCAATCGGTCGCCTTTTACAGCCTGCATGGCAGAACGACAATTGGCCTATTCTTCAAAGGAGCCCGATACCAACACGGGGAGTTCAGAGAGAGTATAGTTTTCGTAAAGTGATCGAAGATCGAAGAAGAAGAAATTTGGACGATATAAAGCGATTTAAATTTGAATATGGATATTGTATCAGAATAGTGATTTAATTTAGTCGGTTGGTTGTAGTGTGAATATAGTGATGGCTTGTGTTATCAGTGTTTGTCAGTGCGTATATACGTGTTGTATTGTGTTGTATAATACATTTGTGTGGAAAATAAACATGGTTTTAATATAAGTGGTATTTTATTACACAATATCGAACTATATCCTCGTAACAATACTAATTCGTTTATGGTTAAAATTATGTAACCAAATTTAAAAGAGATTTTATTGTAGAATTATAGTCGAATTCCAACCGGAATATCGACAACGTTTTTCGATGTCGCGTTCTATAAATATACCTTTATATGAATATACCGATTAGTTGTAAGGTAATCGGTATATTTATGCATGTAACATTGTCATCCTTCTACACGAATAGCAACGCAATATTCACGTTGCTATCCATGTTGTAGGATGATTAATTGTCTATTTACAACAGTTGAGCCATTTGCTATTAGGGGGCGTCCATAAATTACGTGAGGTGTTTTTTTAATTTTCTGTCCCTCCCTCCCCCCTTGGTGAGATGTTGTGAGATTTTATTCAACCCCCTCCCCCATCCCCCAATCTCACGTGAGATTTTTCAAAATTTGGGTTTCTTAAATATATAAACGCGTTGGATTTTTATTATAAAAAGAAAAAAAATGCCTAGTAATCAATATTGCTGAGTTATGTCATAACAATTTAACAATAGAATACTTAAATCGTAATTAATGCGATTAAAAAAAGAATGTCTACTCCTCTGATAGTGGCGCGAAATCAATGGACGGGCTATACTGTACCGTAAACTCAGATTAAATTGAACTATTTGGTATAAAACAAATATTATTTGGCAGTCAGTAGTAATGTATAGCGTCGAAGTATGAATGAAATTATTTCCTTTCCAACGAATTAGTGAATAATCTTAATCGTATTACGATTACGATGACCGCCCCGTTGGTCGAGTGGTTAGAGACCCCGACTACGCAATCAACGAGGCTCGGGTTCGATCCCCGACGGGGACAAGCATCGTGTGATGAGCATAAATGTTTGTATTTCCGGGTTTAGGTGTTTAATATATATATATATATATATATATATATATATATATATATATATATATATATATATATATATATATATATATATATATATATATATAATTTTATTTATTATATTTTATTTATATTTATATATGTATTTTCTATGTATTAGTATCGTTGACTAACACCCATAACACAAGCAAATAATTTGCTTACTTTGGGGTTAGATCATTAAGTGTAATTTGTCCCGTGAATAACTATTATTTATATTACGCTTAAGATTAAATCTTAAACATGTACAATCTGGATAATGGACCAAAATAGTATATTTTTTTCTGTTTCAATCAGAAAAAAAATTGCGTGATATTTGCCGAGACCCCCCCCTCTCCCCAACGTAAGATTAGATGAGATTTGACTCGACCCCCTCTCCCCCTTAAACATCTCACGTAATTTGTGGACGCCCCCTTATTTATATTAAGCATCATAATATCATAATATAAAATAAATTGTTAAAGTGTGTGTCATGCGTTGCCGTTCACAACAATGCGGACTAAGAAAAGGGATTGTATTGTTTCATAGTATGAACTATATACTAATACCTACTTAACGTCAATGTCGTAACGTAGTAATGTCGTAACGTAACACCGTCAATATATTCGCACCACAGCTTCACTGCCTATAAAAACTCCAAGTACATTTTATAATTTAGTCGTCGATTACTCAAAAACTTGTATATTCTTCTAATTCGTGATAGTTTTCTTTTTAACTTCATTATATTTACTACTATCGTGATTTTTTCCCACCTCTAAAACCAATCGTGTAGCTGGCAGAGGGGCCAAAAGATGTAATGTCTTTGAGTATATAAGACGTTTAATATATTTATGGTTAATGTACTACGTACACATAAAAGTCGTTGGAGACGACGACACTTGACTATAAAAAATAGCATTTTAAAGCTTAATGTTTCACAAATGAGCCCTTTAATAAAAAAAACTATTTTAACAAATCCACTATATTTTTAAAAACCTTATACAACGATACCCCACGCTATGGGGTATACGAAAAAAAAAATTAACATCCCCATTTTACATATAGAGGAGCTACCGTAAATAATATTTTTTTCAAGAATTTATTAAACTACTTTTTACCATGACTTATATGTATATTCATGTTAATACAGCTTCGTAGTACTAAGCATCTTTGAGCTCGACTGCGGACGGACAAACGGACATAGCAAAACTATAAGGGTTCTTTATTTACTTCGGAACCCTAAAAACTAAGTAAATTTAATGTTATGGTACGAGTAAAGTAATGGAAAGCACCTAGTAACAATAAAAGCCTTCATTTCACGTGAGTTTCAGCGAAAAAACTGTATTGCCCCGGGGCATTACTATAAAAATACTCCAGTTATTTAGAAACCTTTCCAGAAAATTGAAACACCGCTCAACATAGTTTCACATTTTGTTTACTTCAATTATTTGTTATTTATACATGGTAAATACACACAACATACAGTTAACGGAACTAGACATGGGTAACTCAGCGAAATTCCTTGCGTTAACACAGTAACTCAAGCGCAGTGTACTGCGCTCTTTGCGCTAACTCAAAATTGCGCCATGGCGCAATAAATCTGATGCGGCCCACGGGTGACGGGAAGTGAGCAGCGAACGAAACATGCGCCGTGCTGCGTATAGTCTCTAAGTAGTCTGTGGTATAACTATGCTGCGCCGTGCGCTAACACATTTTGAATAAGTGAGTTGACACACCCGCTCAGTGAATTGAGTTAGCGCAATTGCGCGGCGCAGCGCAGTGTTACACGTGACGTCTAAATGAAACTCGGGCCCTTTTGAACTATAGACCAATTACCGCACTGACAGACTCATTTTTTATATCAAACTAGAATATATTTCGTCCGCCTGACAAAAATTTTAAAATAAAAGTAGTCTAATACTCCTTATTAAATCAGCTGCCAGTGAAAGTCTTGTCTGTATCGGTCCAGCTGACAGCCAGCCGATTAGTTGGAACACATAGACAGATAAAAATTATAAAAAAAATGTTATTTTGGTATATGTACTGTGTATGCATCTATACTTATTTACTAACAAACATTTATTTTAGTATTACAAACAGACACGTCAATTTTATTTATTTGTATGGAAGATAGCAAACAAGCAGAGAGGGGCTTTTTTATGTCATAAGATACCAGACAAGCAAATGGTTCTCCTGATGGAAAGAGTCGACCATCGCCTATAGCATCACCTTTGTCCGTAGGAGAACACCCGGAATCCTGTATCCCTACACGTGGTCCCTGGGTGGTGCTAATCAGACGATATGGTGGGAGACATATGTCGCGGCTATAAGGGCCACCCATCAGCTGAAGTCGTGTCGCCAAGTGTCCGTTTTCTGTCACGTTAATGCTGATGTAGCCATAGTGAAGACGGGTCGAATCAGTTGCGCCTACACAATCTGGACGATCTGATATACACGTTGATGCATCAGGAGACTAGCTAGTCATGGAGGGTAGCGAGATCCGAGGTACGTTGCACCGCTGGCCGACCGCTAGTCAGTAGGGGGCCCAAGTAGCGTTCTAGCCAAACGTGAAAGGCTGCCCCGCCAACTAGCGAAAAATCCCAAAATGCGCCATAGTGCCGGTCGGCGACCGGATGAGAGGGCCCTATGGACATTCTTAGGGCCCTATGGATATTCTCGGGCGTCCCTGTAGTCTCCAGACTAGTCCCCACCAATGTAACTTCCAAGTGTGTCTCAGGTCTGGAAGTATAGCGCCTCGATTCACTGCCGTCTTCATACCTTCACTCACTCTAAATAGACGGCTTTCTTGATGGTAAGAGACAATCATCGCCTATAGACACCAAAGACTTTAATAGTTCGTTGATATCTGCGTGGCAGGATGATAATGCCACATGCATAACTTAATGCGGAAACTATAAAAAAATGCGTTGCTATCTTGTGGTGAGATCTAATGCCACATGCATAAGTTTACCGGCTACCTTACCCTCTAAATCGGAACACGACAGTAATAAGCACTGACGCTACTGCGGCAGGAATAGGTAAGGCGGTGGTACTGGACTCGGGCGAGACAATGCAGAACTCTACCACCTATTAGTCACGATGGTAGTGACTCGTATTACGTATAGCCAATCGGTTGCCTTTTACGACCTGCTTGGCAGAACAGCAGTTGGTCTATTCTTCAAAGGAGCCCGGAACCAACACGTGGAAAGTTTTTTGTCAGTGTCAGTCCAGGTTCTCTTTGAAGAATAGACCATCTACCACTCTGCCGGACAGTTCGTAAAAGACAACCGATTGGCTATACGTGTCACTACTATCGTGACTCCTAGGTGGTAGAGTTTTGGTTTCACTCGGGTTATGGTACCACCGCCCTACCGATACCTCAATAGCATCAATACTTATCACTGTCATATTCTAATTTGGAGGATAACATAGCCGGTAAAATTATGCATGTGGTATTACCATCCAGCCACACAGATAACAATACAACATTTATATTTTTGGTGTCCAAAAACATTGGTTCTCCCTTTCCATCATGATGACCTGGCTGTCTGTTAACTGTACTATGAAATAAAAATAAATAAATAGACACCAGTGCGTAACACTTATTTATGTTTTCTAGAAAGAAGTTGAGTCGTCTCAGCAACAGCTCTCTGATCTCCACGCCACGAAGGAGGTTCCGCTCCGCAGCGTCGGCGGCTCGCTTCACCATCTTCAGAGCAAATAGGGCCGGCAAACTAAGGGCCAAGTCCTTTGCGAAGAAAGAAAAAAAAGCGACGCAAACTCTCGCTATTGTATTAGGTAAAATTTCAATATTTCCTTCAATCCCTCAATATTTACTATGTACTTATATATTAATAATAATAAACAGTTATTTAATAGAAACTTCAATCAACGACCATGATCGTGTCGTAACGTAACGTAAATAAACTAAGACAATGTTAGTGCAATAAGTATCTTCAGCTAATTGTAAGTGTACTGTTTGTACCTCTGCCTATCTCTTCGGGGATACGGGCGTGAAGAAACTTTTTTTTCTTTTTTCTTCTTGGCGTGAGTGCATAATTTATAGCTGATTAAAAAAATGTTATTCAACATATTTTTAAGGTCCGTGCAACCACACGGACATAGAAACTTAAAAATAAATATAAAAATATTTTTCAAAAATTATTTTTAAGTTATTCTAGAAATTGTAAAATATTCTATTAAAAGTCAATAAGAAGTTATAAAAAAAGTATTTTCGCACCCGTATCCCCGAAGTGGTAACTAGAGGTACAACCAGTGCACCCACGATTAGCCGAAAAAACTAATGGCCACTTGCGCTAACATTTAGCTTAAGAAAATACTAAATACCTATTACCTAGTATGCTGTCACTTTTTATCTTAAATAATAAATAAATATTCACGGGACAAATTACACTTACTGATTTAACCCCTCAAAGTAAGCAAATTATTTGTTTGTGTTATGGGTGTTAGTCAACGATACTAATACATAGAAATACATATATAAATACTAGAATATATTTGATTTAAACAATTTAAACACCCAAACCCGGAAATATAAACATTTGTGCTCATCACACAAATGCTTGTCCCCGTCGGGGATCGAACCCGAACCCCGTCGATTACGTAGTCAGGGTCGCTAACCACTCGACCAACGGGGCGGAGTAAATGAAAAGAATGTGACAGCATGTCACTAAAGACTCTCCTTAGTTGAGACAAAGTTAGTGCAATTTGTCATTAGTCCAATAATGTGATAGGTGCAAGTTTATTGCTAAACGGACACTTATCTAATCCTGGACAACGTTGTTTTTATCAGAAAACTAGAAAACCGTATCTTCACGCCCGTATCCCCGAAGAGGTAGGCAGAGATACAACAAGTGCACCCACGATTAGTCGAAGAAACTTGGTCCCACAATGTGATAGGTGGCAAGACTATCGCCAACCGGGCACTTTCAATCTCGGGCAACATGTGTTTATCAGAAACCAGAAAATACACTTTTTTTAAGTTCCCGGCCCGGGAATCAAACCCGGAACCTCATGTCAACGCCAACGTTAGACCACTAGACCACAGACGAGACTGAAAACCGTCTTCCATTTTATTTTGTTGAAGATCTGATAAATGGTTGAGGGAATATATATATATATATATATATATATATATATATATATATATATATATATATATATATATATATATATATATATATATATATATATATATATATATATATATATATATATATATATATATATATATATAGGGAATTTAGTTGCTAAGTTTAACTGCGTTAAAATTATTCAAAAGGGTTTCTAAATCAACACAGGGTTTTATTATTTATTTCCTAATACAAGATTAACATAAGATATGGATTAAGTTTGTTTGCAGTTGATAATAAGTAGTCTAAGATAACGCCCGAAGGACGACGTATTAATTATGTTTCAACATAATTTATTGCACGCGTACCCTTGAACAGTCCAGATAGGAATCGCTCCAGAAACATAAATATATCACTTACCTACTTACAGTTTTAAAGAGCGGAAACTATTTCAAAGTGTAATTATTTAAATAGCTGTTAATTGTTAGCTGCTGAATTTATATCTTTTTACCCCGTCTATTATAAATTAATGAGGTCTTTTATTTCTTTAACATACAAGTGACGGTTGTAGACATTGTATTTATTTTCTTTTGTGTTAGGCCGGTCTGCTTTAAAAAATAGACTAACTGCCGTTCTACCAGGCAGATCGTAAAAGCCGACCGATTGGTTATGCGAGTTAACACCATCGTGACTACTAGGTGGTAGAGTTCAGCAAAGTGCTGCCCGGATATTTAGTACCACCGCCTTATCTATTCCTGCCTCAATACCGTTAATGCTTGTTACTGTCGTATTCTGGCTTAGAGGGTAAGGTAGCCTGTAAACTTATTTTTCACCGACTATCTTACCCTCCATCCCGCCACATGAATGGCAACACAACATTAAGATATTTGATGTCTAAAGGCAATGGTTTATCTTTCCATCAGGTGAGTCTGTCAAAACAGTCTGCTTGTTTGCTATCTTATGATATAATACATCCCCTCTTAGAATAAAAAGTATGTGATATGTCTCACACAATCGAAGAAAGGTTTGGCCAATAAGAAGATCTTACATCTCGTTAATTCACGACAAACGTTGCCTCGTTGCATCGCGCGCATCGTATATACGAGATAATTAAAAGTTCTTCTAGATATAAGTTTCGCTGCCTTGTGGTTTCGGGGATAGCCCTGGCTATACGGCTCAGATCATGAGGACCCAGATTCGATCCTGGATGGGAAATAATTATTATTGAGGATTTTTCGAGGTTTTTTCATGAAAATCCACTATCTCGTATTCAACATATTTAAAGGAAAGATTTGAATTTCAGCATACTCATTATAAATATTTTAAATCTGTTGATAATCTTTCGCTTCGCATACATACCACCTCAAAACACAAATGATTACCATTTTTCTTTTACGTGTTAAGCTATAAGGCTCTGGGATTTTTGCCCTTCCTAATATATATCATAGTGTGTATATTTACATGTATATATGTATATACAATATTTATTTACTTATAGTTTATGCAGTCTATTTTGGTAGCACCATATACCCTAGTGTAAACTTCTCTTCTTTTGCCCAAAGGTCTGGCAGAGATTGCTCTGTAGCGATAAGTGTTTTGTACCCATATATCTACTTGGTATATTAGTATAATATTTATTATTCTTGTATTTATTGAGGCGCAATAAAGTGTATTCATTCATTCATTCATTCATTCGCTCATTAGCAGCTGGGTTTCTGGCAGGTGGTGTGTTACCAGTCCCGTGTATTTGATAAACACGTAATTCCGTCGGTCCCGTTTATCGCTAGAAATAGTTGATAATCGTTATCAGGTCAGTAAAATTCGGCGATGGGGATCACTACTCATCTCGCCAACCAACAAACCGTTAAATCGTGATAAACTGGAAAATCTATAGACGTTCGGCTTACTCTGCCTACCCTGCAAGGGAACCGGGCGTGATGGTTAGTTCTTCATATTGGTCAACCCTCTCTTCTATCGTGTGTTACATATCTCACGCTGCTTACCCTAAGCGCGAGGAATATTCAGTTAACGCCACTGGCAGGTATAGCCCTCCTAGAACATTTTCAAGGTTTTTCTTCTTAGCTTTCTTTGTCAAATCTACTCTTTAAGAAACTGAGTGTCTATTACTCTGCTAATTATTTTACAAAATTTCACTTAAGCACCAAGAAAATTTTAGAAAGAGATAACCATCGCCTATAGAGACCAAACATGTTAAGTAAGGGTTGCTATCCATGTGGCGGGGCAGCAATGTCACATGCTTAATTTCTTCAGCTAATTTACCCTCCAAACCGGAACACGACAGCGACAATTTTGCGGCTGGAATAATAAGGCGGTGGTACCGAACTCGATCGAGGCTTTCCAGAACTCTACCATCTAGTTAGTAGCAACGATGTTAGTAACACGTACCTGTTAGCTTTCTCTCGCCTTAAAAGATGCTACTAGATCACTAGATTAAATACTAGATTAAAGGTATTAGAAAATTAAAAACTAGATTAAAGGAATTACTAGATTAAATACTAAATTAAAGGAATTACTAGATTAAATGCTAGATTTAAGGTATTACTAGATTAAAAACTAGATTAAAGGAATTACTAGATTAAATACTAGATTAAAGGTATGACTAGATTAAATACTAGATTAAGGTGTTACTAGATTAAATACTAGATTAAAGGTATTACAAGATTAAATACTAGATTAAAGGTGTTACTAGATTAAATAAGTACTAGATTAAAGGTATTACTAGATTAAATACTAGACTGGTGATTGGACTACCACTCTTCCACTCACTATCATTTTATTGACGAATTTTTTTATCTTTGTATAATATGATTTATTCTAATATCTACTGCACGGTGTTTTCTTGAAAAACATAGTAAAATCATAGGTTCTACACTTTTTATCGTCGGCACTTGGTGAAACTCCATTTTAATGTAATATTTTACCACTTATACACTTGTACTGTTTCACAATAAAGCTATTATCACTTATTACCAACCGGTTTCGCTTACACAAGCATCATCAGGGCAATTTATAGTTACCATTACATTAAAATCATAGGAAATATGCAAAATAAACAAGGTGTTACGTTGCGCAACTTAAACGGCTGGTTCGAGTGTGGGTACCACGAGCGTAACGAGCCCGAGCAAATACGATTTTCATTGCGTGGTGTAAAAATAAAAAATCACAAATTACAAATTTTGCATTACCCACAAGAAAAGGAATTGCCATGATGACGAACAGAGTGCTAAGTGTGAGTTTTTCTTTTCGCATTCGATCGTTTTTTTTTTTTTTTTTTTATATCATAAGGTAGCAAACAAGCAGATGGGTCGCCTGATGGAAAGAGTCAACCATCGCCTATAGACACCAAAGATGTTAATGGTGCGTTGCTATCTTGTGGCGAGGTCTAATGCCACATGCATAAGTTTACCGGCTACCTTACCCTCCAAACCGGAACACGACAGCGACAAGCACTGACGCTATTGCGGCAGCAATAGGTAAGGCGGTGGTATCAGACCCGGGCGAGACAATGCAGAACTCTACCACCTAGTAGCCACGATGGTAGTGACTCGATAGCCAATCGGTCGCCTTTTACGACCTGCCTAGCAGAACGGCAGTTGGCCTATTCTACAAAGGAGGCCGGGACCAACACGGCGAATTGTGATTGTGAGCACGTTTCAAGTTTACTAGTTTGTATGTGATTTGTACAGCGCCACCTAGTGGTAAACTGGTTTCTCACGTTTACCACTAGGTGGCGCTGTACAAATCACATACAAATTCCTAGTAAACTCCAAACGCGCTCACGATCGAATGCGAAAAGAAAAACTCACACTTAGCACTCAGTTCTAGCTCTAATGGAGCGTAAAAATGGCATGTTTTCTTAATTTCTCGGTACACCGTCCAATACACGCATTGTATAATATAATACCAACATTTGAAAGCTACCCAATAGTTTGGGAGTTATATTATTTGAAACAAATTTGCAAAAACTTGAATTTCTGACCTTCGTGATTTAAGAATTCATGAAACCTAACTTTTTCTTAAAAGGTCGATCGTTTAGTCTCGCAAAACTCTTTCATTCATTTACCTTGTACTATAAAAATGTACAAACGTAAATTCTGAAGGATTGATTCTATTAAATTCTCGAAAAATAGAACCTATTATTTAAGTATCTCTCATTTTCTAAGCCCTGCAAAGGATTTCGATACGTTTTTCATTATCGGATATTTTAAGGGCGGTTTTTATTAACAATAAATTCTAACAAAATTGCCAGAGAATCTATTTTTATGACTTATCTGTACGAAATTGTAAACTCGACGAAGGTAGGGCTGGTCGCTGTTTATATTATTGAATAGCAAACAAGCAGATTCTCTTGATATAAGATAACCACCGTTTATAGACATAAATATTTTTTATAGGATATTAGATAGCAAACAAGCAGATGGCTCTCCTGATGGAAAAAGACAATCATCTCAATATACACCAAAGATCTTAAAGGTGCGTTGCTATTCGTGTGGCATATGGCAGGATGGCAATGCCACATGCATAAGTCTACCGGCTACCTTATCCTCCAAACTGGAACACGACAACGACAAGCATTGACGCTATTGTGGCAGGAATAAGTAAGGTGGTGGTACCAAATACCCGGGCGAGACATTACAGAATTTTACCATCTAGTAAATATGTTAATGGTGCGTTGTCATTCATATATCGAAACTGTAATAATATTCCAAGTGCAAGATACATAAGTTTATCTCTCCAAGCCGAAATACGATGGCGACAATTTTTTTATTTTTTTTATGATACGACATTAAAAATACACACAGCCCTAATTTTATTTATATATATTTTTTTAATATTATAAGACAGCAATCAAGCTAATGTGTCTCCCGATGGTAAGAGTTAACCATCGCCTATAAACACCAAAGATGTTAATGGTGCGTTGCTATCTTGTGGCGAGGTCTAATGCCACATGCATAAGTTTATTGGCTACCTTACCCTCCAAACCGGAACACGACAGCGACAAGCACTGACGCTATTGCGACAGGAATAGGTAACGCGGTGGTATCAGACCCGGGCGAGACAATGCAGAACTCTACCACCTAGAAGCCACGATGGTAGTGACTCGCATAGCCAATCGGTCGCCTTTTTTCGATCTGCCTGGCAGAATGGCCTATTCTTCAAAGGAGCCCGGAACCAACACGGGGAAAAAATTTCACCCTTCTACCATCAACCCTTAGTTTTAATAACGATGTTAGCTGTAATTCAATCAATTATGTGGCAAAACGTTTGCCGGGTCAGCTAGTAATGTTATAGAACTTAAAAAATGTAATAAAAATTAAAATATAGAAACCCTAATCCTCTACCACCTAACACATGGATTTCAATATATGTGAATGTAGAATATTGCAATATATAAAATATAAATTTATTTTCAGGTGTATTCCTTTTTTGCTGGGCTCCATTCTTCACATGCTCTGTTCTCGACGCGCTTTGCACGAAATTCGGCTTGAAATACTCGCCCGGGGTGACAGCCTTCATCCTCACGACCTGGCTGGGCTACATCAACAGCTTCCTAAACCCTGTCATCTACACAATTTTCAACCCAGAATTCAGGAAAGCGTTTAGAAAAATTTTACACTGTTTGTAGCCAAGGCATTTTTACATAATTTACGATAGTGAGTATAGTGTCGCTAAGAGTACTTTAAAATAAAGTAATGTATAAAATGACAGCATTTTCTACATAGTTAAGTCAAATCTTGTTGTCAAGTCTTGTTGTCAAATCAAAAAATTTCGAAGACAACATTGGCTCAGCAATATTGCTAGCAATACAGTCTCCTTAGCTGAAGGGAAAAGCGAACACAACTATTTTTTTTCTCACATAAGATCACTGATTCACAATATCCTTCAGGATCGTTTTATCTTTAAATACTTGCGCTAACAGTAGATAATCAAAACTCGATTCATAATATTAAATTTATAAGAGGTCCCATGTACCTACATTAAGATTGTAAATTATGAATTTCTATTTTTTATTTTATACTTTGTTATACACAAAAAAAAACGTTTTTAAAACAAAAGATACAATACGTGAGTGAAATAAAAAAAAAATCTTCCTGCTGACCTGAAGAAGTGAAAACACAATATTACAGCAATTAAATAATGCACAATAACCTTAAAACTTCATAAAAACGTAACCACAGTCTTGTAACTTGTTAGTTTTTACATTCAAATAATCTACAAGTACTTTTATTTGAAATAAATACTTTCGCAAGTAAATTTCTATATTATCGTGGAGTAATATAGAGATCTCAAGCCAAAATCGAATTCAAAGAAAGCCACATTAGACAGTGGTCCCAGGAACAAACTTTTACTTGATTAATAACTGAGTTTTTGTAAACAGCTTCGTTTTGACGAGACGCCCATCTTTTCAATCTTCGAAAAATCTCGAATCGGGTAACTAATAAAGATAGATAAAAAAGAAAATTTTAGAGTGTTGGTCTAAGCAAAATTTCAAAGTAACCCATAAATTATAATAATAATCAACAAGCTATTAGAAAATTAGATTGTTTTTAAATGATTAATATCAATTTTAAAAATCTCATAATTCCGAATCTTTAGAATGAAGGACTCGTCAGGAAAATCATCGACGAGACATACGTTTATTTTTCATAAAATAATCAATCGTTTAAAGCAAATTTAATTATTGTTATTAAATTAAAATATTTTCCTCTACCGCATTAAAATGATGGAACTGTATTAGTTACCCGATTCGGGATTTTTTGAAGGTAGAAAAGATTTGCGTCTAGTCAAAACGAAGCTGCTCATAAAAATTCAGTTATTAATTAAACAAAAGTTTGTTCCTGGGTCCGCGGTCTACAATCAACATTTTGAATGAAATAAAATTCACAAAGTTATACACAGCCTAGACTTCTGAAAAATGAATGAATGAAGTCTAGGCTACTTCATTATACAACAACGACAAAATATGTATTGGATTTTAAATCCAATTCTTTAAAAAAGCAATGTAAGACCTGCATTAAAAATTAATATCATAAAATTTCTGTTAGAGCCTTGGTATATATATGTACACGTTATATTATGGGATATTAGCTGTAGCGCGCAGGCCGCTCGATTATAAAAGATTTTGGTGAATCCCGCCGGAAAAACTCATTTGTCCGAGATAACAACCTGCCTATGTACTATTCCAGGTCATCGTCTAGCATCTCTCTGTGTACCAAAATTCATTCAAATCCGTTCAGTAGTTTTGGCGTGATTGAGTAACAAACATCCATCCATCCAAGCATCCAAACTTTCTCATTCATAATATTATAATTTAGATTAGATACAATAAATAATACAATACGACCCTTTTACTTTTACAAGAATGTATTACGTTGATACTTGAACTCCTTAATATTAACTACTTCGAGCATTCAAAGAAATTCTTTAAAAGAAAGATTTGATTGTTTGTAAATTTTTAAATAAACTCAAAACTACTTAACCGATTTTGAAAATTCTTTTTATTTCGTAAAATCTAATCTGAAATAAAACTGTTACTGTACACCAAAACTTCATTATACAACCAAAACAGAATATGCAATTGCAGCTAAAGCACACAATGTAAGACCTGCATTAAAAATTAAAATCGTAACCTTCCTTTTAGAACTGAGTGCAAAGTGTGAGTTTTTCTTTTCGCATTCGATCGTGAGCGCGTTTCGAGTTTACTAGGAATTTGTATGTGATTTGTACAGCGCCACCTAGTGGTAAACTGGGTTCTCACGTTTACCACTAGGTGGCGCTGTATAAATCACATACAAATTCCTAGTAAACTCCAAACGCGCTCAACTCAACCTATACACGCTACATATACCAAAATAACATTTTTTACAATTGTTGTCTGCCTGTCTGTTTCGGCTAATTTCTGGAACGGCTGGACCGATTTTGATGGAACTTTCACTGATAAATAGCTGATGTAATAACGAGTAACTTAGGCTACGTTTTTTTAGAATTTTTGCCACGCGGACTAAATCGCGGGCACCGCTAGTAATATATAAAAAAAATCTCATCATTAATCCACCTTTCTGCATAATATGTATCAGAACAAAACGTGAAACAAGCTGATGATCTTCGAATCAGAATTCAACAGCATCAGATCAAAGTTACCACCTCATTTCAATATATAAGGTATGTAAGGTTCCATACCTTATATATTGAAATAAACAATGAGTAATTCTTAATAAACGATTAAGAATTACTCATTGTTTTATTCCCAATTTTTATTAATTGTTTTATTACCAGCCATCATTGGTAAAACCTAGCATGTACAAAAATTCTAATAGTAAATTTCACGGTAAATGTTGAAAAATGTCTTTTTCAACATTTACCGTGCCTTCGAGGTAAATCCTAAAATTTACCAAGTGAATGGTGGTACAGATTCGAAACAAAAGAACTGTTTAGACATATTATATATATATATATATATATATATATATATATATATATATATATATATATATATATATATATATATATATATATATATATATATATATATATATATATATATATTGTTTTCTTGTTATTTCTAGTAGAGACCTAACGCTGCAAATAATTTAATAGTACCTGTCTTTATGTTGCTGAAGTACTTTAGGTTCCATTAATAAGTAGATGTGTTTAAATATTTTTATTATATTGTACACTTCGACTTATATTTGTGGTCAAATATTTCACTTTACCGGGTTGGCTGTAAGAAATCTCTTTTTTAGAGATAAACTCGCCTTTTGTACCTTTTTAAAATTATCGCTTGCTTCATTTTTTTGTTGTTCTGTTGTGTACAATGAAGTATTAAATAAATAAATAAATCATCGAAGTAACAATACCAAATTTCGTATTGATCAGGTTTGTACAATTTGCTAAATTCCATTCATCAAGTACACATCAATTAGATTATTATACGGTCTGTTAGGTAAGTCGACCTTAACCTTGAAGGAGGTAATAAGGTATCTGATTCTCATTCCAAATAAATATAAATAAAAAATGCCCTTAAATTTTAACATAATTATCCAGTAAATTCATAATTCATACGCACCAACAGTTTACGCAATTTCCGCACATATGGATAGATAGTTTCGTAAATACTGCCTATTTATAGCCTATTTACCTAACCACCTATTTATCTATCTATCGATATGTGCGGTACTTGCTCGAACGTGCTGGTAAGTATGAATTATGAATTTATTGGATAATGAGGGTTGAAATTTAGGGGAATGTTTTTTTGTTTATTTGGAATGAGAATCAAATAGCATTATTACCCACTTCAAGGTTTAGGTCGACTTATCTAACAGGCACTGAATTATAAAAGCTTTTGGTGAATCCCGCGGGCACGATTCATTTTCCCGGGATAATAAGTAGCTTATGTGCTAACCCGGGTTATCATCTATCTGTGTGTCAAATTTTATTTAAGTCCTTCCTGTAGTTTTTACGTGATTGGGTAACAAACATCTATCCATCCAAATATCCAAACTTTCGTATTTATCAACACTACCTAGTATAAAACAGTCGCTTTCTCTGTCGGTACCTATATGCTTAAATCCCTATGTATGCTTAAATCTTTAAAACTACGCAACGGATTTTGATGCGGTTTTTTAATATATAGACTGATTCTTGAGGAAGGTTTTAGTATATAAACCTTTCCGATATTCCCACGGGAACAAAAGCTACGCGGGTGAAACCACGGGCAGGTCGCTAGTAATATTATAATATAGAAAATAATTATTAATATAGATTATTATTATTATATTAAATTATACAGCGCCACCTAGTGGTAAACGTGAGAAACCAGTTTACCACTAGGTGGCGCTGTACAAATCACATACAAATTCCTAGTAAACTCGAAACGCGCTCATGATCGAATGCGAAAAGAAAAACTCACACTTTGCACTCTGATGCAAACGTGAATATTACATTAAACAATCACAAGGAACAAAACTATAGAACTATTTAAGTTTTACACGTATTACGGTGATACATGAAGCAATATCATAAATGCGATAGTCTGTCAGTGTGTCTGTCGCGCTTTCGCGGCTAAGCCGCTCAACTAATTTTGTTGGATTTTAATATAATAATAATAATCTATATTAATAATTATTTTCTATATTATAATATTACTAGCGACCTGCCCGTGGTTTCACCCGCGTAGCTTTTGTTCCCGTGGGAATATTGGAAAGGTTTATATACTAAAACCTTCCTCAAGAATCAGTCTATCTATTAAAAAACCGCATCAAAATCCGTTGCGTAGTTTTAAAGATTTAAGCATACATAGGGATTTAAGCATATTATAGAGACCGACAGAGAAAGCGACTGTTTTATACTAGGTAGTGTTGATAAATACGAAAGTTTGGATATTTGGATGGATGGATGTTTCCCAATCACGCAAAAACTACAGGAAGGACTTAAATAAAATTTGACACACAGATAGATGATAACCTGGAATAGCACATAGGCTACTTATTATCCCGGGAAAATGAGTCGTGCCCGCGGGATTCATCAAAAGCTTTTATAATTCAGTGCCTGTTAGGTAAGTCGACCTAAACCTTGAAGTGGGTAATAATGGTATTTGATTCTCATTCCAAATAAACAAAAAAACATTCCCCTAAATTTCAACCCTCATGTACGTGCTGTGGTTGTTGTACATCGAAATTAAAACTCTCTTTATAGTGGACTGTATTTTTTATTCCTCCGCTGGTATAATACTGTGAAGAACTAGCTGGTGGTCTCAAATGCGCAGTAACCGTTATAACAATTATAAATGTGCGACCGTAGCCTGTTGTTCGTGTGGATTGTTGGCGGCAAGTGGTGTGCGGCGTGCGTGGCGGACGGCTCGCCGCTGGCCTGCGCCCGCGCCCCCATTACCGGAATCCTCTAGTGTATATTGTGGTGTGCTAAGCCACAACACTCATTATCCAATAAATTCATAATTCATACTTACCAGCACGTTCGAGCAAGTATCGCACATATCGATAGATAGATAAATAGGTGGTTAGGTAAATAGGCTATAAATAGGCAGTATTTACGTAACTATCTATCCATATGTGCGGAAATTGCGTAAACTGTTGGTGCGTATGAATTATGTATTTACTGGATAACTATGTTAAAATTTAAGGGCATTTTTTATTTATATTTATTTGGAATGAGAATCAGATAACTTATTACCTCCTTCAAGGTTAAGGTCGACTTACCTAACAGACCGTATAATAATCTAATTGATGTGTACTTGATGAATGGAATTTAGCAAATTGTACAAACCTGATCAATACGAAATTTGGTATTGTTACTTCGATGATTTATTTATTTATTTAATACTTCATTGTACACAACAGAACAAAAAAAATGAAGCAAGCGATAATTTTAAAAAGGTACAAAAGGCGAGTTTATCTCTAAAACAAGAGATTTCTTACAGCCAACCCGGTAAAGTGAAATATTTGACCACAAATATAAGTCGAAGTGTACAATATAATAAAAATATTTAAACACATCTACTTATTAATGGAACCTAAAGTACTTCAGCAACATAAAGACAGGTACTATTAAATTATTTGCAGCGTTAGGTCTCTACTAGAAATAACAAGAAAACTATATATATATATATATATATATATATATATATATATATATATATATATATATATATATATATATATATATATATATATATATATATATATATATATATTAAACAAAAGAACTGTTTGGACATTTACCGGATATAGGTTTTACCGGAAAATATTAGGATTTATCACAGTTCGGACTTTTACAGTATATATATATATATATATATATATAATATATATATATATATATATATATATATATATATATATATATATATATACTATATTATATATATATATATATATATATATATATATATATATATATATATATATATATATATATATATATATATATATATATATATATATATATATATATATATATACTGTAAAAATCCGAACTGTGATAAATCCTAATATTTTCCGGTAAAACCTATATCCGGTAAATGTCCAAACAGTTCTTTTGTTTCGAATCTGTACCACCATTCACTTGGTAAATCTTAGGATTTACCTCGAAGGCACGGTAAATGTTGAAAAAGACATTTTTTTTACTATTAGAATTTTGTACATGCTAGGTTTTACCAATGATGGCTGGTAATAAAACAATTAATAAAAATTGGGAATAAAACAATGAGTAATTCTTAATCGTTTATTTCAATTATCTATTAGTCGGAACCTTACATACCTTATATATTGAAATGAGTTGGTAACTTTGACCTGATGCTGTTGAATTCTGATTCGAAGATCATCAGCTTGTTTCACGTTTTGTTCTGGTACATATTATGCAGAAAGGTGGATTAATGATGAGATTTTTTTTATATATTACTAGCGGTGCCCGCGATTTAGTCCGCGTGGCAAAAATTCTAAAAAAACGTAGCCTAAGTTATTCGTTATTACATCAGCTATTTATCAGTGAAAGTTCCATCAAAATCGGTCCAGCCGTTCCAGAAATTAGCCGAAACAGACAGGCAGACAAAAATTGTAAAAAATGTTATTTTGGTATATGTAGCGTGTATAGGTTCATATGCATCTAGTTAAAACCGGTTATTTTAATATTACAAACAGAAATTTCAATTCTATTTATTTGTATAGATTACATAGCAAGCAGATGTCTCTCCTAATGGATAGAGAAACCGTTGCCTATAAACATCAAAGATATTAATGGTGATTTACAATCCTTGTGGCGCGACGGAAATACCACATGCATAATGAAACCAGCTGACATGTCCTCAAAATCGGGACACGACAATGATAGCTTAGATAGATATTGACACTATTGCGACAGGCATAGGTAAGGTGGTGGTACCAAACCTCGGGTGAGACGTTGCAGAACTCTACGACCCAGTTATTAAATTTTTATTAATTTAGTTTCAATAATTTAATGGTCGTGATGGTAGTGACATGTATGACATTTTATGAAGTGCCTGGCAGAATAGCAGATGGTCTTATCTTTAAAGGGGTCCGGACCAACACGGGGGAGGGGGCATCAAATGTTAATTAAATTAATTTAAAATAAAGGTATTTCATAATTTTTTACACCGTCCATTACAAATATAATAATCATATTTTTAATGATCTCATACTTCATATTTTTATTTAACTTGCCTTACATCTCTTTGATGTATAACATTTTAATTTGCTTTTGTAAAGTAAGCAGAGCGACGCAGTTTACACTTTGTGTATTTTCTGCTGAGCTTAAATTAAAAGAGTTTTCAATTAATTTTTAGTATGTCTTAATACACATATTCACATTTTTATAATCTTCCTTTTCGTATATATGTCGCCGTGAAATTGTCAATACCGTTAGATTAATCTACCTAAGTGATATTGTAATTTAACTGCTAACCTTACTAAACCAAATTATAAAATCCCTAGGTAGATTATAATCTAACGGCTATTAACAATTTCACTGGGACATGTATAAGAATAATAATTTTAACGTAAATAATATCTGGAAATTTATTCTTATTCTTAACACTAACTATAATTATTTAAAAAGATGTTTTACAGTTGAGGTAAATTCCAATATTGCAAACGGGAGTAAAAATTGCCTCGATACAGGCTTGCCTAGTGAGATAACCAACAATAACAAGGTGTTTAATAATGTTAATTAGAAATAAAGATATTTAAAAAAAAAGTTGGTATAATGTTTGATTTTAGAATGGTTCTTACTTAAGCACTCTTTTCTCGATGATAAATTGAAAAGAAATATGTTGTGTTCTGGGCTTCTTAAAAGAATAAACCATCTGCTCTATTCATACGAGATTCATATTCTAATGAAATGAAAATAGCCGATAATAGCCGATCACATCTGCATTTATCGTGTCATTCCACGAAGCTTTGTGACGATGGACGCAATGGATGGACGGCATTACTCAATACGTAATCTATATTAATATTATAAATGCGAATGTTTGGATGTTTGAATGGATGGATGTTTGAATGGTTGAATGTTAGTTACTAAATCACGCAAAAACTACTGAATGGATTTGAATTAAATTTGGCACACTGATAATGACCTGGAATAGCACATTGGCTACTTCTTATACGAAAAAATTTAGTGACCCGCGAGATTCACCAAATGCAGCGGGCTGCACGCTGCAGCTAGTTAAAAACAACCCATCTACTTGTTACTGAAGTGTAATAATTTTCAGTCCTCGAAGTAGTAAGTGGAGTAACGCTTATTTAGTGACGGGTTCTAGTTATAAATGAATAGTTATTAATAAATGTGTAGATAATAATTACTAAATTTGACTTATGCTATTTTTCCTGTGGTTGTGAATATTACTAATAAGATCACCTTAAACTAAAGTTAGTAATTAAATGAATGTTTTGTATATTATTGTTGTATGTAAAATGTGCATTAAGGTACTGCCACATTTTATGGTATTTCTAAAAAGTGAAAATAATTTTTATTCTTATCTTCAGGTAACAAACAAACAGATGGATCTCCTGATGGAAAGAGGCAACCATTGCTTATAGACAAAGGGGGACTTGTGACGGGATGATAACGTCACATGCATAAGTTAACCGGCTACCTTACCGCCCAAACCGGATGACAACATTAAAAAACATTGATGCAATTGCGGCATAGACTTTACCGGTCCTTTGCTGGATCCAATCAAGATTTAACAGGATTTCATTATATCTTGGACTGCCTCTTTAATAGCTTCATTGTCTACAGTAGATGGTTATCGATTTCCATCAAAAGATACAAGCGCTTGCTGCTTATTCTATGAAAATAAAAAATACAGAATCGAATCCAACACCCATCCCAATATTCAAGTTTGCAGTGAAACCTCGCAATCAAATAAATGATAATTCATATAAAATGTGATATTACTGCCAAAGATATATTTTCCCTGTATAAATATAAAAATATAATTACAGATGTATATTTATTTCAACTGTATAAATCAACAAATATATTCAGTGAATAATAAAGGAAGAATCGAAATTATCACTCATATTAGTAATCACGTCGATAGGTAAACATCGATAAATAAATAAAATAATACGTAAAATGTAGTGGTACCTCTACCATAGATATATTTCATCTGTGTAAATATTGGTAATGCATTCACTAAAGATACTCGGTATAATATTTCAGTCATGTTTTATAACAGAATATATATGTTTTTAGGAGCCGCTTTTCTTACAAATAAGAATTTGCTGTTCTTATATTGAACGATTTTATGATTAGTTACTGTTTAATGTTTCTTTCTGCCGCCTACCTATATTTATGGAATAGCGTCAGTTCTTATTATTGTGTTTCGGTTTAGAGGGAAAATTTGGCCGGAAAACTTATGTATGTATCAAAATTACTATGCGTTCCAGCTGAGAATAGGATCACGCTTGTTATCAACTTCATATCACAAGTGTGAAATTAGTAATGTCAGCAAAAATATTTGTTCACACAATATTGCTGATTTATTGAAGTACAAATAACGTTTTAATAATATTATTTTCACCAATAAAAATAGTAATAAACATCAGTCTAGCTGTTCATCTATACATATTATATAAAAAGTCGTGTTATTTACGCCACTTATAAGTCAAAAACGAAGGGGCCAATTTTGATGCGATTTTTGTGGGTTTGGGTTCCCTTTGTCCAGAATATACTAAGTATCTTCACGCCCGTATCCCCGAAAGGGTAGGCAGAGGTACAACAAGGGCACCCAAAGATTAGCCGAAGATACTTGGAACCACAATGTGAACCACAAGGTGGCAAGCCTATCGCCAACCGGGCACTTTTCAATCCCGGGCAACAATGTTTTTATCAGAAAACTGAAAAAATACTTTACTGAATTGCCCGACCCAGGAATCGAACCCGGGACCTCATGTGAACAACTAAAAGTATTATAATATAATATTCATCGTTAGCTATTTTAAACCTTATTTTAATAAATGGTAACATAGTCTGATGAGAATCTAAATAAAAAATAAACCAATTAGAATGAAAATATATATTTTTTTAAGTATTTCTTTATTAGAATTTTTTTACACATCTTACTCATCACTTATGAAGTTTTTGCAAAATGGGGTGCAATATGTCATCCTGACAGTCCTATACTCAGTTAGAAAGCATAGTATATCCTTGCCTCGGATGCTAGCAGCACATCAATAACATTTTAGTATTTATATAATATCCTCGAAGAGGTATACAGAGGTACAACCAAGAGCACCCACGATTAGCTAAACATACTGTTACGAATAATCTAGAAGCGTGTGGAATTGGAGCGTGCGCGCGCTAATATTCTAGAAATAAAAGAAAGAGATAGCTACTCCTATTGACAAACAAATAGTTGACCGGGGCTATGCCATAATAGACTTTGTGGGATATGGCATAAGGTTGAAAGTAGCGTGTACTAGGATTTATGACTCATAACATGTTTACGATAAGAAGTGATTCATTGTTTCCCGATACATTTAGATTTTTCTGGATTTAGCTAGGGCTTTCCCCTGCCTATAAATACAGAGATGTTGACAAACACAAGGCAGTTTTTATCAAGCGATCGAGAACGATACATCAAGTGACTAGTGCGAAGCGAGAAGTGTTTGTTTGTGTAGTGTTCTAAGTACAGTGATAGTACAGCAAGTGTTCTATTGTGTAGAGTGTATTTAGTATTACGTTGTGTTGTATTGTGTAAATACACGGATTTAATATAAGTGGTGTTTTCCTACAATCACGAACCCGAGTACGTAACAACTGGTGTCGGAAGTGAAATTGTGAAATGCCACTTATTCCGAAGGAAGGTGTTACCACCAGGTCTCAGGCTGAGACACAGAGGGTTTCAGAGGAGACTGAGATGCGTGCTGGTGATGAACCTGCAAGTGTTGCCAGCACGTCACTATCGTCGAGCGCAGCGCCTACTGATCTCTCTGTTATACTGACGGCTATACAACAACAGCTACGGGAACAACTTCGGCAACATCAACAGGAACAGCAACAGCAACAACGAAAGCTACAGGAACAACAACTGCAGCTACAGGAACAGCAACAACAAACACTGCGTGAACAACTTCAGCAACAACAGCAGCTACGGGAACAGATCAAGGAACATTTATCTGGGTTTGATGATAAATTGACGGTTATCCTGGCGCAACAAGACCAGCTTAAAAGCGACGTGGGCCTCGTCAAGCGTGACATGAAGGGTGTTGAGAAGAGGGTTGATCACTTAGAGGCCAGCTGCGACAAACTAAGTGAAAACGTGGACCAACTGGAAAGAGAGGTCATGAAAATGAAGATCACGGGAGTTAAGTCGGGTGCTGCCATTACAAGCTGCTCTCACCAGGTGGGTCCTCGGGTAAAGGTACCCACTTATGACGGTCTTACGTCATGGAGTGCGTACCGGACTCAATTTGAAATAGCGGCGAAGGCCAGTGGTTGGACGGACGAACATTGCCTTACAGCCCTGAGCACGGCGTTACGGGGACAGGCGCTCTCTGTGTTGGATGCAATGCCTAAAGAGTATCAGTTCGCTGATTTGATGGAGGCATTGGAAGCTCGCTACGGTGAGCGTCACTTGGAGCATGTGTTCCGTGCCCAATTAAAGGACCGTGTACAGAGAAGCGGCGAGGGACTTCAACAATGGGCCGTGGAAATTGAGAAGCTTGTAAGGAAGGCGTATCCTTCAGCCGACGCTAACACAGTTAATAACACCATCGTCCAGGCGTTTATTGATGGAATTAGAGACCTGGAAGTGCGTGCTGCTGTTCGCCTTCAGCACCACGTGACGATGAAGGAGGCTTTGGCTCATGCATTGGAGGTGGAAGCCGTTCGCCACGAACCACGCGCATATAAGGGACGCGAGGTTACAGAAGTTGTGGCTCGAGTAAAGGCAGTGGAACCTTGGAGACTGGGCCCCATGTGCTACTCCTGCGGTGAACGTGGGCACATTAGGGTTAACTGCCCAGCCAAACCTAAACCTACTGTTTCAGTAAATTGGCGACAGCGAGCGGCAGGAGACCCAGCAGCTGAAGAGAGCAGGCAGGTTAAACAGCCTGTTGAACCAGCAAGGAAACGAGTAACAGTCAAGGTCAAACAGCAGGTGATGGCTGATCGACAAACAACCCCAAAAGTTGTCATATCCCAGGTGTGCGACGGCAACAGTTTATCCATTAAGGGACTGATTAATGGCAAGAACTGCAGCTTAACGCTAGACACTGGAGCTACACGAACTGTGGTGCGGCCAGAAGTAGCTAACAATGGCAACCTGAGATTGAGGAATTTTGGAAAAAGCAAGCTTCTGTCTGTCACAGGTCAGCCAATACCCGTCTTCGGTGAAGCATCTGTAGTGATGCAAATAGGCGACGAGTATTACACTCACAACGTCGTAGTGGCCGATATTATGGATGACTGTGTACTTGTTTTAGACTTCATGAAGAAGAATGCCTGCAAGATTGATTGCAAAACAGGAGTTTTCGTATGTGGGCTAGTAGAAATTTTCATGGATGGGGGATCAAAAGGAAAGGTAACAGTGGCTAGAAGAACCATCTTACCTTCAAGATCGAAGACATTGGTACGCGTGAAGTTACCAACCAGTTACAAGGGCCTGGGTAATAGGAGTGTGTTAATTGAAGACAATGGAGCAATTCCACACTGTATTACAGGTCGGAGTTTGGTTTGTGACAAGGGCTTGGCAGCGGTGCAGGTAGTCAACTTGAGTGACAGTGATGTGGTGCTTAAAGCAGGTGATGTTGTAGGACAAAGTGATGAAGTTATGACGTTAAGGAAACTGACATCGACAGGAAGTACAGCATCAAGAGACGTACCACGGGAACTTAAGGATTTGGTGAACAAGTGCAGCTACCTTACCGCGTCACAACGACAGCAGGCTAAGGATCTACTTTCACGTTATGCCAACATTTTTTCTAAGACTGATAGAGATATAGGCAGAACATCTATAGTCAAACATAAGATTGACACTGGAAACGCGCAGCCTATAAAGCAGAAAGCTAGACGTGTCCCAATAGCCAAAGAAAAGGAGGTACAGGAGATGATAGATGAAATGAAAAGGAACGGAGTTATAGAGCAATCTTCTAGTCCATGGTGCTCTCCTGTAGTGTTGGTTAAGAAGAAAGATGGGTCTACACGTTTCTGCATCGACTATCGTCGGCTCAATGAAGTCACCAAAAAAGACAGCTACCCATTGCCACGAATAGATGACACTTTGGACACTCTGGCAGGCATGTCTTGGTTCTCAACTTTAGATTTAAAATCTGGGTACTGGCAGGTTGAACTTAGCCCTAGTGATAAAGAGAAGACAGCATTCTCCACAGGACAAGGATTATGGCAATTTAAAGTGATGCCGTTTGGATTATGCAATGCACCGGCGACTTTTGAAAGATTAATGGAATGTGTTCTAGCAGGACTTGTAGGCGACGCCTGCTTAGTGTATTTAGATGACGTAATAGTCATAGGAAAAGATTTTCAGCATCATCTGTACCAACTGGAAAGGATTTTTAATAAAATACAAGCTGCAGGGCTAAAGTTGAACCCAAAGAAGTGTCACTTATTTCGAAAGGAAGTCAACTATCTGGGTCACGTGATATCACAAAACGGCGTACAGACAGATCCTGAAAAGGTTAGTGCAGTACAGAAGTGGCCAACACCCAGAGACAAGACCGAAGTTCGTGCATTTTTAGGACTATGCTCTTACTACAGACGTTTTGTGAAGGGATTTGCTGAAATAGCAAAACCGCTGCATAGGCTCACTGAAGAAAAGAAGAGTTTCGATTGGAATGACATGTGTCAACAAGCTTTCGATGAACTTAAGAAGCGGTTGTGTGAATCACCAATTTTGGGCTATCCTGATCGGAAAGGGCAGTTCATCGTAGACACAGATGCAAGTAACACTGCCATTGGTGGTATCTTATCACAGAAGCAAGGCGATCAAGAAGTTGTGATAGCTTACTTCAGCAAGTCATTATCGCGGCCGGAACGAAACTATTGTGTTACAAGAAGAGAACTATTGGCAGTAGTGAAGACTCTTCGACACTTCAAGAAGTATCTGATTGGGCGACCCTTCAAGCTGCGTACCGACCATGCTGCTTTGAAGTGGTTATTACAATTCAAGGACCCGGAAGGCCAAGTGGCTCGCTGGATTGAGCAATTGCAAGAGTTTGACTTTAACATAGAACACCGCAGTGGAAGGTCTCACTCGAATGCGGATGCGCTATCACGACGACCTTGTGCGGAAGATTGTAAACATTGTGCAAGGATGGAGACGAAGGAAAGGGTTCAAGTACTGCGAGCTAAGCCTACGGATGACAGGTGGGAAACTGATGAGATGCGTGAGGCCCAGTACGAAGATAGAGATTTGCGGCCTCTAATAGATTGGAAGAAGCAAGACACGGGAAAGCCCGAATGGCAGGAGCTGGCTCCCTTCAGCGCTACTACGAAAAGTTATTGCGCGCAGTGGGAAAGCCTTGTGTTGCAAAACGGCTTACTGTACCGCAAATGGGAAAAACCTTCAGGAAGAGAACATCATCTACAGTTGGTCGTACCAAGAAAACTTATCAAGGACGTACTACGTGAGCTGCATGATGGGGTTTCTGGGGGACATCTTGGAGTACGACGAACATTGGTAAAGGTACGAGAGCGTTTTTACTGGTTGAATTGCCGAGAAGATGTCGAGAATTGGTGCCGAAAATGTACGTCATGCTCAGCAGTGAAAGGTCCGCAGGTGAGAAGCCGAGGCAACCTTAGACTATACAACGTGGGAGCCCCCTGGGAAAGGATAGCGATTGACGTGGCTGGGCCATTTCCTAAGACAGATAACGGAAACAAGTATTTTATGGTCGTGATGGATTACTTCACGAAATGGCCGGAGGTGTTCGCAATCCCTAATCAGGAAGCCACGACGGTTGCTGAGAAATTAGTCAATGAGGTGATATGCAGATTTGGCGTTCCGCTGGAGATTCATTCCGACCAAGGCAGAAACTTTGAATCTAACGTATTCCAGGAGATGTGTAAATTATTAGGAGTGTACAAAACAAGAACTACACCTTATCACCCGCAATCTGATGGAATGGTCGAACGATTTAACCAAACTTTGGAAAGACACTTAGCCAAGCTGGTAGAAGATCACCAAAAGGACTGGGATAAATACATACCTCTGTTCTTACTGGCTTACTGGCTTACCGAACAGCGGAACACGAAAGCATAAAAGTGACGCCAGCCTATGCCAACTTCGGCAGACAGTTACGTATACCAGCAGACTTAATGACTGGAGGCCCGCCACCGAATGCAGAGACCCAATTAAGTATACCGGAACATGTTGAAGACATTCGTGAGAGGTTACGCGATATACACTCGTTAATAAGTGAAAACGCATTGGAATCAAGTCAGCGGATGAAGACCAGATACGACCGAAACGCCAATCATCGAGGTTTTCAGGAAGGATCTCTTGTTTGGCTACATAATCCGGTTCGACGAAAAGGAAAATCACCTAAGTTACAGCGACGTTGGGATGGGCCATACAAAGTAATCACACGGATCAATGACGTAACCTACCGAGTGCAGAAGCAACCAAGAGGGACCATGAAGATTGTTCATGTTGATCGATTAGCCATCTATAATGGAAGTAATGATGTTCGGGACGAACATAACTAAGAGGGGGGTAGTGTTACGAATAATCTAGAAGCGTGTGGAATTGGAGCGTGCGCGCGCTAATATTCTAGAAATAAAAGAAAGAGATAGCTACTCCTATTGACAAACAAATAGTTGACCGGGGCTATGCCATAATAGACTTTGTGGGATATGGCATAAGGTTGAAAGTAGCGTGTACTAGGATTTATGACTCATAACATGTTTACGATAAGAAGTGATTCATTGTTTCCCGATACATTTAGATTTTTCTGGATTCAGCTAGGGCTTTCCCCTGCCTATAAATACAGAGATGTTGACAAACACAAGGCAGTTTTTATCAAGCGATCGAGAACGATACATCAAGTGACTAGTGCGAAGCGAGAAGTGTTTGTTTGTGTAGTGTTCTAAGTACAGTGATAGTACAGCAAGTGTTCTATTGTGTAGAGTGTATTTAGTATTACGTTGTGTTGTATTGTGTAAATACACGGATTTAATATAAGTGGTGTTTTCCTACAATCACGAACCCGAGTACGTAACAATACTTAGCCGCACAATGTGATAGGTGGAAATCCTACCGCCAACCAGGCACTTAACCAATCCCGGGCACCGTTGCTTTTATCAGAAAACTGAACAAATGAACAAACACATTTTTAATATGCCCGACGCGGGAATTGTACCTGAGACCTCAAATGGTCAATACCGACACCGGACCACTAGACCACGGAGGTAATCTTTAAGTATGAGAAAAAGTGAAGTATTTTAATTCTTTTAAATAATGAGATAACTAAGTCTTCTGGATTAAGGTAAGTGATGACTGACTTTTTAACTTATTTTAAAACTAGCTGCGCCCGCGACTTCGACCGCGTGGAAAAATTAAAAAAAATTTAGCCTAAGTTACTCCCTGTCCCATCAGCTATCTGTCGGTGAAAGTTCCATCAAAATCGGTCCAGCCATTCCAGAGATTAGCTGGAACAAACAGACAGACAGACAGACAAAAATTGTAAAAAATGTTATTTTGGTATGTGTACCGTACATCCATATGCATTTAGTAAAAAGCGGTTATTTTAATATTACAAACAGACACTCCAATTTTATTTATTTGTATAGATAATTCGTTGATGCTAAAGTAATGATGTTTAGTGGTACGGTTTCGGTATAAATGCATAAAGTCCTAAATTGAAAACCAGGTCGGTAAATTCAATTTTAACGAAATTTTTGTTTTTACAACTTAACAAAGACAAATATTGATACCATGTTGATAATTGATACCTTTATATTATTTTTATTATAATTGAAAATATTGATGGATTTAAATGTCAGCGCAGAATAAGTGATAAATAAATAATAATAATAAATATTCACGGGACAAATTACACTTACTGATCTAACCCCAAAGAAAGCAAATTATTTGCTTGTGTTATGGGTGTTAGTCAACGATACCTATACATAGAAATACATATATAAATACTAGAATATATTTAATAAACACACAAACCCGGAAATACAAGCATTTATACTCATCTCGCAAATGCTTGTCCCCGTCGGGGATCGAACCCTAGCTCCGTGGATTGCATAAACCCGGCGGGCGGGGCCTTAAAACGAACCGTTTGAAAAACGAAAGTATTGGTCATAAACATAATATTATGAATTATTACATAATGAACTCATCTAGCAATCAGTAAAATCAAAGGAATAGATCACAAAGTAATGAAAAATTTGTCCACATTGAACCACCAACACGTAGCTCAGTAGCGTTGTTCGGCTATAGGCAAGGTCGCTGATTCAAACCCAGCCGTGAAAGAATTTTTCTTTGCTAAGTTTTAAATACTATGCTATACCTACTATATAACTAGCTGTCGATTGTTTAGCCACCTAAAACTCGAAGTTAATGTAGAAATATTCAAAAAGTATGGACACTGTGCAGAAGACAGTGGCGCGCTAACGAGTCTAGTTATGGATTCATCAAACCATATCTTAATTGATATGATTTTCTAAACTCGTAACTAACATCTACTAATGGTGGATGTAATATTTATACTCCTCTCTCCTCTGTCTACTCCTGGGGAATATGTACTGATGGCTTTAATTAAGATAAACCACAGAACGGACTAATATACTATGTAACTCTTATTTTCTTTAAACAGAATGGACTGTAACTGTTATTTTCTTCAATTATAACGGACTAGTACTATGTAACTGTTATTTTCTTTATAAATAAAGAACGGATTATTCCATGTAACTGTTATTTTTTTCAAATTTGACGAACTAATTCTATGTAACTGTTATTTTCTTCAAATGTAACGGATTAATTCTATTTAACTGTTAATTTCTATAAAATATAATATATTTATAAAATAAATATTGTAAAATGTTGTATGTGTAAATATATGTGTGTAATTATACTGTAAATAAAATGTATAAATGTTATAATATAAAAGATTTGATGTATTATTTGTTTTATTTAGACCAACCCTTTAGCCGGGCAGTTCGAAAAAGGCGAACGCTGGCTAATCGTATCACCATTATCAGGACTACTGTGTGGAAGAGCTCTGCAAAATTGCTCGAGATAGTTAATACAAACTCTTCAGTAAGATCCAATGATGTATTATATTTTCGCTTGCCTCTCATCAAATGCAATATACCTATATGTTATTTTTGTGTTATAGCAGTCGCCCCGTGCTTGGGAAAACTTGAAAAACTTTAAAAACAACAAAGAAAAATATCGACACGCAGGATTTGAACCTGCGACCGCCTCCCTAAAGCCGGGACGCTCTACCGCTGAGCTAGTGCCGACAGGTTCGACGTGGCGAAATTCTTCTTTGCTATATGATCGATTCCGTCAATTGTACTTATCGCTACGTATACATACGTATAACTAGTTAAATGAGTTCATCGTTACAGATGAAATTCACATTTATAATTTTAATCAGTACTCTCGTGATTCCAATTATTTTTGTGTTATAGCACTCGCCCCTTGCTTGGGAAAACTTAAAAAACTTTAAAAACAACCAAGAAAAATATCGACACGCAGGACTTAATGCGACCGACCTGTGACCTGTGATGTATGGAATCGATCATATAGGAAAGAAGAATTTCGCCGAGTCGAGCCTCTCGACACATAACTATAGGTTGCCTGCTAACAGAAGATACATATTGAAGGACATGATAGTTAATAGTCACTAGTAACCAATAAAAATATAATAAAAAGAGAATATTGCGTAACTACACATTAAACCTTAAAAACAGCAAAGAAAAATATCGACACGCGGGATTTCAACCTGCGACCATTTCCCTAAAGCCGGGACGCTCTTCCGCTGAGCTAGTGTCGACAGGCTCGAGGCGGCGAAATTCTTCTTTGCTATATGATCGATTACGTCGACTGTACTGATCGCTAGCTATACATACGTATCGATCTATCGATCGATAAACGTAATCGATCATATAGCAAAGAAGAATTTCGCCGCCTCGAGCCTGTCGACACTAGCTCAGCGGAAGAGCGTCCCGGCTTTAGGGAAATGGTCGCAGGTTCAAATCCCGCGCGTCGATATTTTTCTTTGCTGTTTTTAAGGTTTTTCCAGATTCCCAAGCACGGGGTGAGTGCTATAACACAAAAATAATTACACATTAAACCTCAGCAAAATTAGTGTAGTAATATTAAAAAGTATGGTCACCGCGTGAACAACACCACGTGAATAAAAACAACGCCACGTTTTTTTTTAAATGTAAGATAGCAAACAAGCAGATGGTTTTCCTACGAAATATTTCCTGTTTCGCCCTATATTATATAAAGTCCTAAAAGTACCGTTTACAAATACTTACACAAATTTTTCAAGAACGTCGTCACTTCAGAAACATAAGATTTCCTTCGTGTAATAAAATAATCAAACAGGTATATATCAAATTTGCTGTTTCTTGTATTATTTCTAAAGGAGTTATTAGATTAACATATTTATCTACAAATTATTTGAATATTTTAGTTATTCTAATAAAATCATACATACATCAAAAACTATGTTTTATTATAAAAGTTTAATGCACAATTCTAAACCACAATCAAAATCACAACTCAGTTTTATTAATTACGTCTAGGTATCTAATATATCTTTACAAAACAATGAACAGAGGTTACATAGTAAAAAGGTTACAAAACTGTTAAATCAAATGGAAAAATTAAAGCGTAGTAAAAATATAAAAACGTATAGAACATCAATCTAAAAATGTCGAAGAAATAAAAAAGAATATCAGGAATATTAAGATTTTACTTAAAAAACAAACGGACACATTTTTCCATACAATGGCCTAAAGAAATAGTCATTCAATATGAACTGTATTGAATCCACCTAATCTCAATCAGCGCACCATTTAATAGATAATTTAAGCAATGGAAATTAATTCTGTCACTGGTAAAAACTGATTTAAGTTAATAGAACCGGAGAAAATTATAGAAATATAAAAAAATATTATAATAAAATATTATAATAATATTGGGGGTCATTGGCCAGAAGCGTGCTCGTCGCGACCCCTGCCAGTCCACTGGACTGCAATTCTGGCCCGAATAAGTACCGCAGTGCGGATTAGGGCGTCCCCTGGAGGCGACGCGTACCGATCCGCCCCCGTCGGTACGAAAAGCGGCGGATGCGGCGATGGGGGCCGCCACCCATCACGCCAGGCCCGAATAGACGAGTCGAGGGGAGCAGAGTGCCAAATAGGCACGTGGAATGTAAGAGGTGGGTTGGAAGATAAGATGCATGAATTGATAGATGTAATGAATGAGAGATGCCTGGATATTTTGTGTGTAACAGAGACTAAACGTAAAGGTAGTGAAACCACTGATCTCCCCGGTGGCATGATGGCTCTGTGGTCTGGTGTGCCCCAGAGCGATCATGCTGGCGCCGGAGTAGGTATTCTTCTATCGTCACGCTTAATCTCTGGTCTGAAAGATTATGGGATGGCTGGCTCCAGACTTCTCTGGGTCCGGATCAAACTGGGAATCATGAGAGTCTTTTTGGTCGCATTATATGCATCGGTAAGCTCTTCGTCGCCCAGTGACCTGGAAAAGTTTTGAGATTCTGTAAGGGATGTTCTGGATATGGTTGAGGACAATGAAAGAGTCATTTTGTGTGGTGATTTGAATGGATGGGTCGGGACTAAGCGGCCTGGTTTCGATGCCGTACTTGGTCCGTATGGTGACAGTAGAGTGAACGACGCCGGTAAGCACATTGTGGATTTATGCATGGAAAGGAATCTTCTTGTGGCTAACACAATATTCCCTCATAAGGACATACATTTGTATACTTGGAGAAGGAATGACCAAAAGAGTGTGATAGATCTGATTTTGATTGATAGTAGACTCCGCAGTTGTTTAATGGATACGCGCGCCTACAGAGGGCCGAATCTGGAAACGGACCACTATTTGGTAATAAGCCGATATAGGGGTCTGTTTAAGAAGTGGCGACATTGGCGACAGCGTGTTCCATTCGGAGAGCTTGAAAGGATAAAGAGCGAAAAGTTGCAAGACCCGAGTATAAGGAGTATGTATGAGATTCAGGTTCGAGATAGGTTGGCGAAAGTGAACCTACCGGACTTGGATGTAGACGAATGTTGGAAAGTTTTGAAAGATAGTATGATAGTAGCCGCGAAAGAAGTATGTGGTAGTGCAAAACTGTGCAAGTCAATGGAAGGAGATGCATGGTGGGATGATGAAGTGAAAGCTGCGATTGAGAGAAAGAAGAAAGCATGGCTAGACTATGTATCATGTTTGCAAGCGAATGATGGTATGAAAGACAAGAAGAAAGAATTGTATCGTTGTTGTAAGAATGCCACCAAAACCTTAGTGAAAGAAAAGCGTGAAAGAGAATGTTTGAAAGCGGAAGAGAGACTGGCGAGCAACTTCGAGGCAAACACCAAACATTTTTGGAGAGAGGTGAAGAAGTCTAGGAGTTGTTCGGCAGCCTCCAGAATGAATAGGATTAAATCTAAGGATGGTGACATTCTTGCAAGCACAGAAAGCGTGTTAAAACGATGGAGTGAATATTTTGGAGATATGTATGATGCTGTTCAGGACGCTGCCTCCGTCTCTGACTCAGTAAGTGACTCAGAGACGGTGGAAGCGTGCCAGGACATTACTATGCAAGAGATCGTATGAGCGATAAGAAGTATGAAAAACGGAAAGGCTGCGGGAATAGATAAGGTGACTGCTGAGATGATCAAATACGGTGGTCCTACCGTCTGGGACTTTTTTTGGGTCCTCTGCAATACATGTTGGAGGACCGGTAGAGTACCCGAAGACTGGCGGCGCGCGGTCATCGTGCCCTTGTATAAAGGCAAGGGCTCACGTATAGACTGCAATAGCTATAGGGCCATCAATTTGATCAGCTTAGCATCGAAGGTATATGGTAAGATCATTGAAAGGAGAATGCAAGGGAAGTCCGAGAGAATGTTGTGGGAGGCACAAGGGGGTTTCAGATCTGGAAGAGGATGTATGGATCAAGTTTTCTCACTCCGCAACATCGTAGAGAAGCATCTGGCTGTCGGCCAGAAGGTTTTCTGCGGTTTTGTGGATTTGAAAAAGCGTTTGATAGAGTTGTGCGAAAGAAACTTTGGGACATTTGCCCAGTTATGGGATAGATGGGCGTCTGCTGCGTGCTTTGCAATCCATTTACTGGGATTGCAAAGCATGTGTGCGGGTGGACGGCAACATATCGCCCTGGTTCGATGTCAATATCGGCGTCAAGCAGGGTTGTGTGTTGTCAGCTCGTCTGTTTATTCTATATCTGGATAAGTGTCTCCAAAGATTGAGGTCATTGAATGTGGGAATGCGCATGAGTGATCTAGTAGTGAACTGCCTGCTTTATGCAGATGACGCTGTACTTTTAGGCTCAACTCCATCTGAGCTGCAAACACTGGTCACAGTTATGAATGAGGATTGTAAGAGTATGGGCTTACACTTGAATGCGAAGAAAACTAAAGTTTTGGTATTTGAAAGAGAAGCAACCAGAACGGATGTAAGAGTTGTGGTCAATGATGTAGTGCTGGAACAAGTGGATGAGTTTGTATATCTTGGATGTGCTTTTAGCAGGGATGGAAGGTACACCGCTGATGTTGAAAGAAGAGTGTGTGCAGGGAACAGAGTGAATGGAGCGTTAGGGAGATTACTTAATAGCACAATTTTAAGTCAGGGTGCCCGTCTAGCCCTGCATAATCATGTGCTTATCCCAACGCTATTGTATGGAAGTGAGAGTTGGGTATGTCACAAAGGGCATGAAAGTAGAATCAACGCGGTCGAGATGAGGTCGCTAAGAAAAATATGTGGTGTGACACTCGCGGACCGGGTTCGTAATATCGAAGTGAGAGAGAGGTTAGGTTTGAAAGAAAGTGTCGGTGTAAAGATGAGAATGGGCATGCTCCGTTGGTTCGGACATGTAGAAAGAATGGTAGATGAAAGGTTAACAAAACAGATATACAACGCGAATGTGGAAGGATGTAGGTACCGGGGAAGACCAAGACTAACATACCACGATCAGATTGATCGAGTACTGTCCGAAGGTGGTGTCAAGAGTCTTCGCAACCGGCGTGTGTGTATGAAGAGAGTGATGAATGTGGAAGAAGCGAGACAAGCCTGCAAGGATCGTGATGTTATGGCACTCGGTTCTCTCTACCTACCCCGTAAGGGATCTGGCGTGAAGATATGTATGTATGTATAAAAAAATCCTTCAAACAACACTTTTTTTCGTTTGAAACAAGATGGCTTGCGTAAAAATTAATTAATTTAATCAGTTTCTTAATTAACTTTAGATCTACTACGCGGTGATTGGTATCGAAAATGGGTATCTTATTTAGCGTCATTTAATAGTTATTAATGAAAAAGTAAAATTCACAAAACTACACATGAGTGCTTGTATATATATATATATATATATATATATATATATATATATATATATATATATATATATATATATATATATATATATATATATATATATATATATATATATATATATATATATATATATATATATATATATATATATATATATATATATATATATATATATATATATATATATTTATACATTTCTCATAAGAAATACAATTGATGATTAAAAAATCTGTTTCATTGAGTCAATATTTAAAAGATTAAACTACTAATGGTATTATTTAATTAAATAAAAGTACCTTATGATACCTCTGTGGTCTAGTGGTTCAGCGTTGGCGTTGACCACATGAGGTCCCGGGTTCGATTCTCGGGTCGGGCACATAAAAAAACTGTTTTTTCAGTTTTCTGTACATATATATATATATATATATATATATATATATATATATATATATATATATATATATATATATATATATATATATATATATATATATATATATATATATATTTATACATTTCTCATAAGAAATACAATTGATGATTAAAAAATCTGTTTCATTGAGTCAATATTTAAAAGATTAAACTACTAATGGTATTATTTAATTAAATAAAAGTACCTTATGATACCTCTGTGGTCTAGTGGTTCAGCGTTGGCGTTGACCACATGAGGTCCCGGGTTCGATTCTCGGGTCGGGCACATAAAAAAACTGTTTTTTCAGTTTTCTGTACATATATATATATATATATATATATATATATATATATATATATATATATATACAAGCACTCATGTGTAGTTTTGTGAATTATATATATATATATATATATATATATATATATATATATATATATATATATATATATATATATATATATATATATATATATATATATATTTATACATTTCTCATAAGAAATACAATTGATGATTAAAAAATCTGTTTCATTGAGTCAATATTTAAAAGATTAAACTACTTTGGTATCGAAAATGGGTATCTTATTTAGCGTCATTTAATAGTTATTAATGAAAAAGTAAAATTCACAAAACTACACATGAGTGCTTGTATATATATATATATATATATATATATATATATATATATATATATATATATATATATATATATATATATATATATATATATATATATATATTTATATATATATATATATATATGTACAGAAAACTGAAAAAACAGTTTTTTTATGTGCCCGACCCGAGAATC
The DNA here is from genome assembly GCA_036924255.1 of Apodemia mormo. NCBI lineage: Eukaryota > Metazoa > Arthropoda > Insecta > Lepidoptera > Riodinidae > Apodemia > Apodemia mormo. The sequence continues at coordinate 34,605,377 of JAUPFN010000016.1, read as the reverse complement.
GAACCCGGGACCTCATGTGGTCAACGCCAACGCTGAACCACTAGACCACAGAGGTATCATAAGGTACTTTTATTTAATTAAATAATACCATTAGTAGTTTAATCTTTTAAATATTGACTCAATGAAACAGATTTTTTAATCATCAATTGTATTTCTTATGAGAAATGTTCTCCGAAATCAAGTTTCGACAATTACGCGAAGAAGCTATTTTTCCAAAAGGTATTGCTACTGCTAGAAATAAGGAACTTAATTAGAAAAATACTAAATTACCAGAAACATCCAACAATTATGCCTGAATGGATTACTTTTTTCCTAAATGATCTATAACCATATCCAATTAATTAAACAAATCGACATGTCCCAAGAACAAAATCGTATGGAGAGGTCAGACGAAATTGGTTTAATAATAAAATTCGCATTAAACAAGCATAAAGCTAAAAGACAATATATTTTTTATAGTTATTGGTCTTTTGTTTTTGGAAATGTCAAGTGAACATCATCTTATGTACAATGTACTCCCACAAACAAATATATTGTACATAGTTTGATGGTTTTGCAGATACGATTTTGTTCTTGGGACGTGTCGAAATATGCCTATTTCAACAAAAATTAACGAACCATTTACTGGTTTTTTGTTATCAAATAATGACAGTTTCCTATAGAAAATGGCATAAAATAAAACTATATTCAATACTACAACTAACATAATATTCATTTTTTTTATTTCAAAAATAAATAAAAGAGAATAGTATAAAATCTGCTACGTCCGTGTGCCAAAATTAGTACCGCGTAGTAATAATTAAAATATTAGAAGTATCAATCAATACTATTTTCATTTTACCAGCACTAGGTGCACTATATGAACGACGACGTCCAGCTCTCGCATCGATTAGAAAATATCTAAATTTCAGTTTCAATTACCATGCAGTTAAGCATATTTCTTTTTCTATACCTACTAATAAAGAGGAAAGATTTGTTTGTTTGTAACGATCTATCTATATAATAATAAAGAGGAAATATTTAATTGTTTGTTTGTTTGTAACGATTTAACTCAAGACCTATTTGACTGATTTTTAAAGTCCTTTCACTTTTAGAAAGCTATATTATCCTGGAGTGACATAAACTACCATTTCACCCGACTGAGAAAACGGAAATAAGGTTTTTTGAACACGCGGACGAAGTTGCGAGTGACTGCTAATGTATTATATTTTTATTGTTTACTTGTGACCATTAACTATCATGTCCTTCAATAGGTATGTGGTAGTCTGTTATCAGTTAACCTATACAGGTTACATAATATACTGTATGTACCTACATACATGTCACTGTCAAATAAATTGGTAAACCGCGCAATATGGGGTTCGGAAGTTGCCCATCACAATAATGTGAACTAAAACGAGAGTTTTTATTGTTTCACACTATAAACATTTAACCTATTAAATGTTAATGACGAATATATCCGCGCCAAATGTTCACCACCTGTAAAAACTTCTGCAAGTACATTTTATAAGTTGGTCGACTATTAAAGATTATTATATTATATTAATATTACAGATAATTATTTATAGAAAAAAAATTAACATCCTTAATTTACATGTAGGAAAGCAACACGGAAAAAAACATTTCCATCATATCATATCATAGACGAACAATTTCCTAATCTCCCATGAAATGATGCCTGGCATAGGTACCTACATTTTTTTGCATTTTTTTTATTTAACCACGACAATGAAAATGATACGAATAAAAAGGCGGGCAGCTAATAATTATATAAATTATATATGTCGCAGTGAAATTGTCAATACCATTAGATTATAATCTAAGTGATATTATCATTGATATAAAATACCCAAGATACACAGTTCCGAACAAAACTGACATTCAAAACTGTCGCTAATTAAGTCTAAAAAGTTTATAGTTGTGGCACAAACGTGTTTTTTCATATTCAACCTTAAACGCAAGATTTAAAGTTGTTTTAAAAAAAGCAATGTACAAAAAGCAATAAAATTTTTGACTTAAGTTAACCGGTAGGACACGGTATCAGTGGAGTCGAATATAAATATTTTTATGCATTGATTTAGGTAGTATTTTATGGGTTTGTAAATTTTACATTAAAAAAATCTAACCGAAAATCTGTTTTGCGTAGAACATTTATATATCAATAAAGCAAATAATGACCATTAAAATAATTTATTTATATTTCAAACATTGTAGGTTATTGGTTCTATTACACAGAACCTAAACATATCGGCAAACTGTGGGTGTATAGCCATGTAGTATTTGACGTTTGATATTAATATATTTAGTTTGCATAGTCTAATAGATTTAGAATATATTGAAATAGGAAATTTACTGCAATGGTGACTATGACCACGTTATTAAGTTCATAGATTCTTACATTTTTCTTCAGACTTATTATATTATGTATCGACAACATAGTAGGAAATGCATTAATTTCCTAGAACTAACTTTAGCTTTTCGTGGAATTTTTTTTTTGAATCAGATTTCAGTTTTTCTGTCGGTTATTTTTTGCAGTATTATGTTAACGAACATTTATTTAGTTATAGTATTTGCAGGCGTACGAGCGAATATTGCCCATAGACATTTGCAAAACGAAAGGTTAGTTGCCGGCTTTTGAAATTTTTACTGACCCTCCTGTCAAAAATTCTAATATCAAGGCTGGTCGGAAAAACTGAGTGATGTAAGCTGATCCAGAGTTTGTCTGTTTGTATAAAGAAGGTACAAGCAAATTAAACTGGATGTAATCTCTCACTACGGCGTAAGCCAAAAGAGTACGACCAAAATAATGACTTACCTACATATTTCTGTGTTTTCCAAAATACAACCTCTTAGAGGGTAAAATAGGGGATGAATGTTTATATAATTTCACGAATAAAACGCTTAGGGCTAGAAACTTAAAATTTCGCAAACGTATTCTTATGATGTAGGGATCCACTAAGGAATGATTTTTTTAAATTCAATTCCGATGGGCATTAAATAGGGTATAAAAATTGTATGAAAATTTTTATTCCTTGGACATATTTGCATGAAATTTCGCACGAATTGACAAAAAATTAAAAAAGTGTTTTTCCGACATAACTTATCATTTTTCGGCTTTCAACAATATTTAAATCAAAATTACACTGTTATAAATTATTTCGTATTTTAAAATACACTTTCAGGCTAATATACCGATATATTTTAAAATCTTATCACCTAGCTCCTCTGCTTAAAATACTGCGTCAAATACTGCAAATCGGATTAAAATCGGTTGTTTCGTTCGGGATTTATCAATAACGGAAAATTCTGAAAAAAGCTTTTTTACATGTTTTCAGCATTTTTAACATAATAAAACAATTTAGAACTAAAACATTGCGTTGAATGTTATTCGAAAGATCAAACTCGTTAATTATTTTGAAATAATATACATCTTTTCAAATATTGAACAAAGTATCATTTAAAAAAAAACTTTGGATTTTTGAACTTTTCGGACTCAAAAGTCTATTCTTAGACATAGTTTTTTTCTTTGAGCTTAAAATACCTCATTTTAGCGGGAAGTTTCAGGTGAACTTTAGGGTCAACCAGCTTATAGACTTTTTTAATATAGATACATTAGTTGGTTACATAGGTGTGTTATATACATAGCAATCGTAGAAGATAGGTATATTTAGTTTGGAGTATAGTTTAGTACATATAATATTATTGCCAAAGGTAATTTTAGTTTAGATATTTCCTGTTAATTATAAACTTTTTAATTATAAATTATTAGGTTAGTTTGTTCGAGAGGTGTGTTACCAATAGGTATTTTTAAATTGAGATATAGTTAGTTATGATATTAGGTATAGAAAATTAAGAAGTTAAAGGAAGTTCAGGTCGTAAGTTTTTTACTTAAATTTTAATAACAAAAATGTCGTATATAAATGATTAAGATGGATATGTAAATATTATTTTTTTAAAGTACTAGTGGCCCACCTGCCCACCGAGATTTTTAATAAAATAAAGAAAGGTTAAGTAAGTTCTAAAGTAAATATGCGCGAGCAAAGCCGTGGGTAAGAGCTAGTATGCAAATAAAACAACTCATATATATAAACAGTCACTTAAAATTTATACGAGACTAGCTGCAGACCTCTGCATTAGGATAAAAGAATTCTTTGTGCTATTCCAGGTCATCTTATATCCGAGTCCAAATCCAAATTGGTACAGCCATTACGTGAGTGATTATCAAACATCCAAACATACAAACTTTAACATTTATAATATGCATAGTATAAGATATCCGCAATCAAAAACAACATTTTATTAAAATTGAATTATTAAATTAAAAAACATTCTTAACGCAACCTTGTTTCTACCACTTAAGAAAGCTTTATCAACAACACGTGTAAACAGAACAAAATTCGATGCTACTTATGATTTCCTATTGTTATATTAAAAGTTTCGTAATATATCTCCAAGGTTTCATATTCCAAATAATTGTGATTCTTACGATGAATCACGATTATATATTATTATTTTATATTCGTACAAGTAGAATATAAAGAATCACCTAACTTGGTCCTCACAATAAGTAATCAATATAATCAAACATTTTAAAATCGTCAAATTGATGTCCTCTTCTCTTTTGGCAGTTGGTTAACAACTATAAAAGGTATTCAAAATTATTCATGAAAAAAATTAATCTTCTTAATAAAAAAAATAACTTATTAATGAAAAAGAATCGACTCCACTAATAATAACAGGATTAATTTGTATTATTCGACTAAATTAAAAGGAGGTTGTAATGCATTGTCCTTTTACTGAAAAAGTGACCACTGAAATTTTGTTGTATTATATTTGGAGCGTCGAGTAAATTTTTAAGACAAATAAAATAAAAAACATACATTACACCCTATGTTTAGTCACATAAACAACAAAAATATATTGATAAACTCTTATCCTTACCGAAAATACAATATCTTATATTTTTTTAACGTTCATGATGTTGTATTTTACAATTTATCAGAGAACAATTCTGTATTTTTGACGTGCGGGCAATGACGTGAATGACGGGATTCTATTTGAAGTGAGTGCACAATTTTAAATTGTGCACTCATTCTTAGAGGACGTTTTTGAGACACTGATTGTGTATCTTGGGTTTTTATATATCAATGGATATTATAATTTAACTGCTAACATAACCTAACCAAATTATAAACTCCCTAGGTAGATTATAATTTAACGACTATTGACAATTTCATTGCGACATATACATATTTAATATATAGACTAGCGATCGCCCCGTGATCGAAATCGACGATAGATTAAACAATAAGGCGTTTTGCAGACGACGGGGCGGGGCGGGCTTTTTGTCTGCGAAGCAATAAAGACCGTGTCTGCCCGTCGATGTCTGCAGCTGCCCTCGCCGCGTACACAAAGCACCGATGGATGGAGACAGTCAGTTCAGGACGTTCCCATACTGCAGGAGTATAAATTATTTGGCATATTTGGTACCACAATTTATTTTTTTCATTTACGTCGTGATATTCTTTTAACGACGTATCATATATGGGCGATCTTTTCTGCACTTCAGCAATTAAATCATCTATATCGATAGCATCCATCACTAAAAAGCGCCGCGCCACGCGCATGCCGCTTGACTGAGCTAGCCGCCCTACGCCGCTGTCTGCGTTATTGCATATAAACTGGTTTGTGTGATCCACGGCGGGCAGCCGCGGACATGCCGCACCGCAGTGCCCGCCGGGCACCTGCGGCGCGGTTTTTTTGCCCTCTGTGTGCGTTGGTAATATGGACACAGTATAAGGTTTTTATACTGTGATATGGATTCCCTTTGTGCTATCGTTCGCGGCGAAATTGACCGACCCGCACCGCCCCGTCGTGTGCAAAGCGCCTAAAAATTTCTTTTAAGTTTGACAGCAGGCTTTAACCGTAACGAAAGTAGTATACAAACATGGGCGTACCGAGAAGGGGGGTAGGGAGGGGCAGATACCCCCCTGGCCTTTCTACTAACTATCTACTGTTGTAGATAAAAATATAACGTGATAAAAATATAGTCTTAAAATGTTATGGCTGCCCCGCCTGGCCCAGAACCTGGGTACGCCCATCTATACCTTATCATATAAGTACATAATTATGTCACATAAATGTAGTGTGTGTAATGTTTATTTTAAATTTTTGTTAATTAAATTTACTTCTGACGCATATTTCTTTTTAAATTTAGATTTTTACAGTTCTCCGCATTGTAACCTTGTAGTGCATTGATATAAAAAGGGAAGATATGTTACGCTCTAATATCTCAATTGCTAAACCTAAGCTCGATCAGTCGAACGCAAAGTAATACGACGAACGTAGCAAACTACGTTTCTTTCGCTTACTTTTGTATTGTACTATCTCACTCTCGCAAACATGGCAAACTAAACAATAATTTAATCTTATTTTCAAACAAATTGTTTTAACCGTACTTACGAATGGAAAGTAATCCCGTGTCTTATTTTTTTCCTTGAGTTATTATAACACTGGCTGAATATACAAGAAGGTATTTTGATGCGTGTTTAATGTTAAAAACAGTCGGAAAATATAAGTGTATGATATGAGACCCCGCGCGTGATTGATTGTCACCAATTGTCACTGTGTCTACGGACCTAGTTTTGTAGGACCAGGCGCTGTGACTAGGTAACATATCTTCCCTTTTCATATCAGTGTTGTAGTGTGTGAAATGTTATACCACACCGTTCTTGTAAAAAAAATTTCCTTCACATACCTATTAACATAGATTAGCAATCGTCCTGTGGTTAAAATTCAACCATACTCAACAATAAAATCTCTTAAGTTGGCCAAAAGGATTTAGCTGTAAAGAAAATTGTATACATGTCATGTATGTCACATCAATTAGTGTGATTAATATTTATTTTTAAATGTATTTTTATAATGTACTGGCGGCCCGTCACGTGCTTCGCTACGTATCGCCATTTATTGAGTTAGGTACTTAGTTACAAAAAATGTGATAAATGAAGAACCGCTCTTCGCTTCGCTCGTTTCGCTTTTGTGCAAACTTCACATAAACCATCTACTAAATAGTCCGAGCAAAGCCTAAACATTTGGTTTGGATAGGTGAGCCCATTCTTGAGTTATAAAATTACAACGAAAAGTGGCATTGATTTTTATATATATATATATATATATATATATATATATATATATATATATATATATATATATATATATATATATATATATATATATATATATATAGATTTAATTTTTATAATGTATTTCCAATGTTTAATATTTTAAAAATATTAGGATTTAGTCCTCCGCAATATAAACTTTTAGTGTGCAAAATCTTACACTCTGCCGTTTGCGTAATTGTCTTAAAAAGGGGTACAAATACACCTTCACATAGGTATTAATTTAACATAGATTTGGAAGCTAATGAAACTAGTAATGCCACCTAGCGTCAAACTGACAACCTACCTTTTTTAGACAAACATCACAACAACAAAAGTTATCCCTAATTATTATATAATTTGTCTAAAGTAACTATCCATATTCATTTTTATTGTTAATATGAGATTAATAATTTGATTATCCAAAATTCATTACAACTGTGAACTGAGGTTCCATTCGCTAGTAAGATAGTAACGTAGTAAGTGAATAACGACACAGATGGCACTACAAATACCTTTTATATTTGTCACGCCCAAATTTATCTAAACCCTGTTATCCTGTTATTTACATAATATTGTCAAATAGAATATATTTTGTAACCATTTTGTAACTATTTTCAATTCATCATAATAAATAACTAGTACTTTTTAACATGTTTCTTTTCTCTTTGCAATAATAATACAACAAGAATATGACATTTGTTTTACTCTTTTCCATATTTTCGCAAGCTAGCTATTTCACTTTAGCTTATCTGTTCAACGCGTTGCAGAGAGAGACACAAAATCTTGTCAGTTGTTCTTGAACACGAACAGCATTTTGTATCAGCTGACAACCAAAGCAAAACAGTCGGTGCGCGACCATCTTGTCAAAACTGGAATCAGTGACAACAAATAAATATTGAAAATGTCTTAAAACATGTGCAATGACTGAACAGTAGATGTTTAACTTATAAAATACAAAGTGTAGTTTATTTTTGTGTTATTTTCAATAGGGATATTATACATTTTGCTCAATAATTTGGGTTTATGTTGCGTCAAATGACGTCATGTGTGTGATACACGTATCGTTGGCGAGTTCGTAAGTGTTTTCTTGTATTATTTAATTAATTGAATAAATTTTAAGTTTGTCCTGAATAGATTAACATTTGCTCGACACGAGTTTCATTCATAATTCATGGAGAAATCACTCAAAAAACCAACGGAGTACCCATTCTGGTCGGGAAGTTGGCAGATTGCGATGCCCTTGAAAATTATTCTGCAAAAATCATTTAATCGCTTGAGTTATTAACTGGGTAGATGTAATAATCACTTTCCATAACAATTAATTTCCTCATTTATGTTATTATTACACAAACTTGAGTGTTAATTCTGTATAGTAACTAGTCGCGCATATTACTAAAAATGGAACGCTCTCGACTTTGTGGAAAGTATTGTTATGTTTTAAAACATTCTATAATTGTTTAATTATAAATATGTTCACAATCCATTTGGGCAACATACGATCTATACATTCATATCTTCAACATTATTACGAAACATCTATTCAACTTTCGTCGTTCATTGTGTTTACAAAGCAATCGCAACTTCCATATCTATTGAATATAATTACAAAGTAGTTATAGACTCGCAGTTTTTTCCGTTTTCGTATAAACGTCATGCATCTAAAAATTTTGTGGGCGTAATCTCTAGACCGACATATTTATTATTGTATTGATGTATATGTTTAGGTAATTATCATTTAGTACCTAATTCTCATATATATATTTCAATAGGTATATCGTTCGATCTATAATAGAAGCGCGAGTCATGACTAAATTATCGTAAAAAGTAGGTGTACTAGGTATCATTCCGTCTGTTATTAGGTCGGGTCAATCATACTAGCTACTTATAAACATTATTGCGTAATAATATTATACATAAGGGATTTATTTATTACGTTTATGTAGGGAATATAAACTTTTAAACTAACGCGTTCTACTACCATTTTTAAAAATATATAAACGGGTCAATAACGCGTACATATATAGAACTTACTTGTAAAGCTCGACGTTTCGGCCAAGTTACACTGACCGTGGTCACGAGCAGACAGCAGCACAAGTAAGTTCTATATATGTACGCGTTTTTGACCCGTTTATATATTTTTAAAAATATGTAGGGAATGTGAAAAATTTGCCCCTAACTAAAGCTTATTGGTTTTATTATGGTAATCTCGATCTGGCCAAGCTCAAAACGGTAAGGGTCTTAGGGGCTAGATCAGTGTTCATAACTCGTGGTCCGTGGTAAGCTGGTCCACTGGTGGTGGTTTATATACAGCGTCCAGAATAACCCTTTATTATTTTTTGTACGAGTACCTAGGTAGGTATTTTACCTTCGAAAATTTGGTGGGCCATGGCAAGACATATTTTGTGAAGTGATCAATCATGACTAAAAGATAAAAGGACGTCCTTGTGGTAATTTTGTTCTTTCAGCTGCCTATTACACCGACTACTGCGAAGACAAGGGCATCCTTGTGGTAATTTTGTTCTGTCAGCTGCCTATTACACCGTATTGAATTTTCGCGGCAGAATATAATTTTATTTACCGAATTGTTACCATTTCCTTAATTTTTACAATATTTTATACGTATACTTTTATATTATATTTACCTATACTATTTCTTAAGTTTATATTCTAATTTACTAAAAAAAAATAATTCTTCGTCACTCATACAAATGTACCTACCACCTGTTTCGATCAAGTATGGTACAGCAACAGCACACATCAGAAATACGAACACAATCTGCGGCACCACGAATTTTCCGTAGTGATCTCTTTTCGGCTATATTAATCTTACCTTTATGCCCTCTCTGACAAATTCACACAGCTTACATAAAGTATCGGAGTCTGTTTGTTCAGACGTGTTGAAAAAGTACTAGATAAAAGATTAACAAAGCAGATATTCAACGTGAATTTGGAAGGACTTAGGTTCCTACCGGACAAGGTAAAGATTGACGTATCAAAATCAAACTGATTCGGATTTGTCCGAAGGTAGTAGGTATTAAGAGTCTCTGTTACTGATATTGGAGAAAGAAAACTAAATTTGCCAGGATCGTGACATATGTACCTACTGGCTACTTGGTTCTCTCTGCCAACCCTGTAAGAGATTTGACGTGGATGTACCCAATATATTATAATCATCATCATATCATAATCATCATCATAATATATTACAATCATACATTAAATGGATAAATAAATTTAACAGCTATTGACCATGGGTCTTCTAACTTTTCGGAACCAATGAGGTATAAAAATTACATTTCATACTTTAGTAAAGCACGTAATGTATAGACCATAACATTAACTACAATTTAATAAATAAAATATGCTATTTTAGGCTATCTCATCTAATTAAAACGTTTTGTATTCGTGATGTTGATTAAGCAATTTTGTAGGAGGAAAAAGTTAAAACGTCGCGTCTTTAGCCACCTTAAGTAAAGTTTGGTAGGGCGGGACTAAAGATATGGGTACGCATGAGTGTTGCGCTAGTGATGTAAGCCACACTCATACTGTCATGAAAAATAATGCGCCACAAACATCTCACAACGGTGGAATATGGCTGTGCATCGTATTTAATTAGTTTACTTATTGTGCGATTTCAAGTTAAGAGCGTGTATTTGATTTACAACGAAAACTTCATGTTTTCAAGTTTTTTCAATAGCAATATCGTAATAATGTGAGCAGATTATTCGAAGGATAATACAGATTTGCAAGATTAAGTTTTGATTTAGTACTACACTACAGAGCAAGAATATAATTTTTGATAACGGTTTTTTTATAACGAAGACAATCCCTGCCTAGTGTTTTACGAAAATATGCTTTACAGCTATCTCTCAGGACGAATACAACCAGTGTAATGTGTAAAAATATTTTACTTTATGCGTTGTTTCAACAGGATATATGATCCTAAAGTGCAACACAGATCCAAAATGACAAAAATATTGTTGTTAGATATACAAAAACAGTTCACTTTAACATTTTTTTTTTCACCAGTGTATTTCAATATAAACCTAAAATATTTATTATATATGAATTAAGATAATGTCCAATATACTGATTTTTTCAGCCCGCTATATGAACTCTTTGAACTCTGAAAAAACACCATAAATCCTCGCGCGTAATCGTTTGCCGATCAAAGTTGAACCTGCGGCAAATTGAATAATCATAACTTAATCTTGCAAAAACTGTAATATCCTTCGAATAATCTGCTCACGTTATTACGATATTGCTCTGAAAAATCTTGAAAACATTAAGTTTTCGTTATAAATAGAATACGCGCCCTTAAGATATATAAGTATATAATATGTTCACTTATGTGATAAAAATAGCCTTAGTTATTGCCGACGCGACGCCTAAACTATACAAAAACACAAGGTCACGCCTTTTCCGTTGCTTCGTTAGGTACTTCGACAAAGAAGAAAATCTCAAGAAGGCTTTGCATATAAGCACGTCAAGATTCACAACGTCTATAGGTAGTTCTATACTAATAGGTATGATTTGTTTATTTGTTATAGATAAAATCAAAATCTACTGCACTAAATCTAAAAATTCTTACACCGATAAGCTACATTATTACTCAATGTTACTTTTTCATCTGAAAAGTAAGTAAAATAAAGTAATATGTATGAGTCACACGAACAAAGTTGCGGGGAACAGCAAGTGTAATGTAATTTTTCTGTTGATTTTCATACCCGACATAGGTACATTTATTTTACATTAGCTGCAGCGTGCAGCCCGCTGCATTTTATAAGTTTTTGGCAGATCCTGCGGGATCACTTAATTTTTCCGGGATAAAACGTAGCCTATGTTCTATTCCAAGACATCATCTACTTGTGTGTCAAATTTCATTCAAATTCGTTCAGTAGTTTTTGCGTCATTGAGTAACAAACATCCATCCACCCAAACTTTCGCATTTATAATATTAATATAGATTTTCCTGTAGAGCAAGCCGTTATTAAATGTTAACAAGATAATCCTTGTAACAAAAGTAGATTAAAAAACACAACTAATCTAATGAAAATCAGCTGTCACAGAAAATCAACAAGTAAAAGGATGATAAAGTTGAATGTTGTATTAACGTTATTTCTGATTAATAATAGTTTATATTAATCTTGTTTATGAAACAGACTGACACTCATTATATCGTCTGTCCAAATAAGATTTACGTCACGAGAAGATTGTGTTGATTGTCGAATAGACTATCTTGTAATATTTTAAATTATATCTGTCGAAATTAACATTTTAGCGTGTACAGTAATTAACTAATTAAAATTTAAAGATATTAGTGAAATAAAAAGTAATTAAGCAAACCCAAGTATACAAGAGAGATATCATTATTAACTTGCGTGTAAAATATTTTTTAGTTTTATAAATTAAAACCTGGTGCATTGTTTTGAATTATTTATCATAGGTAAATGGTAATTCGTTTTACGAAGATTATTGAGAAAGTAAGTTTCTCTAGTCTGGCGCTTCTCTCGAATGCCACTCAGTGGATGCTCACCAAACATAGTTTTAGTTTAGGGTCTGCCGCTCTCTTATGAGTTGAATTGGTTTTGGTGGCCAAGAATACTGGAGCTACAGTGCAAAGCGCGTCCAGTTGTAAATTACATGCGGTTATCCGATTTTAGAGTTCCATACCTCATAAGAAAAAAAGGAACCTTATAGGATCACTTTGTTATCAAGACCCTTTTTCTCATAAACGCGTTGAGACATCCAGTTGAAATTATATCAAATACTCCGGTCTACGGTCCCTTTCAGCTGTGAAATAATCAAACTTGTAAGTCAACACGATCAAAAGATATGACCATTTACGTTGCATATTTTACGATTTTTTGCGATTTGAAAAGGGAATCAAAACCTATAAGTTATGTGTAGCTAACGTTACCTACAAATTTGTAAGAAACCCTTTGCGTGCGAGTATAACTCGCACGTAACCAGTTTTTTAACTACAAAATGGTCAAATGGTAATTAAATTCACAGTTATTTAGTGACCGACTTGAAGCTTTACACCATGGTTTGGAAGAAACGAAAAGAAATGCTCCAAAAAAGGCGAAAATTTAGCACTCTGCTGGGAAGGTTATGACCACGCTTTTTTAGGAAATTCAAATGGGAAATTTTCGACCACCCAACAAGGACTCTCCAGACTTCGCACTATTTCCTTTTCCAAAAATAAAAGAATAAGAAATTAGGTGGCCAGCACTTCGTTTCAAACGAATAAATTGAGAAAGTCGTTAAATCATGGATCAAAAAAACAAGGCACCCCCTTTTGAAAAAGGTTTGTTTAATCTTGTTAACATAATAAAACATGTTTTGATGTCAAAGGCTACTATGTAAAAAAATTCTATCTAAAAAAAGTAGAGTCAAAGAATAAAATAAATAAATTTTTATAGCCTAAAAATTGTCATTATTTTTTTAACACAGAGAAACCTATTTTTTAAATACTCGTACTCGTACATTCGAAATAATGCCTCGTCACTGCATGGCTCGTAAACTTCCTCTTTGCACAAAACCTGTCTTAACATTGCGTAACAGTGTCATAGAAGGACGAACTATCAAATACGATTTTTTACGATAGCTAAGTACTATAGTAGTATCGTCACGCCGATTCTTTTGCGGGGTAGGCAGAGTTAAGCGGACGTCTATATACTATGGAGATTATCTCTTATTTCTCGGGATAATTGGTACTGATAGCTGTACGCGCTCATCCGAAACACGGGAGTAGTAACAAACCACCCGCCAGACTCCGAGCTGCTACTTAAATTTTCGATAAAAACCTCGAAAAAGCCTCAATAGCTATGCCCGACCCGATCTATTTTTATTAATGAGAGAACGTCTATCTATATATTAATACTAGCTGTGTCCGTGACTTTGTCTGCGTTTAAAAAAAATTAAAATAAAATCCCCGGGGTTTTATCCGCACAGTTACCGTTCCCGTAGGATTTCCGGGGTAAAAACTAAAAAAGAGTTTATTTAAATAAAACTAATGCACTTTTGACGAGTCAACATTTTTATAATCATTTACCGGTTCGAGGCACGGACAGGCAATAATGATAAGTTTGGTCGGAAGGAACTCAGCGGGCTTGTCTTTTTTATCTACGATTTTTTATAATTAATGGGTCTATAACATTTGTTATAAGCCCATATAATTAATGGGCCCATAACATTAAAAGCCCATTAATTATAAAATTTGGCCTTTTACAAAATGCCTGGCAGTAACGCAGTTGATTTATATTCCAAAAAAGCTCCGGATCAAATGGGGAATATTACCGACGCCGAAACCGATTTTTCGACCGACCTTCCTAAAAGGAGGAGGTATTCAATTCGGATATTTATATATTTTCTTATGTATGCTGGGACATAACTCCGACATTTGCGACAACGTTGACATTTCTAACAAAATATAATTTTAGATTTTTTTGTATATTATGAGATAGCAAACAATGGCTCTCCAGGTGGAAAGAGAATACATCGCCTATAGACACCAAAAATGTTATCCGTGTTGCGGGATGGTAATGGTACATGCATAAGTTTACTGGCTACCTCCCCCTCCAAACCGGAATACGACAATGAAAAGTATTGATGCTATTGCGGCTGAAATAGACCATACCATCTTGTACCATATACCTGGGGGAGACGTTACGGAACTATACTACCTAGTAGTCACGATGGTAGTAACACGTATAGCCAATCGGTCGCCTATTACGACCGTCCTGACGGAACGGCAGTTGATCTATTTTCAAAGGAGCCCGATCCAACACGGGGCAGAACTGTGAGAGCCCTTACTGTCGCCACCTAAACGAAAGATACAATACTGTAATGGCATAATTATGCAATTATTTTCCCTCTCACTTACTATGGAGGAGTATGGACTTACTAAAGAAATGACGTTTACAACCAACGAAAAAACGGAGGACGTTCACAACTCGTTTGTATATATTTTTTATGTTCGACTGCGCATAACTTTTTACAGACTAGTCCGATTTTGATAATTCTTTATCTATTAGGATGGGTATGCTTTGAAGGTGGTCTCATTTAGGTTTTTAAAAAAATCCAACCATAAGGGTACGAACACAAGGGGTGATTGATTGTACACTCATTAATTTTAATGTATGACCACGCATGACTTTTTACAGTTTATGAATGAATGTATGAATACTCTTTATTGTGCATGAAATTTAACAAAACAATTTATGAGTGATAGAATATACCCCGAGAGCTGTCTCTTATAATTACTGAAAGAAACACCTAAAAGTGTACGAAAACAGGATAATTGATTATTCACACTCTGATTTAATATATGACCACGCATAACCTTTCGCCGGTTTTTTTTTTTTCGTTAAAAAAATATTACAGCTAACGGAGCACTATTTTTTCTACTCAGAATTTTTGAGAAATGTCGACTTTGTAGAAAATGAGCGATATATAGACGACGGATTTGCAAAATTATTTTCTATGCTTAAGAGAATAAACATATTTCCGATTCGGTCCTGTATTTTCGTCAGAAGTCGGTTTTTGCAATTTTACAGCGTTTAAATTATCACTAGCGATCACCCGTGGCCGAAATTCGACCACAAACAATAAAATTATAAAGTTTGAAAACTGACTTTAGCCCACAGACGTCTAGTAATATATATTTCATTTTTTAACAATTGACTTTTCAAACAAATTTACTTCCGCCACATCTACTCAGTGTCTCAATCACGAAGCAATTAGACGTTAAAAATATTTCATCAACAGTCGTTAGTTTTTATCATGGAGGAAACAGGTTAAATTATCAGTGGCGCAGCGCGGGCATGTCGATTATGCTGCATGGTTTAAATCTATTTATATTACAACTAGCTGTTGCCTGCGACTTCGCGCGGACTTCGTTTACTCCGCACTGCTCCTCCCCCGTAGGTGATAGCGTGATAATATGTAGCCTATATATTGACCCGACCTGTTAGAATAATATATTCATGCAAAATTTGAAGTAAATCCATGCAGTACTTTTTAATTTTATCCCGGACATTATTAACTTTCCTACGATTTTATTATATGTGGGTATATAGATACTCGTTGACTCGATATATGTTCTCATTACTTTTTTTACTTATTTATTGGAAGACCAATACCAAAATATAACATATAATAGTAACATATTTTATTGATTCAGGTGTTACTTTGCGACGGTTAGGTATATCTATAAAATTAAAGGTGAAATTAATTGAATTTACTATTTTTGGCGAACTTCTCCCGAATCGGTACAGGTTCCTTTATTAAATAGACCATTTGTTACCAGACAGGTCGTAAAATTCGGTACAGTACCCGGCGATAAATATTGCACATCGACCTTTGGAAAGAGACAATCGGCTAATTTCGGCTTCGTAGAACGTTATCTCTGTCGCACAAAATACAAACAGTCCGGTACCTATTAGGAGCTGTTAAAACAAGTATGATTTGCTTCTTTTGATATTTTTATTCTTTGTATAAAATACACTAATTTTTCTATAAGTGATGGCTTTAGGTTGGGGTAAAATAAAATAAAAAAACATTTTTACATTATGTTTACGTATTTAATTATTTTGGAACATTACAGCTTTAGTGTACATAATAAACACCATTATACCTATTGCTAAAATGAGACATTGCAATAAAAATAATAATAATTCTAATTCTCAATTACTTCCATTTCACTATCTGTGCTCTCAAAGAGGTCAATATCACTGTCACTATCAGCCGTATTTATTACTAATCTATCAGTGTAATTGTCTAAACTGTGTTGAATGCTTCTATATTCATTCTCACATTTGATTGCATGATCGCAAACCTTTTTCCACTCTTCAGCGCCGATCATGTTTACTTTTTCAGTCAATAATGTTTTTACTGTAGTTAAGTTCATACCCACATTTCTAGAGGCTACATAGCCTTTCAGTTGAGACCATATATTTTCAATTGGATTAAAATCCGGATGATATGGTGGCAATCGCAACACAGTGTGCCCATGTTCGGCAAGTATTTTGTCCACAGAAAACTCTGTATACCTCTCCTTGTGCTGACATATAATAGCGTAAATCTGGGTTTTTGTTAATTTTGGATCAACTGGAATTTCATGTCTGTTTAACCAGTTGATCATTTCCCGTTTAATGGTGTTTGAGTTGGGGGGTCTCTCAACATACTTGTTGTGATAGGGTGCGTTGTCGATAACTAGAACAGAATCACTGGGTATATTTGGGATTAATTGGTTAACCAGCCATTTCTCATAGTTATCGTTATTCATTTCATTGTGATAGTCACCTGTAGTGTCCGTGGATTTATACGTTAAAAAAGCACCGGGTACAAAGCCTTTTTCATTTCCCGCATGAACTATTATCAAACGTTGACCTTTTGAAATTGGCTTTTTTACTCCTTTTTTCTTATCGTCACTCCAAGATTTCCCTTTAGTGTGGGATGCATGTATATATGACTCATCCATGTAGACGATATTTTTTCCTGTTTCGCGAAATTTGCGTATTTTATCAAGGTATTCCATTCGTTTGAGACTAACGTCGTGCTTTTCCATTAGAATTTTTCGATTATCTTCCATTTTAGTGAACTGAAATCCCATGTCATGAAGTATTTTTCTCAACGTTTTTTCAGACCCATTGTAATTAATAGCTTCAGATAACTTAGCTTTTAATGATTTTATTGTTGGCAGTTCATTAAATCGTAAGTGAAAATCATACACAATTCTTCGAACAACATCGTAATCAAAATCGTCCATATCCAAACGAAATTGCTTTTTTGGTCTCCCTTTTTTTGGAGTGCTGAACTTAATTTCAGTCGAATGTGTTTCAGTACTGACTTCGTTTAATATATTGTTCAAAGTTCTTCTTGAAATTCCAGTGGCATTTGCAACTCGCTCTTGAATCTTCTTAAAATAACAACTTACATTTTCATCTACTTTTTTTTTAAATCTATCAGCTTCGCTTACAAAGTATTTATAAACATTGTAGATAATTTCACGTGACTGACCTCGTAAAGGTTTCCCTCTTTTTCCGAAAGATGCCATATTACAACTTTAAATTATTTAAATTTGTGGGTGTTATCAACTCTAAATAATTATTTTTTTCGGGACGCGACTGCACTCTTTCGTACTTGAACAACGACTGACTAAACGTCACATAGGTAGTGTGGGACAGAGATAACGCTTTACGAAGCCGAAATTATCCGATTGTCTCTTTCCAAAGTTCGATGTGCAATATTTATCGCCGGGTACTGTAATAAAGGTATTCAGTAAACTTATGCATGGCTCAAACAAACTCGCTGGCAAAATTTGTGTTTTTTGTGATTAATTTACAACAGCGAAGAGTTTATTTTTAACCTCCGACGACAAAAGGAGGAATTATAAGTTTACTGCGTGTATCTACATGTCTGTCAGTAGTAGGAATGGATCATTTAACAGTTAACATATTAAATTTCGTACTAAATCCTTTTAAAAATTAACAACTGTTATTTATATTAGCAAATACTGTTATAATTTATGCATCACTAAAATTACCTATAACTTCATATAGGATAATAATGTTATTAAAATTTTTCAGCTAAAAAAGTTCTCCGTCGATCTTAGTGACCACAAAAAGGTCATCTGGAGTAGTTTTATAATTTACCAGTTATGAAGAATAACTGTTAAAACTTATAAAACTACTCGAGATAACCCTTTTTTTGGTCGTTAACTCGGCTTAGGACCTTTTTAGCTTAACTAAATAACTGTTAAAAATTCTGGTTTTGTTAATCGAAAGTCTGGTTTGTCATAAAATCAGCCGTTTCTAGGATATTAAGCTTTTTAGCTAGCTAGCTAGCTAGTGTCAGGATTTTAGCAAATATTCAAGCTAGGTGATTGGTTAATTGGGTGGACATGTAGAAAGAATGGTATATTGAAAGTTAACAGAAATCAGAAATCAAAAGTACTTTATTCGATAAAACTTTTTACAAGTTATTTTGACACGTCAACATATTTTTTAAAAACTAATACCGAATCGGAAACGCGGCCACACACTGAGAAGATCCGGCGGAAGAAACTCAGCGGGCTTGTCTTTTTTTGCATATCATCTATTTTTTTACAATATCACAGTATTAATATACAGATCGGTATGAGGAGTAATTAGTCCCGCGCTGTTGTTTTATTTAGCACCTGTGTTGGTCCGTGCTCCTTTGAAGAATAAACCAAGTGCCGTTCTGCCTGAGTCGCAAAAAAGCGTTAAAAACTTCAGGTTCAATAAATTTTGGAAGTTATCATTAACTCTAAGAAAAATAATATTTTCTTAAAAATTACATTTTTTCGTTCATTTATATAAGTTTTTAGACAAGTCTAGCATTGTTTAATCCTATTCCGCATCTATCTATATACATATAATAAAATCGTAGGAAAGTCAATGTATGTCCGGGGTAAACTCAAAAAGTATTGCATGGATTTACTTCAAATTTTGCATGAATATTACTAACAGGTCGGGTCAACATATAGGCTACATATCACGCTATCACCTACGGGGGAGGAGCTGTGTGCAGTAAACGAAGTCCGCGCAGACGGAAGTCGCAGGCAACAGCTAGTATATTATATTTCTGGTTTCCAACATATTAGGTATATCAGCTATGTATAGCTTACAAAAGTGAGAAACCCTACCTCAAACGTCAAACGTCATCGATAAGAAACTGAGGCTTCCATTGTTGTAGAACAAAAACTTTAATTTGCTGATATAATCAATTGTATATACATATGTTTGAAGTTTTATAATACATTTGAGGAAGTGAATTATATAATAAATATTAACCAATGGCCTTTGCAAGTGAGGCTGAGTTGCGCGCCTATGCCAAGGCTGTACAACCTGCAATTGCTGCCGAAACGCCGAATGCTTGCGAGGTCAATTATTTCTTAATGTCGGCCATTATAATTAGGAACATTATTTGCACCATTCGACGTATATGTATTATGATTAAATATTATTAAGATAAATACACTTGATACCTATATATTTTTTATATTATAAGATAACAAATGCACGTTTGTTTTCTAATAGAAAGAGATAACCATCGGCTATAGACACCAAAGATGTTGGGATGGCGGGGCCTGAATGCAAATGCATAAATTTACTGGCCACCTTACCCTTCAAACCGGAACACGACAGTGACTAGCTCTGACGTTATTGCGGTGGTGGTGCCCGACACGGCTGAGACAATGTAGAACTCTACCACCTACTACCTAGTAGCCACGATGGTAGTGACTCGCATAGTAAATCGTTCACCTCCTACGATCTACCTGACAAAATGGCTGATGGTCTATTCTACAAAGGGGTCCCCGACCTAGAGCAGTTCTTCCAGGCAGGTCGTAAAAGACGACTGATTGGCTATACGTGTCACTACCATCGTAACTACTGGGTTTTAGAGTTCTGCAACGTCTCTCCCGGGTATAGCAACGCACCATTAACATTTTTAGTATCTATAGGCAAGGGTTTCTCTTTCCATCAGGTAAATATATATATATATATATATATATATATATATATATATATATATATATATATATATATATATATATATAGATATTCTAGACCACAGAACAAATAATAAGGGATCGAGACTATTAAGTGCTAGCTGTGCTCGTGACTTCTTCCACATCGAAAATTGTCTAAAATTAAAATCTCGTGGTTTCACCCGCATAGTTATAAAACAATCCTATATCCTTTCTCGTGTCTCAGACTTTGCACCAAATTTCGTCCAAATCGGTCCAGTGGTTTAGGCTTGAAGAAGAGATAGACAGTTTGAGTAACTTTCGCATTTATAATATTAAGTATGGATAAGTTACTATCTGTCATAAACAAAATACGTGTCGTGAGTCGTGACACGATCGACTCGCTATTGTAAAAACACGTCGCTGAATATTCGGAGGCGAATATTCGGGATTCTGCCGCAGGTATGGCCGGGCCGGCCGAGCGACAGACAGCCCATTGCACTACGCGGTATGCCGCCCAACCGGCCCATGGGGCGCGCGCGGCTGAACATACTAAACTGCGAACTGCGAAGTGACACTTCCTGCCACAACTCAGTTCGATCATAGACTAAATAGTAAAATCCCTTCTAAATTTGACAGCAGGCTTTTCTTTTCCCCCTGTCCGCGGAAAGTAGGCGCGGCCCTTTAAAGAATAGACCATTTGCTATTCAGCCAGGCAGTTCATAAAAGACGATCGATCGGATATATGTGTCACTATTATCGTAACCATTAGGAGGTAGAGTTCTGCAACATCTCGACCGGGCATTTGCTACCACTGCCTTATTTTTTTTATCTATATCTATATCAATATTATAAATGCGAAAGTTTAGATGTTTGGATGGATGTTTGTTACTCAATCACGCAAAAACTACTAAACGGATTTAAATGAAATTTGGCACACAGGTAGATAATAACCTGGAATAGCACATAGGCTACTTTTTATCCCGGAAAAATTAAGCAATCTCGCAGGATTCACCAAAAAAATGTACAATGAAGCGGGCTGCACGCAGCAGCTAGTATCATAATATAGCAAACAAGCAGATGGGTCTCCTGGTGAAAAGAGTCGACCGTCGTCTATAGAAAACAAAGATGCTAATGGTGCGTTGCTATCTTGTGGCGAGGCCTAATGGCACATGCGTAACTTTACCCTGCAAACCGGAACACGACAGTGACAAGCACTGACGCTATTGCGGTAGGAATAGATAAATCGGTAATACTAGACCCGGGTGAGACAATACAGAACTCTTAACACCTAGTAGCTATCATGATAGTGACTCGCGTAGCCAATCGGTCGCCTTTTACGACCTGCCTGGCAGAAGGGCAGTTGGACTATTCTTAAAAGGAGCCGGACCAACAAATATTCTTGCTGAAATAGCGTCAGTGTTTGTCGTTGTCGTATTCCAGTTTGGAGGGTAGCCAACAGACTTATGCAGGTGATACTGCCATCCCGCAACATCTTTGGTGTCTATAGGCTATGATTTCTTATCAGAAGAACCATCTATTGCTATCTAATGATATAAATAAATTGGTAAAGTGCTTGGTCGGGCCACGCGCAATATAGGGTTGGTTGCCCATTCCATAAATCGGACTAAGAAGAGAGCTTTTATAGTTTCATACTGTCCCGTTTTGTTCTGTGAATATTTATTTATTTATACTATGAACATTTTAGCTGTTCAACGTCTGGCAAGTATATATCCACACCACAGGTTCACCGCGTATAAAAACTCTAAGTAAATTTTATAATTTGGTCGACTATTACTCAAAAACTTGTAAAGCCTTCTAAGCCATCAAAATTTTCCTTTTAAATTCATTATATTTACTGCTACCATGATTTTTTACCTCCCCCAAAACCAACGTATAGCCTGCAGAGGAGGACACTTAACTGTATCAAAAATTAGCACTTAAAAGCCATTGACTATACATATTAATTAGTAAGTCAATGTTAAAAGCTTAATCTATATATCTATATACATATAATAAAATCGTAGGAAAGTCAAAACTGTACATTGAATATTTTTTTAAAAGAATACTTAGGGCGTGATGAACAATCGATATTGAAGCCAAAAATATAGTTTTTAGAATTTTTGTCTGTTTGTCTGTATGTATGTCCGGGGTAAACTCAAAAAGTACTGCATGGATTTACTACAAATTTTGTATGAATATTACTAATAGGTCGGGTCAACGTATAGGCTACATATTATCACGCTATCACCTACGGGGGAGGGGCAGTGCGGAGTAAACGAACTCCGCGCGGACGAAGTCGCTGGTATTTTATAAACGAGTCTCTTAATCAAAAACTTGTTTAACAAAGCAAAAATATTTTTTAAAAACCTATCCAACGATACTCCACATAATGGGGTACGTGAGAAAAAAAAATAACATCCCCACTTTACATATAGGGGAGTTAACCTAAAAAAATGTTTTTCATGATTATATATTACCACATTGTTGACGTGACTAATATATATATTCGTGTCAAATTACAACTTTCTAGTAATAAGGATCTCTGAGCAATCGTGCGGACAAACGGACGGACGGACGGACTTAACGAAACTATAAGGGTTCCTAGTTTACTTTGGAACCCTAAAAACGTGTTTGTGTTTTTTTTTATATCATAAGATAGCAAACAAGCAGATGGGTCTCCTGATGGAAAAAGTCAACCATCGCCTATAGACACCAAAGATGTTAATGGTGCGTTGCTATCTTGTGGCGAGGTCTCATGCCACATGCATAAATTTACCGGCTACCTTACCCTCCAAACCGGAACACGACAGCGACAAGCACTGACGCTATTGCGGCAGGAATAGGTAAGGCGGTGGTACCAGACCCGGGCGAGACAATGCAGAACTCACCACCTCGTGTATGTGTATGTACGTTCGTGAATGTAAATTTGTATGTAAAATTGTGTGTTCAGCGAGAAAAAGAGTATGGTTGCTGAAGTCGCGAAGTTTGGAAGACGAATTAATGAGACAAGAATGATTTTTAAGTTTGAACATTACCGATTGGTCAAGAGGTTGGCGGGAAATAGAATTTGTTACATACATACAAACACCCTTACGAAATTTAGTATACGTGCTTGGACGCCTTAATTATATCAATCATCTATATCTATACATATAATAAAATCGTAGGAAAGTCAAAACTGTACATTGAATATTTTTTTAAAAGAAAACTTGGGGCGTGATCTACAATCGATATCGAAGCCAAAAATATAGTTTTTAGAATTTTTTTCTGTTTGTCTGTTTATCTGTTCGTCTATTTGTCTGTATGTATGTCCGAGATAAACTCAAAAAGTACTGCATGGATTTACTTCAAATTTTGTATGAATATTACTTGTAGGTCGGGTCAACATATAGGCTACATATTTTCACGCTATTACCTACGGGGCAGGAGCTGTGCGGAGTAAACGAAGTCCGCGTGGACGAAGTCGTGGGCAACAGCTAGTCATTAATAAATATTTTCCAGTTCCAACATTATGTTATAACACACATACACATCAAACTGATAACCTCCGTTTTTCTTCGGTTGAAAATTATTAATAGGTACGTGAAGTAAAACCTGAAATAAATATGTATACACGTACACAATCGAAAAACATAACCCTTTTTTTATCGCAGTAGGGTAAAAACTATGTCACCGGGTTCACAGTTCGTGGCGAACCACTGGTAGGTAGCTGGTAGGTATAAAATAACATCTTCATATCAGCCTTTACTCTTTAGTACAATTTGTATTAAATGCGAGTCCCGTCAGACCTTGACCGAATGACAATGTATGCCGAGGCTACACGCGCGGCCGTCGCCCTGCGAAAGTGAAAACCGACCGTTTTTGATAGTCTACCAACCAACCGGTTAGCTTCGGGTACCTGTACATCTTACTCCGTTGTAACAGAGTCTGTTTT
Organism: Apodemia mormo; assembly: GCA_036924255.1. Classification (NCBI taxonomy): domain Eukaryota; kingdom Metazoa; phylum Arthropoda; class Insecta; order Lepidoptera; family Riodinidae; genus Apodemia; species Apodemia mormo. The sequence goes on along the minus strand of JAUPFN010000016.1, from coordinate 34,580,776 downwards.
TGTGTGGAGTTTTCTGAGGAATTTGATGTCCTTTTGGTATGTAGGTCTGTATTGGTAGGCATCCTGAGATTGCTTGGTTTTTAAGAAATCCTATTACTTTTGCAATAAATGCACGTGTTTGAATGTGTGTGTGTTTGTGTGTCTATGTGTTATATGTGTGTATTGGTGACATCTTTAATACGAAATTCATTGGAAATCCTTTTAAAAAAGTAAAATAAAAGTATCTTCACGCCCGTATCCCCGAAACGGTTGACAGAGGTACAACCAGTGCACCTACGATTAGCCGAAGGTCTAGTCCCATAATGTGATAGGTGCAGGTGGCAAGCCTATAATCACCAACTGTGCACTTATCCAATCTCGGGCAACGTTGTTTGTTACAGAAAACTGAAAAAAACACACTTTGAATTGTTTTCAACCAACGAAATAACGGAGGTTATTAGTTTGACATGACGTATGTATGTAATATTGTTCGAATTGGATAATATTTGAATGTGATGATGATCCATTTAGGAGTCTAAGCGCGTGTGCTAAATTTCGTAAGAGTATTTTTGTTCATGAATTGCTCGGGAACTACAAGCCATATCGGAATAATTCTTTTTGATTTACAGACGCAGCGCACATGCTACTTTTAGTATCCAAAACGCAGGTTAAATCAAGTACCTACATTCCGACTTAGGGAATCGCCCAAGTTCCATCAAAACCGGTTCAGTAGTTTTGGAGATATGGGTCTTTGTTCGCAGATAGTTGATGTCGATTTAACTTTTCAAATTTTTATTATATTATGTAATATATCCCGATGATCTCAAAAACATCAATACAGATACAAACACACACACACACACTCACACACACACACACACACACACACACACACACACACACACACACCGCACACACACACACACACGCACGCACGCACGCACGCACGCACGCGCACACACACACACACACACACACACACACACACACACACACACACACACACACCGTCGTCGCCGGTCTCGATGATGAGGGCTTCTCTATTCCCTTGCGAAGAAGGCAGAGAAAATTGAACGGCAATAGAAGGTTCACCACGATTGAAAGATAATGTCAATTTGCAAGAAGTGGTGATCCCTAACGCCGCATTTTACTGATCCGTAAAGGACTTTGACTTCTTTCTTGCGATAAGCAGGACCGATAGCTTTATGTGCTTATCTGAGGCAAGAGAGTGTTAACACACACCTTACTACTGAGGTTTTGATTACCAACGATTAGCAGTTAAGCGGGGAATAGTACATATAATACATTGTTTGGAATACATATATTGTTTCACGTTTGTTGTTGTTTACGTTGTGTGGAATAGTATATATAATACATTTAAATATTTGGCCAAGTAATATTCTACTAAAATACATTTAATTTACAATTTGACAGTAAAGTATACATTTTAAGCTTTCTAAAATGGTATCACACATACATACTTTCTGTTGTTATCATTATCTACATATATAAAAATCAAATGCAGTTCGTTACTCACTAAAACTCGAGAACGGCTGAACCGATTTGGCTAATTTTGGTTTTGAATTAATTGCTGAAGTCCAGGGAAGGTTTAAAAGGTGAGAAAATATAGAAAAAAAAGTTGTTAAAAAGGCAGAACAACGTTTGCTGGGTCACCTAGTATATAATAAAACTACGTTGATAAAATGTGCGTGGCGATAAAACTTAAAAAGAAGTCCCGGTACGATAAAGGGACTTATATAGTGTGATAGCCGTGTATCCCCCGTCGAACAAGAAAGTTCCCGTTTCAACCTAAAGGGCGTGTTTTTAACGATATAAGGGCTTTTCCAAACCTTCAACTTGGAAATAAAGTGTAGTGGCGCCATCTGTTGTCGAGTATTTGCACTTCATTCAGAACAATGATTATTTAGGTTGCATTTCGAAAGGCGCTGCGAGCAACTTCAGCATGTGTAGTAATGGCGCGACATTTAGTATTCCAATTTCAATGAAGTCTTAAATTACATTTGTTATATTTCAACTACCACGTAATCTCTTATCAACTCCCGAGCAAAGCCGGGCATCATAGCTAGTATTACTATAAAATATTACCAAACAAATGAAAGTCACTTGAGTATTTTTATATTTTTTTCTTTCCTTGACTTTAGTCACATTTTGCTACGAAATACGAATGGTCAAAGATTTGAATCATCTATAACTACATATAATAAAATCGTAGAAAAGTCAAAACTGTACATTGAATATTTTTTTAAAATGATACTTGGGGCGTGATCTACAATCGATATCGAAGCCAAAAATATAGTTTTTAGAATTTTTGTCTGTTTGTCTGTTTGTCTTTTTGTCTGTTTGACTGTTTATCTGTTTGTCTGTATGAATGTCCGGGATAAACTCAAAAAGTACTGCATGGATTTACTTTAAATTTTGCATGAATATTACTAACAGGTCGGGTCAACATATAGGCTACATATTATCACGCTATCACCTACGGGGGAGTTGCTGTGCGGAGTAAACGAAGTCCGCGCGGACGAAGTCGCTGGCAACAGCTAGTATGAAAAATAAAAGAGTAACTCTTTAGCTATAATTTGAGGTATATCACATGCACCTTCGTAGACTTTTGGAAAAATCATTTATGAGATGGCTCCCATAGTGCGACGGGGCGAACAAAAAATGTGTTTAAAATATTTCGATCAAAATATATAGCATTCCTGTTTAATAGTCAGTTAAAAAAGTATTCGTAATACCTAAATAGAACAAATATTTGTGTCAACAATGTCGTTGAACCCTTATCAGTGCTTATCACGTGAATTCTCTTGCACTTGGTAAAGCTATATCACGATACTCGGCTCCCTTATCAATGTTACCGGGACGAAATAGAGAACAATATTTTCAGTTATTATCATTTATTATACATATAACGGGACGTTTTCAAATATACCTCCGTGTTGGTCCCGGGTTCCTTTGAAGAATAGGCCAACTGCTTTTCTGCCAGGCAGGTCGTAAAAGGCGACTGATTGTCTATACAAGTCACTACCATCGTGACTACTAGGTGGTAGAGTTTTGCATTGTCTCGCCCGGGTCAAATACCACCGCCTTATCTATTCCTGCCTGACAACCACTGACGCTATGACCAATAGCGTCAGTGGTTGTCACTGTCCTGTTCCGGTTTGGAGGGTAAGGTAGCCGGTAAACTTATGCATGTGGCTTTAGACCTCGCCACAAGATAGCAACGCACCATTAACACCTTTGGTGTCTGTAGGCGATGGTTGGCTCTTTCCATCAGGAAACCCATCTGCTTCTTTGCTATCTTATAATAAAAAAAGAAAATTAAGGATGTGTGTAGAGTGCCGCTGACGGAATTGTTTCGGTATCATTTATAGCACCGACCGTAAATTGTAGTGGAGGTAGAGTTCTGTATTGTCTCGCCCGGGTTTAGTACCACCGCCTTACCTATTCCTGCTGCAATAGCGTCACCGTCATGTTCCGGTTTGGAGGGTAAGGTAGCCGGTAAACTTATGCATGTGGTATTAAGACCTTGCTACAAACATAGCAACGCAACATTAACAACTTTGGTGTCTGTCATCTGAAACGTGGAGATCTGGTAAAAGCTCGATTCTCGAAAATCAGGGCACAATCAGTCCTTACCTACATACGTAGCGGGAAGTTAAAGTCTACGTGTTTCCCAATTTGGCCGCATATTGCCATTAAAGGCCCGAGTCGACGAGGGTTTTACATATACAGGAGGTTCAACATTATCGCATATAAAAATCCCCCCAAATCCATACGAATATTATAAAGGCGAAAGTAACTCTGTCTGTCTGTTACGCTTTCACGGCTAAACCGCCGAACCGATTTTAATAAAATTTAGTACAAATATAGTTTGAGACCCAAGAAAGGACATAGGATAGTTCTTATCCCGGAAATCCTACGGGAACGGGAACTATGCGGATTTTTAATTTAAAAATTTTTCCACGCGAACGAAGTCGCGGGCACAGCTAGTAACAAAATAATTTTAAAACAAAGGAACCTGGGGAAGTCCCTAATGATAATATAGAACTAACTGTCAAGGCGTATCAACACACATAGCGTATGTTAGTCTGCAATTATTGTTCAAATCGAATTAGACGGATGTTGTACGGACGGATGTACATCATCTGTTTAATTTAAATATTTTTGGAAATGTATTTTTTTCAACAACATAATCTCAAAATGTATGTTTTTGGTTTCCATTCTAGCATTGCATATGGGCGATTAGATATATTTGCTTGCGATATGGGTCAATGGGTATTAGTCAACGATACCTATACATAGAAAACGTATATAAATAATAGATTTGTATACTTAATAAACAGCTGAACACAGAAATGTTTATCACACAAATGTTTGCTTCCTGGGTAAGTATAGTACTGCAGTCTTACATATTCTTTGATGATACAACTTTAAAGTGCCGAAGATATTAGCGCGCTAAGGCACACGCTGTCCGGAATGTATGCGACAATAGCCGATAATAGCAGCACAGAATACATAATAGTACAAGTAGCTAGTCACATCTGCATTTATCGTGTCATTGCACGAAGCTTTGTGACGATAGACGCAAGTGCGGCCGAGGCATAAATCTCACGCACATGTGCGTTGAACTCTTGACTCATAGTGTTTTTTTTTACATTTCGGGGATTTCTATTCCCCGCGGCTAAATGTTTTTACTTTGTTAGTATCCGCCTGGCTTTGCTAGCAGCCTGACCCACCAGATCGCAATACACCGTGACTTTAAAGTTTTATCATCAAAGAATATGTAAGACTGCAGTACCATACTTACCCAGGAAGCAAACATTTGTGTGATAAGCATGGATATTGCATTTCTGTGTTCAGCTGTTTATTAAGTATACATATTTATTATTTATATACGTTTTCTATGTATAAGTATCGTTGACTAATACCCATATTATGACCCATATCACAAGCAAATATATCCAATCGCCCCGTCGCGGTCGGTCGAGTAGCGAACCTAACTACATTGTGTGTTGAGCATAAATGTTTGTATTTCTGGGTTTGTGTATCTATTGTATTTATGTTATGTATGTATTTTTATGTATTATTATCGTAATTACCTACAACACAATAATTTTCTTACTTTGATGGAAAATCGGATTGTGTTATTTGTCCAGTAATATTATTATGCTATTATTATTATTTAATTATTTGCTTACTTTGGTTTGAGTTAGATTAATTCGTGCAAAGTGTCCAGCTGTATTTAATATTTATTATTATTATTATAACTGTTGCTTTCATATAAAATTGTAGAGACAAAAATGTCTTTAAATTAAATGTATAAGAACATCTATAGTTAAGTCATCTCTGTCTCTCTTTACAGATAGTGCAGCATGCAAGAGCAGGACGGCGACAATGAGCCGGCGCATCACGCGCGTCGGCCCATGAACGCTTTCCTCATATTCTGTAAGCGACACAGAAGCGTCGTACGCGACAAGTATCCCAATCTTGAGAACAGGTAAACTACTTTCATAGATTAATAATATAGACAGTGCTAATTTAAAATAAATATTAACATTTAAATATTACGAATTACTATATAAAAGTACAGTTTTTAAGAACAGGTAAACTACTTTCATAGATAAACCTTTATGGATAGTGCATGATTTAAAATATTTGTTTATTAATTATTTTGTCACACGCCTGTTAATAGACATGCTTAACTGAAATAAAGTAATTTTCGAGACGTCACTAAAATCACATGTCATAGTTGAGTTAATTGCATATTATAAACGTATTTTTCCCAGTGTTAGTAAGGGCCGTTTTGGAGCATTGACCTTCTGGCTAGGCTGTCATAAAATGCAACCGATGGGCAAAACATGTCACCGCCAACGTGACTTTTATGTGGTAGAGTTCTCTCTCCACATGGGTTTGGTGTCACTTATTTACCTTTTGTTGTTGCAATAGGCCCCGTTTACATTTTAATTAGTGCGAGTGCCAGTGCTTAATACACCTGCATTAAGCACTGGCACTTGTTGACAGCCGTTGATAAGTGCGAGTGATTAGTAATCAGCTATCCACTTTTATTACGCTGATTACTAATCACTCGCATAAATCAACGGCAGTCTATAAGTGTTTTTTGTTTAATACTAAGCACCTGCATTAAACACTTGCACTTGCATTAACCAAAGTGTAAACGGGGCCAAAACGTGAGTGCTTATCACTGTCATGTTTCTATTTGGAGATTACGGTAGTCAGCAATTTTTGGTATGGGCCGTTACAAGCCCGCTACAAGAAAACACACCATTAATATAATATGTGGTTATTATTGGAACGGAGTACTTTATAACATGTTATCATTTACGGGCTGAGGGGCTAAATCGAGAAATGTGTAACAATGGAAAACTACACCAAAACTGCCCCCCAATTCACGTCATTAAGTCAAAGCACTTAGGGCTTTCACACATAAATACGATAGAACGTCGAGACATGCTAAGACGCGGCATAATATTTTTGCTACACGGGGTTGCTTCCGGGCTCCTTTGAAGAAAAGACCAACTGCCAGGCAGATCGTAAAAGGCGACCGATTGGCTCTGCAAGTCGCTACCGTCGTGACTACTAGGTGGTGGTAGAGTTCTGCATTTTCTCGCCCGGGTCTGGTACCACCGCCTTACCTATTCTTGCCGCAAGAGCGTCAGTGCTTGTCACTGTCGTGTTCCGGTTTGGAGGGTAAGGTAGCCGGTAAACTTATGTATGTGGCATTAGACCTCGCCACAACATAGCAACGCACCATTAATATCTTTCGTGTCTATGGGCGATGGTTGACTCTTACCATCAGGAGACCCATCTGCTTGTTTGCTATCTTATGATATAAAAAAATGTAAGAAAATGTGTAAGTGTCTTAAATGCTTCGACTCGCTTTCCACTTGATTACGTGAATTAGGCCCCTGTTCATTTTTCAGTGATTTTAAGGCACTTCCCGATCACCTAGGAAACTAAAACTTTTTAATAGATTTAACTTGCCGTCAATTTTTGGGAATATGCAATTTTTTTTTTTATATAATATTATTTATTTAATCAGTAATTAATACAAACACAAAAAGATATAACGAAAGGTACTCCGTTCCGATTTCCAACCAGTGTTCATAAGACACCTCTCAATATTTTATAGTTGTTATATATATTACTAGCTGTTGCCAGCGACTTCGTCCGCCCGGATTTCATTTACTCCGCACAGCTCCTCCCCCGTAGGTGATAGCGTGATAATATGTAGCCTTTATGTTGGCCCGACCTGTTAGTAATGTTCATGTAAAATTTGAAGTAAATCCATGCAGTACTTTTTGAGTTTACCCCGGACATACATACAGACAAACAGACAAAAATTCTAAAAACTATTTTTTTGGCTTTCATATTGATTGTAGATCACGCCCTAAGTATTCTTTTAAAAAAATATTCAATGTACAGTTTTGACTTTCTTACGATTTTATTATATGTATAGATATTGCTATTTATTGAAAAAAAAACATCACATATGGAATTTGTCAGGCGCAGCGACGATATTTGAGGTTAAGGTAGAGTTTTGAAACTACAAAACGCTGTTTATGTGCTTGTGTTGTTAGGTTTGAAAATTACGCGGTTACAAACCCCTGCCTCTTACCAATAACATCTTTGATATCTGCAGCCGATTAATATACATTTCTAATATCACAAATGCGAAAGTCTGGGTGTCTGTTACGCTTTCACTGCTAAATCGCTGAGCCGATTTTGATGAAATTTGTTAGACATAGTCAAAGAACCAGGGTCGAATATGGGTTCCTTTTTGTTTAAATATTTAAGTTTAAGTAAGGATCGAAAAAGCTGATGAAAATTTTTATGAAAGATTATTTTGATGGCTACTGCGCGAGTCAGTTAGTATGAAAATAAAGATAAGAACCGACTGCCTCGGGGTATAGGGGTTAACCTATTTGGCTCAGATCATGTGGTCCCGGATTCATTCGATCCCGGGTCGGGCAAAACTGTTATTGAGGTTTTTTCGAGGGTTTTCTCGAAAATACAAAATCTCAGTAGCAGCTCGGAATCTCGCGAAGTGGTATGATACCACTTCCGTGCATCGAATAAGCACGTAAAGTTATCGCTAGAAATAGTCGATAATCATTATCAGTAGGGCTACTCTTGAAAACCGATTTCAATTTTAAATGAATATTTAATGAACTTTGAAGTATTTCGTACTCTGGACAACTATATTCAATTATTGGATTCGGCAACAACGCCACACGGATTTCGAATTTTTTTTGGACTACTCATTATTGCTTTTATTCGTTATTTTGTTTAAAACGGTATAAAATTTCCACTTATAACACTAGCTTGACGTGTAACGATGACATCTATTTCCAATAATTAGGTCGTTACTATACCGAATCAATGAGGGCAATATTGTTTTCAAGAGTACCGTTTTTTACGATATTGGAAACTTATTGTTTTTATCAATATTAGTTTAAGATTTATATTGTTTTCAAGAGTAAGCCTGCAGGTCGGTAAAATGGGGATAGAGGTCGTCACTCTTCTCGCCAACCGACAAGCCAGTGAATCGTGGTGAACCGGACTATTTATAGACCATCGGTTTACTCTGCCTACCTTGCAAGGGTAACGGGCGTGATGATGATACCGAATATTTCATCGATGTGTTTTTAATTCAGCTACTGAAATGTCAATATTGTGTTATGTGATTTGGGTAAAAATAACACTGTCGTAAACATCATCCATAAAATGGTGCCATAACTGAACGGAAGCAGAAAGGATATTAATGTTTTAATATTAGATACAAAATTAATCATGAAAGTGACTTCGATAGATTATTTTATAGCATGAAGTTATCACAGCAGAAGATATGTATGTAGAAGATATACTTATTTATTTATTGAAAGGTACAATTACAGAAAACAATTTTTAGCATTTACATAATTCTTAAAGTAGTTTCGCAATAAAATTAGATTAAAATAAGTGTTGCACACATCGTTGATTCAGAATTTAGAAATAATGAACAAATAGGTAAATAAATAGGGGAACATAGATGACACATTTTTTTAAATACATTTTTAAGATTACTACAATCCAATATACGGTATTTAGTTGTTTGAACAGATTTAACGGATGAACGCAAACTTTACGAGAAAATTTCTAGATCTTTTGTATTGTTATAAGCTCTACACACATACGAAGAAATGGATCATTAAATGTGTCATTGTTGTTACATATTGGTACAGAAAAAAGCTTAACATTTGTTTTACTACCGCTAGTCTTAAGCGACATATCTACATATATACATATAATAAAATCGTAGGAAAGTCAAAACTGTACATTGAATATTTTTTTAAAAGATAATTGGGGCGTGATCTACAATCGATATCAAAGCCAAAAATATAGTTTTTGGAATTTTTGTCTGTTTATCTGTTTGTCTGTATGTCCGGGGTAAACTCAAAAAGTACTGCATGGATTTACTTCAAATTTTGCATGAATCTTACTAATAGGTCGGTTCAACATATAGGCTACATTTATCACGCTATCACCTACGGGGGAGGAGCTGTGCGGAGTAAACGAAGTCCGCGCGGACGAAGTCGCTGGCAACAGCTAGTACTTAATAAAATTAGTATTAGTAAACTTAATAAAATTAGTATCCCAGTGTCCATTTACGAGCTTGTACAGTATTGATAAATCTTCAGTTGATCGTCTAGATTGCAGTGTTTCTATTTCAAAGTAGATACTTAAGTATTTTAGTCTATATATGTAGATATGTTCTTCGATTGTATGTAGTTCTGTTTATGGCTAGAGAGAACCACGCTTTTACGTCATAAGTTAGTAGAATTATACGTACTAGCCATCTTGTGGCCGAAATTCGAATGTATTCCTTTAACAATATCCCATTAAATTCATGAATTGGATGCACCGAGTCTTGTGAAATAATGTGATAAAAAAAGAATGAACTCTGTAAGCAGTGTCATTTTACATTTACCTATAAATACGATAGTAATTATTATGTAATCTGTCACTAATTACTGTTACTTAATCACTTTTAATTTGGTTGAAAGAACTAAAATATTTTATTAGCTCGTATTTTGCGTATTTGAAATTATATCCGCGTTTTGTTTTTTGTGCCGGATGAAAATAATATTTTGAATTTTTTTTTAATATATAAATCGAACATATCGATTCTGAACAGCCTCTGAAAATTTGGCCACATCTTTAAAAGTAACCCCTATATAAGTTAGTACAATTATCGCCTTTGTGGTCAATCATTTATGGCAGAAAACAGGGTTGATTACACGTGATCTTACATTACATAAACATAGTTCCTCCTATTTTGCCGTATGAACAGCATGCAACTTAAATTTAATATATGTAAAAATTAACATATAAAAATAAAATTGTCATTAAAAATATTAGTACATTAATAATATTATTACAATGTCGAATTATATTAGTTATAAAGATTAGTTAATTAGTATTTTGTAATTTTGGTCTGGTGGCCCGGTGTCGGAGTTGACATGAGGTTTTCCCCGTGTTGGTCTCGGGCTCCTTTAAAAAAAAGGCCAACTGCCGTTCTACCAGGCATGTCGTAAAAGGCGACCGATTGGTTATACGAGTCACTAACATCGTGGCTATTAGGTAGTAGAGTTCTGCATTGTCTCGCTCGAGTCCAGTACCACCGCCTTACATATTCCTGCCGCAATAGCGTCAGTGCTTGTCACTGTCGTCTTCCGGTTTGGAGAGTAAGGTAGCCGGTAACTTATACATGTGGCATAAGACCTTGCCACGCACCATTAACACCTTTGGTGTCTATAGACGATGGTTGACCCTTTCCATCAGGAGACCCATCTGCTTGTTTGCTATCTTATAATATATATAAAAAAAAGGTCGCGGGATCGATTTCCGGCAATTCAAAAAATGTGTTTTTCAGTTTTCTCATAAAAACTCAACTGGGCACGGGATGGTGCCCAGTTGGCGATATGCTTGCCACCTATCACGTTGTGGAACTAAGCAAATTCGGCTACTCGTTAGTGCACTGGTTGTACCTCTGCCTACCTCTTTGGGGATACGAGCTTGAAGATACTTATACTAAGTTAGTAGAAAAATAATTAATAAATGTTGACTAATTAGTAATTACACGCATCGATATATCCTCCGGCCCTAAAGTAAGCAAATAATAATATTACTAGCGATCGTCCGTTAGTCGAAATTCAAACGTAAATTTGACCATAGACTATTACAATCTCTTCTAAGTTTGACTACGGACAGTTTCACTAAAACCATCTCGTATAGACATCGAAGATAGCAATGGTGCTTCGTCAGCCGTGTGCTGGGCTGAGAATCACACATACATTAGTTTACCGACTACCTTACTCTACAAATGGAACACATTGTTTTCAATGTGTTCCATTTGTACCTGCCACAAATGCTTCATTGTTTTTACAATGAAGCATTTGTGGCAGGAATAGAAAAGCCGGTATTACCAAGACCGGATGAAACGTTACGGAACTCTTCTTGGATTCTAGGTGGCAGGAACCCACATCATCTCGCGTAGGTATTTGGTATTGCCTTACCTATTCCTGCCGCATACAGCCGCGTCAATGCTTCTCATTGTCGTGTTCCGGTTTGGAGGGTAAGTTAGCCGGTAGACTTATGCATGTGGCATTGCTATCTTACCTCACGGATAGCAACACGCCATTAACATCTTTGTTATCCATAGACGATGGTTTCTCTTTCAATCAGGAGAGCCATCTGCTTGTTTGTTATCTAATGATATAAAAGAGTAATGATGATAGAGATATTATAAGCCTATTTTTCGCCTTTTACGAGCTGCCTGGCAAGAGGACAAACAGGGACGGCTCTAGCTCGTGTAGCGCCCGTGTGCAAGAAACCCTGGCGCCCCCTAGGCATATAGGCTATAACTATTAACTTTGCCGTCGAAAAGAAAGTTTTTTCATATTCCAACAAGGTATTTTATTCTTCTTCTAAACTTTAAATACGTGAAATAAGGTTGATTTTAAGTTGAACAAAATGTTCGAAATGAACATTTTGTTCGAAATGAGCTCGCGTTTGATAATTGCCGCCACCGCCGTGGCTGGTCACTTCTGTTATATCATTGTTGTACCATGATGGTCCAAGACGATGGTCTTAGCTGTCACAGGGAGCGCCGCGGCGCCCCCTGAGACGGCGGCGTCCGTGTGCATTGCACACCCTGCACTATAGGTTAAGCCGCCCCTGAAAACAAAGGCGAACTCTCAGGCGGTTTTAAAACTGCCTGGTCTATTCTTCAAAGGGGGCCCGGACCAATACGAGAGAATATGTTTATTTCGCTCTGCCTATTCTACAACATAATCGCCGTGGTGATAATCATTTTTTTATTCTTTTCAGATCCATCACAAAAATTCTTGGCGAGTGGTGGGCAAATTTAGACAAAGAAGAGAAAGCTTGCTATACAGGTCTTGCTAAACAGGTATATAATATGCATTTTTTTAACACAGCTGCCTACACACGCAAATTCACAGATGGCTGTACTAATGCTGCGGCCGCACTGCGTCAGTGGTCACAAAGCTTCGCGCAATAACGCGATACATGCAGATGTGACCGGCTATTAACAGCTACCGTCGCAAACATTCTGACTGCGTGTCAGTATCAGCAGACGTACAATACAATCTTGACAAAAATACAATCATTTCGAATGATAGCAATTTTCAATATAGAAAAAATTATAAAACTATTTTCTTAAACATAATATATTATCCCGCCATGATGCATGAATGCTGGGTAAGGTAAATGTTTCCTGATAATCGTTCTCTGACTCTTGCAAACCTTCATCGTTTACTTACATTTTCAATAAATAATGTCTTATAATAGAAATCAAATATAACTTTACTAGCTGACCCGGCAAACGTTGTTTTGCCTTACATATTAGGAATCCATAGCGGACAAACAACGTGACACGTAATTTATATAAGACTACGGGATTGTCCTTCCACGCAGCCAAAATGGCATTAAACTTTGTATGGTGGTTAAGTATTCTTAAATTTTCTAATTTTCCGCGCAATTTTCTTAATATTTTCTTTTATAAAAACCTTCTCGTTACAATTACAAACACAACAAAAAAAAATACCGAAATTGGTCCAGCCATTCAGGCGTGATGTCATGACCAAGGAAAATAAGAATTGATTTATATATATATATATATATTAGACTGATTCAAAATAAAAAAAAATCTTTTTTTTTGAATAAATATATCTAAAAAGCTTCTTTGTTAGACGAAAAAAAACCTCCTAAAAAATGAGCTTGATATCTTGAAAATTGAGCTGGCGCATCGGGGGGTCCCCTTTCCCATTTAAAATGCATTGAAAAAAAACTTTTTTCTTTATTTTCATTGTAAATCGTCGAAAAAATTTTTTTTTCAAATTTCCCTTTTTGGTATCACGTAGGAAATTAAATTCTCTACAAAAAAGGTCTCTTTCATTTTTTCGCTAAAATGCATAGGAAAAAAGTTACAGGTCTTTGAAAAACGAAAATTATAAAAAGTCAAAAAAGTGCGTTTCAATTTTTCTATTAAATAAAACAACATTCATTTTTATTACCTGATTAGTAAATTTATTTTATAATTCTCAATTATACACTGTTTTAACGTGTATACATTAATTGTTTTTCAATATATTTACTCTTCTTGACTGTTAAAGTTCAAAAAATTCTGTTTGTTGCAGTTTGGATATGATTTACGATGTTGCTGGACAACTTTCCATAGATATTGTTTTTGCTCTTCATCTTTAGTAGTGAACTGATTAAATTCCTCAACTAGAGCAACCCCTCTCTCAGCAACATCGTTTACTACTTTAATATTTTTTAATACCGATAAACAAGATAAGTAATTTGGATCATTTGGCCATTCTGTTGGGCTCAAATTGAGAAAATCACTCGACAACTTAAGTTGTTCGAATAATATAAAAGATCGTTTTGTTACAAAATCACTAATCTCTTTCGTACACATTAAATCTAAATTCTTACTTATCAATTTCAATGCGTTTTTTTGACTCGCGCTTTCTTTCGTTGTCAATGATTCGACCATCTTTAATTTCATATCACTCGACACAGAACTATCAAAAAAAGCAAACGCTGTAAGTTCTTCTGAAAGATACCATAAATGTTTTGCAAAATTTTGGGAAGTTATTTGTGATATTTTCGAATCAATGACTTTAAACTTTATCAAGTCTTTTAAAAAGTTAAGGTCTTGGTTTGGAGCTTTGATCGCATTTGGGCAGCCAAACCAACCTTTTAAATAAATTTTTACAATAAATAAACATACTTTTCGTAATTTTAAGACTTCATTTTGGTTTATGTGAAATTGCTTCTTGAACATGTATATTTTTAAACAATAAATGGCTTTTGCAAGCCATCTTGCATGGTGAGCAGCTCCAGGAGCTTTAAATTTTATTCCACCAGGAGGAGTACCTCCTAAAAATATACACGATAAATCCAGTAATTCTTTGTAGTCATTGCGCGGCTGGAACTCCTAAAATGATTTAAAATATTATATTCGTTTTTCAAAGCCCTGTAAATTTTTTCCTATGCATTTTAGTGAAAAAATGAAAGAGACCTTTTTTGTAGAGAATTTAATTTCCTACAAGACACCAAAAAGGGAAATTTTAAAAAATTTTTTTTCGACGATTTACAATGAAAATAAAGAAAAAAGTTTTTTTTCAATGCATTTTAAATGGGAAAGGGGACCCCCCGATGCGCCAGCTCAATTTTCAAGTTATCAAGCTCATTTTTTAGGAGGATTTTTTTTGTCTAACAAAGAAGCTTTTTAGATATATTTATTCAAAAAAAAAAATTTTTTTTTTATTTTGAATCAGTCTAATATATATATATATATATATATATATATATATATATATATATATATATATATATATATATATATATATATATATATATATATATATATCATTTTCCGCGCAATTTTCTTAATATTTTCTTTTACAAGAACCTTCTTACAATTACAACCACAACAAAAAAAAATTACCGAAATTGGTCCAGCCATTCAGTTGTGACCAAGGAAAATAGGGATTGATTTTTATATATATATAAGATTAGTGTACAATATTTTTTTTAAAAGTACAATAATTTTACGGCTCTGGCTCGATAATAATTTATCGCGGATCTGCTAACACTGCGCGCTAATATCTTCAGGACGATACACGGAGCGGGTGTGTCCTAAGCGTTAGGGATAAAAGGATAAATGTACTGTTACGTACTCGGGTTCGCAATTGTAAGAAAACACCACTTATATTAAATCCGTGTATTTACACAATACAACACAACGTAATACTAAATACACTCTACACAATAGAACACTTGCTGTACTATCACTGAACTTAGAACACTACACAAACAAACACTTCTCGCTTCGCACTAGTCACTTGATGTATCGTTCTCGATCGCTTGATAAAAACTGACTCGTGTTTGTCAACATCTCTGTATTTATAGGCAGGTGAAAGTCCTAGGTGGATCCAGAAAAATCTAAATGTATCGGGAAACAATGAGTCACTTCTTATCGTAAACATGTTATGAGTCATAACTCCTAGTACACGCTACTTTCAACCTTATGCCATATCCCACAAAGTCCATTATGGCATAGCCCACGTCAACTATTTGTTTGTCAACAGGAGTTTTCTAGATAGTTAGCGCGCCCGCGCTCCATCTCTACACGCTTCTAGATTATTCGTAACACTACCCCCCTCTTAGTTATGTTCGTCCCGAACATCATTACTTCCATTATAGATGGCTAATCGATCAACATGAACAATCTTCATGGTCCCTCTTGGTTGCTTCTGCACTCGGTAGGTTACGTCATTGATACGTGTGATTACTTTGTATGGCCCATCCCAACGTCGCTGTAACTTAGGTGATTTTCCTTTTCGTCGAACCGGATTATGTAGCCAAACGAGAGATCCTTCCTGAAAACCTCGATGATTGGCGTTTCGGTCGTATCTGGTCTTCATCCGCTAACTCGATTCCAATGCGTTTTCACTAATTAACGAATGTATATCGCGTAACCTCTCACGAATGTCTTCAACATGTCCCGGTATACTTAATTGGGTATCTGCATTCGGTGGCGGGCCTCCAGTCATTAAGTCTGCTGGTATACGTAACTGTCTACCGAAGTTGGCATAGGCTGGCGTCACTTTTATGCTTTCGTGTTCCGCTGTTCGGTAAGCCAGTAAGAACAGAGGTATGTATTTATCCCAGTCCTTTTGGTGATCTTCTACCAGCTTGGCTAAGTGTTTTTCCAAAGTTTGGTTAAATCGTTCGACCATTCCATCAGATTGCGGGTGATAAGGTGTAGTTCTTGTTTTGTACACTCCTAATAATTTACACATTTCTTGGAATACATTAGATTCAAAGTTTCTGCCTTGGTCTGAATGAATCTCCAGCGGAACGCCAAATCTGCATATCACCTCATTGACTAATTTCTCAGCAATCGTCGTGGCTTCCTGATTAGGGATTGCGAACACCTCCGGCCATTTCGTGAAGTAATCCATCACGACCATAAAATACTTGTTTCCGTTATCTGTCTCAGGAAATGGCCCAGCCACGTCAATCGCTATCCTTTCCCAGGGGGCTCCCACGTTGTATAGTCTAAGGTTGCCTCGGCTTCTAACCTGCGGACCTTTCACTGCTGAGCATGACGTACATTTTCAGCACCAATTCTCGACATCTTCTCGGCAATTCAACCAGTAAAAACGCTCTCGTACCTTTACCAATGTTCGTCGTACTCCAAGATGTCCCCCAGAAACCCCATCATGCAACTCACGTAGTACGTCCTTGACAAGTTTTCTTGGCACGACCAACTGTAAATGATGTTCTCTTCCTGAAGGTTTTTCCCATTTGCGGCACAGTAAGCCGTTTTGCAACACAAGGCTTTCCCACTGCGCCCAATAACTTTTTGTAATGGCGCTGAAGGGAGCCAGCTCCTGCCATTCGGGCTTTCCCGTGTCTTGCTTCTTCCAAACTATTAGAGGCCGCAAATCTCTATCTTCGTACTGGGCCTCACGCATCTCATCAGTTTCCCACCTGTCATCCGTAGGCTTAGCTCGCAGTACTTGAACCCTTTCCTTCGTCTCCATCCTTACACAATGTTTACAGTCTTCCGCACAAGGTCGTCGTGATAATGCATCTGCATTCGAGTGAGACCTTCCACTGCGATGTTCTATGTTAAAGTCAAACTCTTGCAATTGCTCAATCCAGCGAGCTACTTGGCCTTCCGGGTCTTTGAATTGTAACAACCACTTCAAAGCAGCATGGTCGGTACGCAGCTTGAAGGGTCGCCCAATCAGATACTTCTTGAAGTGTCGAAAAGCCTTCACTACTGCCAATAGTTCTCTTCTTGTAACACAATAGTTTCGTTCCGGCCGCGACAATGATTTGCTGAAGTAGGCTATCACAACTTCTTGATCACCTTGTTTCTGTGATAAGATACCACCAATGGCAGTGTTACTTGCATCCGTGTCTACGATGAACTGCCCTTTCCGATCAGGATAGCCCAAAATTGGTGACTCACACAACCGCTTCTTAAGTTCATCGAAAGCTTGTTGACACATGTCATTCCAATCGAAACTCTTCTTTTCTTCAGTGAGTCTATGCAGCGGTTTTGCTATTTCAGCAAATCCCTTCACAAAACGTCTGTAGTAAGAGCATAGTCCTAGAAATGCGCGAACTTCGGTCTTGTCTCTGGGTGTTGGCCACTTCTGTACTGCACAAACCTTTTCAGGATCTGTCTGTACGCCGTTTTGTGATATCACGTGACCCAGATAGTTGACTTCCTTTCGAAATAAGTGACACTTCTTTGGATTCAACTTTAGCCCTGCAGCTTGTATTTTATTAAAAATCCTTTCCAGTTGGTACAGATGATGCTGAAAATCTTTTCCTATGACTATTACGTCATCTAAATACACTAAGCAGGCATCGCCTACAAGTCCTGCTAGAACACATTCCATTAATCTTTCAAAAGTCGCCGGCGCATTGCATAATCCAAACGGCATCACTTTAAATTGCCATAATCCTTGTCCTGTGGAGAATGCTGTCTTCTCTTTATCATTAGGGCTAAGTTCAACCTGCCAGTACCCAGATTTTAAATCTAAAGTTGAGAACCAAGACATGCCTGCCAGAGTGTCCAAAGTGTCATCTATCCGAGGTAATGGGTAACTGTCCTTTTTGGTGACTTCATTGAGCCGACGATAGTCGATGCAGAAACGTATAGACCCATCTTTCTTCTTAACTAACACTACAGGAGAGCACCATGGACTAGAAGATTGCTCTATAACTCCGTTCCTTCTCATTTCATCTATCATCTCCTGTACCTCCTTTTCTTTGGCTATTGGGACACGTCTAGCTTTCTGCTTTATAGGCTGCGCGTTTCCAGTGTCAATCTTATGCTTGACTATAGATGTTCTGCCTATATCTCTATCAGTCTTAGAGAAAATGTTGGCATAACGTGAAAGAAGATCCTTAGCCTGTTGCTGTTGTGACGCGGTAAGGTATCCGCACTTGTTCACCAAATCCTTGAGTTCCTGTGGTACGTCTCTTGATGCTGTACTTCCTGTCGATGTCAGTTTCCTTAACGTCATAACTTCATCACTTTGTCCTACAACATCACCTGCTTTAAGCACCACATCACTGTCACTCAAGTTGACTACCTGCACCGCTGCCAAGCCCTTGTCACAAACCAAACTCCGGCCTGTAATACAGTGTGGAATTGCTCCATTGTCTTCAATTAACACACTCCTATTACCCAGGCCCTTGTAACTGGTTGGTAACTTCACGCGTACCAATGTCTTCGATCTTGAAGGTAAGATGGTTCTTCTAGCCACTGTTACCTTTCCTTTTGATCCCCCATCCATGAAAATTTCTACTAGCCCACATACGAAAACTCCTGTTTTGCAATCAATCTTGCAGGCATTCTTCTTCATGAAGTCTAAACCAAGCACACAGTCATCCATAATATCGGCCACTACGACGTCGTGAGTGTAATACTCGTCGCCTATTTGCATCACTACAGATGCTTCACCGAAGACGGGTATTGGCTGACCTGTGACAGACAGAAGCTTGCTTTTCCCAAAATTCCTCAATCTCAGGTTGCCATTGTTAGCTACTTCTGGTCGCACCACAGTTCCTGTAGCTCCAGTGTCCAGCGTTAAGCTGCAGTTCTTGCCATTAATCAGTCCCTTAATGGATAAACTGTTGCCGTCGCACACCTGGGATATGACAACTTTTGGGGCTGTTTTTCGATCAGCCAGCACCCGCCCCTTGATCCTGGCTGTTACTCGTTTCTCTGCTGGATCAACAGGCTGTTTGACGTGCCTGCTCTCTTCAGCTGCTGAGTTTCCTCCCGCTTGCTGTCGCCAATTCATGGAACCTGTAGCCATAGGTTTGGCTGGGCAGCTAACTCTAATGTGCCCACGTCCACCGCAGGCGTAGCACATGGGGCCCAGTCTCCTAGGTTCCACTTCCTTTGTTTGAGCCACAACTTCTGTAACCTCACGTACTTTATGTGCTCGAGGTTCGTGGCGAACAGCTTCTACCTCCAACGCATGAGCCAAAGCCTCCTTCATCGTCACGTGGTGCTGAAGGCGAACAGCAGCACGCACTTCCAGGTCTCTAATTCCATCAATAAACGCCTGGACGATGGTGTTATTCACTGTGTGAGCGTCGGCTGAAGGATACGCCTTCCTCACAAGCTTCTCAATTTCCACGGCCCATTGTTGAAGTCCCTCGCCGCTCCTCTGTACACGGTCCTTTAATTGGGCACGGAACACATGCTCCAAGTGACGCTCACCGTAGCGAGCTTCCAATGCCTCCATCAAATCAGCGAACTGATATTCTTTAGGCATTGCATCCAACACAGATAGCGCCTGTCCCCGCAACGCCGTACTTAGAGCTGTTAAGCAATGTTCGTCTGTCCAACCACTGGCCTTTGCTGCTATTTCAAACTGAGTGCGGTACGCACTCCATGACGTAAGACCGTCATAAGTGGGTACCTTTACCCGAGGACCCACCTGGTGAGAGCAGCTTGTAATGGCAGTACCCGACTTAACTCCCGTGATCTTCATTTTCATGACCTCCCTTTCCAGTTGGTCCACGTTTTCACTTATTTTGTCGCAGCTGGCCTCCAAGTGGTCAACCCTTTTCTCAACACTCTTCATGTCGCGCTTGACGAGGCCCACATCGCTTTTTAACTGGTCTTGCTGCGCCAAGATAATTGACAATTTATCATCAAAACCAGTTAAATGTTCCTTGATCTGTTCCCGTAGCGTTTGTTGTTGCTGTTCTTGTAGCTGCTGTTGTTGCTGAAGTTGTTCTTGCAGTTTTTGTTGTTGCTGTTCCTGTAGTTGCTGTTGTTGCTGAAGTTGTTCTTGCAGTTTTTGTTGTTGCTGTTGCTGTTCCTGTCGCTGTTGCTGAAGTTGTTCTTGCAGTTTTTGTTGTTGCTGTTGCTGTTCCTGTCGCTGTTGCTGAATAGCTGCCAGTATGACAGAAAGATCAGCAGGGGCTGAGCTCGATGCTAACGACGTGCTGGCAACACTTGCGGGTTCCTCACCTGCACGCGTCTCGGTGTCCTCTGACGCCCTCTGTGTCTCAGCTTGAGACCTGGTGGTAACTTCTTCCTTCGGAATAAGTGGCATTTTTTAACACAATTTCAGTTCCGACACCAGCTGTTACGTACTCGGGTTCGCAATTGTAAGAAAACACCACTTATATTAAATCCGTGTATTTACACAATACAACAAAACGTAATACTAAATACACTCTACACAATAGAACACTTGCTGTACTATCACTGAACTTAGAACACTACACAAACAAACACTTCTCGCTTCGCACTAGTCACTTGATGTATCGTTCTCGATCGCTTGATAAAAACTGACTCGTGTTTGTCAACATCTCTGTATTTATAGGCAGGTGAAAGTCCTAGGTGGATCCAGAAAAATCTAAATGTATCGGGAAACAATGAGTCACTTCTTATCGTAAACATGTTATGAGTCATAAATCCTAGTACACACTACTTTCAACCTTATGCCATATCCCACAAAGTCCATTATGGCATAGCCCACGTCAACTATTTGTTTGTCAACAGGAGTTTTCTAGATAGTTAGCGCGCCCGCGCTCCATCTCTACACGCTTCTAGATTATTCGTAACAGTACAAAGGGAAGCATAGGCAATCGCAGTGAAAGCTATCTATGTAAACACAATAATAATATCGCCCGATGCGAACTTAATATATAATTGAGATCTATTAAAATACTAGCTGTTGCCAGCGACTAGGTCCACGCGGACTTCGTTTACTCCGCACTGCTACTCCCCCGTAGGTAATAAGCGTGATAATATGAAGCCTATATGTTGTATATATGTTTACGTACACAAATACACATACACACTCACACACACATACATACATACAGACAACTGATGTCATCGTGATAATAGTCGGAAAAGTTCCTAGGACCTCAAAACGTGGAGATCTGATGAAAAGTCGATTTTCGAAAATCGGGGTAAAATCAGTAATTTCCTTACACAAAAAATTGAACAGGTACAACACTTAAGCATATTTTTATATCATAAAATAGTAATCAAGCAGATGGCTCTCCTGATGGAGTTTGTATGTGTGTGGGCAGGTGCGTGCATGTATCTGTGTGCATATGCGGGCGCATGTGCGTGGGCGTGTGTGTCTGTGAGCGTGCTTTTATACCTTATTTCTGTAGGCTTATATGCCAGCCTCATTTCTTTTATTCACAAATCACACTTATATCCAGAATCAGTTAATAGAATCAAGCCCTCCATAGTCTCAATCCAACATCCACGTTAGACGGCTGCCTGCCGGCTATGTGTGTGTGTGTGTGTGTGTGTGTGTGTGTGTGTGTGTGTGTGTGTGTGTGTGCGCGCGCGCATGCGTTTGTGCGTGCGTGCGTGCGTGCGTGCGTGTGTGCGTGCGTACGTGCGTGCGTGCGTGCGTGAGTGCGTGAGTGCGTACGTGCGTGTGTGTGTGTATGTGTGTGTGTGTGTGTGTGTGTATTTATTTATGTATGTGGAATGCTCGGGCGCGTATCGGCGGGGGGTGAGCGTGTGTGTCTGTATATGCTTGTTTGTATGTTTGTTTCAAATGGCTGGATGAATTTGGATGAATTTTATTATATAGGTAGTCTATGCCCAGACTTAACACATAGCATCGCTAGTACATAAATATATTTCTCTCAATAACATATTTTTTCTTTACAGTATAAAGACGCATTCTTCAGCGCAAACCCCGACTTCAAATGGTACAAATTGCCCGCTCCACCACTTCGCACCCTCTCCTCTCGGCCTCGCGAATCTGTTGAAAAACCCAACGAGTTTCCAAATGACGAATATCAAGATGTAGAGCCTGAAAAAACTAATAACAACTCCACTAAGGTTGATTTCAATAAAAAACCCGAAGACGAAGTTATCGAGCCCGATGCCAGACCGCTGTCTATGTTCACACCGGGGAAACTTGCAGACGAAGCTCAAATGGGAGGCCTCAGCAGCCTCCTAGCTACTAAGACTGATAAACAAACTCCTAACCCGTACTATTCTCCTTTTAAATTTAACACGATCTCAAATCCCATGCCTGAATTCAGATCTCTTGACGAGCGTAAGTCGCACCGAGAAAATAACATTCGTGAACTACAAAATGCCTTATCTGAAACCAGTAAGATATTTGAGGAAGACTTTGATGAAAAAGAAAGATTTTATCGTTATAGCGCAAACGACCAAATAACGAACCAAGATGTGATAGACCAAATAGTTGATAAGCGATACTCTAAATATGATGATGGTTACCAGAGGAATTACTCAGATGATGAGAAAAACTCGAGATCTGGTAGGTCGTGTAAAGGGAAGAGGTACCAGGAGTTTATGGCCGTTGGGGGACTTATAGTTAATAAGAGGCAGAAAAGAGATCATGATAGATCGCCAGACGATGGCTACAGCGCTTCTTGTAGCTGGGATCCTGGTAGTTCACGCGAAGAAGTAGTTGTCACTGAGGATCTAAAATCCGAGTCACCCATCGATTCAACGCACGAAACCGATTTCAAAGCAGACACGACCGACGCGCCCGAACACGACAATAATTCTAACAAAACATTTAAGGCCGCCGATTTTGATTTAGACGCCAAAATTAAAGCCCTACCCTCACTAAGCTTAGAAAAGTTTCAACAGAAAAAACGTGAGAATAAACGCAAGAAAAAGACAATCAATCTAAAATCAACAATAACCGAATCGTCCCATATCATTAATTCTGTTCCTCGTTCAAATATTGATAGGAGATGGGAAATGGTCGATAATTGGCGGGACACAGTCATCGGTAGTCAGAAACGGAAACCGAGGAAGGTAAGCATCACAAGACTTGAGATTAACAGTTTAGTGTCTAGTATGGATATGAACGGTGGTAATAAAATTAGTCCTGAGATTAAAATAGCCATGGAAGCACCATGTACTGTCCAAAGCATGGATATTTGCAATCAGAGGCCGCACAACGTGGACCTTTTAGCCCTGGCTACATTAGCTGAAGTTGCAGCGAGTACGTCCAAAATTGAGGAGACAGAAATTGCAACACATGCCAAAACCGGCGAACACGCTTCCACGGTATAAAATACCAATAGCCTTAAAAAATATTCCAAAAAAATATTTACGAAATATTATTTATACATAGATCTACGTTTACAAGAATGCATAAAGAATACTATGATTGTACACTTTAAATTGTAGTTTTTATAAATTAGTGATAGAGTTTATTTATATTATAATAGAGAACTTTATATATACTTAGGTTGGATTCGTATAGGCTGCAATATAATGCTTGTTAGAAGTAAAAATTGGTGATAGTTAGTTGATAATATCACATAAAACACGGCATAATGATAAAATAATTTATGTGTAAAGGTAATCGGTGTACAGGTGTCTTTTTAACAAATTGTCAATTAATTGAAATTGGTTAACATGAGAACTGTAAACCCATTCATCACAATATATTTTTTTAAAAATGCCAAAAAAATAAGTCATATGTTGTAATTTTTTTAACCTCATTATATTTACATTTAGGTTATTCAAAATCGCCTTAGTAATTAGTATTTTAATCAAACTAAGACACCATATGCATAGACTGCATTGCATTTTAAGATTTTTTTTTCTATTTAACAATGCGAAATCGTATTGTAGTTTACATTTTTATATATTTGTAACAAATATCACAGCAATGGTTTAAAAGTATTGAAATATAATATTTATATATCAGTTTAAAAGATATATTTAAAGTAAGTAAATTATATATTTATGGTTTTAAAAAAATATTCTAAAGAAAAAAATCTGCATAACCACGATTCTACGGTTATGCCACAGATAAGACCATATAGATACCTCTTGTACTAAATGTTGTACTGAATAGCTGGGCTAATCCTTAGCAGAGTGGTCGAAGGATAATCATAATTTGTGTCGCTATTATAAGAACATCAACGCGTGCGCAGGCAAATTAAACTCTTCCAAATAACCTACATTAACTTGAAGCTTTAGAAGTAAGTTAAGAACAAGTTTTGGAGACCTTATAAAAAATATACCATCCTTCTTTACTCAAAATATAAGATTCCTACATATGATCTTATACAATACATTAATTCTTTCCTTAGGTTTCTCGGAAGATATCCATATGAATTTAGTACTTATTAAGTAAGATTGCAAAGTTTAACACCATCACTATTCAAAATGTATGCGTTACACGCAATGATTCTCTTATATAGCATTGTTAGTAAATGCTACAGCATATTTCTCCATCTTTTTTTTTCACATTAAATTTGTTTCATGTTCGTGGAGTATTTATTACAGCTCGACGTCGTAATTTGAAATCTGGTTGGAAAATGTGATGGCCCAGAACGTGCAGTATGGTATCTATAGGGATTTATCTGTGTACATATAGCAATCTGTGAAATGAATATATAAAGTTTGGAGAACTAATCACGTCTCTGCTTCACGATAGCTTAAACGTGATTGGGTAGCCATGTTTCGTAGATAGACTTTCGTACCATGGTCTCTCATAAAGGCCTCAAGTGTAATAACAACGCGAGTTAAACTCGCAATTTAACTTGTGATTAATCAAAATGTTAACTATCATGCTTATTTTGAATTTCTGGTTTAAAGCACTTGTTACTTTATCAATATTTCATCTGACACTATTTTGTGCTCTCCAAGTTGCACATAAGACGGTCAATACGATTTTTAGATTTATAAATCGAAATTTCTCGAAACAACCTTGGTTACGCTGGTGCTTATGTCAATTGAAGCCACCTTTTGTTTTACATTATTCTTTGATCTATGAATACTCAATATTAGAAATTATTAGTATGACGTCACAGAATACCTTATTCCGAAAATGCTGAAAAAACACAAAGGTTCTAAGTATAATGCATATTATATTACCATAGTCCATACTTAATATTATAAATGTGAAAGTCTGTCTGTCTGTCTCTTACGCTTTCATGGCTAAACCGCTGGACCGCTTTTCATGAAATTTGGCATGGAAATAGTTGAAGATCTGGGGTCAAACAAAGGCATTTTTTTTTCAATAATCAATCTCTAAAAAGATGAAATAGGGGATGAAATTTGTATGAAAACCTATATCGATGACATGTTAATCTACTCGCGAGCGTAAATTCGCGGGTCAGCTAGTAATTTATATAAAGCAAACCAATTTTGTTGCACACACGTTCAACATGCGCTTACCATTGAAATGTACTGATTTTTTTGGTAAATATCTCAAGCGATCTATCGTTACCTAGACAATTATTTATCTCATCAGTTCCACACTTATTTCATGGCAGTTTTTCAACAGCCTTTAAATTAAAGCCTAATAGGTTAACCTGAAAATAATCACCTTACCGATATCTCTAACACCGAAAGAAAATTACTTGTTATAAAATGCAATAAAAATGCCGTGGTCCCGGACTCCTTTGAAGAACAGGCCAACTGCCGTTTTGCCAGGCAGGTCGTAAAAGGCGGCCGATTAGCTATTCGAGTCACTACCATTGTGGTTACTAGACGGTAGAGTTCTTTATTGCCTCGCCCGAGTGTGGTACCACCACCTTATTCCTGCCGCAATAGCGTCAGTGCTTGTCACTGTCGTGTTCCGGTTTGGAGGGTAAGGTAGCCGGTAAATATATGCATGTGGCATTAGACCTAGCCACAAGACAGCAACGCACTATTAACATCTTTGGTGTCTATAGGCGATGGGTGACTCGTTCCTTCAGGAGACCCATCTGATTTTTTTGCTATCTTATGATATAAAAAAAAATTGAGATAGTATTCATTAATATTGAACATCTAACAGACATCTAGGGATTGGATTGATCGTCTGATGTGCACTTAAAAGTGAAATTGTCTCCTCTAGGTACCTGACCATCAAAATTTTCCACGAATATCATGTTAAATCACAATCGCTTTTTATTTATACTTTAAACGATCTTATTTTATACTATTATTAGTTTAGTTGTTTTTGTCAGACAGTGTTTCTCAAATTTTGTTTTTGTTCTTTTTATTTGACAGCTGTGATTTTATTCTTAATGGATTTGTTATTGGTGCGATGTTTTGTTGCAGGTCTAGTCTAGAATAGTATTTTAAATCATGTACTAAAACAAAGTGCACTTATAATTTAAAGTTACAATGCCACAAGCCATAAATTAACATGCTCATCCAAAGACCAAATGTATTTAGAATAGAGAAGCTAGACTGTAGGATTATTGTATAATATATTATATAAGTGATATATAGAAATATAATTATGTATCGCAAATATATTTTGTATACAACAATGTTTTGGCATTCCGGAATCATGGAATTTATTTAAACGAAAGCAAAATATTTGCATTATTATTTGTTTTAAATGTTCAAACATTTTAAATTGTTAATTGTATATATAGATTTTTATGGTATGTTGCATTTTAATGGAACTGGTAATATAGTTCCTTGTAAAAGCTGAAAGCGAAGATATAAATTGTTAGATTCGCCTGAGTTTTAAGAACTTTTAATTTTTTTCATTATAAAGTTTATGGATTCAATAAGACAATAATTTTTAGACAGATATATTAATTCATTGAACCTTTTTTTACTAAATAACATATTTGAACAACATTGTAAATTAATACTTTTAATATCAGACCAATACTTACATATTATTTTCAGTAAATCAACATGTAACCAACATTTCTGATTATAACTTGAAATATTCAAATATTTATTAAATTTATTTTCCTAATATGTATAAATTTTGTCGTTTAAGTATGCATTTTCCTTGCAAATCAATTTGTATTAATAATAAATATTTGTGATGCGATAAACTGCGCCTAAAAGCAAAAAAATAGAATAGTACATGAAACCAATGAACCAACACTGTGTTGGTGTTTCAAATTCTAATTTTTTTTTTATATATATAATATTTAGGTAAATCTAACGATTTATATTTACAGCTTTATGCGTTGTTTAATTTATTTTACCATATATCTAATGATTATATGTTCTGCCTTGTCGAAATTGAAGCCTTATTTTAAAATATTAGTGTTAAGGTTTTGAAACTAGGGGCCATGTGCAGGAAGAATAAAAATTATATATATCAGAGTATATTGAATATTGCGCAGAGCTTATTGTCAAGAATATATGAAGTGGTTTTTTAACTATATGGTGCTGGTAGATCTGCAAAGTAACTTTAAGGGTTATTCCGCGTTATTCAAACGCAATTGATGGCTTGGAGTGATAGTTGAGCATTATTTTAATTTTAAGTCACATTTTTCGTTATTATCACCAATGTGATATATTACTAAAATCACAATATTAATTTTTAAAACCAACGTTATATAAAATGGTTTGTTGTAGTTAAGTTGTTAAGATATTTAACTATGTTATTAACACAAGCTTCAATATGGCTTGCAACTTGGAGTAATTTTTAGGTGTAAAGTATTTGTGGTTTGAGAAACACTGGTCTATATTTGTTAATATAATAGGGCATAATAAGTCGGCACCCAAAGTCATTTTGGCTCCAAAGTATTTTGTTAAATGTTTTGTTATATAAAAAACGCGGTTGATATGTATCATTTGATGTAGAAATAAAGTTTATCATATTTATTTTCTTTTTCATTTAATATTGACACCTATATCTCTGTGGGTGGGTAGTACTTCTGTGGTAAGTTAGCATAGTTTATAAATAGTATGCCGCTGAAGCTCGTCTCTGGTCGAAATCAAATTTAATTCACCATAATGTTACGTACTTCGGGTTCGTAATTGTAAGAAAACACCACTTATATTAAATCCGTGTATTTACAACACAAATAATAACATTAGTCACTTACTGTACTAACACCGACTACACAATAAAACACTTCTCGCTTTGCACTTTGGGTCGCTTCAAGTATCGCTCTCGATCGTTTGATAAAAACTGCCCTGTATTCGTCAACACATCTCTATTTATATCTTCTTATCATTGTAAACTACTTACAATTTATGACTCATAAATACTAGTACACGCTACTTCTGCCCTAATATAATATATATTGTGTGTATGTATATATACCTTATGCCCTATACCACAATGTCCATTATGGCATAGCTTAGGTCAACTTTTTGTAATAGTCAATAGGAGTAGCTATCTCTTTCTTTTATTTCTAGATCTCTCCAGCGTTCCAACTCTACACGTTTCTAGACTATTCGTAACAATAATTTGCCACAAAACTGGCCGCAGTAAAGTAAGTAAGGCCGCAGTAAAGTAAGTAAGACCGCAGTAAGTAAAGTAAGTATAATTTATGGACTCATTTGCCTTCTGTCAAACAGCCATCACTTCAATGTTAGTTAAACTCAGGTACCCCAAAAACTTAAATGGATGCAGAGACAATTCTCATATACTTTGGTAAATATTGAGGAGTTTCAAAGATTGTCGTTATCACAAAGCATGATGCAGAGACTCTGGGAACAAATGAAATCTGAACTATATGATGGTATGACACGTACATCTAAAGGTCATTTCACATTGACGCAAAGTCGAAGCGATGCGTCATGTTTTTTTTAACTTACAAGAATATTGATACCTATTTCTAAACTTGCAAGAATATTAATATCTATATGTACTAGGTAACGTACAAATTTGTTTTATCAAATTTGCTTGAGTACAACAAAGCGTCGACGCATGGTTTCGCTCGACGATGCGCGGCTTCACGCGTCTTGTTCGATGGGGAATGTGGGGATAGAGATAAATGGAGATGGACAGCTTTACTTGCAGTAGTGAATTTACATATTCAAGTTTTACCGCCGACTACCAACCTCTTAACGTGTCAGAGTAGGTACTCAGTACCAATCTAGGTTAAGTATATTATGTACAATCCAACGATAGGTTCCCTTGACGCATGGATTCGCTCGACGAAGCGCGGCGTCACGCGTCTTGTTGGATGGCGAATGTGGGGATAGAGATAAATGGAGATGGACAGCTTTACTTGCAGAGGTGAATTTACATATTCAAGTTAATAATTATAGATAATAATTCTAAAGAACGTGGCTTTGAATCTTGCTCGTAAAACGTTTGAACTTGACTCGTCAAAAAGATATTTATAGAATAAAATAATAATAAAATATTTTTTTGATTTGTTTAATAAAATGTATCTTGATATCTGAATTTAAATAAAACTAGCAAAAAGCAGAGCTTTGTAAGGGCTCGCAGTTATACTACCTAGTGATATTGTTAAGAAAGCATTTTTATGAGAATTACATCTTTTAATGTATGGACTTCATTTATAATTATTTAACCTAAAAAAAGCCAGCGTATTTTTACCCAAACATTATATTCCCATCAAAGGCTTTGTCAGGCTTTGGTCTAGAAGGGCGCAGAAAAATAAAACCAAAATAAAAAACATGTTTCTAAGACAAATTTTTTTAGAACTTACAAGAAAAATTCTTTAAAATTTTGCTAGGATAAGATCGATTTTTGAAATATTTTTTTTTTTATTTAATTAACATTCAAAATTTTTAGGATTAATATTGGACTTACCGCAGGCACGAAGAATTGGCGGTAGAAACTCAACGAATAAATTTTTCGAATTTTCCTCTCAGGGAAACCCTCGGGGTTCGATTCCCGTGTCAGACAAATCAAAAATGTGTTTTTTTTTCAATTTTCTAATAAAAACAACGATGCCAGGGATTGGAAAAATGCCCGGTTGGTATAAGCTGGTCACCTATCACGTTGTGGGACTAAGACGTATTTTCGGCTAATCGCAGATTAGCTTCGGACACGTTGTACCTCTGCCTACCTCTTCGGGGATACGGGCATGACCATACCTTTTTGTAGCTTTTTACCCTCGGGCTAAGATTGAAAATTGATCTCAATACAATATTAATCAATTAATACACTTATACTTTGTCACAATAATCATATTGTGAAAAATATGTAAACAGTTGACCTTGCAGTCCATCCCTGAAACTTCCCGCTAAATAAGTCACAAAAAAAAACAAGAAAACACGAATGAACCAACGAAACAATCATACATGCAGTTTAATTTGATAAAAATGGCAGTACATTGATTTTTGAAAAACTGTATATTTTGGAAACGATGATCAAATTGATCAAATTTCAAATGGCATTCAACTCAATTTAACTATTGCTTTAGCAAAATAATCGGTAAGTTCAAGAATTTCAAAGCAATGTCAAAAAACATTTTTTCACAAATTTTCGTCAT
Source organism: Apodemia mormo (assembly GCA_036924255.1). Taxonomy (NCBI): domain Eukaryota; kingdom Metazoa; phylum Arthropoda; class Insecta; order Lepidoptera; family Riodinidae; genus Apodemia; species Apodemia mormo. Next base: position 34,549,990 of record JAUPFN010000016.1, on the reverse strand, counting down.
TGATAGATACCAAACAAAGTAACTGATTTTTATCCAATTAACGGTACTTGACGCAGTTTTTAAAGGAGAAAAACTGATAAGATTTTGAGGTCAATCGGTATATTAGCCTTAAAGTTATTTCAAAAACATTAAGTAAATTTGCTAAAAACAACGTAATTTTAATATTTGAAAAGCTGTAACTTTTGAAAATAAGATTAGATTTTAATTTTTAAAACGGCATTCGACGTAATTTTTTTAGTACTAAAATATTGTAGAATAACAAAAAATGATTGGTTGAAATATTTCGAAGTTATGTCGAAAAAAGACTTTTTTCAAAATTTTACTTCCAAACAGATAAACCGATTTGATGCAATTTATGCATTAGACTTAATTTTTTTGAGAATGTAGTTGATTAGTCTTTGTACTCAATCAGTACATTAATCTGGAAGTTATTATTTTTATCAAAATCCCTTGGGCCCAATTAGTTCAAATTTTCAGGAAGTCTAATGTTGAGTGGAATCCAATCAAATGTCATCAACCGCATTTCGATCGGTCCAGCCGTTCAAAAGTTATGAGATGTATACATACACACACACGAACACACACACATACATACATAAAGACACACTGACGTCATCGTGAAAAAAGTTGAAAATGGTTCCTAGGACCTCAAAACGCGGACATCGAATTGGACGCTTGAAAATTCGATTTTTAAAAATCGGAGCAAAATCAGTAACTTCCTTATTGACATACGTAGCAGGAAGTTAAAAAGTACAAGTGTATTAATAGATTAATATTGTATTAAAATGGAGTGAATGAAAATGAATTAAATCTACCACGCCCAAGCAACATTTTAACTCGTTAGCGTTTTAACTCGTTAGTTTCATAATAGATGGCGTGAGTAGTAATAAAATTCTAATACATGTATTTTTTATTTTTTTTCTTAATGTTTATAATATGGTACTTTAATGGTAGATAACATATCTAGACATGAATGTAAGCTACCACGTCAAAGCTCAAACCTCGAAGTGCGATATCTTTTCAGTAACAGATACCACAAAAGTGCATACAACGTGGCCTAGTGTAGGGCTCGCTTTGCTCGCCCTGATAATTTAACATTCAATTGACATATCAATTGAATGTTAAATTATTTTATATGTACCTACATAATTAATTTAAATAATATTTAGGTAAATATATAATGTATACATTTTTAAACTATATAGAATTTAAAATATTGAAAAAAAAACATCTATATCTACATATAATAAAATCGTAGGAAAGTCAAAACTCTACATTGAATATTTTTTTTAAAAGAATACATTGGGCGTGATCTACAATCGATATCGAAGCCAAAAATATAGTTTTTAGAATTTTTGTCTGTTTGTCTGTATGTATGTCCGGGGTAAACTCAAAGCGTACGTAGTAAGAGCATGGATTTACTTCAAATTTTGCATGAATATTACTAACAGGTCGGGTCAACATGTAGGCTACATATGTACATGCTATCGCCTACGGGGGAGGAGCTGTCGGAGTAAACGAAGTCCGCGCGGACGAAGTCGCTGGCAAAAGCTATTAAGACTTAAAAAACTTGCCCCGAATTTGCCGTCTCAAAATCTATCGCCCTTTGCCCTATACTCCTGCTCCAGCTTACTTAATCTATTGGTAAATCTACCACTGTAGAGGTATTCATTTATAACGTAAGACTATTTTTGTTAGTTTTTGGCCCCCTCATTCCATTAGAGGCTATGTAAAAAGAATAAGAATAGATCTACCCCCACCCCCGTTTAATTTTTATTACGTATGACTCTAAAGGAAAAAATGTTTAAACTTGTCAGGGCGAGCGAAGCGAGCCCTACACTAGGCCACTTTCTATGCACTTTTGTGGTACATTTTACTGAAAAAATATCGCATTTTTAGGTTTGAGCTTCGACGTGGTAGTTTATATTCATGTCTAGATTTGTTATCTACCACAAAAATACCATTTTATAAAAATAAAAAAAATAGAAGGTACAATTTGTATTAGAATCTTATTACTACTAACGCCATCTCTTATTACATTAACGAGTTAAAATTGATAGAAGATACATTTTCTATTAGAATTTTTGAACTTATTAAGAGACTACCTACTTCATGAATTGTTTCTTCATATTTGACTGGCGGCGCGCGGTTATCGTGCCCTCGTATAAAGGCGAGGTTCAAGTATAAACTGCAATAGCTATAGGGTCATCAGTTTGATCACTTTGGCATCGAAGGTGTATGATAAAATCATTGAAAGGAGAATGCAAGGGAAGTTCGAAGTAATATTGTGGGAGGCACAAGGAGAGTTTAGGTCTAGAGCAGGGATGTTTGCTGGGAACAGAGTAAATAGAGCGTTCGAGAGTTTCACAATAGGCTTATTGAGAAACAGTACAGATTTATTAATTGATTTATATTGTATTGAGATCAATTCCCAATCTCAGCCCAAGGGCGAGGGTAAAAAGCTAAAAAAAGGTATATTTACGCCCGTATCCCCGAAGAGATAGGCATCGAGATGTAGACAACGTGTGCATCCACGGTTAGCTGAAGATACTTAAGTCCCACAATGTGATAGGTGGTCAGCCTATCGCCAGTAGGACACTTTTCCAATCCCGGGCAAAGTTGTTTTATCAGAAAACTGAAAAAACACATTTTTTCATTTGCCTGACTCTGGAATCGAACTCCGAGGGTTTCTCTGAGAGAAAAATTCGAAAAATGTATTCGCTGAGTGTCTACCGTCAATTCTTCGTGCCTGCGTAGTCCAAAAATTTTGAAGGTTTATTTAAATAAAACATTTTTTGATTTTGATTTCGTAAATCGACGTAAAACCAGGAACTTCCTGATTTTAGAAAAAAAAACAATTATTTCAGCAAAATGTCAAAAATGTGTTTTTTATAAGATCAACCTTCATTTTTAATACATATTTTTCCTTGAAAATACCAACAAACAAAAACCAAATATTCCTAGTCCAAAGCCTGACGACGCGGGCCTTTGATGCGAATGTAATGTTTAGGTGAAAATACGCTGAGTTTTTTAGGTTAGATAATTATAGATAAAGTCCATACATTAAAAGATGTAATTCTCATAAAAATACTTTTATAACAATATTACGTCAGGTGGCATTTCAATAATCAAAATCGAATCAAATTTTCAAAAGTTACAGCTTTTCAAATATTAAAATTACGTCATTTTTAGGAAATTTTTCAACCTATCGATTAGCTAAAGCAATATTTTAGATCTCAAAAATTGAGTTGAATGTCATTCGAAAGATCAAAGTCAATCAGCGTTCCTAAAATATACAACTTTTCAAAAATCAATATACTGCCATTTTAACAAAATAGATGTTTGAACTGAAAAAATCCAAGGTTTATAGTTTTTACTGTTTTGAGCTTAAAATACCTTAATTTAGCGGGAAGTTTCAGGTATGGCCTGTAGGGTCAACCGCTTACACATTTTTTTCATTATAATATCTCAATAGTTGATCTTACGACTAAAAACGTTCAATGCAAACTTGAAGAGAACAAAATTTTACACATTTTTGGTTCAACATTTCTTTTGCAAATCCCATATAGATCGAGTTATAGACGAAAATTTGTTTACAAAATCGTTAATTTTCTTATTTTTTTTACTTCTACCTATTCCTGGCTAGGTCATTTTCACACCACCGTGAATGGCATGTTTTTTAAATTACATTCATGTATTTATTTAGAGTTTTATACTATTGTATTTTATATGATTTGCCAAAATATTAATAAAAGAATTTCGGCAATCTTTAGGAGACAATAATTCTTGTTTGTAGCTCGGGGGATGAGGATTTCCGAGGGAAGAATATCTTGTAGAGGTTTAAAATTTAGAACCAATTTAGGACAGCAGAAAAAATATGATCTACAGCCTCTGCAGGCCTTCATCTATGTCACGTTCATAAATAGAGATCCCGGACCCTGTTCTTATTAAGGCGCGCTGGTGTAGAAAAGTGGCCGAATTGTTAACGGCATATAATAGAAATTACCTGTCTATTAAGATTTTTATGTTTGCAAAATCAAGGCCTTTTAAAATGACTTTTTGTATTTAAGCATATTGTATGCCCCACTGTACACCCTTTAGAGAACTATACCACAGAATACTGGAGACTAACAGAAGACAATTTACATACAAGCTATATTTGAGCAACGCACTCATAGACACATCTCACGGACACGATATCTCGGAATGGTTTGAGACAGTTTGTTCCGCACCAGTCCGAGATATCGCGTCCGTGAGAGGTGTCTGTGTGTGGTATGCTCGAATATTGCTTGTACGGAACTACTTATATTGTTAGTTTCCAGTATTCTGTGACTATATTTTGTCCATTTTGTTAATGGTTTTTTGACAGCATTTAAAATTTCATAAAGACATTAAATGGAATGATTACAAATAATCGGTAGAAATAAAATACTAATAATATGTAAATAAGGTGTAATATGTTATTCAAATGTCATGCACCCATTGACTTATATTTGTAAGTCAATGCATGCACCACAATGACGTGTATAATATTACCACTATAGGTACACGTCATTGACCATAAGAATTTCGAGCTGTAAAAAAACCATTAATATATATTTTTTTTATAAAAGAGGGGGCAAACGAGCAGGAGTTGCACCTGATGGTAAGTGATCACCACCGCCCATGGACATCCACAATATCAGAGGTCTTGCAGTTGCGTTGCCGGCGTTTTAAGAATGAGTAAGCTCTTATCTTGAAGGCCCCCAAGTCGTATCCGTTTGGAAACACCCCTGCCGGTAATTGGTTCCACAACAAAGTAGTGCGAGGCAAAAAGTGTCGAGAGAAACGCACAGTTGTGGATTTCCAGACATCGAGATGGTGAGGATGGAATTTCAAATTTTGACGCGATGTCCGATGATGGAATTCGGCGGCAGGAATTAATCCAAATAACTCGTCGGAACACTCCCCATGAAAGATACGATAGAAGACACAGAGTGAACCAACATCTCTGCGCAATGCCAAAGAGTCAAGCCGTTTCGAAATAGCCAGGTCGTCAACGATTCGAACCGCTCTACGCTGAATGCGATCAAGAGGAAGGAGCTGGTACTGAGGAGCTCCGGCCCAGAGATGAGAACAGTACTCCATGTGGGGCCGAATTTGAGTCTTATGCTAATAATGCCTTAAAATATATGCTATGATATAATATTATGAATATGTGTGTTTTGTGAATAAAATCATGAGAATAAAATTGACAAGTTATAGCAGTCCCACAGATAGGTAAACCAGGATTTCTCAAGAGTTTACATATAAAGGTTTTTTTAGTTATCGATAGGGAAGCGCTTGACCACGATCTCGCCTGATGGTGAGCTAAGATGCGGCCTGAGACGATGGAACGCGCTTCCCTAGAAGGTAGCTGTTCACTCTTCTCTTGAAGATCCCTAGATTGTACTCGTCGGGGAACACAGACTCAGGAAGCATGTTCCAGTCCCTTGCGGTTCGAATGAAAAATGAAAAATGACACATAAAGGTATATTATTATTAAGAATTTTTAAAAGTAAACCACAATTTGTTTCTCTGAAAATACAAAGAAACGACAATTCAAGTTCACTAATATCAGTTCCTCAATTATATCGTGTTATCTCTGTACAAACAGAGGCGGCGTAAGGTGTGGGCGACGTGGGCCACAGTCCACGGCCGGGCCTCGCGGTTCGAGGGGCCTCGCGTCACGCAGATTTACGTTTTATTCAAAAGCCATGAACGCGACGAAGTGACTCGCATAGCCAATCGGTCGCCTTTTACGACCTGCCTGGCAGAACGGCAGTTGGTCTATTCTTCAAAGGGGCCCGGAACCAACACGGGGAATAATATATTATTGAAATTATTTATTTTTTATGTTAACAAAAAAAACATATTTATTTAACTATAATTACTCCAGCCTTAAAATCAGTTGCCACCAATATGCAACATAGATAACAGGGCTTGGTCATTATAACAAAAGGAATATGTGATTGGATATTCCTTGTATTATATAGTATTATATAAATCTACAACACTTGATAAAATATATGAAACACCTGTTTTTCTTTTCGTCCATATTATAAAGGTGTTTTTTTTATCAATTATTGTTTCATACCAAAATAAGGTGAAGATACGGTAAGGTAAGCAAACCAAATAGTATTTACTTGCAATGCTGGCAAGGCTTTATTTTTTTTTATAAACGATTAGAGCATACACCTTTTGGCATAAAATATTATTGCCCTCGCGATGTAGCAATAATACTCCTCCATGCTGAATAAATTGTTGGGTCTCGAGAAAATCTAGAATAAATATACTAATAAAAAATTATGTGGTGTCGCGGGACACCAGGTAGGAACGAACTTCCTTCGGCTAAACGGCACTACTCGCTTGTGTACGCGACTGTCGCGCCTGCGCACGTCTCATTTAACGCTTTTATTCCACGCATTTTTCTTACGGTTTTACTATCACATTTTTTTCAGTTCGGTCGCGCAGCAAAATCCCTATCCCCTCCAAGCCTGCCGTAAGGAACTTCGTTCCAATAAATATACTAAAAATCAAATCCAAACTAAACACATTTAAATATATTAAAAAAAAAACAACAAAGCGACTCTATGAAAATTTTGTTCTATATCTCAATGGGTCTCGGGATGGATGACATTTTGACATTTGTCTTTGCAATTAATTCAATTTAAAATAAAATTGTGTATTTTCGTAGCAAAACAATAATTTAAAAGATTAAACAATAGCCTTCTTACCAAAAATATGATATACCTTCGTCTTTTTTCAGTTTACTTGCGTAGTTTTTACATAATTTGACAATACAATACGGCATCATTGATGTGTACTCGTGAACGCGGTCGTACAATGACTAACGCCAAATTGTAGCACTTTCTTCGTGTTGTAAGACATTAGCCTCGGACATTTTTTAACGCGGACCCGACGTCCATATATTAGTAAGTCAATGCTAAAAAACCAAATTTTATTATTTTTTGCATGTTTTTCCAATATTGGTGTTCCTTTATCTGACACCAGAGCGTCAACAGTGCTGCCCTATAGTTCGTGCACGATCCCTATACAATAATATTTTTTCACGGGTCTGCCAACACTGACTAAAGTCAAATTCAAAATTCAAATATACCAAATATGGCAGTTGCTTAACGCCCATGCCAAAAAAAAAAAAAAAATATATACCAAATGCCAATATTGCCAATTGCCAATATGTCAATTATGACATTTGTCAATTGCTGCGACCTGCGAATGCCGGATGGTTTTATAGTTTTACAAAACAAAATACGTTAAATACGACCGGCTTAACATAATAAAAGTTAAAAACATAAAGATTTAAGTTTTATCGTGAAGAAGTAGATTTCAATTTGTTTCAAATCTGGATGACAGTATCATGATAGCGGCATCCGACCCACTGGTAAAATATGTTTCTGTTTACAGTTTTTGCAAATCTCTCTTTAACAATGCTAAAATTAATAATAAAATAATTTTAAGGAGTTTGTGCCGCACGGCAGAACGGTCTTAGCAAAACACCCTGGCCAGATCTACGGGAAAGCTCATAATGTTTCGGCGTCGGAAAATTCTTTACTATACAAACTAACTAATTTTGCTATCAAAGATGAAAGTCTTGCAGAGGCTAAAGAAGAGCAAGAGTGGTGGTGCATTAGAGAGGTTTATTATAGAGCTGAAGGTTAGTATTGTTTTATTGATGATGTAAGGAAAAAATATATTTAAAACCAAACCAATCTATTCTGTTACCTATTTGATAAGGTATTTTTGTTGGGCAAAATATCCGATTTTGGAGCCTTGACAATGTGAAATTGTATGTTACGAACAATATAGAAGTACAGCAAGTTTTTTTTTGATGTTATTGAGATAGGCAAACTGGCAAATGTGCCACCTGATGGTAAGTGGTCGACGTCGCCAATGAACAAAAATGGGATACCTGGGCTGGAACTAGCCCAGGTATTCCATTCGTGTGTTGCTTATCCTGAGACATAAGATGTTGTCTCGGTGTCAGTAATTACACTGCCTGTCTTGCTCTCTCCGAAACACAGCAAAGCTGTTTTGCGGGAGAAATAAGCAAGTTTACCTATATAGATTAAAATGTTTAGTGTTTTGATTTATTCCTTTCTTTCTTTCCTTCCTCTATTCCTACCTTCATCATACAGCAACTTTTGACCGCCCTGTTGGTCAAGTGGTTAACGACCCTGACTTGGCTATCAACGGAGCTCGGGTTTGATCCCCGACGGGGACAAGCATTTGTGTGATGAGCATAAATGTTTGTATTTCTGGGTTTGGGTGTTTATTATGTATGTAAAAGTATTTATAAATACATATATTTTTATGTATTAGTATCATTGACTAACACCCATAACACAAGCAAATAATTTCCTTACTTTGGGGTCAGATCAGAAAATGAAATTTGTCCCGTGAACATTAGTATTTATTATTTTTTTATCATACGAAATTTAGCATGTAGACATTTTTTATGTTATTAGATGGTAAACAGGAGTTTGCTGATTTTGGTAAAAAGTTACTTATTTACAAAATTAGATATTAATTTTTATTGTTCACAAAAATATTTCAGAAGTTAAAGAAAATATACCACAAGTTTCTAAAGACTCCAGTAATGAGTATTTTGATTCTCGCCCTCCAAGCCGCCTGAAACAGGATTTCAACATTTCTATCAAGTCAGAACTTCTGGCTGGAATCCGAAAGGAAGATGCAGCATCTGCAGGATCATCCAGAGGAGGCAGTGCAAACAGTTCTAGCAATATGTCTAAAAAGTTTAACTTGAACTGTACACACAGTCGACATTTTCCAAAGAAAAAACCGTTGAATCCCAAGACAGATTGTTATTATGAAGAGGAATTGTATGTCAAAGGTTGTACTGCAGTATGGTCAAAAGGTATGTGACATTTTATGATTTAATTTAATTATGTATGATGTTTTTATTAAAATTCTTATACTTTTTTAACTGAGATCATTAAACAGGATGTTAACAATACAATCATCCTTTATTGTTAACATTTCAATTACCCTCAGGGGTGTTTCCGAACGGATATGACTTAGGGACCTTCAAGAAATGAGCTTATTCATTTTTAAAAGGCCGGCAACGCAGCTGCAAGACCCCCGGTATTGCAGCTGTCCATGGGCGGCAGTGATCACATACCATCAGGTGCACCACCTGCTCGTTTGGCCCCTCTGCTATAAAAAAAAGTTTGTATATGATATTATTGGAATGATTCCATATTAACATATCCAATATACAGTACCCGGCGATAAATATTGCACATCGACCTTTGGAAAGAGACAATCGGCTAATTTCGGCTTCGTAGAGCGTTATCTCTGTCGCACAAAATACAAACAGTCCGGTACCTATTAGGAGCTGTTAAAACAAGTATGATTTGCTTCTTTTGATATTTTTATTCTTTGTATAAAATACACTAATTTTTCTATAAGTGATGGCTTTAGGTTGGGGTAAAATAAAATAAAAAAACATTTTTACATTATGTTTACGTATTTAATTATTTTGGAACATTACAGCTTTAGTGTACATAATAAACACCATTATACCTATTGCTAAAATGAGACATTGCAATAAAAATAATAATAATTCTAATTCTCAATTACTTCCATTTCACTATCTGTGCTCTCAAAGAGGTCAATATCACTGTCACTATCAGCCGTATTTATTACTAATCTATCAGTGTAATTGTCTAAACTGTGTTGAATGCTTCTATATTCATTCTCACATTTGATTGCATGATCGCAAACCTTTTTCCACTCTTCAGCGCCGATCATGTTTACTTTTTCAGTCAATAATGTTTTTACTGTAGTTAAGTTCATACCCACATTTCTAGAGGCTAAAGAGCCTTTCAGTTGAGACCATATATTTTCAATTGGATTAAAATCCGGATGATATGGTGGCAATCGTAACACAGTGTGCCCATGTTCGGCAAGTATTTTGTCCACAGAAAACTCTGTATACCTCTCCTTGTGCTGACATATAATAGCGTAAATCTGGGTTTTTGTTAATTTTGGATCAACTGGAATTTCATGTCTGTTTTTCATGTCTGTAACCAGTTGATCATTTCCCGTTTAATGGTGTTTGAGTTGGGGGGTCTCTCAACATACTTGTTGTGATAGGGTGCGTTGTCGATAACTAGAACAGAATCACTGGGTATATTTGGGATTAATTGGTTAACCAGCCATTTCTCATAGTTATCATTATTCATTTCATTGTGATAGTCACCTGTAGTGTCCGTGGATTTATACGTTAAAAAAGCACCGGGTACAAAGCCTTTTTCATTTCCCGCATGAACTATTATCAAACATTGACCTTTTGAAATTGGCTTTTTTACTCCTTTTTTCTTATCGTCACTCCAAGATTTCCCTTTAGTGTGGGATGCATGTATATATGACTCATCCATGTAGACGATATTTTTTCCTGTTTCGCGAAATTTGCGTATTTTATCAAGGTATTCCATTCGTTTGAGACTAACGTCGTGCTTTTCCATTAGAATTTTTCGATTATCTTCCATTTTAGTGAACTGAAATCCCATGTCATGAAGTATTTTTCTCAACGTTTTTTCAGACCCATTGTAATTAATAGCTTCAGATAACTTAGCTTTTAATGATTTTATTGTTGGCAGTTCATTAAATCGTAAGTGAAAATCATACACCATTCTTCGAACAACATCGTAATCAAAATCGTCCATATCCAAACGAAATTGCTTTTTTGGTCTCCCTTTTTTTGGAGTGCTGAACTTAATTTCAGTCGAATGTGTTTCAGTACTGACTTCGTTTAATATATTGTTCAAAGTTCTTCTTGAAATTCCAGTGGCATTTGCAACTCGCTCTTGAATCTTCTTAAAATAACAACTTACATTTTCATCTACTTTTTTTTTAAATCTATCAGCTTCGCTTACAAAGTATTTATAAACATTGTAGATAATTTCACGTGACTGACCTCGTAAAGGTTTCCCTCTTTTTCCGAAAGATGCCATATTACAACTTTAAATTATTTAAATTTGTGGGTGTTACAACTCTAAATATATATTTTTTTTCGGGACGCGACTGCACTCTATCGTACTTGAACAACGACTGACTAAACGTCACATAGGTAGTGTGGGACAGAGATAACGCTTTACGAAGCCGAAATTATCCGATTGTCTCTTTCCAAAGTTCGATGTGCAATATTTATCGCCGGGTACTGTACATGTTATTCATGACAAATATACAAAATTATAATTTTAAATATACAAAATATACAAAATTTTACTGTTAAGTTTACATGTATGTATGTTTGTCCGTGCATTTTATTAAGAAACCAATTATTACCAGTAATATATTACCAGCAATAATTGGTTTCTCACCCTTACCTTAACTTTCTTATTTTTCTTATTGGTATTATTGAAATTGGTTCAGTGTACTGAATGTCAGAGTGAATTTATTATTATTTCTTTGTCTGGGGCTATAGCTTGTTTTGTTCAGGTATCTAATATCTCAAAAACTAAGTAAGATATTAAAAAATATTATTCATAACTTTTGTTATATGTTGTCAGTATCTATACAAATTCACCTTCAAATCATGGCACTGTAAAAATTGTGGAATCCCCAAATATATATTTTTTTTATTTTGCAGGCTTAATCTCAAATCCAACAACAAAATTAATGGAAACTGAACAAAGAGAAACTATTGCTTGTTATACCTTAGATGGTCCAATTAAACATGCTATGTTTGCTAATTTTCATATTGACATTAAAAATACAATGCTTATTGATGCTTTGAACTCTCAAATTGGGGATGTAAAAAAGAATATCAAAATAGAAGATAATACTGAACACATAGAAAGTAAAATAATGCCATCAATACTTCTAATGGATAATAAATGTATGAAGGTTTTTGCAACAGATGGAAGAGAATATATAGCAAGTATTCCCTTCACAGTTAAAAAAATATGGCCAATGAAATATGGTGTATTATTAGAAAAACTGGCAACACCAGCTTTTAATAAGTCTCTTCTACCTATGTCATTCTTCAAATTAAATGAATCACACAATAACTCCTTCTCTAGATCAAAAACTTGTCCATTTAATATGAGCGCTAAATTAAGAGCAGAATCTATATCAGGATTTGATCAGGAATATCCTTTGCCAACCTGTTTTTCATTATCACATCCTTTAGATGAAGTGACACCAATTTTAATGAAATCTCCCTCTCAAGGTCTTCAGTATTACAATGATGGTGATTTACAAATAATATTTGTCAGTTCTGATCCAAGCATAATTCTTATTTATGATTGGAAACTACAAACACATTCATTATGGAAAATTCGTAAAGCTACTCGTGACGAGTGCTTAACAATGTGTCCTAACATGAATTCCACAACTGTTTTTAGCCAATCCTGTGATTTTGTTAATAGTCCCATGCACAGTATTAAAAATGCCACAAGCTGGACGGGGGGCAGTCCTATTCATTCCAAGAAAGGTCCTGGAACACCTCAAAGATCCAGACAAAATAGTCCAATGGCAAATATGCTTTATCAACAAGGCTTATCACCTCATACATCGATAGGACAAGCGAGTTCGACTTCAATGATAGGAAATAATATTGGCCAATCCACTCCTTCTCTCCCTTTGTATCCAGACATATGCTTAGATCATATATGGACAGAGAATCAAGCCATTAAACGCGATCCTATTGAGAGTCCTAATGATATGCAGGCGTTTTTGCATACAGATATTGTTGGGCATAATTATTTGTGTTTTATGGTTAAAGTCAATGGAGTTACCAAACTGCAGATAGTTAGATTGCAAACATCTCATTCTCATGGGCAATGCTCAAAACCAAATATCATTGTTGGTACAGTGTCATCGATATTAGCGAAAGATGCAGTAGTTTTAGAGCACTTAAAAATGATGGCATTAATTGATGAATCTGGAAATATAATATTACAATCTGGAAATAATTTTGTTGGCAAAGTAAGTATTTTTAAGATTTGCTAGAGGTTATTTCATTGTATTGAAACAATGGGTAATACCAATTTCTGCAGCAAAAAAACAAATATTGACATGCAGGGATTGAACCTGCAACCGTCTCCCTAAACATCTATCAGAATAGCCATATGCCTGTTTGCTATCTTATAATACAAAAAGAAAATAAGAAAAAGATGCCTCTGTGGTCTAGTGGTCCAGCGTTGGCGTTGACCACATGAGGTTCCAGGTTCGATTCCCGGGCCGGGCACATAAAAAAAAGTGTTTTTTCAGTTTTCTGATAAACACAAAGTTGCCCGGGATTGGAAAGTGTCCGGTTGGCAATAGGCTTGCCACCTATCACATTTGTGGGACCAAGTATCTTCGGCTAATCGTGGGTGCACTTGTTGTACCTCTGCCTACCCCTTCGGGGATACGGGCGTGAAGATACTTTTACTTTAGAAAAAGATGCAACTTGTGTCCATCAAAATATTTATGTTTTTGTGGGGCTAATTAGTTCAGTCTTCGGACTGTGATATAAATTCAATAATATGTGGGGGGTGTGTACGTGCATGTGTGAGTTATTGGAACAGAGTTTCTCATCACACATTGATGTTTGCATGTTGAGGAGCTATACCGACATAATAGAAAACAACACCAAATCACATACAAAATTTGATTTTTGAGGCACTTCCCAATCACCTAGGAAACTAATTTTTTTTTTTAATTTATTCAGCTTGCCGTAAATTTTGATAATATGTAAAAATATTTTGTAATTTTAATGTTTACATACCCATTTTTATTGACAACTGTGAAAAGGAGTCTTGCTCCCTAGTCATGTATTGACATTTTCGTACAAATAACTAATATATACACTCACAATCTCAGACGTAGATAAGGGACATTCCAACATTTCTAACCGGGTATTCATAAAACACCTCTCAATTTCATATTTATTTTATTTTTTCAAGGTCCATGTGGGAGGAATACTAGCAAGATTAATAGATTCTCCATATACTAAGCGATCTTCTTTTCAATCCCCTCTGCCACGTCGCAGCAGTTTGTTACCAACTCGGTGTGAGACTGCTGCATTTGATGATTCTGCACTTCATTTGCTGTCACCAGTCCCACATTCATCTATATCTAGGTTGCAGCAGAAGGAACTTCTCGGTAAGTTGAACGTTAATCTCGTGTAGATTTATAGTTTTATGAAAAATATCATAATTTGCTTACTAATTTTTGTTGAAATTATATCCTTAAAATATTATAATTTTTTGAAAATAAACTAGCGATCACCTGCGGCCGAAATTTGACCATAGACTTAGCTAAACAATAAAATCTCTTAAGTCTGACAACTGACTGACTGACAAAATAGTACCTGCGGCCCTACCATGAACTCTTATAGCAGGTCAATTTTAGCCGATAATTAAACTGTCCTGCTATTTCGTACCATGAAAGCGTTATCTAACAGGCCAGTCAGTGACCACGTGACCTATGCCGGCGAGCTATCGTATTACTATTCAAACGTAATTCTGCCCTGCATTAGCGTACCATGAAGTGTTTTTGACAGACCGAAATCGATATTTCAACTGCTGAAGTGACATAATATTGCTGGTCACTTGCAGCTGTAAACAAGTAACTTTTATTGGATTGCTTTGTCTTAAATATACTGTAAACGTAAGTATTTTTTATTATAACTGCTATTCCTAGCCCTAGTCGTATTTGCATTAGGAATTTATATTGCATATTTTTTGACATTAACTGTGTTTTAGAAAAATATTGATATTGGTATAAAATATAGTACCTAATTCATTACTTCTATTTAAAGTTTTCTGAATAGAATATGATAGAAGAGAGAGAGAGATAGGCAGAGGTACAACAAGTGCGTCCACGATTAGCTGTTTTATACGTAGGTCACACTATAAGTTTTGAGTAACTTAAAAAAACAACATGTTATAACCAAAATATTATGTTTATTGCTTTTCAAAATAATCTCCTTTACATTTTAAACATTTTTTTCATGCGATCGAACCATTTTTTAAAACAGGAGGACCACAGATCTGAAGACATGTTTTCTACGTGCTGATTGAACGCTATCACTGCCTCTTTGGAGTTGGTAAAAGTAAAACCTCTCATCAAATCTTTGATTTTGGGGAGAATACAGAAATCACAGGGTGCTAGGTCGGAGCTATGCGCAGGATGAGTGACGAGAGGTACTTTTTCGGAAGCTAAAAATGACTTTGTTTTGTTGGCCGTGTGTGAAGAAGCGTTATCATGGTGTCGGAGAATGTGGCTTTTGGGTCGTCTTTCGCGAACATTTTCTAACACACTGGGTAAACAAATGGTAGAATACCACTCGGCATTAACACTCTTTTGATCTTCAAGTGGAATTGTACAGATGGGACCCGTAGCTGAGAAAAAAAACGCGATAATTTTTTACCAACGTTTCTCGCCTGTCTCACTTTTGTTGGCCTGTTCTCATTTTCAAACATCCATTACAAGATTGCTGTTTTTTTTTCGAGTTCAAAACAATAAATCCACGTTTCGTCTCCTGTGACAATGTCATAAACAGCATTAGCATGTCTGTGGTCGTACTTCAGTAGCATCTGTGAGCACCATTCCACGCGAGCTAGCTTCTGCTCCGCTGTCAGTTCATGAGGGATCCAACGACAACAAAGTTTCCGAACTTTCAATTCTTCGTGTAAAATTTTCTGAATTTGGTTCATACCAATCCCCAATAGTCCTCGAATTGTCTCATAGGTAATCTGGGGATTTTCTTCAATTAACCGCTTAACAGTAGCCATATTATTTTCGTTGACGGCAGTTGAAGGCCGCCCTTCACGTAATTCGTCATGTAAAGAAACTCGATCTCTCTTAAATTCAGCAAACCATCGCCTCACGGTGCTCAAACAAGGTGCTTCTCTTCCAAAAGTACTTTGAAGACGAGCGGCACAGTCTTGCGGAGAAAGAGAACTTTTAAAATCATAAAAAATCATCGCTTTAAAATCTTTTCGACTTAATTCCATTTTCGTTGTGTACGTAGAACTTTGATGTGACAAAAAAAAACAATTGACAAATCATTTCCCTCCAATTGTTTTTTTTTTAATTACTAAGAAGGTTGCAACGTTTTAAAAATATAACATTCGAAATTCAAATAGTTCCGATTAGCTAGAAGTGCAAAACTTTTAGTGTGCCCCATGTATAGCGATTCGTAAACGATAGTTGGGACGATCAGTGTAAAGCAATATAGTACAGTGAATTTGGGAAGTTTTTTAGTTTAGTGATTCAGTGGAGTGAGTTAGTTTTAGCGGAATATAGTGACGGTGTTATTAGCGTTGCTTAGTGTATTTACGTATTGAATTGTGGTGTATTGTACCTTTGTGTTGTAAATGCACGGTTTTAATATAAGTGGTATTTTATTGCGCAATACGAACCCGAAGCTCGTAACATTAATTATTTATTTATTTATATATTATTATTAATATTGGTTGGTAGTGGAAAACGGGGTATCGTGTCCAGGTGTCGGTATACGTCGCCTGTGCGACCCGGCGGGGCGGCACGTGAGTGTGGTGTCGGGCGCGGGCGCGCTGTACCGCATCGCACTGCCCGCGCCCGCCGCCGCGCCACTCGTGGCACGCTGCAGCGCCGCGCTCGCCGCCGTGGCGCCGCCCAACGTCATCGCACAGGTCAGTGCCCCCTCCCCCTGTACCGCATCGCACTGCCCGCGCCCGCCGCCGTGGCGCCGCCCAACGTCATCGCACAGGTCAGTGCCCCCTCCCCCTGTACCGCATCGCACTGCCCGCGCCCGCCGCCGTGGCGCCGCCCAACGTCATCGCACAGGTCAGTGCCCCCTCCCCCTGTACCGCATCGCACTGCCCGCGCCCGCCGCCGTGGCGCCGCCCAACGTCATCGCACAGGTCAGTGCCCCCTCCCCCTGTACCGCATCGCACTGCCCGCGCCCGCCGCCGTGGCGCCGCCCAACGTCATCGCACAGGTCAGTGCCCCCTCCCCCTGTACCGCATCGCACTGCCCGCGCCCGCCGCCGTGGCGCCGCCCAACGTCATCGCACAGGTCAGTGCCCCCTCCCCCTGTACCGCATCGCACTGCCCGCGCCCGCCGCCGTGGCGCCGCCCAACGTCATCGCACAGGTCAGTGCCCCCTCCCCCTGTACCGCATCGCACTGCCCGCGCCCGCCGCCGTGGCGCCGCCCAACGTCATCGCACAGGTCAGTGCCCCCTCCCCCTGTACCGCACCCCACTGCCCGCACCCGCCGCCGCGCCGCTCGTGACGTGCTACAGCGTCGCGCTCGCCGCCGTGGCGCTGCCCAACGTCATCGCACAGGTCACAATGGTCAAAAGGCCAAAATGGTCAAAAAATCGCGTTAAACACAGTAAATGGGTGTTCTTTAAATGAAAAGTGAACCAATCTCGTGAAAGTATTGTTCCATGTATTTTTGAAATGTGTTTTGCGAAATTTTTTTAAAATCAAGATGCCAAAATGTCTCGAAAATGAGTGAGGCACTGTGTGTTAGTGTTAACATTACTGAAATTATCGTTCAATATGCGGATGGATCTTGGGTTTGCTAATAAAACCAAGCTAGAAAACATGGCGGGCCATGTGTTCCGCGAGGTCATCTATAATCCACGCCCATCGCCAGGTTTGGGAATGTGTATACCACCTAGCGCTTTGGGCGGATCTCCCACCTATGCCGTTGAGAGACTGTAAGTAAGATTTTTTATCTTCTTCATAGTTTCATCAGGGTGACATCGATAGACTTAACCTTTAAACCTGGCAAGTTTTACATTTTGTGCATTTTTTTTTCTTGTCTCCTTAATACTATCATATGAAAATAATTTTGTGCTGTGTGCTTCTATCCGTGCTGTTACATCTTGCGGCTTATCAGTTTTTTTGTTTAGATATACTTTATCTAAACTATATTTAAATTAAGCATAATATATTTCTCTATCTTAAGAAATCATACATACTTCGTCGCTTAAGTACAAGATCCACTTATATCATTAAATTTCTATATATCATTTAGTACCAAAGTAATATTATATTATTATTTTTAAATATTACATGGTGCCATAAGAATCTTATGTAGTCTGATCCTGGGTTTCTGAGGTACGGAAAGTCTAAATCAGTTAGTGTTTTACTGCATTCAAATTAATTAAAGTTGTGAATTTTAGGTATTGATAAAATGGTATGGAGTGCGCAATGCGCCTGGTACACAAGATTTAACACCAGAACCGGAATGGAACATGTTCTCCAACCTTCTGTTCTCACTTATCGGGTATGACGTAGAGAAACTATCCCAAAAGCAGATCGATGAAGAAAACGTTGAGGTTGTCACCAAGAAACAGAGAACGTCAAGTGACGGCAGCTTAGAAGACTGGGAGTATCTCTTAAACTCGAAACTTCATAAAGAAATTGGCAATCCCCTGGCTTCTATATTGAATCTGAATCTAACTCAACCAGAAACAAGACATAGATCTGCTAAAAAATGTGATGTTGATATGGAAAAACCCTCCCAATTCAATACAAATGCCATATTATTCCCATATACAATTCATTTATTTTATGCTTTCCATTTAGCATATGAAGATATCAAGTTAAACACTCTTTTGTCGAGTGATCTACGACCTTTATCAGCGTTTTTGTATCAGTTATCAAAAGATTTACGGTTAGAGAAATATATGATTCATTATTGGCTGGATTTTCCTACTGAATATGGGTTTGAATGGGATGGTGTATCACAGATGTCTGAAGCGGTATTGAAAAAGCTATCCCAACCAAGTTATTTCGCACAGGAACCTCCTAACATATTTAGTTATATAAATTCCATGTTGAAAGATGTTGATGTTGGATATTATCCATATATGTCAGAAGTGAATGATACGTCGAGAGATATTATTGAGGTAAGATTTTTAATTACCAATACTTGCTGTTAAAAAATTAGAAACACTTTTATTTTAAATTGATTTTTTAAACATATATTATTCATCATTTTTTATTTTATTTCTCTTCAACTAACAAGGGTTTTAGGATTTTTGCTCATTCATTGATTCAACTTGGCTGATAGGTGATGAGAAAGTGCCTACGATATTTTTTAAAGAATTGAATCCTAAATGTGCGCGCACTGGGCACTAGATCTTTTAGATCGTTTGTACACTTGCACTTGAAGCACACAAAGCGATTGTTTTGTTGAAGGTACAAACGGTAGTCACATAGGTAGGTACAATCGGTAGTATGTTGACATATAAAGTTTTTCAATATTTGGCAAATGATGATGTGAAGTGGAAGAAAGAAAAAATATTATAAGGTACCTGTTCACTCTTCTCTTGAAGATCCCCAAGTTGTACCCGTCGGGGAATACAAACTCGGAAATCATATTCCAGTCCCTTGCAGTTCGGATCAAGAATGTCGAGTCGAACCGCTTTGTCCGGGTACATGGAACGTCCACCATATAGCAATGCCTAGTATCTGTGCGCCTCGACGATCGATAGAAAAACGAGGATGGTGGAATTAAGTCGTGCAATTCCGCAGCGCACTCTCCAAAGTGTATCCGATAAAATACCGATAAACTAGCCGCTCTGCGGCGATGAGCGAGGCTCTGGAGTTTTTTGCCTATCAGATTATCGTCGTTTATGAGCATCTTGACATACCTCTCTATCGCCTTAAGTGTCTCCAGCTGGTATTTGGCGGATCCGTCCCAGAGGTGAGAGCAATATTCCATGCACGACCGGACTTGTGCTTGATAAAGATTGAGCTACTGTCCCGGGCTGAAATACTGTCTCACCTTGGTCATAATGGAATGGAATACCAAGCTTTTTTGAGGCAACTTGGGCATTCGATTCGATGTACGAACCAAAGTTGAGAGTAGGCGTTAAGGTGATACCAAGGATATCAAGGTGGTCAGTTATCGGCACGGATACACCCTGAAGAGACGGAGACAGATGGAATGGACTCCGTTTAGAGGAGAATACACATGCCTGGGTTTTAGCCGCATTAAATTTGACCAGAATGGCATCGCCCCAATCGAAACTGCCTGTAAGGACAGGTTCATACGATTGACCATCGCCTCTCTGAGAGATCAGATCTGTGCCGCACTGGCTCCCGCGCTGGATGCGTAACTCTCCACAACAGTGCTAT
This sequence comes from Apodemia mormo, assembly GCA_036924255.1. Classification (NCBI taxonomy): domain Eukaryota; kingdom Metazoa; phylum Arthropoda; class Insecta; order Lepidoptera; family Riodinidae; genus Apodemia; species Apodemia mormo. The sequence continues at coordinate 34,529,851 of JAUPFN010000016.1, read as the reverse complement.
CGTCTGCGTACCCATAGATACCGGGTTCCAGCAGACCGTTAATATGTAGCAGGAATAGAGTTGCGGAGAGAACTGATCCCTAAAGGAACTCCGGCATTTATAGCCATTTGGTCGGACGAGCAGCCGTCGACGTCTACTCTAATCGACCGGCCACTCAGAAAATCTGAGATCTAGGCGCAGAGACTAGTAGGCAGACCATACGATGGAAGCTTGCCAATAAGACTGTCGTGCCAGACCCTGTCACAGGCCTTCGAGATATCAAGGGAGACAGCTAGTGCCTCGCCATTATTCTCGATGGCCGCGCTCAAGATGTACGTGGCATACGCTAGAAGATCCCTAGTGGACTGATTTCGGCGAAACCCGTATTGGCGGTCACTGAGTTGTTTGCGTTAACCTCCTGTTCAGTACATGCTCCATAGTCTTGCAGAGTATGGACGTGACTGAAATTGGTCTATAGTTGGAGAGGTCGGCACGACTGCCCTATTTGGGCACAGGCTGCACGTTAGCAAGCTTCCATAATTTTGGTACTTTTCCAGTCGTCATCGAAAGGCGAAAGAGGCGTGTCAAAACAGGAGCGAGTTCAGGCGCACAGGTTTTAAGTACTATGGCTGGAATCCCATCTGGGCCACTGGCTTTGTTCAGACTAGACTGGGAGGTTTCGCGTTGGCGGGATCTAGACGTGAGTTTTCCGCAAATAGAGTAGCGAAAAGGTTCGCTTTCTCTACAGCGGTGTGAGCCAGCGTCCCATCCGGTTTCAGCAGTGGAGGAAGTAATGGGCGGCAGAAATTCGATTCAACCGACTTTGCCAGGGATAAAAACGCTTTACTACCTGAGGGGTGCGAAGCCAGATTTTTCCCAATACGGCTGACATGGTCGAATCGAGAGATTTCAGTAGAGTCTTTTTGCAGGATTTGGCGGCCCGGTTGAAGGAAATACTTACTGGTAAAAAAAATGTTAAAGTGAGCAGATTTTGTATTTTTTTAATATTATTTTTTAATATCTAACAATAATATTTTCGTCATTTTGGCTCTATAGTGCACTTTAAGACCATATAATATCCTGATGGAAAATGCATAAAATAAAATATTTTGGCACATTACAATGGTTGTATTCGTCTTGAAAGATAACTCTGATGCTTGTTTTCATAAAACGCTATGCAGGGATTGTCTTCTTGCTCTGTAGTGTACTAAATTAAGACTGTAATATCCTTTGAATAATCTGCTCATATTATTACGACATTGCTCTTGAAAAAACTTGAAAACATGAAGTTTTCGTTGCAAATCGAATTTCGAGTTGTTGCCTTTGATGACAGGAATTTTTTTCTGTTACTTACTGTGATGGGCAAGTTATATTTTCAGGCAAACCTAAAAACTTATTCAGAACGAATTGCTTGAGCTGAGATATGTATTCAGAACTTCACGCGTCCATTTTGAATCTCGTACCGCTGATCCTTAATTGGTGGCGGTGAAAAAATATCGTAATATCCATACTAATATTATAGATGCGAAAGTCTGTCTGTAACATTTTCATGGCTAAACCGCTGTACCGATTTTAATTAAACTTGGTATGATGATAGTTAAAGATCCGGGGTTCTGAAGTAAACTAGGAACTCTTATAGTTTTGCTATGTCCGTCCATCCGTCCGTCCGTCCGCACGATATCTCAGATATCCTTAGTACTCGCACTAGAAGAACTAGACTCGCACGTTAGTCGCGGTCACGTCGCGCAATCTCAATTAGGTACAAAAACTTCTCAAGTGGCAACCCCGTACCGACGTTCACAATATATTATAATTTATATTGCTTCCAGGCGGGTAGCTCTGGCACGTCTAGGTATATTTTTATACATAAACCTAACTTTTGTTACGGAGTGAATCTTCTATACGGTAGAACGGTAGTGTGGCAATTGTTAACGCCTATGCCAAAAAAAATGTGTGTTTAGACGAGGGTGGTGATTTTGGCAGGTGGTGAGCACGGCGGGGTGGGGCAGCGGCGCGGGCGTGAGCGCGGCCGCGGGCCGGGACGGCGCGCCCGCCAGCTCCACGCCGCGCCCCCCGCTCCCCGCGCGCAGCCCCCGCGCGCCGCCCGCCGCGCGCGCGCTGCTGCTGGCCGCCGACCGCGGTCAGTCTACACACACACACACACGCGCACACACCACACACACTGCGCGCACAACCCCCGCGCGCGCTGTTGTACTGCTCAATACTTGCATCCAACTAATAGTGTTTGAGTCGGGATGATAAGATATAGATTAGGTACTATTACTATTGCACTTGTACTTAAATTTCACTTCTAAACATATATTTTAATATAGTACTCGACCGATTTCACTTTTTAAAGCATCCTCAGCATGTATTATACATTTTTTTGTTATCACAGGGGATAATGCATTTATTCACTACCAGGTCTCAATGCGGCCAGAGTCAGAAGGCCGGCTATAACCTCTATAACCGCTGCGGTATCCCTCCTCGATGCTTTTGCAGACGGCGTAATGGGTTCACGTTAGCATTCTACTACCCCACCATCATTGACATCTGCCTAGGACCGGAGTTTGGTTAGAACCCCGGCAAATAGCTTTTGGCCATTTTTAACGAAGTAGCCTTCATCACACTCGTACGCAGACGACAGCAGATCCCCCGCCTTTACACCGCAGACCTTGCAGGTCCGCCGCCCCACGAGCCAAAGGTCCCCTGAGCAAATGCTGCCTGTGCGCGCAAAACGCGCTGCGCATCTCTACACCCCTCTTCAAGAAGGGCATTCTGCCCTCCTCGGTCCAATTGACTTCTCCAGGATGCTAGATTAGACCCCAGATACTGATACCTCTGGCCACGACAAAGCTTGGAACCATGGGGCATAATGTAATATACTTAACCTTAAGCATATTACATCCTGAAAATGCTAGACAATGCCTTTGACAATCGGAAAAACTTCTTATACACACTGTAAAAAATATTGGGTGGTTTTGTGAAATCACGATGCAAGTGAAACTTTTTTTTCAGTATGAAGGCATTTCACTAAATATTTTTGGAAAATTGTTCGATTTAGGGTATTAAAATTGCGTTCCGAATCTTAATTATTGAAACATGGGCATGATAATGGGAAATCAATAGCAGACAAAATATTTATTAATAAAATTTAATTTCAATTTTCGTATTAGAGTACGGAATACATAATTAATACGAGTTACGTCTACTACCGTACGCATTTCACTTTATCCGTACTCCGCGGCCAGCTGTAATGCGACATGCGATAGATGAACTAAAAATTTTGGAGAGATAGAATATAAGTTTCACTTACAGATATTTCAATAAAAGGATAATAAAATTAATTTTCATCAAACACAAGTTATATTTCCATTCTAGTTAATATAATATATTTTATAAATTTCAGGAATAACACCGAGAGACATAGATAATTTGCCACCAGCATTAGGACTGATGCTATTGACGATATTCAACCGCTGTAAAAGCGATCCACCTACTGACTGGCCCGTTGAGGCCTACAAGCTTGTCATGAGGGAGGATCTCGCTTTACAGGCAGAAATAGCTGATACTTTAAAATCTACAGATGAATATATGGAATGTAAGTGGTTTTTAAAGTATTTTATTGATATGTACTAAATTTTATTTAAAATGTTTGGTAAAAAGTTCTTTAATGTCCCACTTAATTTTGATACCACCGCCTTACTTTCTGTGTACTTACTTCCACTTACCATCTCGACACGTCCCAAGAACAAAATCATATCTGCAAAGCCACCAAATTACAATATATTTGTTTGTGGGAGTACATTGTAGATAAGGTGATGTTCACTTGAATATTTCCAAAAACAAAAGACCAATAACTATAAAAAATATATTTTCTTTTAGCTTTATGCGTGTTTAATGCGAATTTTATTATAAAACCAATTTCGTGTGATCTCTCCATACGATTTTGTTCTTGGGACGCGTGAATTCTGTGATGTGTATAGGCGATGGTTATCTTTGTCCATGAGGATAGACGTTAGCATGTTTTGCATGCTATGATATAAAAAACATGCAAAGCTGCATCCACACAAAAGTTATTTATTGTATAGTTGGAGTAAAATTGTTCATGTTTTTGTAAAAAGATTAATTTTTATAAATAGAATATGCTAGTTACTTTTTTTTGAATAACTTTTAGAATAATTTATCTTATTAGTTATATTAACCAAAAACTATTTAATGTTGTTAAATAAAGTACTTTTATAATAAAAAATTCGCATTTTAAAATTGTAATAAAATTTACCACGAATACGATCAGAACTGTCGTTTGACTGTCTGGAATGGCGTGCTAATTACATCACGGCGTGGTAATATCATCATTACATACTCTGTAGTTTCTAGTAGGGTTGTAACGGAACTCCGCCTCCGCCTCCGTTACTGCGGAACTTCCGCAAAGAATCGAATCTCTGTCTCCGCCAAATTTATGCGGAGTTTTAACGGAGGTTTATTTACGCTAACACACAACGCACAAAGAGCGACGCCAGGAGACGCGGCCGCACGGCTGCGTATTTGCGAGTGAAATGATCATTGATCAATATTAACTTGTGCCGCGGGAACACGGGCGGGCGGACGATGGTAGGGGCGTGAATGAATAACAGAAGTCAACTTGTCGAATCGTTCGGTACCGCGTAGTTGTTTTATGTTTGAGCCGTCATTGGTTTAAGTGATTTAATGCTTGATTAATATGATAAACCCATTTGAAATAAATATTTTTGACTTTCTATAAATTTCTATTTTTTGTACTTCAAATTTCACCTCCGCCTCCGCCTCCATTAACTTCCGCATCCGCGGAGGCGAACCTCTTCTCCTCCGCATCCGCCTCCGCCTCCGCTAACCTAACCTCCGTTACAACCCTAGTTTCTAGAATAATGATAACAAAAATAACGTTTTACCACGGCGTGACGTAACACTTCCTGATTTGCGTTGAGTGTCACGTGACTTAATGTCTGTTTTTGCCGAATTTATATCCTAAAAATATTAATGTTTTTCTTTTAAAATAAATATTTTACTTTCACCATATTTTAATTTCTCCATTTCCATATCATAATTAATTATTAAAATCCAAATATATCCGAGATTCATTCTTAGTGGACACAACTCAATTTATTGCATCTCTATTTAGCATTGGCATTGGAAGTTCTTGAAAAAGAGACCGCATATACGCAAGTAACACGAACACAAACAGAAGAGCCGCCACCGAAAGATGACTCCGAAGCAACGGGCATGGAACACCTCAACACCAAGCTGTTGCAACTGTTGTATCCTAAGGACCATAGGTAAAATCAATTATACTTATTGGATACAGAGAAATTAATGTACTACGTGCATTAAATAAAAGTCGTATTCCGGTAACAGTGTAAACCAATTTGCGTGAACTAAATGAGGAAGACGAGGATCCATATAAAGTTCGACTCGAAAGTAACGCATGTTAATCCATGCTTATCGTGTTGTGACATATTATTATTTTAGATCAGTAAATGTAATTTGCCCCGTGAATATTTATATTTATTTATTTATTGTGACAGGAATAAATAAGGCGTTCGTATTGCAATAAATAAGGCGGAACTCTACCACCTAGTAGTCACGATGGTGAAACGCATAGCCAATTGGCCGCTTTTTATGACATGCTTGGCAGAACGGCAGTTGATCTATTCTTCAAATGGTTCCCGGACCAATGCGGCGAAAATACTAATGTTACAAATCCGAAGGCATATGTGACTATCTATTACGTTTTCATTTACCATCTAATCCATTCACCATCAAATTTAGAAGAGATAGTTGTAGACTCAGGGTCAAACATAGTCTAACTTTTTTCCATAATCATTACCTGATGGGTTGAAAGTTTGGATGAAAAACTATATCAACGACATGTTAATCAACTCGCAAATGAATTGCGCAAGTTAACTAGTATCTTAATATTTATTTGCGAAGTGTTAAATTGGTGTTATACAATTCCTCTGCAGAATGACCGAGGTATTCAATCTCCTACAATCGTCAATACCTGTAACTATCAACTTGACGCAACGTCCTGAAGTATCAGATCACGATTTCATCGAGGAACAAGAAAAACATCTATACGCTATCAGCACTAGAACTATGGCGCTCCCGGTAGCACGGTATGTATTTAGTTTATCAAGTAAAGGATCAAGCACACTGAGGCGAGCCGTATTGCAAAAACCCGCCTAGATCGATTTCATACATTATATGTGAATACTATGGCGGAGCGCAACGGGGCGAATTTTCGCGCGGAGGATTTTGGTGAATGCAACACGCTCCGCCTCGACCATCTCCAGTGTGCGATGGTGAGGAGAATTGTGTACGTGTTTATTTGATTTTCATATCCAAGGAAAACTTACAGCCAGACAGATCGATACACAAAAATGATAATAGGAAAAAGGCCAATTACAAATACACTAATATCAAATTATAACATAAATACATTAAAAAAGACAACGATATTTATTATGATGATGTAAGCAATTATTGGAAAAAACTTATTAAACATATTTTTCAGTCTTTGAGTGGTGAGATTAAACAAATCAAGGTCAACCCGTTGACACTCTGCATTGTTAACATTGCACACTCTCATCATAAAAGAATTTCGTTGCACATTCTCATCAAAAAAGAATTTTGCCTATATCGAATTTTAGCTCTAGATAGGTGAAAAGATTTTTCTTCCTCGGAAAGATTGAAGGAGCTCATAGACTGACTTGTTGGGACAGGGACTCAAGGACGTCAATTATGCTATTCATAATTTTATGTAAAAACACCAAATCTGCTATTTTTTGAACTCACTCAATGGTAAATTATGAAATTTTGTACATCTACGTAGGTAAAAAACAATTTGTACGAAACTGAATGTACCTTAAAAAATTCTACTCTCTGGGCAAAATTGCGCTCATACACTTTGCTACTCGGGGTAAACGGAGCAAAAAACTAAAGGCACCCCCTACCACATTCCGTGTGGATTTTATTAATATTAGGGGTCTCAACTCTAATTTAAATGCCGTCCACTACCACCTTGAGACGGCTAAGCCGGAATTGCTCTTTTTAACCAAGACACAGATGTCTTCTCCGGCGGATATATCATATCTCTCCTACCCGGGGTACAAATTAGAGCATTTGTACCCCGGGCAGGAGTTTGTGCTTACGTTAGAGAGGATATCTGTTCCGACGTCTCAGCAGCCTTGAAGGCAGGGACCTATCCATCTTATGGCTACGCATAGAGTGCGACGACCATGCACGCATCTATGCGTGCCTTTACAGGTCCCATAGTGGAAATGCCGAAGTAGACGGACTCGTAGAGCATTTACAAATAGCAACGGATTCCGTGATACAGCAGATCCCCACCGCGGAGATCGTGATCCTTGGTGACTTTAACGCCCATCATGTTGAATGGCTTAGCTCACGTACCACCGATCACGCGGGGAGATCTGTTCACGATTTTGCTCTAGCATATGGTCTAACACAGCTAGTTACCTCACCTACGCGTGTTCCAGATGTGGACGACCATTTACCTTCCCTGTTAGACCTTCTGCTGACCTCTCATCCGGACAATTACCAAGTTTCCGTAGATGCTCCGCTAGGTTCTTCAGACCACTGCCTTATACGGAGCGAAGTGCCGGTAATGCGACTATCGCGGCCTCGTTTCTCAGGCTGTCGCCGCGTTTGGCACTACAGGTCAGCAGATTGGGACGGATTGCGGTCCTTCTTTGCATCCTACCCATGGAGGCAAATATGCTTCTCACTGGATGATCCAGATGTTGTTGCTGAATGCATCTCCGAAGGGGTGCTGCAGGGTATAGAACTGTTCGTTCCGTTTACTGCGGTACCCATCGGTGGCAAGTCACGGCCATGGTTTGGTCGCCACTGCAAAACGACTTCACGTCGAAAGCAGGAGTGCTACCGAGCATGGGCTGCTGTGGCGGCATCTCATGATGTAAACACCAGTGCAGTTAGAAAGGAGTATAATTTTGCCTCTAGGTCTTTCAAAAGAGCCATCGCAAAAGCAAAATCGGAGCACATTTGCAGATTTGGTGCGAGACTAGTTCGCCTACCTTCGGGAACTCGTGCGTTCTGGTCTCTCGCTAAGGCTGTCCAAGGGAATTTCTGTCTGCCTTTATTTCCACCTCTGCGCAGAGCTGATGGATCTCTGGCCCATGCTGCCAAGGAGAAAGCCGACCTTTTGGGCTCATTCTTTGCTGCCAACTCGACTCTGGACGACCAAGGAAACATGTCGCCTGCCATCACGCAGTGTGATAGTTCCATGCCCGAGGTTCAATTCCTCCAAACAGCAGTGCGTAAAGCACTCTTCCTTGGATGTCCATAAGTCTAGTGGGCCTAATGGCATCTCACCAATCGTGCTCAAGATCTGTGCTTCCGAGTTGACACCGGTTTTAACGCGTCTTTTCCGGCTCAACACACGTACACAACAGGCGTTGTCCCTAAATCTTGGAAGACAGCTTTAGTGCACCCAATCCCTAAGAAAGGCGATCGCTCAGATCCATCCAACTATCGGCCTATAGCGATAACCCCTTTGTTCTCCAAAATAATGGAATCCATTATTAACAGCCAGCTTTTGGGGTATCTAGAAGAGCACCAGCTGATTAGTGATCGTCAGTACGGTTTTCGTCGCGGTCGCTCAGCTGGTGATCTTTTAGTTTACCTAACGAACCGATGGGCGGAGGCTGTGGAGAACAAGGGGGAGGCTTTGGCGGTTAGTTTGGACATAGCGAAAGCCTTTGATCGGGTATGGCACAAAGCACTTCTCTCCAAGCTCCCTTTTTATGGGCTTCCTGTGAAACTCTGCAACTGGATCACCAATTTTTTGGCAGATCGGAGCACCAAGGTCGTTGTTGATGGCGCATGCTCTGAACTTAAACCCGTCAATGCTGGTATTCCTCAGGGCTGTGTGTTATCGCCTACACTGTTTCTTCTGCATATTAATGACATGTTGCAATCAAGCAACATTCATTGCTATGCGGACGACAGTACAGGTGATGCTTTGTACTCTAGCCGCAGCGGAGTTTCTCAACAATATGTCAACGAGTGCCGGAACAAACTTGTGTCGGAAATCGAAGAACAACTTTCCTCAGCCTCAAAGTGAGGTCGACTAAACTTAGTCCACTTTAACCCCAAGAAGACACAAGTTTGCGCGTTTTCCACTAAAAAATCTCCCTTTGCCGTATCTCCTCGCTTCGAAAATACTTCCCTAACAGCCACAGGCAGTCTTGAAATTCTTGGAGTTGACATATCGAGCAACGTTCAGTTCCGTGGTCACTTGGAAGGCAAGGCCAAATTAGCCTCAAAAGCTGGGTTTTCTCAGCAGGGCCAGACAGTATTTCACGCCGGCCCATCGCCTACAACTTTATAAGTTGCAAATCCGGTCTCATATGGAGTATTGCTCTCACTTGGAGGCGGAGTCTCCTCAGTACCAGCTCCTTCCTTTTGACCGCATTCAACGTAGAGCGACTCGAATCGTCAATAACAGGGCTATTTCTGATCGGCTTGATTCTTTGGCATTGCGTAGAGAATTGGCTTTGCTCTGCATCTTCTATCGGATCTATCATGGGGAGTGTTCCGACGAACTGTTTGGATTGATTCCTGCCGCAGAATTTTACCATCGGACATCGCGACAAAATTCAAAATTTCATCCTCATCATCTCGTTGTCTGGAAATCCACAACTGTGCGATTCTCGAGGCACTTCCCCGCACTATTCATCTGTGGAACCAATTACCGGCAGGGGCTTTTACAAGCGGATACGACTTAGGGAACTTAAAGAAAAGAGCTTATTCTTTCTTAAAAGGTCGGCAACGCAACTGCAAATCTTCTGATAGTGTGGTTGTCCATGGGCGGTGGTGATCACTTACCATCAGGTGAGTCTCCTGTCCGTTTGCCCCCCTTTTCTATATAAAAAAAAATATAATAACGTAAACTTGAAACTGTGCCGACATATGTTTTTATAAAGAGCCACTGATTACTAGGTTAGATATTGTAGACCGATTTTTCAGAAATTCATGCTAATGTTTCGATAAACAATGTTTAAGTTAAAATTATCCCTTTTTCTCTTTTTGGAAATTTGAATTATGTATGCTTATTTCCAGATACCTAGAAAAAGATTTTCTGTATAGGATTGTCAGTGGAGTAGTAGGTGGTTTTGCACAGTTGTATTCAAAAATTGGTGAAATATTATCAGGACCTGTGTTTTTATAAAGCTTTAGTTGCCTTAAATGCTTCACAGCATGCATTCCCCATGTTGCTCCCGGGCTCCTTTGAACAGTAGGTTAACTGCCGTTCTCTCACACAGGTCGTAAACGGCGACCGATTGGCTATGTGCGTCACTACCATCGTGGCTAATAGGTGGTAGAGTTGTGCATTGTCTCGTCTGGTCCCGTACCATCGCCTTACCTATTCCTGCTGCAATAACGTCAACGCTTGTCGCTGTCGTGTTTTGGTTTAATGGGTAAAGTAGCCGGTAAACTTTATGCATGTAGGCATTAGACCTCGCCACAAGGTAGTAACGCACCATTAACATCTTTAGTGTCTACAGGCGATGGTTGACTCTTTCTGTCAGGAGATTCATCTGCTCGTTTGATACCTTATGGTGTAAAAAAAACTTGAAATCGTTTTTAATGATATGAGTACAGGTGTTGTATAATGTGTGTGGTGTGTGTGTGTGGTGTAGCGGCATGCTGACGCTGCGCAGCCTGCCGTGTTCCCCGACGGAGGCGCAGTCGGGCCCGCAGCTGTGCGTGTCGGGGCGCGGGCCGGCGCCGCGGCGCGCCGCCATCGCCCCGCCGGCGGCGCCGCTGCAGTGGCCCGCCTTCCACAACGGCGCCGCCGCCGGCCTCGCGCTCGTGCCCGTCAGCGGCGCCAGCATACACGCCAGCTGGATCGTCTACAACAAGCCTCGCGTGAGACACACATACACACACACACACACACAGTACTACTCCTCTGTTGAATAACTATACAAAGTGCTAAAACAATATACACTTAACCGACACAACGTCTTGGGAATGTTTTTGTGATATATAAAAAATTAACGCAAGAAACCTGATAGTTTCAACATTTTCTTTTTATATATAATATACGCTTTTTCTTATTTCTAAATTAAACAAAGATTTTTCTTTTCTGCTATAAAGTTAATACTTTCTATTATTTATACATACATACATATCTTCACGCCAAATCCCTTACGGGGTAGGCAGAGAGAACCCAGTGCCATACATCACGATCCTTGCAGGCTTGTCTCGCTTCTTCCACATTCATCACTCTCTTCATACACACACGCCGGTTGCGAAGACTCTTGACACCACCTTCGGACAGTACTCGATCAATCTGATCGTGGTATGTCAGTCTCGGTCTTCCCCGGTACCTACATCCTTCCACATTCGCGTTGTATATCTGTTTTGTTAACCTTTCATCTACCATTCTTTCTACATGTCCGAACCAACGGAGCATGCCCTTTCTCATCTTTACACCGACACTATCTTTCAAACCTAACCTCTCTCTCACTTCGACATTACGAACCCGGTCCGCGAGTGTCACACCACATATTTTTCTTAGCGACCTCATCTCGACCGCGTTGATTCTACTTTCATGCCCTTTCTGACATACCCAACTCTCACTTCCATACAATAGCGTTGGGATAAGCACTAGATAGTAGCCCATGCAGGGCTAGATGGGCACCCTGACTTAAAATTGTGCTATTAAGTAATCTCCCTAACGCTCCATTCACTCTGTTCCCTGCACACACTCTTCTTTCAACATCAGCGGTGTACCTTCCATCCCTGCTAAAAGCACATCCAAGATATACAAACTCATCAACTTGTTCCAGCACTACATCATCGACCACAACTCTTACATCCGTTCTGGTTGCTTCTCTTTCAAATACCAAAACTTTAGTTTTCTTCGCATTCAAATGTAAGCCTATACTCTTACAATCCTCATTCATAACTGTGACCAGTGTTTGCAGCTCAGATGGAGTTGAGCCTAAAAGTACAGCGTCATCTGCATAAAGCAGGCAGTTCACCATTAGATCACTCATGCGCATTCCCACATTCAATGACCTCAATCTTTGGAGACACTTATCCAGATATAGAATAAACAGACGAGCTGACAACACACAACCCTGCTTGATGCCGATATTGACATCGAACCAGGGCGATATGTTGCCGTCCACCCGCACACATGCTTTGCAGTCCCAGTACATGGATTGCAAAGCACGCAGCAGACGCCCATCTATCCCATAACTGGGTAAAATGTCCCAAAGTTTCTTTCGCACAACTCTATCAAACGCTTTCTCCAAATCCACAAAACCGCAGAAAACCCTCTGGCCGACAGCCAGATGCTTCTCTACGATGTTGCGGAGTGAGAAAACTTGATCCATACATCCTCTTCCAGATCTGAAACCCCCTTGTGCCTCCCACAACATTCCCTCGGACTTCCCTTGCATTCTCCTTTCAATGATCTTACCATACACCTTCGATGCTAAGCTGATCAAACTTATGGCCCTATAGCTATTGCAGTCTATACGTGAGCCCTTGCCTTTATACAAGGGCACGATGACAGCGCGCCGCCAGTCTTCGGGTACTCTACCGGTCCTCCAACATGTATTGCAGAGGACCCAAAAAGAGTCCCAGGCGGCAGGACCACCGTATTTGATCATCTCAGCAGTCACCTTATCTATTCCCGCAGCCTTTCCGTTTTTCATACTTCTTATCGCCCATACGATCTCTTGCATAGTAATGTCCTGGCACGCTTCCACCGTCTCTGAGTCACTTACTGAGTCAGAGACGGAGGCAGCGTCCTGAACAGCATCATACATATCTCCAAAATATTCACTCCATCGTTTTAACACGCTTTCTGTGCTTGTAAGAATGTCACCACCCTTAGATTTAATCCTATTCATTCTGGAGGCTGCCGAACAACTCCTAGACTTCTTCACCTCCCTCAAAAATAGTTTGGTGTTTGCCTCGAAGTTGCTCGCCAGTCTCTCTTCCGCTTTCAAACATTCTCTTTCACGCTTTTCTTTCACTAAGGTTTTGGTGGCATTCTTACAACAACGATACAATTCTTTCTTCTTGTCTTACATACCATCATTCGCTTGCAAACATGATACATAGTCTAGCCATGCTTTTTTCTTTCTCTCAATCGCAGCTTTCACTTCATAATCCCACCATGCATCTCCTTCCATTGACTTGCACAGTTTTGCACTACCACATACTTCTTTCGCGGCTACTATCATACTATCTTTCAAAACTTTCCAACATTCGTCTACATCCAAGTACGGTAGGTTCACTTTCGCCAACCTATCTCGAACCTGAATCTCATACATACTCCTTATACTCGGGTCTTGCAACTTTTCGCTCTTTATCCTTTCAAGCTCTCCGAATGGAACACGCTGTCGCCAATGCCTCCACTTCTTAAACAGACCCCTATATCGGCTCACTACCAAATAGTGGTCCGTTTCCAGATTGGGACCTCTGTAGGCGTGCGTATCCATTAAACAACTGCGGAGTCTACTATCAATCAAAATCAGATCTATCACACTCTTTTGGTCATTCCTTCTCCATGTATACAAATGTATGTCCTTATGAGGGAATATTGTGTTAGCCACAAGAAGATTCCTTTCCATGCATAAATCCACAATGTGCTTACCGGCGTCGTTCACTCTACTGTCACCATACGGACCAAGTACGGCATCGAAACCAGGCCGCTTAGTCCCGACCCATCCATTCAAATCACCACACAAAATGACTTTCATTGTCATCAACCATATCCAGAACATCCCTTACAGAATCCCAAAACTTTTCCAGGTCACTGGGCGACGAAGAGCTTACTGGTGCATATAATGCGACCAAAAAGACTCTCGTGATTCCCAGTTTGATCCGGACCCAGAGAAGTCTCGAGCCAGCCATCCCATAATCTTTCAGACCAGAGACTAAGCGTGACGATAGAAGAATACCTACTCCGGCGCCAGCATGATCGCTCTGGGGCACACCAGACCACAGAGCCATCATGCCACCGGGGAGATCAGTGGTTTCACTACCTTTACGTTTAGTCTCTGTTACACACAAAACATCCAGGCATCTCTCATTCATTACATCTATCAATTCATGCATCTTATCTTCCAACCCACCCCTTACATTCCACGTGCCTATTTGGCACTCTGCTCCCCTCGACTCGCCTATTCGGGCCTGGCGTGATGGGTGGCGGCCCCCATCGCCGCCGTACCGACGGGGGCGGATCGGTACGCGTCGCCTCCAGAGGACGCCCTAATCCGCACTGCGGTACTTATTCGGGCCAGAATTGCAGTCCAGTGGACTGGCAGGGGTCGCGACGAGCACGCTTCTGGCCAATGACCCCCTATTGTTTATAACCAAACAAATTAGAAAAAACTGTTGTAATGTCTGTGTACAGTTTAAGATGAGTGCAGAAGATATGTGAGGGAGAGTCAGTGTACGAGACAAACCCAATGAAATTCTTTCTAACACTGATTTATTATTAAAGTTATTACAAAAATGATGATTAAATAAAAGTGCTACCGTAACAATGTGTGCGTGTATAACTTATTCTATTGTTTCTATGTAACCTAAATTAATCGTATATCATTGACTTGAAATATAGTGCAGTAACCCGTACAATTTTATTGTATAAAATGCAAAAAAAAATTATTGCTGTAGTCAAAACTTACAATACAAAAGGCTGTATAAACTAGCAACTCTTAGTATCATCCTAAAAAACAAAATGTCATCTATTTAATTGATGAACTAGTAACAAATATTTTGCAATAAACAAACATTGCTCATCTTTAACTTTTAAATGATTAAAATCTTCACGATGAGAGATACAAAAACGTATTATATCTACCTATATATGATTTCTGTGACGATATATTGCGACGTGAATGGCTTTAAATCATACATCATTACAGAGAATAAGTAATGTTAATATTTGCAAGTTTTTCATATATTTTAGCATTATAAAATGTGTATGTGACACTATTTACATTTGAAAATAAAATTAATTATGTGTTACTATACTATAAGCATCAACAAACATGCGTTGCGTTTGAGGCCAATTTTGTATGAACCCTTATCATTCTCCTTTCAGTCATTAAAATGTGAAAATGCTATTTCACACAAGTAAGTTTTTTTAAGAGGATATCACAGGGCAACGATTTTTTATAATAATTTACATTCAAAATATATTTAATTGTGTTATTTATTTATTTAAATACGTACAGCAGGACATTTTTTATAATATTTTATCTATATTTAAAATATATTTAACTGCGTTATTTAATTACATTATACGTATATATATTAAAAAATAATTCGTTTTAAATTTAATTCATTTATTGAAAACTTTTTGATTAAAAACTCCTTTCACACATTTGTAGGTAGGTGGGTACATATGAAAGAGCAAAACGAGAAGCACTAGTGGGGAAAAGTATTACTTTTTTATACTCCTACTGTATATAACCCATTTTCAAGCAAATATTCTATTATATTCTCTTCTATTCTTTCAGCACGCTAAAGATGGAAAAATATACTTTTTAAGCAAATACATTTATTTATTCGACAGTGTTTATGTAACTTACTGTACATGTATATTATTTATTAATAACAAGCTGAATTTTTGTAAAGAGCTTCCTTTTAACGAGACAACCATCCTTTTAATTTTCGAAAAATTTTGAATCGGGTAACTAATAAAGTTATAGAGCTTTGAAAATTTTGATTCGGTGAAGGAAAAATATTTATTAACCGCTTACACCACCAGCCATTTTCGCATTATTTTCTAAAAAACACCGACCGTTACGCGCACACGTTCCGAGTTCGTTCCGGTGGACCGTTGTCACAAAAATGATTTATGAGTTGCTTGGATTGAATCCGAAACTGCAAAGCGTGTATTTTTTAAGAGGTCTTGAGCACTACAATAAGCTGGTGTGAGAATTGTTTAATTTAAATGGCGAGCTACAAAATAATTCAGGTGTAACACGACACTGAGAAAAATAGGACTATTTGTTAATCGAGGATTTTTAATTCAAAAAGTAAATCGATGACCTATGTTTTTTATATATTTTTTACATAATTGGTAAACATATACACACGGAAAAAATAAACATATAGTACAAAAATATTTATTTACATAAATATTAATATATATTTTTTTCATAATTAATACGTAGTTTTTTTCGTAATTTTTAAATAATTTATTCCTTTTTCAATTTTACAGCTATGTTAATTATTTTTTAAATATTGTTTAGGATATTTCACATTCACATCATATGATTTTTTTTGAGATCATAGATATCAACACTAAAATTTACAAAAATAAATAAAAATAGGTACCGTCATACCCAAAGCGCTGGTATCATCAAGTTGGTCGTTAACGAAAAATATGTTTTATTAATTGATATTTACGGTTTTTTTTTAAATTATTATCTAAACTGTTAGATCTTGAACTAATCTTGATTATAAATAAAGTTTAATTGTTGATTAATATGCCAAACCACTTTTAAATTAACCTGTATCATAAATTGCAACTAACACATAACACACAGCACGAATCAAAATGGCGGACTAAGTTCTTTTATTTTTCTCCAAAAGCGTATTTGAAAAAAGAATGCCAATTTGATGTTATTCTGTACAATGTTTCGTTCGAAAACGATAAAATGCCATAGAGTATTGTACTAAAACTGGTAAATAGTGAAAATATTGTGTTTTTGGATGAAGTTAGCGTTGGACCCTATAGAGACCATAGTGTATTGACGGAGTTTTCTCAGAGGTCTCATTAGTTACCAAAGTGTAGTGAGCGGTTTATATCAATGATTATTTTTTTACTTTAATTTATATAGTAACATAATAAGTAATTAGAGATTGGATGTATTCACTCTCTATACTCGTGAATTCTTTGATACCGTTAGGCTAACTAGATTGTAATAGACTAAATATTGCTTGCTTTAAGGCGAGGTATTTCGACGCGCGTCAATTCTATAGGAAATAAGTGGCGTGGTATGTTCTGAGAGACGTGTTAATTTTCGGATACATAAATATAGGATATCACCTGAAAACCAAAATTTAGCACACTCTTTTTTGTATCTACATCTAAATATCACCATATAAAAATCATGTGGAAGATTAGAAATATGATTAACATTTTTTTAGCCTGTTTTCGGAATTTTATATGATCGAGTAAAGTACATTCTATCATGTAACAAGTTAGCACATTCCTTAGATAGTATCTTAAGGTATATCGTGTAATTTTTGTGAAATTGTTATTTAACAAAATACAAGAAAAAGCGTAATTAAACAAACCAGTTTTTTCCCATTTGTCGCGATGCCTCGCCTTAAAATGTACAATATTTTAGAACATACTTCGCCGTGTTTCGGGGAGGGCGTAAACGGCTGCAACACAGTTTTGCAACTAAAGCAACTGTTTACGAACTGCATGTTATTCTTGTAATATTGTTAAATGTTCAATAAAAATCTTTAAATCGCTTGATTATATTACGAAAAACACGATGAGATTTTTGTACTACCCATTCAATGGATTTTCTGACGAATCATGAGATTTTTAAATTTATGTTAATCAATTTAAAACACGTAAAGTGGAAACTTTTCTTTGTCTGACACTCCAAACTTTTCTTTTTTTTCTGTCTTTATTAGTTACCCGATTCGAGATTTTTCGAAGATAGAAAAGGTCGTTGTCTCGTCAAAACGAAGCTATTCACAAAAATTCAGCTCGTTATTAATAAAAAAAAAGTTTGTTTGTGGGATCACAGTCTATGTATTATTATGTAACGTATTTGTTTTAGGGCACTCAAGATATGTCCGCGGAGCATGCTGGTTTCCTTCTCGGGTTAGGCCTTAACGGCCATCTTAAGGATATGCCGTTCATGAACATGTACGAGTACTTGGTGAAATGCAACGAGATGATCAGCATTGGGCTTTTGTTGGGCCTTGCTGCTACTTATAGAGGTAATTATTATCGATAATAGTTAGCACAAAATAAGAGATGTATTATTAGAATGATTCTTCGGAGAGCATATTAAATGAGGTGCTGATAGTTTAAAAACTGAATATTATAAGATAGTATACAGGCAGATGTTTTTCCTAATAGAAAAGGACGATTATATTACATACAGGATGTAAAAAAACCCTCTACGGTCCAAACGAGGTATATACGTAGGTCAATGACATTATCAAAAAAATAAATATCCTTTTATTATAATAAAAACAATATCGAATTTTAAAGTGCCTCATTTTAGTACTAAACTTGAAGAACTTCCCCTTAAATCAAGCAAATATTTTGAAAATTTATCTTTCAATATCTATAAAATAATGACACAGATATGTTTGTATTAAGCTACTAAAAAATAATGCTTTTTACGATCGGACAGGGTTTTATTTACATACTGTATAGACATTTAAGATATTAATGGTACGTTGCTATCTATCTGGAGGAGTGGTAATGCCCCAAGCATAAGTTGATTGAATACGCTACTCTTTATAGCGAGTATTGTCGTATTTCACAAAAACCCTACCGTAGATTGCCGGAATTGAGAGAAAAGTTAAATACTCATCAATTATCTATAACAATTTGTAACACCCACATTTTTGTAAATAAACGATCATAATTTATTTGTATTCCAGGCACGATGGACGTGCAGGCGACGAAGATGATGAGCATCCACCTGGAGCCGCTGCTGCCGCCCACGGCCGTGGAGCTGGACATCCAGCCCGGCATCCTCGTGGCCGCGCTGCTGGCCGTGGGGCTGCTGTACCAGCGCACCGCGCACCCGCATTACGCGCAGGTGCTGCTCGACGAGATCGGTAACGGCCTCTCGCTCACACCTCTACCCACCACACGCTGCCTCTCCCTCACACAGTGTCCGGGCGCTGCTGTACCAGCGCACCGCGCACCCGCATTACGCGCAGGTGCTGCTCGACGAGATCGGTAACGGCCTCTCGCTCATACCTCTACCCACCACACGCTGCCTCTCCCTCACACAGTGTCCGGGCGCTGCTGTACCAGCGCACCGCGCACCCGCACTACGCGCAGGTGCTGCTCGACGAGATCGGTAACGGCCACTCGCTCACACCTCTACCCACCACACGCTGCCTCTCCCTCACACAGTGTCCGGGCGCTGCTCTACCAGCGCACCGCGCACCCGCACTACGCGCAGGTGCTGCTCGACGAGATCGGTAACGGCCTCTCGCTCACACCTCTACCCACCACACGCTGCCTCTCCCTCACACAGTGTCCGGGCGCTGCTGTACCAGCGCACCGCGCACCCGCACTACGCGCAGGTGCTGCTCGACGAGATCGGTAACGGCCACTCGCTCACACCTCTACCCACCACACGCTGCCTCTCCCTCACACAGTGTCCGGGCGCTGCTGTACCAGCGCACCGCGCACCCGCACTACGCGCAGGTGCTGCTCGACGAGATCGGTAACGGCCTCTCGCTCACACCTCTACCCACCACACGCTGCCTCTCCCTCACACAGTGTCCGGGCGCTGCTGTACCAGCGCACCGCGCACCCGCACTACGCGCAGGTGCTGCTCGACGAGATCGGTAACGGCCTCTCGCTCACACCTCTACCCACCACACGCTGCCTCTCCCTCACACAGTGTCCGGGCGCTGCTGTACCAGCGCACCGCGCACCCGCACTACGCGCAGGTGCTGCTCGACGAGATCGGTAACGGCCTCTCGCTCACACCTCTACCCACCACACGCTGCCTCTCCCTCATACAGTGTCCGGGCGCTGCTCTACCAGCGCACCGCGCACCCGCACTACACGCAGGTTGCCTCTCCCTTACACAATATCAGAGAAGGGCACGATAGGAAATTAGGCTAGAAAAAGGTAAGAAGCATTAGAAGGGTAAGGTAGGAGGTGTATGATCTTAAGGGTATGTTAACTATACAATAGGAAGGGTAGGGTGAATAAAGTAAAAGAGGAAGAGTAGGGTTAATTAAGTAGTGGGGAAAGATTGCGTTAAACGGGTAGGTTTGGAAGTGTAAGGTAGGCAGGCTAGAACAGAACGAACCAGATAAGAAGTTTAAGGAAGCACAGTAAAGAAAGGGTTTTGTTAGTATTCAGACATGATAATTTACTAAATTCCTAGATACTCGACTTAATCAGAACTAGTACTTATAGCGGAAGGTTTGTCGACAGGTAAGCCGCCCGGTCCGGAGATGGAGAATTGCGTGGAGCGTGAGGGGTACGCGCTGGCGGCCGGGCTGGCGCTCGGGCTCGTGTGTCTGCGCGCCTCCGGGGCCGCGCACCTCCAGCACCTGGCGCCGCGCCTGCGCGTGTACATGCTGGGCGGTGACCGGCGCCCGCCGCACGGTCAGTGCCACACTCCTGCCACAGGGTACATACACCTCCAGCACCTGGCGCCGCGCCTGCGCGTGTACATGCTGGGCGGTGACCGGCGCCCGCCGCACGGTCAGTGCCACACTCCTGCCACAGGGTACATACACCTCCAGCACCTGGCGCCGCGCCTGCGCGTGTACATGCTGGGCGGTGACCGGCGCCCGCCGCACGGTCAGTGCCACACTCCTGCCACAGGGTACATACACCTCCAGCACCTGGCGCCGCGCCTGCGCGTGTACATGCTGGGCGGTGACCGGCGCCCGCCGCACGGTCAGTGCCACACTCCTGCCACAGGGTACATACACCTCCAGCACCTGGCGCCGCGCCTGCGCGTGTACATGCTGGGCGGTGACCGGCGCCCGCCGCACGGTCAGTGCCACACTCCTGCCACAGGGTACATACACCTCCAGCACCTGGCGCCGCGCCTGCGCGTGTACATGCTGGGCGGTGACCGGCGCCCGCCGCACGGTCAGTGCCACACTCCTGCCACAGGGTACATACACCTCCAGCACCTGGCGCCGCGCCTGCGCGTGTACATGCTGGGCGGTGACCGGCGCCCGCCGCATGGTCAGTGCCACACTCCTGCCACAGGGTACATACACTTCCAGCACCTGGCGCCGCGCCTGCGCGTGTACATGCTGGGCGGTGACCGGCGCCCGCCGCACGGTCAGTGCCACACTCCTGCCACAGGGTACATACACCTCCAGCACCTGGCGCCGCGCCTGCGCGTGTACATGCTGGGCGGTGACCGGCGCCGCGCCTGCGCGTGTACATGCTGGGCGGTGACCGGCGCCCGCCGCACGGTCAGTGCCACACTCCTGCCACAGGGTACATACACTTCCAGCACCTGGCGCCGCGCCTGCGCGTGTACATGCTGGGCGGTGACCGGCGCCCGCCGCACGGTCAGTGCCACACTCCTGCCACAGGGTACATACACTTCCAGCACCTGGCGCCGCGCCTGCGCGTGTACATGCTGGGCGGTGACCGGCGCCCGTCGCACGGTCAGTGCCACACTCCTGCTACAGGGTACATACACCTCCAGCACCTGGCGCCGCGCCTGCGCGTGTACATGCTGGGCGGTAACTGGCGCCCGGTGCACGGTCAGTGCCACACTTCTGCCACAAGGTGTATACACACCAGAAAATCACTTTCCATGTCAAACAATATATAATAATGAACACATTAGCGTTTTTTTTATAGATAAAGGGGGCGAACGGACATGAGGCTCATCGTACGTGATCATGGTACGTGATCACCGCCGCCCATGGACAATTGTACTATCAGAAGACTTGCAGTTGCGTTGTCGGCGTTTTAAGAAAGAGTAGGCTCTTTTTTTGAAGGTCCGTAAGACATAGCCGGACAAACCCTTGCCGGTATTTGGTTCCACGGAGGAGTAGTGTGGGGGGAGAAAGTGCCTCGAGAATCGCACAGTTGTTGATTGCCAGGCGTGTTCACATAATTAATTTGCCGCACGAGTGTTGCGAGCGGCGTTGGCTGCGTGAGAGGGCGCCGGAGGAGGGTGTCAGCGAGCCGGATGACCAATGACTCAACCGTCAGCGATGAATGCAGAAAAGCGAGTGGTGCGGGTGTCGCCCCGCGGCGCTTACGACGCCCTCTCCACTGACACCCTCCTCCTCCTCCTCCGGCGCCCTCCTGCGCAGCCAACGCCGCTTGCAACACTCGTGCGGCGAATTAATTATGTGAACAAGGCGTCGAAATGATGAGGATGAAATCTTGAATTGTGACAATATTTTAGTGTAGGAATAAAATCTATAAATGTATTTAATTTAGGGGCGTGTTGGTTAAAGGTTGTCAGAAGGAGCGGCACAAGCAGGGCTCGTTCGCGGTGCGCGAGGGCGGCGGCGTGAACGTGGACGTGACGGCGCCGGGCGCGGCGCTGGCGCTGGGGCTGGTGTTCCTGCGCAGCAACAGCGCCGCGCTGGCCGACTGGCTGCAGCCGCCCGCCACGCCCTACCTGCTGGACACCGTGCGCCCCGACCTGCTGCAGCTGCGGGTGCTGGCCCGGGGTGAGTGGGGCGGTGTTCCTGCGCAGCAACAGCGCCGCGCTGGCCGACTGGCTGCAGCCGCCCGCCACGCCCTACCTGCTGGACACCGTGCGCCCCGACCTGCTGCAGCTGCGGGTGCTGGCCCGGGGTGAGTGGGGCGGTGTTCCTGCGCAGCAACAGCGCCGCGCTGGCCGACTGGCTGCAGCCGCCCGCCACGCCCTACCTGCTGGACACCGTGCGCCCCGACCTGCTGCAGCTGCGGGTGCTGGCCCGGGGTGAGTGGGGCGGTGTTCCTGCGCAGCAACAGCGCCGCGCTGGCCGACTGGCTGCAGCCGCCCGCCACGCCCTACCTGCTGGACACCGTGCGCCCCGACCTGCTGCAGCTGCGGGTGCTGGCCCGGGGTGAGTGGGGCGGTGTTCCTGCGCAGCAACAGCGCCGCGCTGGCCGACTGGCTGCAGCCGCCCGCCACGCCCTACCTGCTGGACACCGTGCGCCCCGACCTGCTGCAGCTGCGGGTGCTGGCCCGGGGTGAGTGGGGCGGTGTTCCTGCGCAGCAACAGCGCCGCGCTGGCCGACTGGCTGCAGCCGCCCGCCACGCCCTACCTGCTGGACACCGTGCGCCCCGACCTGCTGCAGCTGCGGGTGCTGGCCCGGGGTGAGTGGGGCGGTGTTCCTGCGCAGCAACAGCGCCGCGCTGGCCGACTGGCTGCAGCCGCCCGCCACGCCCTACCTGCTGGACACCGTGCGCCCCGACCTGCTGCAGCTGCGGGTGCTGGCCCGGGGTGAGTGGGGCGGTGTTCCTGCGCAGCAACAGCGCCGCGCTGGCCGACTGGCTGCAGCCGCCCGCCACGCCCTACCTGCTGGACACCGTGCGCCCCGACCTGCTGCAGCTGCGGGTGCTGGCCCGGGGTGAGTGGGGCGGTGTTCCTGCGCAGCAACAGCGCCGCGCTGGCCGACTGGCTGCAGCCGCCCGCCACGCCCTACCTGCTGGACACCGTGCGCCCCGACCTGCTGCAGCTGCGGGTGCTGGCCCGGGGTGAGTGGGGCGGTGTTCCTGCGCAGCAACAGCGCCGCGCTGGCCGACTGGCTGCAGCCGCCCGCCACGCCCTACCTGCTGGACACCGTGCGCCCCGACCTGCTGCAGCTGCGGGTGCTGGCCCGGGGTGAGTGGGGCGGTGTTCCTGCGCAGCAACAGCGCCGCGCTGGCCGACTGGCTGCAGCCGCCCGCCACGCCCTACCTGCTGGACACCGTGCGCCCCGACCTGCTGCAGCTGCGGGTGCTGGCCCGGGGTGAGTGGGGCGGTGTTCCTGCGCAGCAACAGCGCCGCGCTGGCTGACTGGCTGCAGCCGCCCGCCACGCCCTACCTGCTGGACACCGTGCGCTGGCGACTGGCTGACCAGCATGTCGGTGACCGATGACGACGACTTTTCAATTGAGTGGAAGAAACAGTTTCACATTTCACTGCAACGTGTATACTTGAATTACGATTCTCAAGAAGTGCAGTACGGATCCTGTAGGGATATATCCGTGCGTACATGTGTCAGGATGTCAGTGGACTGTATATGCAAATAATGAGTTCGGTACGTTTGAGTTTTTAATCGAACTAACTGTTAATTATAATGCACCTAATTAATATAATATACATGCTGAGTTGTAACGCTAACAACGGGCACCATTGTACGTGTCTATGACTCGACAAAGAGTTTCGTCAAGTGCCGAATGGAGAACTTAAATTATATCGAAGTAATGTCTTAAATTATATTGAAGAAAAAAAAGTACTGGTACTGCCTCTTGTGGGGTTAAAAGAATTTGCAATTTAATAATAAAAATTGATACTACCATTTCAATTAATTAAATTTACAATACAATATTCATTAAAAATGTTTGTAAAAGGTTTATCTCAGGACACCAGGTTGAAGTACCAGGTTAAGGACCTTCGACACATACAAGAACTTTAGTGTGCAGCACAGACATGTTTTATTGTAAATATTAATGTAAATAGATAGTAAGGCAGGATAGAATGTATATTTCGTTTAGTTCGTAAGTTTTCTATAATAAATAATGTTCATTTTCGTCTTTTATTCGCCCTAAGACCTACATACAGCTTTGTTGTATAGAAATAATAAAGCTTTATGTAGCTATGATCGTTGCCTATTAGGCATATTACGAATAAAGCGAGTTCCACGCAGTTGACGACATTACGAGTCGACTCTTGCGAGATAATATTTATATGCGGGAACTCGCAATTGCACTCGCAATGGCACTGCGACGCATGATGTCGCGCCGCGGGTGCCCCACCAAGGTTTGGAGCGACAACGGCACCAACCTGCGCGGCGCTGATGCAGAACTGAGGCGCGCCGCACTAGACGCCACTAAAGAAGCAGCAGCCAACTATGCAATCAAGTGGAAATTCATCCCGCCGAGCGCGCCATTCATGGGAGGCGCATGGGAGCGCATGGTGCGCTCTGTCAAGGCTGCACTGTTCGCCGTGCTGCAACAGCGGCATCCACCAGAAGAGGTACTGCACACACTGCTGGTAGAGGTCGAGCACACGCTCAACAGCCGACCTCTCACACACGTGTCGGTTTCACCAGAAGACCCGGCACCACTGACGCCCAATCACTTCCTGCTGGGCGGACCATCACGCGTGCCTGTCCCGGGCGCGTTCTCCGAAGGCGATAACATCGGCCGCCGCCACTGGCGGCACTCACAACAGCTACAACAGCTGGCCAACCACTTCTGGTCACGCTGGGTACGAGAAGCGCTTCCGCTACTCCAAAAGCGGCGGGAGCCTCACGGAAGAGGAGCAGAGCTGCGCGACGGCGACATCGTGCTCATCGCTGACGGCGCGTTGCCAAGAAATACGTGGCCAACGGGGATCATCGAGGCAGTACACCCTGGAGCAGACGGCGTGGTACGAGTGGCTGACGTACGTACGGCTGCGGGAGTCATGCGAAGACCGGTTAAGAAGTTAGTCTGGCTGCACCATATTTAGTATAACACTGCGTGTTATAGGCGGGAGAATGTGCAGCACAGACATGTTTTATTGTAAATATTAATGTAAATAGATAGTAAGGCAGGATAGAATGTATTTCGTTTAGTTCGTAAGTTTTCTATAATAAATAATGTTCATTTTCGTCTTTTATTCGCCCTAAGACCTACATACAGCTTTGTTGTATAGAAATAATACAGCTTTATGTAGCTATGATCGTTGCCTATTAGGCATATTACGAATAAAGCGAGTTCCACGCAGTTGACGACATTACGAGTCGACTCTTGCGAGATAATATTTATATGGGGGAACTCGCAATTACGAAAATCCGAAAAGTGCAAAATTCTTTGTTAAAACAAATGTTTTACGATTGTAAATAGTATGTATAATGTAAGTATAAGCCTTAGGCATATGTTTAGACACTTTTCGGTACTATAAAGATAGTTAACAGGATAGTACGACCTGAAAAGGCGTACAACTCTGTAATTGTAAGAGTTTCCGAGGTCCTGTAAGAGAGTACAATGTATATAACACTCTTGTTTGTTATTATATAAGTTTATTTGTGTCAGATCCTTGTATATAAATAAGAAATAACACATTGTAATTAGTTTTCGGTAGGTCTTAGGGCATTACGTACTTTGTTTTGCATATATTTGTAAAAAGGTAGTACCGTTGCACTCGCTAGAGGGCCACACTAGGTAATTAGAGGTAGAAGAAGCTACCTAAGATAAAATTATTAAGATTAGATTACGAAAAGTGGGATTTTAACAAATCCCAGACATTGTGGCGCCACACCCGGCGCCATTTGTCTTTGTAGATTTCCGCCGGCCGTCTGGCCGCGCGCTATAAATATCGGAGAGCGCGGCCATACAATCAGTTCCGTTCCGATCAAGTTACAGTTTCGTTACGACTCAATAAGTTTCCCAGACAAGTTCCTGGGCTTTAGTATATTCATAGGGTACCGGCTTTAGAGTAG
This sequence comes from Apodemia mormo, assembly GCA_036924255.1. Taxonomy (NCBI): domain Eukaryota; kingdom Metazoa; phylum Arthropoda; class Insecta; order Lepidoptera; family Riodinidae; genus Apodemia; species Apodemia mormo. The sequence goes on along the minus strand of JAUPFN010000016.1, from coordinate 34,503,468 downwards.
GGCAGTGTTAGGGCAAGTAGTGGCTCTCCATAGAATAGTAAATATTTGCAACGGTGCTAGCTTTATTGCTATTTATTTCGTTACAATAAAGCGCCTTTGCAACGAAAAGTTGTGGTCTCGATTATTTCTCCGGCAGATTCGGCTCAACCAAAAAGCACTACGGCTGGTGGGGCGTCGAAGAAGAAGAACCAGATATACAGTCCGCTGGCTCCCCCGGCTGTAGTGCACATTTTTTGGTCGCATTCGAGCCGCATCACTGAGCCATGCCGATCGAGACGAGGAGTACGTCGAGTCGCCGAGAAGAAATGGCGGCTAGTCGCGAGGAGGAAACGAGCGGTACCACCACGTCCGCTACGGAGACTAGCGGCACAACAACAACAGAGAACACCGAGGCGACCGAGACCACAACCAGCACCGTTGCAAACAACGACAAGCCGGTACCATCCGCAGTCGAGTCGCCGCGTATCGTTTATCTACGCGCCAAATTAGAAGAAGCGCGCTTACGAGCAGAAGAGGCGCGCTTACGGACGGAACTCGCGCGCGCTGTTTATGAAGAAGGGCAAGCAACTGCCATTACGAGGGTCGAAGATTGGATGGACTCCGCTCGGCCAACCCATACGGATCGCCAGCCGGCACCAGAGCCACTGGCAATCACCAGTTCGGTGGCACTTAAGCCACACCCCATACGAGAGGCGGCACCTAGGCCGCAATACGAAGAGGCGGCGCACGCGCCGCACCGAGAAGATTCGGCGGGCCATGAGTCGCCCGCACCACGAGAGGTGGCCCAGGCGCCACAAGCTACGTCGCCCGCGCAATCGGCGGGCATTCCAGCGCGCGCTGTACGTCCGACGGAAGATGATGTGTCCGTCGTAGAGAAGGCAAAGATTTCGACGCCTATTGAAAATACGGCACCAAAACAAGAGTCTGGTGCATTGAAGGCCGCAGATATCACCGCGCTCGCGTCCGCCCTGGCAGAAGCATCACGAGGGGCGCCGCGCTACAGTATGGAGTTACCAAGTTTCGATGGCGCTGGTGAAGAATGGTTGCAGTTTAAAGCGGCATATCGAGATACGGAGAAATATTTTAGCAAGACGGAAAATCGGGCAAGAATTCGAAGATGTTTACGTGGAAACGCCAAAGAAGCCGTCGCCTGCATGTTTTACGGGGAAACCGACCCAAATGAGATCGTCGACCATTTGGAAATACAGTTTGGTCGGCCCGACGCACTAGTGAACGCAGAATTAGAAAAAATCAAGTCATTGCCGCGAGTGAAAGAAAGTGCGCGGGAAACGTGTGTGTTCGCCAGCAAAGTGAACAATATCGTCGCTACGATTCGAGCTCTCATCAGAGAGAGCTACCTACACGATACGGTGGCAGTGAATAGTTTATTAGCGAAGTTTAATTATACATTGCAGCGCAGTTGGTTCCAGTACGCAAGACGAGAAGATAGAAAACCCGATCTACAAATGATAAGTGAATTTTTAATGAGAGAAGCCGAGATGTGTGCTGCGTTGGTGCCACATGAACCTACGAAAGAAAATCAACAAGTTTTTAAGAAAACACAGCGAACACACACACAGAAATATGAACCACAAGTGAAGAGAGATAAATGTGCGATATGTCAAGATGCACATACTAGCTCCATATGTGAACAGTTTACGAAAGCTAGTGTTGACGATAGGTGGGCTATGGCAAAACGTAATAATTTATGTTTCAGGTGTCTGCAAAAAAGAAAGCCAAAACACGAGTGCAAGTTTCGACAGTGCGGCATCGACGGGTGCAAGAGCTCGCACCATCGGCGGCTACACAATAGCCGCAACAATTATACGAAGAGGACACCTGAAGATCAAGTAGAAGACAGTGACACCGTGGTGACGTCAACACAGTCAAGCGCGCCGTGCGCCTACCTTAAAGTTGTACCGATTGTCCTGACAGGTTCCAGGGGCAGCGTGAACACATACGCATTATTGGATGAAGGTTCTACAGTCACGCTGGTGGAAGAGAAGGTGGCTGCACGGATAGGAGCTCGCGGGCCGGTAGAGCCGTTCCGCATCGAGACAGTTGGCGGCATGCGACTCAACGCAGAGAGGTCGCGCCGCATCGCAGTCACCATCAAAGGCCTTCATCACCATCAGCGACATCGGATAATAGGAAGAACTATAGGTAACCTTAACCTATCGCCACAGTCTGTTAGTAGATCCATCGTCAACAACTGCAGACATCTAGAAGATATAGAAGAAGATGTCATCATGGAGCGCGCCGTGCCAACCGTGCTCATCGGCCAGGACAACTGGCACCTGATTGTGACGAGGGCTGTGAAGAGCGGAAGACGTGGACAACCAGTAGCATCGCTCACGCACCTTGGCTGGGTGCTACATGGTGTGGACTACCGCCACAAGCAGCGAGTCCACCTAGTGCAGAGAGCTGCCTATGCCGAACAGGATGAAGACATAGAAAATGTAATAAGAAATTATTTCGATTTGGACAGTGTCGGCATCACTCCGCGCCAGCCCATCAACAAGAACGAGCAGCGAGCCCTGCAAATTTTAGAAAATACGTGTAAGCGCTTACCTGACGGGCGCTACGAGGCAGGTCTATTATGGAAAGAAGATAGCCGCGAGTTTCCTGATAGCCGCGGCCTGGCTATTAAAAGATTGTATAATACAGAGAGACGTCTGGACAAGGACCCCGCGCTAAAGGAGGCATACGAGAAACAGGTACAACATTTATTAGATAGTGGGTACGCCGAACCTGCCAACGAGTCACCTAGCCAAGCCAGCTGGTACCTGCCTCACTTTGCAGTAGTGAATCCTGCAAAACCTAAGCCGCGAATAGTGTACGACGCAGCTGCGCGGGTCAATGGAGTAAGTCTCAACGACATGTTATTAGCTGGTCCAGACCTTCTGCAGAACCTACCCGGAGTGCTAATGAGATTTCGACAGCTGCCTATCGCCGTGACAGCAGACATAAAAGAAATGTTTCTGCAAATACGTGTACGACAACAAGACCGGGACGCATTACGTTTCCTATGGCGAGGAAGCGATAGAAAAGATTCGCCACGTGAGTATAGGATGACCAGCGTCGTATTTGGAGCTGCGTCATCACCAAGCACCGCTATCTTCGTAAAAAATAAGAACGCACAAGAATACGCCCACATCTATCCCGACGCCGCTACAGCCGTGGTAAGAAACCATTACATGGACGATTACCTGCAGAGTTTCGATAACGAGGAAGATGCCATCAGAATAGCCTCGCAGGTTAGCCTCATTCATCAACAGGCGCATTTCCAGCTGCGCGGATGGAAAACTAACAACTCGGCCGTAGCTAAAACGCTACTAGTAGCGCCATCTCTGGGCGGCGATTGGGAACTAAGCACAGAAAGCGAGAAGGTTTTGGGATTAAAATGGAAACCTCACAACGATAAACTGGGTTTCAATGTTAAAGCGGTGTACGATGAAGATAAAACACCTACGAAGAGACACGCGTTACGGGTAGCTATGTCTATTTTCGATCCTTTAGGTTTAATTACACCTGTAACTGTTCACGCGAAACACCTACTTCAAGAAACGTGGCGAATCGGACTACCATGGGACGAGCCTTTACCCGCGGACTTAGAGAAGACATGGAGAAGCTGGCTTCAAGATGTGAGAAGAATGGAACATCTGGAAATACCTCGCGCACATTCTAACCTGGCGCGAGCGCGAGATCGGCAGCTGCATATCTTTACGGATGCCAGTGAGTCTGCCTATGCAGCGGCGGTCTACTGGCGCATAGTCAATGAGGACGGCGAAGTCAGCGTCAGCCTAGCAGCAGCCAAAGGAAGAGTCAGCCCGCTCAAGTTTACCTCCATACCAAGGTTAGAAATTCAAGCAGCTTTACTAGGTGCCCGCCTAGCTCAGCACGTCATGGAGGAGTACGAGTATCAGCCAAGCCGCAGGTTGTACTGGACAGACAGCCGCACAGTTTTATCGTGGCTACGCACAGGCTCGCGAGCATTTAAGCCGTTTGTTGCCCATCGAGTAGCTGAAATTGAAAATATTACGAAGGTCGCAGAGTGGCGATGGGTGCCGTCTCGCGACAATGTAGCTGATGATGCTACTCGCCATATCCCGGAAGAATTTGGAGACCGACATAGGTGGTTCGTTGGTCCGGCCTTCCTATACTTAGAAGAGGACAAGTGGCCGCAAGATGTCGCTACCAGTAGCGAAATAACAGGCGAAGAAAAACCGTCGGCAGCTGTAAATAGTGTAAATATTGTAAATAACATTAGAAAAATTGTGTGTTTTACAGAAGCACTTCCGGAAGTGACAAGATTTTCGTCGTGGCTTCGATTAGTGCGTGCAACAGCGCGCGTGCTGCAGTTCATTGAGCTCTGCAGACCAAACAAGAGATGTGTCGCCGGTGTGCGTAAGCGCACAGCTCCGAGTGCCTCCAATGATGAAGATTGGGGAAAAAAGTATACGAAAAACTCGAGGAAAATAGAGAAAATTAAGAAGCCACGAAGCACGGAAGAAAAACGACGCTACTTGCCGCTAGATGGCGCTGATATCATTAGCGCCGAGAAATTGTTAATAAAATCATCACAGCACGAAAGCTTTGCTAGCGAAATAGAAGCTATCACGGGCGGGAGCGCGATAGCAAGAGACAGCCGGTTGAAGCAGTTATCATTGTTCATCGATGAAGAAGGCATTTTGAAAATAAAGTCACGAATAGCGGCGGCAGAAGATATAAATGAAGAATTACGAGAACCGGCCGTGCTAGATGGCCGTCACCCATACACCCGCCTCTATATAGAACATGAACACCGGCGTCTTCACCACAGCGGGGTGGAATCAACTACGAGTGAAATATTACAGAAATGTTGGGTTTTACGGCTTCGCCCCACCGTGCGCGGCATAGTAAAGAGCTGCGCGCTTTGCAGAAGGAGAAGCGCTATCCCGCCACAGCCGCCTACAGGCGACCTGCCGAAGTCCCGGGTCGCGCACCATCAGCGAGCCTTCACCTACGTGGGCCTGGACTTTCTTGGGCCATACAGCGTGACCATCGGGCGGCGCCACGAGAAGAGATACGTGGCGCTTTTCACCTGCCTTACGTCAAGGGCGGTTCATCTGGAGATAGCCGCCAACCTGACTACGGACTCCGCAGTAATGGCACTGCGACGCATGATGTCGCGCCGCGGGTGCCCCACCAAGGTTTGGAGCGACAACGGCACCAACCTGCGCGGCGCTGATGCAGAACTGAGGCGCGCCGCACTAGACGCCACTAAAGAAGCAGCAGCCAACTATGCAATCAAGTGGAAATTCATCCCGCCGAGCGCGCCATTCATGGGAGGCGCATGGGAGCGCATGGTGCGCTCTGTCAAGGCTGCACTGTTCGCCGTGCTGCAACAGCGGCATCCACCAGAAGAGGTACTGCACACACTGCTGGTAGAGGTCGAGCACACGCTCAACAGCCGACCTCTCACACACGTGTCGGTTTCACCAGAAGACCCGGCACCACTGACGCCCAATCACTTCCTGCTGGGCGGACCATCACGCGTGCCTGTCCCGGGCGCGTTCTCCGAAGGCGATAACATCGGCCGCCGCCACTGGCGGCACTCACAACAGCTACAACAGCTGGCCAACCACTTCTGGTCACGCTGGGTACGAGAAGCGCTTCCGCTACTCCAAAAGCGGCGGGAGCCTCACGGAAGAGGAGCAGAGCTGCGCGACGGCGACATCGTGCTCATCGCTGACGGCGCGTTGCCAAGAAATACGTGGCCAACGGGGATCATCGAGGCAGTACACCCTGGAGCAGACGGCGTGGTACGAGTGGCTGACGTACGTACGGCTGCGGGAGTCATGCGAAGACCGGTTAAGAAGTTAGTCTGGCTGCACCATATTTAGTATAACACTGCGTGTTATAGGCGGGAGAATGTGCAGCACAGACATGTTTTATTGTAAATATTAATGTAAATAGATAGTAAGGCAGGATAGAATGTATTTCGTTTAGTTCGTAAGTTTTCTATAATAAATAATGTTCATTTTCGTCTTTTATTCGCCCTAAGACCTACATACAGCTTTGTTGTATAGAAATAATACAGCTTTATGTAGCTATGATCGTTGCCTATTAGGCATATTACGAATAAAGCGAGTTCCACGCAGTTGACGACATTACGAGTCGACTCTTGCGAGATAATATTTATATGGGGGAACTCGCAATTACGAAAATCCGAAAAGTGCAAAATTCTTTGTTAAAACAAATGTTTTACGATTGTAAATAGTATGTATAATGTAAGTATAAGCCTTAGGCATATGTTTAGACACTTTTCGGTACTATAAAGATAGTTAACAGGATAGTACGACCTGAAAAGGCGTACAACTCTGTAATTGTAAGAGTTTCCGAGGTCCTGTAAGAGAGTACAATGTATATAACACTCTTGTTTGTTATTATATAAGTTTATTTGTGTCAGATCCTTGTATATAAATAAGAAATAACACATTGTAATTAGTTTTCGGTAGGTCTTAGGGCATTACGTACTTTGTTTTGCATATATTTGTAAAAAGGTAGTACCGTTGCACTCGCTAGAGGGCCACACTAGGTAATTAGAGGTAGAAGAAGCTACCTAAGATAAAATTATTAAGATTAGATTACGAAAAGTGGGATTTTAACAAATCCCAGACATTGTGGCGCCACACCCGGCGCCATTTGTCTTTGTAGATTTCCGCCGGCCGTCTGGCCGCGCGCTATAAATATCGGAGAGCGCGGCCATACAATCAGTTCCGTTCCGATCAAGTTACAGTTTCGTTACGACTCAATAAGTTTCCCAGACAAGTTCCTGGGCTTTAGTATATTCATAGGGTACCGGCTTTAGAGTAGGGCAGTGTTAGGGCAAGTAGTGGCTCTCCATAGAATAGTAAATATTTGCAACGGTGCTAGCTTTATTGCTATTTATTTCGTTACAATAAAGCGCCTTTGCAACGAAAAGTTGTGGTCTCGATTATTTCTCCGGCAGATTCGGCTCAACCAAAAAGCACTACGGCTGGTGGGGCGTCGAAGAAGAAGAACCAGATATACAGTCCGCTGGCTCCCCCGGCTGTAGTGCACATTTTTTGGTCGCATTCGAGCCGCATCACTGAGCCATGCCGATCGAGACGAGGAGTACGTCGAGTCGCCGAGAAGAAATGGCGGCTAGTCGCGAGGAGGAAACGAGCGGTACCACCACGTCCGCTACGGAGACTAGCGGCACAACAACAACAGAGAACACCGAGGCGACCGAGACCACAACCAGCACCGTTGCAAACAACGACAAGCCGGTACCATCCGCAGTCGAGTCGCCGCGTATCGTTTATCTACGCGCCAAATTAGAAGAAGCGCGCTTACGAGCAGAAGAGGCGCGCTTACGGACGGAACTTGCGCGCGCTGTTTATGAAGAAGGGCAAGCAACTGCCATTACGAGGGTCGAAGATTGGATGGACTCCGCTCGGCCAACCCATACGGATCGCCAGCCGGCACCAGAGCCACTGGCAATCACCAGTTCGGTGGCACTTAAGCCACACCCCATACGAGAGGCGGCACCTAGGCCGCAATACGAAGAGGCGGCGCACGCGCCGCACCAAGAAGATTCGGCGGGCCATGAGTCGCCCGCACCACGAGAGGTGGCCCAGGCGCCACAAGCTACGTCGCCCGCGCAATCGGCGGGCATTCCAGCGCGCGCTGTACGTCCGACGGAAGATGATGTGTCCGTCGTAGAGAAGGCAAAGATTTCGACGCCTATTGAAAATACGGCACCAAAACAAGAGTCTGGTGCATTGAAGGCCGCAGATATCACCGCGCTCGCGTCCGCCCTGGCAGAAGCATCACGAGGGGCGCCGCGCTACAGTATGGAGTTACCAAGTTTCGATGGCGCTGGTGAAGAATGGTTGCAGTTTAAAGCGGCATATCGAGATACGGAGAAATATTTTAGCAAGACGGAAAATCGGGCAAGAATTCGAAGATGTTTACGTGGAAACGCCAAAGAAGCCGTCGCCTGCATGTTTTACGGGGAAACCGACCCAAATGAGATCGTCGACCATTTGGAAATACAGTTTGGTCGGCCCGACGCACTAGTGAACGCAGAATTAGAAAAAATCAAGTCATTGCCGCGAGTGAAAGAAAGTGCGCGGGAAACGTGTGTGTTCGCCAGCAAAGTGAACAATATCGTCGCTACGATTCGAGCTCTCATCAGAGAGAGCTACCTACACGATACGGTGGCAGTGAATAGTTTATTAGCGAAGTTTAATTATACATTGCAGCGCAGTTGGTTCCAGTACGCAAGACGAGAAGATAGAAAACCCGATCTACAAATGATAAGTGAATTTTTAATGAGAGAAGCCGAGATGTGTGCTGCGTTGGTGCCACATGAACCTACGAAAGAAAATCAACAAGTTTTTAAGAAAACACAGCGAACACACACACAGAAATATGAACCACAAGTGAAGAGAGATAAATGTGCGATATGTCAAGATGCACATACTAGCTCCATATGTGAACAGTTTACGAAAGCTAGTGTTGACGATAGGTGGGCTATGGCAAAACGTAATAATTTATGTTTCAGGTGTCTGCAAAAAAGAAAGCCAAAACACGAGTGCAAGTTTCGACAGTGCGGCATCGACGGGTGCAAGAGCTCGCACCATCGGCGGCTACACAATAGCCGCAACAATTATACGAAGAGGACACCTGAAGATCAAGTAGAAGACAGTGACACCGTGGTGACGTCAACACAGTCAAGCGCGCCGTGCGCCTACCTTAAAGTTGTACCGATTGTCCTGACAGGTTCCAGGGGCAGCGTGAACACATACGCATTATTGGATGAAGGTTCTACAGTCACGCTGGTGGAAGAGAAGGTGGCTGCACGGATAGGAGCTCGCGGGCCGGTAGAGCCGTTCCGCATCGAGACAGTTGGCGGCATGCGACTCAACGCAGAGAGGTCGCGCCGCATCGCAGTCACCATCAAAGGCCTTCATCACCATCAGCGACATCGGATAATAGGAAGAACTATAGGTAACCTTAACCTATCGCCACAGTCTGTTAGTAGATCCATCGTCAACAACTGCAGACATCTAGAAGATATAGAAGAAGATGTCATCATGGAGCGCGCCGTGCCAACCGTGCTCATCGGCCAGGACAACTGGCACCTGATTGTGACGAGGGCTGTGAAGAGCGGAAGACGTGGACAACCAGTAGCATCGCTCACGCACCTTGGCTGGGTGCTACATGGTGTGGACTACCGCCACAAGCAGCGAGTCCACCTAGTGCAGAGAGCTGCCTATGCCGAACAGGATGAAGACATAGAAAATGTAATAAGAAATTATTTCGATTTGGACAGTGTCGGCATCACTCCGCGCCAGCCCATCAACAAGAACGAGCAGCGAGCCCTGCAAATTTTAGAAAATACGTGTAAGCGCTTACCTGACGGGCGCTACGAGGCAGGTCTATTATGGAAAGAAGATAGCCGCGAGTTTCCTGATAGCCGCGGCCTGGCTATTAAAAGATTGTATAATACAGAGAGACGTCTGGACAAGGACCCCGCGCTAAAGGAGGCATACGAGAAACAGGTACAACATTTATTAGATAGTGGGTACGCCGAACCTGCCAACGAGTCACCTAGCCAAGCCAGCTGGTACCTGCCTCACTTTGCAGTAGTGAATCCTGCAAAACCTAAGCCGCGAATAGTGTACGACGCAGCTGCGCGGGTCAATGGAGTAAGTCTCAACGACATGTTATTAGCTGGTCCAGACCTTCTGCAGAACCTACCCGGAGTGCTAATGAGATTTCGACAGCTGCCTATCGCCGTGACAGCAGACATAAAAGAAATGTTTCTGCAAATACGTGTACGACAACAAGACCGGGACGCATTACGTTTCCTATGGCGAGGAAGCGATAGAAAAGATTCGCCACGTGAGTATAGGATGACCAGCGTCGTATTTGGAGCTGCGTCATCACCAAGCACCGCTATCTTCGTAAAAAATAAGAACGCACAAGAATACGCCCACATCTATCCCGACGCCGCTACAGCCGTGGTAAGAAACCATTACATGGACGATTACCTGCAGAGTTTCGATAACGAGGAAGATGCCATCAGAATAGCCTCGCAGGTTAGCCTCATTCATCAACAGGCGCATTTCCAGCTGCGCGGATGGAAAACTAACAACTCGGCCGTAGCTAAAACGCTACTAGTAGCGCCATCTCTGGGCGGCGATTGGGAACTAAGCACAGAAAGCGAGAAGGTTTTGGGATTAAAATGGAAACCTCACAACGATAAACTGGGTTTCAATGTTAAAGCGGTGTACGATGAAGATAAAACACCTACGAAGAGACACGCGTTACGGGTAGCTATGTCTATTTTCGATCCTTTAGGTTTAATTACACCTGTAACTGTTCACGCGAAACACCTACTTCAAGAAACGTGGCGAATCGGACTACCATGGGACGAGCCTTTACCCGCGGACTTAGAGAAGACATGGAGAAGCTGGCTTCAAGATGTGAGAAGAATGGAACATCTGGAAATACCTCGCGCACATTCTAACCTGGCGCGAGCGCGAGATCGGCAGCTGCATATCTTTACGGATGCCAGTGAGTCTGCCTATGCAGCGGCGGTCTACTGGCGCATAGTCAATGAGGACGGCGAAGTCAGCGTCAGCCTAGCAGCAGCCAAAGGAAGAGTCAGCCCGCTCAAGTTTACCTCCATACCAAGGTTAGAAATTCAAGCAGCTTTACTAGGTGCCCGCCTAGCTCAGCACGTCATGGAGGAGTACGAGTATCAGCCAAGCCGCAGGTTGTACTGGACAGACAGCCGCACAGTTTTATCGTGGCTACGCACAGGCTCGCGAGCATTTAAGCCGTTTGTTGCCCATCGAGTAGCTGAAATTGAAAATATTACGAAGGTCGCAGAGTGGCGATGGGTGCCGTCTCGCGACAATGTAGCTGATGATGCTACTCGCCATATCCCGGAAGAATTTGGAGACCGACATAGGTGGTTCGTTGGTCCGGCCTTCCTATACTTAGAAGAGGACAAGTGGCCGCAAGATGTCGCTACCAGTAGCGAAATAACAGGCGAAGAAAAACCGTCGGCAGCTGTAAATAGTGTAAATATTGTAAATAACATTAGAAAAATTGTGTGTTTTACAGAAGCACTTCCGGAAGTGACAAGATTTTCGTCGTGGCTTCGATTAGTGCGTGCAACAGCGCGCGTGCTGCAGTTCATTGAGCTCTGCAGACCAAACAAGAGATGTGTCGCCGGTGTGCGTAAGCGCACAGCTCCGAGTGCCTCCAATGATGAAGATTGGGGAAAAAAGTATACGAAAAACTCGAGGAAAATAGAGAAAATTAAGAAGCCACGAAGCACGGAAGAAAAACGACGCTACTTGCCGCTAGATGGCGCTGATATCATTAGCGCCGAGAAATTGTTAATAAAATCATCACAGCACGAAAGCTTTGCTAGCGAAATAGAAGCTATCACGGGCGGGAGCGCGATAGCAAGAGACAGCCGGTTGAAGCAGTTATCATTGTTCATCGATGAAGAAGGCATTTTGAAAATAAAGTCACGAATAGCGGCGGCAGAAGATATAAATGAAGAATTACGAGAACCGGCCGTGCTAGATGGCCGTCACCCATACACCCGCCTCTATATAGAACATGAACACCGGCGTCTTCACCACAGCGGGGTGGAATCAACTACGAGTGAAATATTACAGAAATGTTGGGTTTTACGGCTTCGCCCCACCGTGCGCGGCATAGTAAAGAGCTGCGCGCTTTGCAGAAGGAGAAGCGCTATCCCGCCACAGCCGCCTACAGGCGACCTGCCGAAGTCCCGGGTCGCGCACCATCAGCGAGCCTTCACCTACGTGGGCCTGGACTTTCTTGGGCCATACAGCGTGACCATCGGGCGGCGCCACGAGAAGAGATACGTGGCGCTTTTCACCTGCCTTACGTCAAGGGCGGTTCATCTGGAGATAGCCGCCAACCTGACTACGGACTCCGCAGTAATGGCACTGCGACGCATGATGTCGCGCCGCGGGTGCCCCACCAAGGTTTGGAGCGACAACGGCACCAACCTGCGCGGCGCTGATGCAGAACTGAGGCGCGCCGCACTAGACGCCACTAAAGAAGCAGCAGCCAACTATGCAATCAAGTGGAAATTCATCCCGCCGAGCGCGCCATTCATGGGAGGCGCATGGGAGCGCATGGTGCGCTCTGTCAAGGCTGCACTGTTCGCCGTGCTGCAACAGCGGCATCCACCAGAAGAGGTACTGCACACACTGCTGGTAGAGGTCGAGCACACGCTCAACAGCCGACCTCTCACACACGTGTCGGTTTCACCAGAAGACCCGGCACCACTGACGCCCAATCACTTCCTGCTGGGCGGACCATCACGCGTGCCTGTCCCGGGCGCGTTCTCCGAAGGCGATAACATCGGCCGCCGCCACTGGCGGCACTCACAACAGCTACAACAGCTGGCCAACCACTTCTGGTCACGCTGGGTACGAGAAGCGCTTCCGCTACTCCAAAAGCGGCGGGAGCCTCACGGAAGAGGAGCAGAGCTGCGCGACGGCGACATCGTGCTCATCGCTGACGGCGCGTTGCCAAGAAATACGTGGCCAACGGGGATCATCGAGGCAGTACACCCTGGAGCAGACGGCGTGGTACGAGTGGCTGACGTACGTACGGCTGCGGGAGTCATGCGAAGACCGGTTAAGAAGTTAGTCTGGCTGCACCATATTTAGTATAACACTGCGTGTTATAGGCGGGAGAATGTGCAGCACAGACATGTTTTATTGTAAATATTAATGTAAATAGATAGTAAGGCAGGATAGAATGTATTTCGTTTAGTTCGTAAGTTTTCTATAATAAATAATGTTCATTTTCGTCTTTTATTCGCCCTAAGACCTACATACAGCTTTGTTGTATAGAAATAATACAGCTTTATGTAGCTATGATCGTTGCCTATTAGGCATATTACGAATAAAGCGAGTTCCACGCAGTTGACGACATTACGAGTCGACTCTTGCGAGATAATATTTATATGGGGGAACTCGCAATTACGAAAATCCGAAAAGTGCAAAATTCTTTGTTAAAACAAATGTTTTACGATTGTAAATAGTATGTATAATGTAAGTATAAGCCTTAGGCATATGTTTAGACACTTTTCGGTACTATAAAGATAGTTAACAGGATAGTACGACCTGAAAAGGCGTACAACTCTGTAATTGTAAGAGTTTCCGAGGTCCTGTAAGAGAGTACAATGTATATAACACTCTTGTTTGTTATTATATAAGTTTATTTGTGTCAGATCCTTGTATATAAATAAGAAATAACACATTGTAATTAGTTTTCGGTAGGTCTTAGGGCATTACGTACTTTGTTTTGCATATATTTGTAAAAAGGTAGTACCGTTGCACTCGCTAGAGGGCCACACTAGGTAATTAGAGGTAGAAGAAGCTACCTAAGATAAAATTATTAAGATTAGATTACGAAAAGTGGGATTTTAACAAATCCCAGACATTGTGGCGCCACACCCGGCGCCATTTGTCTTTGTAGATTTCCGCCGGCCGTCTGGCCGCGCGCTATAAATATCGGAGAGCGCGGCCATACAATCAGTTCCGTTCCGATCAAGTTACAGTTTCGTTACGACTCAATAAGTTTCCCAGACAAGTTCCTGGGCTTTAGTATATTAATAGGGTACCGGCTTTAGAGTAGGGCAGTGTTAGGGCAAGTAGTGGCTCTCCATAGAATAGTAAATATTTGCAACGGTGCTAGCTTTATTGCTATTTATTTCGTTACAATAAAGCGCCTTTGCAACGAAAAGTTGTGGTCTCGATTATTTCTCCGGCAGATTCGGCTCAACCAAAAAGCACTACGGCTGGTGGGGCGTCGAAGAAGAAGAACCAGATATACAGTCCGCTGGCTCCCCCGGCTGTAGTGCACATTTAGGTTCCATTAAAACAAATAAAAAAACGTTTGCAAAGCGTTAAAAATGCTGCTGGTGGATTAGCGGCACAGCTCGGTGGGTTTAACTTATCTTCTTGCCGGAGAGGGGAGGCGTCTTTAGCGAATTCGCCTTTGCAGCTCAGGCAGCTGCGTGTTACGACAGGAGAACTAGGCTCTCGATGACGTGGAAGAAACGTCTGCTGAATAGGTAACGCCGACCCCCTTGTAGCTAATCACCCAAGCATTGCCACTTGTCCCAAGTAAAAAGGGCTTTTGTGGAGGGGGACGCCCGTTTTATAGGGCTTCGCCTGCGCCGCGAAGTGAGAGGTGACTCAATCGACTCCACGTCTATAGTGTTGGGCACTGCTTCGTTATAACGATTCCTCAAGCAAGTGGTAGAAAAATAACGTAAATAAAATTCACGTTACAGTAACAGTAAAAAACGAGACGCGATCGAAGTAGGATGTCGCCCCGTTGATCGTATTGCTAGCAAGCCTGACTGCAATCAAATTCGAATCCCGACATCTACAAGCGTATGTGTGATGAACACAAATGTTTGTATTTCTGAATTTGGGTTTTACTTGCGTATTTTTACATTATATATTCTTGCCTTAATGCCATGCCATGCCATGTACATACCTTTATGTCGCTGAATTTTATGAAGTGAAATCGATGTCATCGCTGAATTTTATGTAGTTTTACATCCAATGATATTTAGAGCTGTGTTTTAATAAGATGATAAATAAACAGAAAGTCCTCGTGATTAAAAGAAACAGACATCACCTATAAACATTAAAGATGTTAACGCTACTTTGCGGGATCTAATCCAAAAAACATAAGTTCAAAAATTGTGTTGTTACAGGTCTGGTTCTATGGGATAGCATCGAACCGACGGAAGAATGGGTGGAGAGCCAAGTACCTTCCACTATTAAACCGTATTGTTTCGTCAAGCCCACCGAAGACAATATCGATTACGAAGCCATGAAGTAAGTTATTATATTGTAATTTCTGACTTGTGATAGATTTAGAGTGATTATGTATTCTTGTTTGTAATTGGAATCATCGGATGACAAGACGACGACGGGCTTTGTCGTCCGATGGTTGTCATACGGCCAACTAGGTGGTCTCCGCCAACAAAGTCTATTTCGCTTTAACTTGCATTGTGTACCAATAGCAAAGCGAGATGAATTTAGTCGCGGCAGAGTATTCTACATAACTGCGTTACATGTCCTGCAAAGGATCAAAATCTACTATTGCGAATGTGGCGTCGTTGGTCCGTATCACTGAAAATCTTAGCGATAAAACTAAAGTGCCAACTACTGTCAGGGTGTCGTCATAACTGTGGAGGGTGACGACGTCACACAAGGACGTGCAAAAGGAAGATCTTCCCAGCTAGACAAGGTGTACTGTTTGGGGACCGAAATCTATTCAAGAAGCGTTGAATCTTGTATATAGTGTGTACAAGATAAATAATTGTGATATCGCGATGTAGATCGCTTAAGTAGCGGTTTAAGCGATCTACATCGTGATATTAACGTTGAAAGATTAAGCCCGAAGAGCCTATCTCGAGTTTGAGATACCTCAACATAAATAAAGTTGGTGCTCTGATTTTTATGTATTTTTTGTTAGCAAAGTTAAATTGTAAGAAATTTAATTTGCAGCTAAAATATTTTTAATAAATTTTTTGTGTGACTAATTAATTTACCTAAGTACTGATGATCATCTTCAATATTGTTCATAATAAACCTTGGGTACTGTTAATTTGAACAAACACGTACAACGAGATGTATCGGTTTCAGTCAGGCGTACTGCAACATAGTGGCGGGCGCGTGTTTCGCGATGGGGCTGAGGTTCGCGGGGTCGGGGTGCGAGGAGGCGCGCGACACGCTGCTGCAGTTCGCGGAGGGGCTGGAGCGGGCGGGGGGGCGCGGGGGCGGCGCGCTCGCGGGGGCCAGCACGCTGGAGGCCTGCGCCGCCGCCTGCGCGCTGGCCGCCGCGCTCGTCATGGCGGGCCGCGGGGACCTGGCCGTGCTGCGCCTCGCGCGCAGGCTGAGGGCGCGCCTGCCGCCGCCGCACGCCAGCGCGCGCAAGCACCACCCGCTCACACACGGCGCGCAGGTACACACACACACACACACACACAGCGCAGGTACACGCCCGCACCCGCTCACACACACAGCGCAGGTACATACACACTCACACACGACACGCAGGTATACACACACACACGGCGCGCAGGTACACAGACACACAGTGCAGGTACACACCGGCACCGCCCACGAACACACTCAGCGCAGTACCGGGGATACGCTGACACACACTGCGTATTACCGAGGATACGCTGGCACACCATTCTGCGTAGTACCGGGGATATGCTGACACACGCAGCGCAGGCACCGGGACCACCATTTTCCTTATTTTTATATTGGTTCTTGTTAACCTAGTACACTATTAGATTGATTTATAAAACGTGTTTGGGATTCAACTTGATACTATTTATTTTATTTAAACGTGACGTTACAATGTCTTGTGAGGACGCGCAGCTGTCCTGTGAGCTGCAATAACTGCAATAAAATTTAACAACTAGGCCCATTACAAAACACATCACCGTTGCTGGTATCCACGGCTACGGGAACTCCTATTTCGCCCTGCGTTTAGTGTGGAGCGAAATGTCACTACTCTCCTCCGGCAATTAGTCAAAACGACGCACTAAGTTGAGGTTCAGTATTACAGGAGACAATCCTTAGCGCAAGCGTTTACTGCCCAATTTTAAATTTAAACTCTGGCTGAGCATTCTGCTCGCCCACAAGTCCAGTGTCGCTGGTACGGCCTTTAAGGCCATCAGCTATTACCATCAATAAACGATTAAATGCAAGCCGGACTCGCCCACGAAGGATTCCGTACCATCCATCTTTAAAAAATACGGAAAAACATGTTTATTGTATGGTTCCCATATATCCCCCTTAATATTTTTTTTTAATTTTTAGTATTTGTTGTTATAGCGGCAAAGAAAATACATAATTTGTAAAAAAATCAGTTTTCTAGCTGTCATGATTTATGTGACAGACAGGCAGCAGTGGCTTAGTAATAGGGTTCCGTTAACCTTTTAGTGCAAAACTCTAAGTGTACCTTTGTGTGGTCCCGCAGATGGCGGTGCACAGCTGCGTGGGGCTGCTGTTCCTGGGCGGCTGCCGCGCCACGCTCGCCAGCTCGCCCGAGGCCGTGGCGGCGCTCGTCATCTCGCTCTTCCCCAAGTACCCCACGCACAGCGACGACAACAGGTACCCCCCAACACAGAGGCGTGCGCTCCTTGGAGGCATAAATGCAGTGCTTTACTTGCCATTCACAGATATTTTAATAAAACGTTCGTGCGTTTTGGATGACTTTAATTAATAGTAAATAAATAAATTAACAAAACATTAATAACTTAAAAGGTCTAATATTTTATAAATAGCACCTATTTACAAGCACACAAAGATTATGTTTGCCAGGCGTTTGGTATTTCCAACCAAGTAATGCCAGTAAATTAGCAGGATATTTGTTCGCATGTGTGTAGTAATTTTGCTATTCGTGCATAGTTTGCAAACGCATATACTCATGGATATCTAAAGCGGCGACTGGCATGCTTCGGCGTTCGGCAATTTTCAAGAGTAATCGGAAATGTTTGTTGCCTTATGTCTCTAATCCGAACAAATAGAGGAAAATCTAATAAATCACTTACTGCACATTATACATTTTTTGTTTTGTAAGGTTTTTTTGTTTAAATAACAGTAATATTTTGTTTTGCAGGGACCATTTATATATTTTTTATGTGATGAGCTTGTATAGTATTTTGTTTGCGCCATATATTTATTATTAGTTTTCTTAGATTTTTCATTTTAACATTTGAAAAATTGTACATTTAACAGTTTATTACTGAGTTGTGATGAGAAGTCGGGTTAGATTAGTTTAAATTTTGTGATCAGCGAGATCGCAAAATTTAAACTAATCTAACCCGACTTCTCATTTATTGTGTTTCTGGAACCCTGCATTGTATCTTTACCTAATTTAAAAGCTACTACAAGAGAGGTATACCCGCTCAAACAAAATCGGTTTTTTCTAAAATATGTTTTCAGATATCATTTGCAAGCTTTCCGCCATTTATATGTGTTGGCGGTTGAGCCGAGGCTGATACTCCCTCGCGACCTTGACACGGGGAAACTTTGCTACGCTCATATACAGGTACATAATCAAGGGGCCTCGAGTTGAATTCCCGACAGGGCACAACATTTATGTGACGAGCATTTATGTTTGTATTTCTGGATTTGGGTTTATATCAAACATATTTGAGTATATATATTTGAGTACCCCCTGTGGCCGAAATCCAACCATATTCTAAATAATAAAATCTCTAAATAATGACAGCAGACTTTGAACATAAAGAAAATAGTATATCTAAATGTGTGTACATTATTTTTTTTATCATAAGATAGCAAACAAGCAGATGGGTCTCCTGATGGAAAGAGCTAACCATCGCCTATAAACAACAAAGATGTTAATGGTGTGTTGCTATCTTGTGGCGAGGTCTAATGCCACATGCATAAGTTTACCGGCTACCTTACCCTCCAAACCGGAACACGACAGTGACTAGCACTAACGCTATTGCGGCAGGAATAGGTAAGGCGGTGGTACCTGACCCGGTCGAGCCGATGCAGAACTCTACCACCTACTAGTCACGATAATCGTAACGCACATAGCCACTCGGTCGCCTTTTACGACCTGCCTGGCAGAACGGCAGTTGGTTTATTCTTCAAAGGAGCCCGAGACCAGCACGAGGAAAATTTTGTATGCCACATGAATGTATAATGTGTGATAAGTATTGAAATGAAATCTTAGACGATTTCTGACAGGAAAAATTCGCGTGGCTTCTCGTCAGCAAAATGCTTATGCGTTGATCGAGAGACTAGGTTAGTTTCGAATGAAATCAATGGGATCAATTTGTAATGAAGGAAGAATTTGTATGTTATATTTTAGTATTAGTATTATTATTTTAGTATACGTGCTTCGCGTTCGTTTTGTTCAAGAAAACGCCACTTATATTAAAACCGTGTATTTAAGATATAGACCGTTTCACTAAAGAATTCCCTTCGCCATTATGTTGGTAACGCTTAATTGAGTGTGGCCAGGTACTGAAGATTATATTACCTAATAATTGGGAGATTATATTATTACCTAATATTTTTAACTAATAATTATTATTAACTAATATTACAAACGGGGTGTATAAGATATTTATAAAAATGAAACTCCTGTTATTTAACCATAATGATTGTTTATTTGCGGGGCAAATTTGTATTAATGTTTTAACAACAATACAACAATATCACTTTTTAAAATAATAATTGTGCTCGTGCAAAGGGGTAACACCGGATATGATACTGGTATACTATCTCCAGAGTCACTATCGTCTGAAGTGTCGCTTTCGTCTCGTATTTCTATTATAAAGCCATCAATTTCATTATCAACAGTAATTCCAGTATTAAAGTATTTGTATTCTATGGTTTCCACGTGGTAACATTCTTTTATCCACTCTTCTTGCGTGATACTGCAAAATGCCTCTTCAGTAATTTTAACAATATTTTTTGCTTCCTGACCCACGTTCTTTTCAGCAATTCTTTTTTTCAAAAGACTCCATATGAGCTCGATTGGGTTCAGGTCACAATGGTACGGAGGAAGTCTTACAACTTTATGGCCGTGTTCTTGCAACAATAAATCTACTTCGTAAAAAGATGGATCTTTATGATCTTTAATAATTTCAAACAATTGGCCTTTTACCATAGTTGGTAAATATGCAAGGCCTTTCCTGGTAATCCATTCTTGCATTTCTGCTTTTGTACTTGACATAGTGGGTGCTTTATTCACCACTACTGAATCGTATGACGCATCGTCCATTACCACTACTGACCGAGGAGGCAGATTTGGCAAAAGCTTCTCTTGAATCCATTTCATGAAATATTTTCTATTCATGTCATCGTGATAATCTCCTGATTTAGTCTGAGATTTAAAAATCAACTGCGCATTCGGTATAAACCCCATTTTACCGCCTGCATGTACAATTATCCATCTTGGCCCTTTTGAATCTGATGACAAAACCCCTTCTTCAGATTCACTTTGCCAACATTTGCCAGCACAGTATGTGGAGTGAATATATGTTTCATCCAAGTATACGACTGGTCGTTGCTCACCTAGACGATTATTTCGGATTGTTTCTAAATACTGAAAACGCCATGCCACAATATCGTGTCTCTCCATTAGTAGATTTCTTTTAGATCTATATTTTTTGAAAAAGAAACCTAACTCCTTCATAGTTCTCCACAAAATGGTACGACTACCCTTGAAATCTATTTCATTTTTCATTTCATGCAACAATTTGGTAAGAGTTGGCAACTCCTTCACAACATAAAATTCGAAAATTTTATGACGTATTGTACAAAGGTCAAAATCATCCAGCTTAACCCTTTTTTCTCTAGGACGATGTTTTCCTGGAGTTGAAATTTTTGATGATATACTGGCAGCAACCTCACCTTCTTTAGTAATTTTTGACACAGTTTTTTCAGATATACCTAAAACAAACACCCCAATATGTATTATTATATTATACTAAGTTATCAGTATTTTTACTGGAATATTGAATTAGTAACGTATTAGCAATTTCACGTGAAAGTATATGTACGTATGTGTCAATGTATATAGCATATATGTAATACATACTTCATAACATAATAATATGCATACACAAATAACAACGACATACCAATGGAGTAGCAATGGGGAATTTGAAGCATAAAGTACTGGCAACCCTTTTTTACAAACCTGTCATGGCGGCGACGCAGAGTCTCACGAGTTCTAATGGAATTATTGGTTCTTTGTTACGTTTTTCTTTTTCACAAAATGTTTTAACTTTTAACACCAGCACGATGAAATACGTTAATACACTGATAAGCTAACGTTAATACACTAGTCACACTGGCTGTACTATCAATTAACTTAACCGGCTACGCTGAATCACTAAAACCCTTCTCGCTTCCCACTGGTCGTTTCAAGTATCGCTCTCGATCACTTTATCAAAACTGCCCTCTATTTGTCAACACATCTCTATTCATACCCAGTGAAGTTCTCGTTTCGGGAAATCTGGTTCCCGAAAAATTCAAATTTATCGCGTAAACAACAAACAATTCTAATTGTAAACAAGTCCAAGTAAGTACACGCCATGTTCACCCTTATGACTTATTACAGAAGATTCATTATGGCGTAGCTGCTTGGATGACGTCGGCTATTGTCTATCAACAGAGGCAGCCTCTTTCTTTTATTTCTAGATTTTTCCAGCGTTTTAATTCTTCACTTTCTAGATTAATTGTAACAGTTTTTTTATAGAAGAGGGGGCAAACGAGCAGGAGGTGCACCTGATGGTAAGTGATCACCGCTGCCCATGGACATCCACAATACCAGAGGTCTTGCAGCTGCGTTGCCGGCCTTTTAAGAATGAGTAAGCTCTTTTCTTGAAGGCCCCCAAGTCGTATCCGTTTGAAAACACCCCTGCCGGTAATTGGTTCTACAACGAAGTAGTGCGAGGCAAAAAGTGTCGAGAGAAACGCACAGTTGTGGATTTCCAGACATCGAGACGGTGAGGATGGAATTTCAAATTTTGACGCGATGTCCGATAATGGAATTCGGCGGCAGGAATTAATCCAAATAACTCGTCGGAACCCTCCCCGTGAAAGATACGATAGAAGACACAGAGTGAACCAATATCTCTGCGCAATGCTAAAGAGTCGAGCCGTTTCGAAATAGCCAGGTCGTCAACGATTCGAACCGCTCTACGCTGAATGCGATCAAGAGGAAGGAGCTGGTACTGAGGAGCTCCGGCCCAGAGATGAGAACAGTACTCCATGTGGGGCCGAATTTGAGCCTTATAAAGTTTAAGGCGATGGGCCGGCAAGAAGTACCGTCTCGCTCTGCTGAGCACACCGAGTTTTTGGAGGCTAGTTTAGCCTTACCTTCCAAATGACCGCGAAACTGAACGTAATTCGATATGTCGACTCCCAGAATCCCGATACTAGCTGAGGCTATCAGGAGAGTATCCCCAAATCGAGGTGACACGACAAAGGGTGTCTTTTTAGCGGAAAACACGCAAAGCTGTGTCTTGTTGGGTTTAAAAGTGACCAGGTTTTGACGACCCCATTCCGAGACATCGGTTAGTCGATTCTCAACTTCGGACACAAACTTGTTTCGGCTCTCTTCGACGTGTTCCCGAGAAATACCGCTTCGGCCGGAGTATGTAGCATCACCAGTACTGTCATCTGCATAGCAATGTATGTTGCTAATTCGCATCATATCATTGATATGCAGAAGGAAGTGTCGGTGATAGCACGCAGCCTTGGGGAACAACAGCATTGATAGATTTAAGGTCAGAGCACGCACCGTCAACTACGACCTTGATGCTCCGTTCAGCCAAAAAACTGGTGATCCACTTGCATAATTTCCAACAGTATTTATTCCCTTTTTTATTATTCATTCCATTGTTTGGATCCAAACCGATAGCCGTCAATTCATAAAGCAGACTTATCACATTGCTAGCTGAGAGAATGATGAGAAGGCTATGTTCACTTTTAACTCGCGGTATCATGTAACTCTATACATACAATAAAATCGTAGGAAAGTCAAAACTGTACATTGAATATTTTTTTAAAAGGATACTTGGGGCGTGATCTACAATCGATATCGAAGCCAAAAATATAGTTTTTAGAATTTTTGTCTGTTTGTCTGTGTGTATGTCCGGGGTGAACTCAAAAAGTACTGCATGGATTTACTTCAAATTTTGCGTGAATATTACTAACAGATCCGGTCAACATAGCCAGTAGCCTAACATCACGCTGTCACCTACGGGGGAGGAGCTGTGCGGAGTAAACGTAGTCCGCGCGGACGAAGTCGCTGGCAACAGCTAGTTTAAGATAAAATTATTGATGTATCACGTCAAAATCTTACGCATTTATTTAACGTTATGGATTACGGACGTTTTTCACCCAAATAAGATACCTCCCGCAACGCCTCATACATAGCTCCGTTCGTCAAAATAAAATCCAGAATCGCGATAAACGTGTAGCAATTATTTATCTTGAACACACTAAATACAAGTTTCAACGCTTCTCACATGGACGTCGGTCCCCAAGCAGGACACCTTGTCTGGCTGAGAAGATCCTCCTTCTTCACATCATCGCCACGAGTGTGACGTCATTAACCTCCACAGTTATGACGTTACACTGACAGTAGTTGGTCCGCTGGTTCTAACTTCTACCGCTGAGCTCTCCAGTGGTATCGATCTGCGACGCCACACACCCGAACCATTGTCGACCGAACCATGTGGCCACATAGTGGGTTTTAGCACGAACAAAGTTTTATCGCGATGCGTCGAATCTTCGACCGCTACTATGGTGTTAAAAAAAATCCAAGTCAATATAGTGGTGTCGCCTCATTGAGCTTAATATCATCGGTTCAAATGTATGTAAAACTTAAAAACAACAAAGGAAAATTTCGACACGTCAGGACTTGAACCTGCGATCATCGTTCAATGAGTTCATCGTTACAGATGAAATTCACATTTTTAAATTAACTACTATATCCGCAAGTATATATATCATTTAGTACAATCGATGAAATCGATCACAAAGCAAAGAATTTCGCCACATTGAACTAGTCGACATTGGCTCAGTTGGTTAGAGCGTCCCGGCTAGAGGGAAGGTTGCAGGTTCAAATCCTGAGGTGTAAAAATTTTTCTTTGTTGTTTTTAAGTTTTTCACGTTTTCCCAAGGACGGGACGAGTGTTAAAGTGCAAATTTCAGATTGGATAATTCGTTCTGAATTAATTTTATGTCGGTTTTTCTTGAAAACAACAGACCTGAAACTGAATAAATGCCGTAATTAGTTGTCAGGTTGGCACCTCATATTATCATAGGACTTATTACTGTTTGCCAACCTTGGTGTATTAATTACACGCTCTGCCTTCCATTTCGATGGGGTAGCGTGAAGGTATTTACGGTACTTTTATTGATTTACCGAAACAAAATAGTAGGGCCTTCTAAAAATCGATGCGTTTGCAGGTTATAGACTTACAAGGTGCTGTAAAGGAAATGAAAGCACCCTGTATAATCCCCGAGCTGGACACCCTGAAGGAGGTGAAGATAAACGACCCGCGCTACTGGCCCATCACCTTCCAGAGAGACCACAACTGGGACCAACTGCAGTAAGTACACAGTTTAATACCGGCCCGGTACCGGTATACGGGATGACTGGGACGCGACGGTACACACTAAAGGAGCGTGCTAGTGCTCGCTTTCCATACCTAATAATTAAAAAAATAGTTCAGTTTAGCTGCGGAACCATTTCCCGAATTATTTTCTAAATCAAGTAATTATTTCTAAACTGTTTGTATTTCTAAGCTGTTGCCCACGACTTCATCCGCGCGGAGTTCGTTTACTCCGCACTGCTCCTCCCCCGTAGGTGATAGCGTGATAATATGTAGCCTATATGTTGACCCGACCTGTTAGTAATATTCATGCAAAATTTAAAGTAAATCCATGCAGTACTTTTTGAATTTACCCCGAACATAGACATAGACAAACGCAAACAGACAAACAGACATACAGATAAATAGACAAAAATTCTAAAAACTATATTTTTGGCTTCTATATCGATTGTAGATAACGCCCCAAGTATTGTTTTAAAAAAATATTCAATGTACAGTTTTGACTTTCCTACGACTTTATTATATGTATAGATCATGTAATTATTTTGACAGTAATTGTAATTTTATTGGTAATATGGGTTATTATTTGTTTTTTTATTATTATTATCATTATTATTATTATTTCTATTATGATTTTATTAGGTTGTTTTGTATATTGTATAATGAATTTAGTTCTTGACTTTAGTGTAGTATATAGTAAGTCTGTTATTTGTGTCATTTAGATTTCGTTGTTAGTTAATAACTGAAAATACCCTCAGGATGCTTGTGTAAGCGAAACCGATCGGAAATTAAATATAGTACAAGTGTTATCAGCTAACAAATATTGTGTTGAAAAAATAGGTACCTAAATTTTAACCTAATTATCCAATTAAATGTATATATGGACACCCGCGCATAGATATCGAAGTTTATTACATCTTAAAGGGTTGAATAATAACAATAATATCTGTGGACTATTTAACCTTTTTTGACAGTTCGTACATTTGACAATTCGTATGCCGCCAATTTCTTTCATTATTTATTTCAGCCAGTATTAAAATATTTAAAGCCAAGACAGGACAATGTCGTTTGGGTTAGCTTGTCTAAAATAATATAAAGAGGAAAGATTTGACTTTTTTGTTTGTTTGTTACGATTTAATTCAAAAACTATTCAACTGATTTAAAAAATTCTGTCATCTTTACAAAGCTGCATTATCCAGGATAGACATAGGATACGCTTCACCAGATTGACCGAAGGAAAGTAATGATTTTTGATCACGCGAACGATGTCGCGAGAGTAACTGCTAGTATATGATGGAAATCAATTTTCAATTTTGTGACTATTCCAGAACATTCCTCAAATACACATGGAGTGTTGACATCAAGCAACGAGCCGGTTGTCTGTCTTACCTGGATGACCCTGAAGGTTTCCTCACCATCCTGGCACAGACCCTCACCCTGGATAAGGCCAACGTCTGGTCGGTTTCCCCGGACAACATTAATCTGTTCACTAACGATGAGAAAGTGAAAAACTTCGTAAAGCATTACTTGAACAAGGATCCAAATATTGCGAATATTTGTGGGGACTGTTTGATGGTGGCGAAAAAACGGAAAGGGGTGAAAAATGAGGTGGTGGTGGGGCGCCAGTGCTTGTGCCGGCGGTACTCGCGCGAGGAGATGGAGTACATCCAGGGGCTCAACATGGTCACCTACGAGTGCGTTGTCAAGGATATACTGTGCGCTTTGCCTATCTGGATGACGTTTTTGAAGGTAACTCTTTTTTATTAAGTGTTGTCTGTGTTAGTTCGGTCTAACTAGATCCTAAACCGCTGTTTCCCAACGTAGGGTTCACGCCCCACAAGGGGAAAATTTGATAATTATGGGAGGCAATATGAGAAATGGACTCGACACGATTTTAACTCTTTCACTCCGAGCTACTTAAATATCCGAGTATAATCATATTTAGGAATTCTTTTACAAAATATGCCTTTCCAGAAAGATTAGTTAATATATTAAAGTAATTGCACGTGGGGCTGAGTACCGTGAGGGTGTCTCGCATTGTTGTTTAAAAAAACTATTCACGAGACAAATACTTTATTTCGAGTAATGTGACGACCCTCATTCGCAATAGTATGTGTGTGCGCGGGGAGCGGGTGTGCGGCAGCAGCTGGCCGGCGGCCACTTCACTACGACTGCCGGTGCAATAGAAATGCATGGCTTAAATAAACGGTTGATTCAGCGTTTTTGGATGTGGAACAAATAAGATATAATAACAAACAAATTTCTGCCTCTTTCCGCCTGTTTCCGCCTATTTCAATCGGTTTCCACCTCTTTCCGCCTGTTCCCTTCTTTTCTGCCTCTTTTCCTCCTTGTCATTATCTCCTCAAGCAAATGGCCCATTTTAACGGCTATTTACTTTTTCTTAATTTTTTTTGTAACAAGTTTTTTAAAATCGAATACACTTAATAGGTCAACTCGGTGCCTCCACGAGTCGGGGAAGGCAAAAGACTCGTGACAGTAAATTATTTTTTTTTCGCCTAAGCACTATCCGTCAAGTCTGTACCGTGCGGTTAAGGAACTATGTACGTTCCAAAAATACTTGTCCATTGAAAATTACAAATTAAATCACCTTAAGGCTAATAATAAATTTTCTCAGATTTCTAACAATGTACGGAATCGATCCTAAAAGTAAAGAGAAATTTCACCACATTAAACTAAGCGACATGTAACTCTGTTAGTTAAAGCGTGCCCATCAGAGGCAAGGTTGTATTTTAATTTTTTTATATTATAAGATTGCAAAGAAGCAGATGAATTTCTTAATGGAAAGAGTCAACCATCGCTTATAGAAACCAAAGATGTTAAGGTCTCAAACTGGATGTCAACGATATGTGGCACAGCGGCTCGGAGGCGCTAACTAACACATATATTGTAATGGAAGTAAACTGAATGACAGCAGCATGACATCGACATCCAGTTTGAGCCCTAATGGTGCGTTGCTATCTTGTGGCGAAATCTAATGCCATATGCATAAGTTTATTGTCCATCCTACCCTCCAAACTGAAACATTACAGTGACAAGCACTGACGCTATTACGGCCAGAATAAGTAAGGCGATGATACCAAACCCGGGCGAGACAATGCATAACTCATACTCGTAACTTAGTAAATGTGCGATCAAATACTGTCGTATCAAAATTTTTCTTTGTTAAGTGTTTAAAATCATTTCAGATTCTCAAAACCATGAAGACAACTCCATCTGTATCACACATTTGGCAGCTGAAACTCCTCCGGTCCCTAGTGGACGGTCACCAAAGGCGGACCGTCACGGAAATGACCGTCGACGGTGACAACACGGAACCTATTCTGTCCCCGGAGCTAACACACGCCATTAAACAAAAAGCAGCCACCATCTTCGACAAATGGGAAGTCAAGATCACACCATACTTGAGGAAATACTTGGGCATGCCCAGTACTAGGAATATCAACACGTGTGATGAGACGGTCAAGAGATTTCTGGCGTCGTTTTTAGTCTATTATGATATACCTAAGGGTGGGTTGAGGGATATGGGAGGGGGCGAATTGTCGATGCTATGTGATTTGGGCTTGAGTGCGGATGCTGTGAGTAAGATCGAGTGCTTGTTGAGATGATTGACATCCCTGACCGGGGGTTACATCACTCGGTCTAGGTGTCATGGAGATTGCGTACATGATTGGTGTTGAGGAAAGGCTGAGATTTATGTGACGTTATTTTATTATAGGCTTCGATCAAAATTAACAAGATTTAACGTTGTCTATAAACAAACAAGAAAATGGCTTGAGAATTATGTACAGTATGTAAGAAAACTCTGTCCGATCGTCAAAGGCATTATTTCGACGGGTCCTACTTAAGATGTCGTAACTTAAAAAATGTGATTTGTGTTTTATTTATGACAATGGCTCCACTTTTATAGATCTTTTAATAAAACGAAGAACAAAAATTATATTTCTTTTAGAAGTTTGATTTTTCGAATAGAAATTTCATTTTTATTCTTCCTGGTAGTAAAAGACCTGTAAAAATTGAGCTATTTTCAGAAATAAAACACAAATCGCATTTTTAAGTTACAAACACTCACTTAGGACTAGAGATGGATTAATACCGATATTTCTCAAGATTAGGTAATACTAATATATTCACTTTGAAATATTATAATGTCTTAACTAATATGTCAGTATTAACTAATATTTCACTGTAATTTGGACCTTAAAGTAACAGAAATAAGATTTTATACTGATATGGCAGGAAAATATCTTAACTAATATATCAGTATCAACTAATATTTCACTGTAATTTGGACCTTAAAACAACATTAATAAGATCTGATACTGCAGGAAATACGTCCGTCTCATTCGTACGTACGACGCGGCGTATCGTGAAAATATTTTAATACTTTCACGAATCCGACGGGCGCCAATCTAGTGAATCCGAACTATTCCGAATACCGAATGATATTATCCTATTCATTTTGGATATCCGTTACAGATATTAGGCGAATATGAAATATTAGCATATTACAGTTCGCCGGATTACTAATCCACGAATCCTTTCAATATTACTAATATCTTAACGAATACTAATATATCAGTCACACCATTACTTAGGACCCGTCGATTTGTTAGCTTAATACAAACATATTTGTGTAATTATTTTATAGACATTGATAAATAAATTTTCAAAATATTTGCTTGATTTAAGGGAAACTTGCTCAATTTAATGCTAAAATGAGTAACTTTAAATTACGATATTTACCTTATTTTCATAAAAATAACTTATTATTTTTTGATAATGTCATTGACATACCTATACACCTCTTTCGGATCGGACAGGGTTTTCTTTACAACCTGTATATAAACACATACAAAATATCGCGACGTCATAAAGGTATCTTAATAATAATCAACCTTATTTCTGTACGTTATGGTTCAGTTTCGACTATTGCTCCGCTTTAACGACAAGAGCTCGTAAAATCAATACAATTAATATCAGGTTTTCATATTAGTTAAATAACTCATTAAGTTACAAGCAGTATCATTTTCTAAACAAAAACTGTTATAAATGCCAAAATACGAAATATCCAAACAATTATTAAATTGGTTGCTAATGATTACTGCTCGATGATTATAGGAACCCGGCATAAGAATGGCCCTTAAAAATTAATTCAATTAATTCAACTTTCATATCTTTAAAGTTTAAATTTATTGCAATTCACATGTTAATCACAGTACGTTTTTATGGCGTGATGCTTCCGTACGTTAGCTGTGATTGGACGAAATTTATTCGTGATTTTATTTCAATAGCCTTTTTAATTCCACGATCTTGAATCTGATTATTTTTGATCGAAGATTATAGGACAGCCAATAAGCAGACGGGTGGTCTGGTATAAAAATATACATTTTTCTGAAAACAGATATTGCAACTATTTATTTTTGCACAGTATAACAAATATGCACAGGATTCTAATGAAAAGATAGCATAATTTTTGTCGTAGTCTGAAAAGCCGCATCCATAGGTTTAGCCAAGAATCAAAGTGAATACGCCTTTCAAATCAATTTCTTAGATTTTTTTAAATTCTTCGGTACACGGTCCCTTACACGCGGTATAAAGTATCTTCACGCCCGTATCCCCGAAGGGGTAGGCAGAGGTACAACAAATGCACCCACGATTAGCCGAAGATACTTGGTCCCACAAATGTGATAGGTGGCAAGCCTATCGCCTACCAGGAACTTTTCAATCTCGGGCAACTTTGCGTTTATCAGAAAACTGAAAAAACACCTCATCCGGACCTCATGTGTTCAACGCCAACGCTGGACCTCTAGACCACAGGGGCGATATACAGATTTTATGTTCATTTTAGCATTTTGAGCAGATAATATCCCATCTGGTTTACCAAACCAATAACGTTAGATAAGTCTAGCCGTAAGGACTAAATGTCTCACTCTTTTAGTCTCTTTTGGCTTTGTTCCAAAAATTTAACAGTCTGAAGTTTTTGCATCACTAGTAGTGGCATGTTTAGGCTTCTTTTACGAGTTGTCTGGCTGGAAAGGCAAATTGATTCTTCAGATTCATCCGAATCGTATTGTAACATCAACTCTACTGCTTCACCTAATATTGTACATATAAGTAAGCTAGTCTTATTCTATTTTGAAATAAATATTGTATTTTGCTTTCAATCTTTTTCTTTTATACGTAAAGTGTTTGTCAATGAAAACTTGAACGGATTTAAATAATCTCCTAGTACGAAACTGGCAGCCCATATCGGTGGCAATCGCTCAATTCCTCACTCGACAGACACTGGCACTACCAACTACAGATATTGCTATCCCTACCGACACGCACTACCCCCTCCAGACACTAGTACTACCCCCTAAAGACATTGGCACTACCCCCTACAGACACGGGTACTACCACCTACAGACACTGGTACTACCCCCTACAGATACTGGCAATACCCCCTACAGACACTGGTACTATCCCCTAAAGACATTGGCACTACGCCCTACAGACACTGGTACTACCCCCTATAGACATTGGCACTACCCCCTACAGACACTGGTACTACCCCCTACAGACACTGGTACTACCCCCTACAGACAATGGTACTACCCCTACAGACACTGGCAATACCTCCTACAGGCACAGCACTACCCCCTACAGACACAGCACTACCCACTATAGACACTGGTAAGGGGTAGTCCCTTACAGACACTGGCAATACCCCCTACAGACACTGACATTACCTTCTACAGACATTGGCACTACCCTTAGGACAGATATATATAGATATGGGAAAAGTAAATGCTGATTTGTATAACAGGGATAGAATGTCAAATGCATAAGTTTACCGGCAACCTTACCTCCAAACCGGAACAAGACATTTACAACAATCCAGTCTCAAGAGCCAACCGGGTCCTTGCGACCGAGAAACAAACTAAACTGAAAACAGAGATTATCAGCACTTAGCATTGAATGAAAAAAGCGATTTAACAAGTAGTGTCGATCCACTCATTTTAACTTGCAGCCCAGAAATGCATTAGTAGGTCTGTTCTGCTGTGACAACGCGAAAATTAGATGCTTCCTACCGTTCAGACATAATTGGTAATTTGACACCAAAGGGGGAGGGGTGGGGGGGGGTTCACATACTTGAGGAACAATCAAGATAGATTGTAATCCTTAGTTTGTAATAAATCCATACATAGACTTCTGCCTGGGGGGGGGGGGGGCTCATAACCCCCCTGAAATCTGGATCCGCCCTTGTTTGACACTTGTATAGACCGTGGTCCCGGAACATTTTGATTAATAAAAGGCTGCATTTTTGTTAATAAATAAATATTCACGGGACAAATTACACTTTCTGATCTAACCCCAAAGTAGGCAAATTATTTGCTTATGTTATGGGTGCTAATCAACGATACTAATTTACAGAAATACATATATAAATCAGTATTTATATATGTATTTCTGTAAATTAGTATCGTTCCAGTATTCTAGTGACTAATAAACACCCAAACCCAGAAATACAAACATGCTTATCACACGAATGCTTGTCCCGCCCCGTCGATTGCGTAGTCAAAGTCGCTAACCACTTGACCGACGGGGCGATCACTGTACGTCACACAATAAGATACTGCAAGCTCTATTAGTTACCCGATTCAAGGTTTTTAGAAGATAGAAACGATGAGCGTCTCGTTAAAACGAAGCTGTTCACAAAAATTCAGCTTGTTATTAAACAAAAATAAAATATTCCTGGACCACGGTCTGATGGGAACAGTTTTGGCTTACGCCTCGTAGAAAATGTTACTACTCTTAACTAAAACGAGACGTTTTATTGATACAAGAACCGGTCGTTAGACGTTTTAAGTTGCAACAAATGTTTTTACAGAGTCTGTTTTTTACAGAGGCTGCAGGGCGCAACTAGTATTATGAATGCGAAAGTTTGTGAAGATCGATGGTGGATGTTTGTTACTCTTCCCCACAAAAACGACTAAACCGTTTTGGATGAAATTTGACACGAATACAGATGATAACTGGAATAGTATATAGAATATTTTTTATCCTGGATAAATAAGTTGTTCACGTGGAATTTACAAAAAACTTATGATGCAGCGCGGGCTTTAGGATTCAGCTAGTTTTATAAATACAATCTCTCCTTCATCGTTCCATACACATTTCCTTCTTATAATGTCCTAAGTTGTGTCAGTTCAAAAAACCTGAGGTGAAAAATTGCTTGCGATTGGCACCCTAATGAACTGACTACTATTGTAATAATATCAGATTTTGAGTTTGACGCGATTTCAAGGATAAGATATAATATATCCAACGCGACTTCCTGTAATGATAAACCTTAAATAAGGTCGACTTAAAAGTGTATAGCAGAACAGAACGATCAAAAATGAATAAAGTACCTACTAGAAGTTCATTGTAAATATTAAAACAATATTTAATCTGAAACTTAATTTGGAGAAAAGTCATTACGAATAATGCTTCACTTCATTAGGCATATCATATTATGTTATCTGTGGACACTAACTTTACAGAGGTGAAAGCAGTACTTAATCAAATGACATCTCACTACATCCACATAATATTGACTGAGACAATCATGTAAAACGACTTAAAAATAGGAAGTTTTCAAGTACAATTCTTATAAAAAAGATGATATATTTTTAAACGAGAACGTGCAAACAACGAGTCCTTGAGTTTTTTTTATAGAAGATGGCCAATCGAATTGGAGGATCACCCGATAGAGTCCATTATTATCGCCTATAAACAACTAAAACACTGCAAGAGTTCTGCAGTTGCATTGCCGTCCTTTTCTAAGAATGAGTAAAATCTTTTCTTATAGGGATTAGGGAAGTTGTATAAATAGACTAGTATATAATTGATGCCGGCTGAATCTACTACTTACCTATGTAGACTACGCTAAAAAATAAAGCTAATTAGAAATAGTACAGTCGTCGATGATTCGAGCTGATCTACGTAAACGAAATCATATAGCATTATTATGCGTAACGTATTTTTTATTTCTATGTCATTTATTATATTGTGACCACCGCTGTTAAGGATACTTAAAAAGTTAAAAGTGCGTGAGAGGGGTAGGGCTTGCAAGGGGCGGGCCCTTTACGGGCCGGCGAACGCGCGTTTATTAGTGGGCTGCAGTGTTGCCAACTCGAAGAAAGTAAAAAGCAACAATCGGAACTTAAAAAAAACAGCAGAAAACAGTACCTAAATATTAATTTCAAAACATCAAATCCACTGTCCTACCTTCAACTGTCATATATACTTAATATTTATACAACTACTGTATATCTCCCTTGTATTTGCCATTACTAAAGAAATTTCTGGGAATCGTAAAGTAAAAAAAATCTAAATGAAAAAAGTCTAAATCAAAATAGTGGAAAAATTACTCGTTAACATTATCGATTTCGCGGTATTCGACGTTTCGGACTCTTTTATTTTTGTTAAAATGTACGCTTTTATTACATTTTTTCATATGCACTTTGGTTACAGTGACATACTATAACTATCTGTTAAATTAAATAATTATTGTACTACTCGAATTATCCTGTTTTACTGTATGTCAAAAGTATAATAGCATCATTACATTTGCAATTCCCTGTACCTTGTTAGTAATTACTAACAAGTATTACTATTAATTGTTAGTAAGACGCGTGACCAACGCATACAAAAAATATATTTATTACTTTTGTTAAAAGGTTTTACGTGTTGGTTGTAACATAATGCAATTTCGAATAAATTATTTTTGACAATGGTCGAAATATAAATCAGTAGAAATTTGAACTAAAACAAAAAACAGGGATATAATGGCGAAAACAGTAAATCTGCTGGTAAAACAGTAGGCTTGGTAACACTGGTGGGCAGCGCCACGTGGCACCCGCACACATACGCTAAGCGCACGTCATTTATAACTACGATACTTTCCTATATAGTCTGCGCAATAAGTTGAAAAGTGTCTAAAATAGAGATACTGCTCTTAAAATTATGTGCGATTATTTCATTGGATCCGAAATGACGCCTAGAAAAATGTGCTAAAATCGTTAGCACATAAAAAGTTGCAAAAGTTTACATTATCTCATCATCTTTAAAAAAAAGATGAGAAAAAAATGGCATTTCGATTTTTACAAGTATTTCATAAACTATTAATATTTAAGAAATTTCAAAGAAGAGGAAATTTCCAAGAAAAAATTCTTACATCTCGGAACTATCTCCATTATTTATAATTGTAATTTAACGCTGAAAATGGGTCTCCGCACGACATTTTTAGGTTGCGCGCACGGCCTTAAAATCGAGTATGACACATAAATTAATTTATTTTAGGTATTGAATATTCTTTTTTAAATTTGAAAAAATTATGATGTATTTTGAACACTATAAATAATTTATTTCCGTTGGAAATTTTGCTTAAAAATAATTTTTCAACAAGTCAAACGATTGTTAGCTAAAAATATTTTCTCGTACTTCCGTCTTAATTGTAAATGAAAAAATTTTTGCTTTCTTCTGGTTGGCAACACTGCTTCTGAGTTTGAGTGACACTGGTTTGACAATTGACATCTTGAATTTTTATTTTTAATGGATTGTCCTTGTCGAATGTTGAATTGGTATTAAATATTAATTATTCGTTCATAGCATGATTCTGATTTCTGATAATATTTAGGCCAAAGACTACAATATGTATGTACTGGAGATTTAGGCCTTTAGGCCAATAAGCCAAGCCATTAGAAGAAGTTTCAAGTTAGGTTTTATGTTTATGTTTATAAAATGGTTTTAACTAAATGGAGCTCTGATACAACATTAAAATTTATATTACTATACAAAGAACAAGAATGTCTCTGGAAGGTCGACAATATTACTTATCGTGACAGAAATGCCAGAAATACGGCATTGAGAAAAATACTCAATGGAATGAATCTTCCTGGACTAACCATGGATGATGTAAAGAAAAAAATTAAATACTTACGTTCAACTTACATGGTCGAGGTAAACAAGATAGAAAAGTCTATGCTAAACAATGACGGCTCTGAAATTTATGTACCCTGTTTGACGTGGTTTAATGTAATGAATTCTTTTATACAATCTATAAATGTAGATAAAGAGTCTTTCATGAAACATGAACGAATTTCTTCGGTAAGTTAAAGTTTTATCGTAATGTAACCTTAACTGATAACCACACTTCTGTCAACATTTTTATTATACAAAATCTATTGTTAAAATTATGCCGTAATAAATGATTTAGTTACGAGAATATTATGGAATAAATTTTCATGCACCATAGTTCATATTTGTCAGGAATTTTATATAGGAAATAGGACTTTAGACTTAAGTGGTAGACTTGTGTAACTCCAGAGTGATTAACGCAAAAAGATATAATCTTTATAAAGGAGTGAATATATCAGTAACTCCGTAGTATTCAAACTAACTCTCTATATCCTTACATCATAGAGTGATTTTGTGTCAATTGCATCTAAGCGGAGTAGAATAAAAGGAATAATATGTTTATCAGGGAGTGGAAAGGGAGGAAACCATCGTTCGGAATGAAGAATGTTGTAGCATTGAACTACATACTATACAGATAAAATTATACCTTAAGCTAATGGAATTAAGATATTTTTAATATTGTTCAAATGCGGATAGTAATAATAACAGCAATGAGAATTATTTTGTTTGTACTTTGTTTTAAAAACGCACGGAAAATAAAAAATAAGCGCAATTGTTTTTAAATAATTTAATAAAATAATATTGATTATGTTGGATATACCGTAAATACATCATTTATTTTAACTGTTTATCTTGTCATTATATCACACCGGTTAAACCCTTAAGGCTAAAAACTTGAAATTTTCAATATATCGGCGGATATACATACTTCTTATTTTAAAAAATTAAAAGTCGGTTAAATATAATTTACATTTACATAATTCTTTCACATGCAGTGAAAGCCGCGGGTAATTCTTAGTATCAAATAAAACAAGCGTGATTGCTTTTTAAATAATTAAGAAAAAGAATACCAAACAGAATCCATAAATACGTATCGTTTATTTCAACTGTTTATCTTAACTTAAATCTGTAAATCATTTCATTTCCTTATATTATCATTAAATCTAAATATGTCACCAATCCCAATCACTCTGATTTCTACTGAGTTATAAAGAGTTGAAGATATAGATAAATGATATATATCCGTAACTCTGAAAGATACATATCACTCTTTTCTCTTCTCGGATATATTTTGTGCAAGTCTATTAAGTGGTTGATAATGTCAGTGACATTGTTATATGTCAAATGTCCACCATGTTTTTTTTTGTTTGGCCCTATTTAAATCGTTGACCTTGCAGCCTTATTTGCATTTAATATTCAATACATTTTTTGTGTTTTTTGACTCAAAATTTATGAGAAAGTATTTTCCCAAAACATTTTACCAATTCTTTAATTTGTATTTGGAAGTCTTCACCAAAAATATATTTCATAATTGTTTTATCTAATGTCCACATTGTTGATTAAGTCTTGACAAGATCTTTGTGGAATTCTTGCCAATAAGTAACTGCAACAAAATGAATCTTAATAATTTATGAATAATGTTTTTGCATGATGCAATTTTGATATCTTGATTTATTTAATTTTATTTTATAGCATAGTAAATAAGCAGGAGGTTTCCCTGATGAAATGGAATCGAATGGAATTATCTATAGACACACTTAAGATGTTAATCATGTGTGGTGTGGTGAGGTCAGAATGCTACACGCACAAATGTATGTGTGGTGAGGTCAGAATGCTACACGCACAAATTTACAAGCTATCCTACCTCCAAACTGGAGTAGAACAGTGGCAAGCATTATGCTATTTTGGCAGGAATAGCTAAGGTGGAGGTACCAAACCTAATTAAGATGTTGCAGAACTCTTCCACTTAATTAATAATCAATGTCTGTGAGAGCTTTTAGCCTACTGCCATCTTTTACTACATGCTTAGTATTAATCCAGTTGATCTAATTCTGTTTGTATAGAAGGAACCATGAAACTCAGGGAATAATAATATTTCTTAATTAAAATTAAGATTTGATTTAGATTTCAGCTGATGAAGATTATAATTCAAATGATATCATAGTTAATGCAGAACATGAGTCCAGAGCAAGCCAGCCTCCAGAATTTCTTGACGTAAATGGTTTTCCTGAATTAGAGACTGTCAGCAGAAAAAGAAGGCGACGTTCATTAGCTGTAGAAAAAGAAGTTTGTTCAAACAGACACTTAAACATAAGCCAGAACAAATCAAAAATAGCAGATCAAGACAATAAGGCAGATATGAATGAATTTGAGATATTTGGAAAATACATAGGGATACAGTTAAAATCTCTAGACGAGGAAGACACAATAATGGCTCAACAAGAGATACAGTCAATTTTAACTCGTTATAAACTAAAGAAAATGCGTCGTAACACTGAGAGGATTCACATAGTTCACACGCCATCCTCATGTTCATCTGATATAAGGCCGTCAGGGTGTATGTCACCCGAATCCTCAAATGCTGCTGCTGATGAAAATAAAGATGCTCAGTATTTAGATGACAGTTCATATGATGAAGCAAATGATGATCAGCTTGACAAACAGGAGTTACTGATTTTATGAAAATGAGAATATCACATATATGGAGTCTTTTCAAATGAAAAATCTATTGTTAGTGACATTGAACATTTTGAATGTTAAAAACTTCTATTATTTGTATACGATCCCATTATAATACCTTCATGGAGCTGGTTAAAAGTATTTTCTATCCAATTAAATATGTCAATAAATAAAATGGGTTAAGTAAGAAATTTTATTCCAGAATATGAGTAATTAACAATTTTTTTTAAACATTTCACTGGTTTTAAATATTGAAATATTCTGGACTGAAATTTTTTAATCGTGCTGATTAAAAATATGTGTATATTACATAGTCCGAAAGAAATCCTAGATATTGTCAAGGATGGAAACAAGTTCTAAAAATGACTATTTTTTTAAGATAATAAAAAATAAAATCAGTATGCATACATATGCAATTCAGTGGAAAGAGAAAACAGAGTTTGTTATATTGGAGAATATATTTTTCAGATTTATTAAAGTTTATTTTTTAACTATTTTCAATTCCAACTTGTTCTGAACTTATCTACAAAAACCTAAAAAAAAATATAAATTGAACCTTAATTTTTTTTTTAAATCTGTGCAACACTTTTTCTAAAAATTGGTATATTGCTAAAAAGAAATAATGCAGATAGATTTCCCGACGGAAAGATTTAATTATTGGTACACATTAATGTAATTTATACATATAATAAAATCGTAGGAAAGTCAAAACTGTACATAGAATATTTTTGAAAAGAATACTTGGGACGTGATCTACAATCGATATTGAAGCTAAAAAATATAGGTTTTGGAATTTTTGTTTGTTTGTCTGTATGTATGTCCGGGGTAAACTCAAAAAGTACTGCATGGATTTATTTCAAATTTTGCATGAATATTACTAACAGGTCGGGTCAACATATAGGCTACATATTATAACGCTATCACGGGGAGAAGGTGTGCGGAGCAAACGAATTCCGCGCGAAGACGCGGGCAACAGCTAGTATATATATATATATATATATATATATATATATATATATATATATATATATATATATATATATATATATACATATATATATATATATACATATATATATATATATACATATATATATATATATATACATATATATATATATATATATATATATATATATATATATATATATGTATATATATATATTAGGGATGGGCCGAAATTCGTTTCACATTCGGTTTAACCGAATTTCGGCAGCTTGAACCGAACTTCGACATTCGGCCGAAATTCGGTTTAAATGCCGAACATTCGGCACTAGAAGAAAGTATCTTCTTGCACTAATTTGCTTGAAATCTATGCTAATGTTATAAAGAGGAAAAATTTGTATTCTATATTTTTATATATTGTATCATCTAAACTCAAAAACTACTAAACCGATTTGAAAAAATCTTTCACCATTAGAAAGATATTAAATCATCCCCGAGTAACATAGGCTATACTATACTTTCGAAAAAAAATCCGTAAAACAGTTGATCTAGCAGGCCATCCCTGAAACATTCCGCTAAATAAAAAAACATAAAAACATAAGTGAAAAAACTTTAGCATAGATTTTTGAGTTTGAAGAGCATGAATAGCATGACCCGGCAGGTCATCCCTGAAACTTTCTGCTAGATCTTTATCTATATCTTAGCACATTACAGATTTTTTTCAAAATTCAAAAATCATAAATTTGTTACAAATATTCGTTAGTACGTAGAAGTCGTTGTAAATGACAGTAATTTCAAAATTATTGAAATGCTATATATTTTAAAAACGATGATTGATTTTGGTCTTTCGAATGGCATTCAACGCAATTTTTGACCTCTAAAATGTTTTCATAGCTACGTAATTTACAGACTCAGAAATGTCGAAGCAATATCAAAAATGTTTTTTTTGAATTTTCGATATTACTAAATCTCAAATAAATCAACCGATTTTGATGAAATTTGCTTATTTGAATTTTTGACTTTGATTTGCAATTTATAGAAAGAAAAGCTGTTAGACTGTTAAGTCAATCGGTATATTAGTCTGAAAGTCATTTTAAACATGCTAAGTTTGCTGTAAACAACAAAATATTAATATTTGAAAAGCCGTAACTATTGAAAACTTGATTTAATGTTGATCTTTGAAACAGTATTTGAAAAAAATTCGAATTTATGTCGAAAAAACACTATTTCCAGATTTTTTCGTCAACGATAACTTCCAAATGGATTAACCGATTATGATATAATTTATGAATTAGACGCAGTTTATTAACAAAAAGAGCTGATAAAATTTTATACTCAATCGATACATTAATCTGGAAGTTATATTAAAAAAATATATTTCGTCAAAAGTTTTTGCGATTTTTTTCAAAATTTATCAAAATATTCTAATCCGAATTGGTTAAAATTGTTGGAAGCTAAGTTGAGCAGAATCTAATTCAATGCCATTAACCGCGTTTCGATCGGTCAAGCCGTTCAAAAGTTATAAAATGTTTACATACACACATACATACAACCATACACTCTCTCACACACACACACATACATACATACATACATACAGACATACTGACGTCATCGCGAAAATAGTCAGAAAATGTTCCATACGTAGCGGGAAAATGTATCTGTTTGTTTGTCCGTCTTTCACGGCAAAACGGAGCGACGAATTGACGTGATTTTTTAAGTGGAGATAGTTGAAGGGATGGAGTGACATAGGATAATTTTTTCTCTTACTTTACACGAGCGAAGCCGCGGACAATATAATAGCTAGTAATAAATAGTAAAATAGGTAAATAGCTAGTATAAAATAATTAAATTTTAAGCAAATTCGTAAAAAAGTCACGACGTGTCGCTTTTAAGAAAGCGCCCCAAAATTAAACCGAAGTTCGGCCGAAATTCGGCCGAATTTCTTATTTTCACCGAATGTTCGGCCGAAGTTCGAATTCGGTTCAAACCACATTCGGCCCATCACTAATATATATATATATATATATATATATATATATATATATATATATATATATATATATATATATATATATATATATATATATATATATATATATGTATATATATATATATATATGTATATATATATATATATATATATATGTATATATATATATGTATATATATATATATATATATATATATATATATATATATATATATATATATATATATATATACAGACAGACTGACTGGTGAGTTGAAAATACTTGTAAACAGTACACCGAGAATCCTTGATTTACCTGCGCTATACTTGGACACCGCGCGGACGCACGTGTCGCGCAGCGCGCTATCTACACAATACATCATAATAGGTAGGTTAGTATCTACACTGTACAAATCGATGGGAAACATCTCCCTGTACAAATCGATAGCACCTTACAAACTATCATTAGCATGCGCATGCGCACGAACCATGTACAGGTACTCTGCGTTTGTGTATTGATTAGCCATACTTAACTACCTAACCTAGATACTTATCAAGGGTCACAGGTCACACACACTCACACAGCGGATTACGCGCGAAAGTACCTACGATCGCGGGGCGCGGAAGCAGGAAGCGGGAACACGGACATTCGGACCTGTCGGCGTTTGCGCTTAAACTCAGAGTATGTAACGTATTTAACATTTAATGTAACGTACGTATTTGCTTAAACTAATGTGCCGGTGATGCGCAACAGGTAGTGAGGTTGAGCACGGGGGATGAAGGCGGCGTGTCCTTGATGTCGACTAGCGCGTACCGCCGCACATGACTACATCAATGTAAACAAAACAAACAGCGGGGCGTGCTTAGGCGTGAACATAATATCCACATTTCACTTATTTTTAGAGAAATATTGGTCAAAAATTAAGCACCTAATTTTATTATTTCATTTTAACGAGAATCGAGTACCAAGTACTTTCCAGAAGTATCGAAGGTAACTCACCAGTCAGTCTGTGTCAGAAAGTCCATTATACTAATACCTAGAAATATAAATACTCAATAAATTTAATACACCCCCCAAACCTAGAAATACTAGCATTTGTCCTTGTCAAGAATCAAACCCAAGCCCCTTTGATTGCGTAACCAGGGTATGCCAAAGTTTACCTTCAATCTGAACATGACAATAAAGACGTGACTTTAAATAGTTCCATACACACTCGAGATTTTTTAATATTGCAGGATCCCAAATAAGTATATAATCCTTCAATTGCTAAAGTATATTTACCTAATAGTAATTAGTATCAGGATTTAGCCATTGATTAGGTGCCTATTAATAGTCTCCTGTGGTTATTTGAAACAAAAAACACATTGAGCCAAATTACAAAATTATAATCTAATCAAATCACATTATCACTTTTATTCTGACTACTTACCAATAATTAATCAGTTACGATAGATAAGGTTAGTATAAAAGAAATCCCGAAAAAAAATCAATATGGAATTGTGGTCAAAAATGTCGTACAAAGTTGGACTGTTCCTCGCTGCATTGACCATCGGTAGCCTAGGTGAGATTTTAGGACAATTCCACAATTTTAAGACAAATAGTGACGGCTTTTTTTGTGAATTTGATTTTTTTTATATCATAAAACAATCTGATGCTTCTATATTACTATCGCCTATAGATACCAGAGATGTTAATGGTTCGTTTATGTCCATGTGGGGGTGATGATGGGGGAAAGCTTCCACCCACAACACCAACTCGTGGGAACTCAATACGCGGCATCTAATTTACGCAGAAGTTTTCAACAGGCTAATTAGTAACAAGACGAGTTATGTTTCCCTCAATATCCATAAGTTGAACGAGCAGGACTGTATTCCCACCACTGTACTAAAAACGTGTGCTCCCGAAATTACGCCGGCGTTAACGCGTTTTTCGATTCCTGCAACCAGGATATTGTTCATGCGGCGTGGAAAAATGCCCGAGTTTACCCCGTTCCCAAAAACATGACAAGCCGACCCGTTAAATTACAGACCTATAGCGATCACATCGTTGCTCTCACAAGTGATGGAGCTATGTAAGAAAAAATTATTAATACCTGGAAGATCATCAGCTAATAAGCAACAAACAACACAGTTTTCGTCGGGGTCGCTCTGCTGGTGATCTGGTCTACCTTATCCACAGAACATAAATAGTCTGACCTTATCCATCGCCTGGCTGCAGCTATTGAGGGCAAGGGTTAGAGCAAAGCAAATGTGGAAGGCATTTGCGGCCAGCCTCGATATTGTTAAGGCCTTTGACTATTTAGGGTTTCGGTATAGTGCACTTTTGTCAAAATTGCCATTTTACAGACTGGCCGCGAAACTATGAACGTGGATAGAACTAGTTTTTTGGATGGCCGCAATATCAAGACGTAGTTGACGGTAGATGCCCCAAGGTGGACCAACAATTAACGCTGGTGTCGCTGTGTTACCATCTACACTGTTTCTTCTGCTTATCAATGATATGCTACAATATATCAGTATTCATTGCTATGCAGACGACATTTTAGTGGTGGCATCTACGTTTCACCATCGCACTACACGCCGTAGAGATTACATCCACATCAATCGTCAATATGACGATTGGTCATCCACGACTGTTTGATTTCCTTGTTACTTTTTTACGAGAACCGTCAAACTATGGACCAGCCTACCTCAGCGATAAGGGGGCATCCATAAATTACGTCACACTTTAAAAGGGAGGCAGGGGGTCGACGAAGTGTGACAAGGGGTAGGGACGGGCCCCAAATTTTGTGACATCACATTTTTTTCAAAGATAATAATCGAAGGAGATAATTTTTCCAATGTAAAATTGTAAAATATGTGGTTGGGGATCTCAAAAATGTGACCAGCTGTGACAAGGACGGGGGAGGGATCAAAAAATCACGAAAAACATGTGACGTAATTTATTGATGGCCCCTAAGCAGCAGGAATACGTAAGGCGGTGGTAATAAAAAGCCCGGGCGAGACGTTACCGAAGTCTAGCACCTAGTATATATCGCCTCTTACGAGATGTGTAGCAGTTAAGGCGGATGATCTATTCTTCGAGAGGTACGCGGCAATATATTTAAATTGTCTAAAGTTTATCTATATTGTTTTTATTATAGCTATTTGCTGCACTGTAACTTAAATTGCAAAAACGTTTTCCATGTTATTTTAACTTCCCCTTGAAAAATAAACAATCTGCAAGTCCGCTACGATTAGCCGTGATTTAGTACCATCACATTACCTATTACTGCCGCAATTGCGTAAATAATTGACGGTGTCGTGTTCCGATTTGGAGGGTAGGTATGCCATGATAGCCAGTATACCGATGAATGTTGCATTACCATCTTGCCACAATGATAGCAACGCACCACTATCATGTTTGATGTCTGTATGCAAAGGTTGTCACTTTCTACTAGGAGAGCTACTAGATTGTTAGCTATCCTATGATGTAATAATTTAAAGGCAGTAAAACTGCAACAACCAACTCTTCATTTTGGAACACGACAGTGACAAGCACTGACGCTATTGCGGCAGGAATAGGTAAGGCGGTGATACCAGACCCGGAGGAAACAATGCAGAACTCTACTATCTAGTAGCCATGATGGTAGTGACGACTTGCCTGGCAGAACGACAGATGGTCTATTATTCAGAGGGAGCTCGGACCAGCAGGGAGGGAAATGTGTCAAATGGATGCTAGTGTGTGTAACGTTTTTTCAGGTTTCCGTACCTAAAAGATAAAACGGAACCCTATTACTAAGTCTCCGCTGTCTGTCTGTCTGTCACCGGGCTGTATCTCATAAACCGTGATAGCTAGAAATCTGAGTTTTTCACAAATTATGTATTTCTGTTGCTGCTATAACAACAAATATTAAAAATAAATAAATATTAAGGGTGGTCCCCATACAATAAACGTGTTTTTTTCGTATTTTTTGTTATGATGTACGGAACTTCTTCGTGCGCGAGTCCGTCTCGCACTTGGCTGATTTTTATTAATGTAATGTACGTACTATTTATTGTTAAGGTATTTGTGTATAAAATATATTAGCTTAGGCACTGCCTCCTTTCCAATGTAAAATTTGAAGTTGACGATACCTAATTTCGTACTCCTCCGTTCTCGTAAGGGGCCATCCAT
The DNA here is from genome assembly GCA_036924255.1 of Apodemia mormo. NCBI lineage: Eukaryota > Metazoa > Arthropoda > Insecta > Lepidoptera > Riodinidae > Apodemia > Apodemia mormo. The sequence goes on along the minus strand of JAUPFN010000016.1, from coordinate 34,458,519 downwards.
AAACTACGTCAATTTCATGATTTTTTGACCCTTCCCCCGTCCTTGTCACAGCTGGTCACATCTGTGAGACCCTATACCTAACGTGATGTTACATATTTTACAATTTTACGTTGGAATAATGATTACATTCGAATATTTTTTAATTTGTGCAGATAGCTTTTTAAATTTAGTGTTGAAAAACAAGTTTTCAAGTTTCCCAAGCACGGAGTGAGTGCTATAAAAACAAAAATAATAAGAAATTTAGTGTTGTAATACTTAGATATAAAATATTATACTTTGAAAAAATGTGATGTCACAAAATTTGAGACCCCTCCTTACCCCTTGTCACACATTGTCACACTTCGTCGACCTCCTCCCTCTCCCTTATTTATGGATGGCCCCTAATGTCTCCTTATGTCTGTTTTATTAGAGGAGATTTATTGTTTAATCTATGGTTAGCAGGAATCATAGAATATGCTCGAATTTCAACCAATGATCCAGTGATCGTTATAATATGTATAAATATGTCAAGTAACCGTACAGTTATTGTAAAAACTAAGATCCTCAACTCATTATCAAAAACAAATGAACAATGATTGAGATCTAAATTTATCAAAAGGATTATTAAGTACATGTTTATTTTTAATTATAGATAGCTTATCCAATAAATCTGATAATTGAAAATATTATTCTTTATTTTATTTTTTCACTAATCGATGCCTGTGGTTGTAACCGATTTAAATGGATTTTTACACCAGGGATAAAAATATTTAGTTTATTAGTATTTTTATATTATAAGAAAACAAGCAGATGGCTCTTCTGATGGAAAAAGACAACAATCATCTATAGTCACCAAAGATGTTAAGGGTGCGTTGCTATCCGCGAGTGGCGAGGTGTAAATGTCACTTGCATACATAATACATATGCATCCTATCTTACATCAAACAACTCGTCGGAACACTCTCCATGATATATACGGTAAAAGACACAGTGAATTTTTATAATGTGTGTACCCACAGCGATACAAGATTAACTTACCATTTGACCTTGACCACATTTGGTTTTCGCAGTGGCGTAGCTAGCACGGGTGTCACCTAGTGCGGTCATTATGGTTTCGTTTTTTCTCATCTGTTGATTAATTCTTCCTGGGATATTTCTTTTAAATAAAGGTTTTAGGTTACGCTTTTTTACTGTCAGGTGTGTTGGATGTGGTGGATTGGTTTGGAGGGTTTAGTAGACGGGAAACATATGCAGGTGGTGTTAAGACCCCGCCACAAAGATGGCAACGCACCATGCGATCTTATGATACTTATGTATATATATCTTATGATGAGATATATATATATATATATATATATATATATATATATATATATATATATATATATATATATATATATATATATATATATATATATATATATATATATATATATATATATATATATATATATATATATATATATATATATATATATATATATATATATATATATATATATATATATATATATATATATATATATATATATATATATATATATATATATATACGTTCTCGAGTTTTAGCGAGACTAACGAACAGCAATTGATTTTTATATATAAGATATATAAAAAATTAGCCTCTCGAACCGTCAGCTATTATTATATTGCTCTACAATTTGCTTGATATTACCATTTAAAATATTTAAAATCCTCAGCGCTCCCGGTGGAAGAGTCGGATATGTCGATATTTTTCGACCACACGGATCCGACTAGCCCTCGTATTGTCGGCGGCACGGTAGCAGGTTCGGTGCCGCACATGGTAGCCCTCAGCAACGGACTGTTGATCCGTAGCTTCTTGTGCGGGGGCTCCCTGATCACCAACCGGCATGTCCTCACTGCGGCTCACTGTATAGCGGCTGTCTTCAGTGGGTCTCTCAGCAGGTGAGGTTTCCGATCAAAAATGTTACCGTGTTTCGATTATGCAACACTCGTCGTTATTATTTACTGATTGGTGGTTGTTAATAATTTCTTTCAAATATCATTAAATCGGTTTATTTGTGTTGTAGACAGAGTAAACCAAAGTCAAATATACAAAGTGGTAGAGTTTCGCAACTTCTCGCCCGTGTATTTGGTACCACCGCCGCCTTACCTATTCCTGTCACAATAGCGTCAGCGGTCAATGCTTGTCACTGTTGTGTTCCGATTTGCAAGGTAAGGTAGCCGGTAAACGTATGCACGTCGCATTACCATTTCGCAGCATTAACATCTTTAATGTCTATAGGTGACGGTTATTTCTTTCCATCAGAAGGAACGTCTTGTTGATCGTGATAACCGGGACATACAGCTATATGTGCTTATTGTGTATGTGCTAACTCCCACTCCGGTGCCTCAGGCATAGGAAGAATAACACAGCACCTCCAATTTTTTTCATTGTTTTAATAACATATTTGTATTAGTGGACAAATTACACGAAAGATGTGTAACCCCGAAATAAGCAGTACGGGTGTTGGCCAACCAATCCATTCCATAATAATACATATATAAATACTGAAATATACTTAATATATACCCAAACCCAATAAAATACAAACAGGTTATTGTCTGTAATCGACGGGAATCGAGCCCAAGCCCCATTGATTGCGTAATCAGGGCCGCCCCGAGTAACGGGGCAGCCGAATTAATTTGTCCGGTCGGGTCGTGACGGTGTAGGTAATGTTTACGTAGGTTGTGTTTTTTAAATATAAGGTAGCAAACAAGCAGATGGCTCTCCTCATGGAAAGAGAAACCATCTCCTACAGACATCGAAGATGTTAATTGTGCGTTGCAATTCTTGTGGAGGTATGGAGGTGCCAGTGCATAAGTCTATTGGATACCTCACCTTCAAAACCGGAATACGACAATCACAAGCATAGATGCTATTACGGCAGGAATTAACATCAGGTCTTACATGATTACGACAAATATGTATGACAATACACTATTAATTACTATTTTTAGTGAGTTTATGATGATTATATTTTTCTATAAAAGAAACCATCAACTCTTTTGCTCTTCTGTGTTATAAAAAACAAATGTCCTACTTATTCTTTTCAGCTCCCTGCGTGCGACAGTTGGAACAAACCGCTGGAACAGTGGCGGCATCCACTACAATCTAGCTCGGAACATCACCCATCCCAACTACGTGTCTGCTACCATCAAGAACGACATCGGCATCCTCGTCACCACTGTTAACGTTGGATTGTCCAGTGCAGTTCAAGTGGTGGCCTTAAACTATGACTGGATTGGTGCTAATGTTGCCACTAGAGTCAATGGTTGGGGAAGGACTAGTGTGAGTATTAATCTCATTAAAAGTTTATTCGCGGTGGCCCCCTTGCGGAGTCGAAGTCGGAAGAACGTCCAAGTCTGGTTTACTATGATTCGCCAGTTTACCAGCTGCTTTGTGTCTTTGCTTTATTTGTTATCTGGGATAACCAGCGTGTACAAGCGCGTAGCGGTCTTTTTATAAATTTTCTTTTCGATAACCTTGCAACAACACAATATGGCACGATTAGCGTTGGTAACATACAGATCCGGTTAGTTGATAGGCCAGATGGATGTAGTTCCCATCGATGCATTTACCGGTCTGATTAGAGATTATTTCTAACGAAAAGAATGTCATTTTTAAGGGCTTATCCGAGGCACGAAGACCACCCTCATCAGACCCAGATCAGAGGTATTACTGATTTTTGGCATTTCGAGAAAAACCTCGAAAAAACTCAATAACATTTGCCTCACCTGGGAAATGAAACGCGGGACCTCAGCATGATTCGAGTCGAAAAGAGTAATATCCCTAGACTAGGTATTTTCAATCTTTTGGTGTCACTAGCACTATTTTACTTTTATCAAAAATTTCACAACACAACGGTAAATAAAAATAGACAAGAAACCTAGAGAATCAGGCGTCGCGTGACGGCTCCTATTTTTTAATCATGGTTTCAATATGGCTTACAATTCGTAGTACTCTTAAAAACATACGCGACACACCTGATGTGTCGCGGCACATCGGTAGAAAACCTGTGCCCTTATGTACTCTGTTTCCAACATACTAACTAACCTAATGTTTTATTTTTTTCCAGGCTGGGGGATCCCTTTCAGCTGTGCTTCTAGAACTCCAAGCTTCCACAATCGATGGTAACCAGTGCGTGCAGCGAGTGGCCCAGAGAGCTGCCCAGCTGAACATCCGCGCTCCAGCTGTAGAACCCCACATCGAGCTCTGTACCTTCCGAGCTGTTAATCAAGGCACTTGTAACGTAAGTCCACAATATAAATCACGCTAAATCACGCTTTTTTGTGTTGATTGTTAAATAATAATTTTACAAAAATTACACGATATACCTGAAGATATTATCTAAGGAATGTGCTAACTTATTACATGATAGAATGTACTTTACTCGATCATATAAAATTCCGAAAACAGGCTAAAAATATCTCTAAAACAAATAATTTGTTAATAATATTTCTAATTCTCCACATGATTTTTATATGGTGATATTTAGTTTTAAATACAAAAAAGAATGTACCTACTAAATTTTGGTTTTCAGCTGAAGTCCTATATTTATTTATCCGAATATTAACACGTTTCCCGGCGGTTTCAGAAAATACCACGCCGCCGTCCATTTCCTATAAAATTGACGCGTGTCAAAAGACCTCACCTTAATAGTTACATTTAAAATTTAAGTCATCTATACAAATAAATAAAATTGGAGTGTCTGTTTGTAATATTAAAATAATCTTTTTTCACTAAATGCATATGGACGTATACACGGTACATATACCAAAACAATATATTTTCTACAATTTTTGTCTGTCTGTCTGTTTGTTTCGGCTAATCTCTGGAACGGCTGGGCCGATTTTGATAGGACTTTCACTGGCAGATAGATGATGTAATAAGTAGTAACTTAGGCTTCTTTAATTTTCAAAATTTTTCTACGCCGACGAAGTCACGGTTATAAAATCATTCACCTTAAACTTAAAAACCTCTCTAACTCGGTTAATTTTGACCAGAGGAAAAGTCGTATAGGGGAAGACCGGGTAATGGGAATCAGCGGGCAATGGTAGTCACCAACATATCTCCAAAACTACAACTGCTAGAAATACGTTTACTGCCGTCCCCGCCCCGCTTTGTCCCCCCGCTAGCGGTGCAAGAGCGCCGCGCTAGTATTGTGGCGGTCTCGGGATGAGAAGTGTATTTTGTTTTTGCGGCTCGCCGATGTAAATTTTTAAGGACTTTTTTTACTCGTATATTCAGTATAACCATTTTATATTCAAATCCCATATATTGCTTAAATATATTTTTTGTTTCTTTTTTTTTTCTTCATAAAATGCTTGTGGGTAATGAGGATCGGGTGACCCCCATTTCCCGCTAGTGATCACGATATAATTTTAGTATTCTTATTTTAGATGTAGACGTATTTTGTGATGAAGATTTTCTACCAGCCAAATTGCTCAGTTCAGATTGAAATTAATAACCCAGCGTCAGACCAAGAAAGCTTATCAGTACCTGGCACATCAATGCAAGTTACTTCAGCAGCCTCTAGTCTTGATATTGTGTCGAAATTAATTAAGTTGCCAGAGAAAACTAATACCCACAATGCTAAACAAAGTCGCCAGAAGCAGCATGCCAAAATTTTAACATCCACGCCTACAAAAGAAAACTTGTTAGAAAAAGAAAATAAGAAAAGTAAAGCTTTCTGCCAAGCCAAGGATAAAAGTAAGGGACAAAATATAACTAAGGGAAAGGGTCAAGGAAAGAAGACTAAAGTGTCGAAGAAGGAAACCGAAAGAGTAAAGAGAAAGGTTCTCCAGGAATCAAATTATACTTCTGTTTCAGACGTGGCTACTGATGGTTTATGCCAAGACGATGAGCTAGATGATGCTGACGATGCAGGGAATACGTGCTAAATCTGTAACGAATTCGGCCGAAATAATGAGGTTTGGTACAGGTGTACTTCATGTGGTTTATGAGCTCACGCAGATTGTACGAGGTGGGAGTCACCCAAGGGTTATATTTGCGATTTGTGTTAGATTTTTGTATGATCCTCATTGCCCACAAGGTGACCACAATTACCCTCACCTCAGTGCAATGGGAGTCAAAATAGATATTATTTTACTTTTATATTTCCTAAAGATGATTATTAAAGTGATCATTACTGATTCCAAATGATAGTCAATTAAGTATATTTTATTATGAGGCAGTTGTAATAGAGATTTAGTTTAATTTTATTTATTTATTTCAATTTTTATTTATTTCGCGGAGTTCGTCGCATTTTTACCTTTTTTTAAAATAAAACTTTAAAATGTAACGAATTACTTCGTCACATACGTTCATTTTGCTTGCTTGATTTGCAATTGAAAAATGGCGGGAACTAGTTTTTTTTTAATTTTATTTATAGCATTTTTAGAACGTTGCATTTAATGGTATTGTTACGAATAATCTAGAAACGTTTAGAGTTGGAGCGCTGGAGAGATCTAGAAATAAAAGAATGAGATAGCTACTCCTATTGACAAACAAATAGTTGACCTGGGCTATGCCATAATGGACTTTGTGGGATATGGCATAAGGTTGAAAGTAGCGTGTACTAGGATTTACGACTCATAACACGTTTACGATAAGAAGTGATTCATTGTTTCCCCGATACATTTAGATTTTTCTGGATCCAGGTAGAACTTTACCCTGGCTATAAATAGAGATATGTTGACAAATACAAAGCAGTTTTTATCAAGCGATCGAGAGCGATACTTAAAGTGAACAGTGCGAAGCGAGAAGTGTTTTATTGTGTTGTCAGTAATAGTACAGTGAGTGACTAGTGTGTAAAGTGTATTTTAGTATCACATTGTGTTGTCTTGTGTATTTGTATACTAAATACACGGATTTAATATAAATAGTGTTTTCTTACAATTACGAACCGAGTACGTAACAGTATTAAAACCAGCCAGTTGCATTCAGTACAGCCAATAAGGTTTTATTACTAATAATACATTCGCAATACTAAAATACTTTTGACCCCATCTATTATAAATATATTATTCTATTTGTTATATGATTTTTCCTGCGATCTGTACTAAAAAACAGCCTAGTGAATTTACAATAGTTAAAAAAGATGTGTGGCGAGTTTACAATACGAAATTAGGATTGTGGCGAATTTCCACATTTTTGATGTCATTTTGGTGCGGTGAATTTACAACTGTGGCGAGTTTACTACAACCCATCAAAACATATTTTTTTAATAAATAATTAAAAACTAAAATATAGTTTTTTCTAATATTTATTTGCTAACGGTACATCCATATTCTATGTCATTCATTATTGTTTAAAGGCGATGGTGGGTGAAGTAGCTAGTGCCATTTTGCTCGTACGAGTGTATCCGCCCTATCTCTGTCTTTGTTTTTCGATGAGCATGCGATGACGCGCGCGCTGGCTAATGCCATTTCGCTCGTACGAGTGTATCCGCCCTATCTCTGTCTTTGTTTATCGGTAACCTGTTTATGATGTGATTACAGTCGTATCTAGAGATGGGTTAATACCGATATTTCTCAAGATTAGGTGATACTAATATATTCACTTTCAAATATTATAATGTCTTAACTAATATGTCAGTATTAACTAATATTTCACTGTAATTTGGACCTTAAAGTAACAGTAATAAGATCTGATACTGATACGGCAGGAAAATATCTTAACTAATATTTTACTGTAATTTGGACCTTAAAGCAACTGTAATAAGATCTTATACTGATACGACAGGAAAATATTTTAACTAATATATCAGTAATAACTAATATTTCACTGTAATTTGGACCTTAAAACAACAGCATAGTGCAGGAAATACGCCTGTCTCATTTGTATGTACGACGCGGCGTATCGTGAAAATATTTTAATTATTAATATTTTCACGAATCCGAACGGGCGCCAATCTAGTGAATCCGAACTATTCCGAAGATCGAATGATATTATCCGATTCATTTTGGATACCCGTTACAGATATTAGGCGAATATGAAATATTAGCATATTACAGTTCGCCGGATTACTAATCCACGAATCCTTTCAATATTACTAATATCTTAGCGAATACTAATATATCAGTCACACCCTTAGTCGTATCATACGACTGTAATCACATCATAAACAGTCACTCGTATGTGTGTAAGTGTCGGTGTATATGTATTATGCCGAGCCTAATTTTATCGAATGCTATGTATGAGCGTAACGTATCTTCCTCTTTTTATATCAATGGTGACAAGTCTGATAGTCGTTCCTATCCCATTGAAGTCCTTAGGTATTTTTTAAGCACGAGATTAAGTGATGTTATGGATAACGCTTTACTGATTTGTGCTTACGCATGTTAGGGGCCTCCGTAGCCCGGGGGCCCTGTGTCATTGATCGGGCTGATACGGCGGTATTTACGCCCCTGGTGACAATGGAATTATCTCTGTCCATCAGGAGAGCCATCTGGTTGTTTGCTATCATATGATATTAAAAATGCTTTGTTTTCAGGGCGATTCTGGCAGCGCGTTGGTGAGGGCGGACCGCGGGCAGCAGATCGGCATCGTCTCCTGGGGGCTGCCGTGCGCACGAGACGCCCCGGACATGTTTGTGCGAGTCAGCGCCTACAGGAACTGGATATTACAGAATATTTAATCATTAATGAACAGAATAATATTTCAATAATTAAATATTTATGTCACTACAATCTTTTTCAGTATTTTCTTTGTAACGACTGTTTTTAAACACCTTTAACATTATAATTTTATGTTGCTTTAACACTGCCTCTTACACTTCAATTCTTCTGGTATTTAATCGAATCAATTGCTTTTCTGCAATCCTGTGACAATTTCAATTCTGTAGCGAAACTTCAAAACAGAAAATCATACCGGCGCGGAGGTCTGAGTAATAAAGAACTAATAAATAAATGAAGAATTTCAGCAATTCAAATATTTTCTGCTTGCTTGATCAGATACAGGGTACCTACCTATCCGACTGTTACGTATATTCGACTCAATCTTGAGGTATGCCGTAGGTACGAGTTTATTATTATGTCGAGAGATTTAAATGTCGAGAGATGTCGAAAAAAATTGAAAAATACCCTTGACATACTCTTAGCCGCTTTGACTTTTTGTTATACTGTTGTTATAAACAGGACAACAAAATTTAAAAGACAGGAGAAAAACTAGTCTACTAATTAATATCCAACGTGAAATAAATGCTCTTAGTTATTGAAAATTTGGGTTGTTCGTACAATTGACATTCACAGAGCAAACAAGCTGCTTGCTCTTTTAATCAATTCGATTGATAAAATTTAAGGTAAGTATCCAAAAAGTAAATAAAAAGGACCGTTTTAACCCATACAAGAGCTACTGGCAGTTGGCACAGCCATGGTATCCGTTTCAAAATAAAATAATTTTAAGCAAATTTATAAGTCAACTAGCTGCTCGGAATTAAAAAATAGGGGTTGATAATAGAAGTGTGGAAATGTAGGGTTGTATGTATTTTTCGTTGGTGAATCAATAAAACAAAAAAAAATAGGGGTGGACTACCCTTACCATTTAGGGACATGAAAAATACATATTGATCGATTCTCAGACCTACCCGATATACACATAAAATTTTATATAAATCGGTCGAGCCGTTGCGGAGGAGTTTGTTAGCAAACGCCGCTACACGAGAATTTTGTATATTAGATTGTTCTTATTTTTTTTAATCTTATGTATTTTGAGGTCCTTTATCCTAGTCCTTTATGTTGGAAGTCCTTGATGACTTGAACGTAAAAGTGGAATTACAAATAAATAAAAAGCATTGAAATACATGCGATAGCGTGAAATTACTCTACTACACTAAGGCTTTCAATTCCACGTGACACTGGAAACTTTAATCAAATAAATACACGTCGAATTTCTGTGGGATCGGCCATACACCCTTGACCTAAATAAATAAAGCGTACACATAGTGTTTGTAATGTTGGAGGATTTCCTACATTATGTTCCTGAGATTCTGTTTTCAAACCTTTACTTGGTAAAAATGGAAAATCCTCAAGGGGTATCGTCTCATACCACGGATTAAATGGATTCGCCTTTCAAGACTATTTCTTAGTTTGTCAGTGTAGCTTTCGTTCACACACAGAAGTACAGAGTTATACATACTACTTATCGATGAAATAAAATCACTTCGAGGTTAACTTTTAAACCTTGTACATGACAACGGCGCTATACGAATAGAGCTTTTAAATTAAAATACAAATTTTGATGTCATAAGATAGCAAACAAGCAGATGGCTCTCTTGATGGAATGACATAACCATCGTCTGTAGACGCCAAAGATGTTAATGGTGCGTTGCTTGTAGCAGGGTCTTAATGCCACAAGCATAAGCAACAGTGACAACCACTGACGCTATTGCGACTGGAATAAGTAAGGTGTTCTAGATCCGGGCGAAAAAATAAACAACAATGCCACCTAGTAGTCACGAGGGTAGTGACTCGAATGGTATGATATAATAGTGAATCGTTCGCATTTCACGTACTCCCTTTCAGAACGGCAGATGATATTCTGCAAAGAAAGCCCGAACCAACACCAACCAATTACAAGCAATAACGCTATTCCGACGTAAAAGTAAAGGCGGTGGTACCAAGTCCGGGTGAGTCGTAGCATAACTGATAATAAATATGACAGACCACATAATCTTTGAAAAAAGGAATTGTTGTGTTCACTGGTATACCTGGGTGTAGTCTCACTAACACTATACACACGTCTGCATTTACTGACCACAGAACAACATTACTTGTTACTGACGATCCGAATCGTACTGTGAAGTGTGATACCAAACCATACTTTACTTACAAATCTTATAATAGCGCGTGCCCCCACCTACTCGCACGCACAATACAGATAACGAATTGTATGATCCACAGATAACACATACACTACAGGAATTAACCGAGATGATTAAATTACCCAAGTTCCATAACCTCTAAAAGTAAGGACACGTCTAATCAATCATTCGCCTAGCTACTTGCCAGGAATTTAGGTCTATTCATCAAAAATGACCCTGACCAACACACAAAGATTTTTATTGTGATCTAGGGGTTAGCCTATTTGGCTTCATAATGTGGTTCGATCCCCGGGTCGGGCAAAAGTGTTATGGAGATTTTTTTAAATCTTAATAGCAGCCCGGAGTCGGATGTGCACGTAAAGCTGTAGTTTACGGGTAATTCTGGAAATAAGTGATAATCGCTATAGCGATAGGCATAACTACTCATCTCACTAACAGACTAATAGGTTAGTTATGGGGGATCGGAATGTCTATTCTATGTACGTCCGGTTCACTCTACTTACTACGCATGGGAACCAGTGTGATGATATTAATATGTTAATATGTTGTATCTGTTCCTCCTTGTCCATTTAATTTGCACGGAATTTAGACAGGTGGAATAATAAATAATGTTTAAAAATAAACACCTACCTACTATTTTTTCCGAATTTTCTATTCTATATTCATACGACTGTTGAAAAAAAACTACTTACATTTTTTTTTATGTGGCAACCACAGGCCACACAAATACGAATAAACACGGTGTTGGGCGTAAAATGCGTAGCCGCTCATATGAGCAAATGTATGTAAATGTCAAACTCTTTTAGATGTAGGTATTATATCGTAAAAAATAGAAATATGCTATGTTGTGCTATTTTATCTTGTCGAATAAAAAGCTAAGGCTTATAATACCTCTGGAGTGATTCTATTTCATCGAAGTATTATAACTATGTATTTCTTTGTGTAAGTGCAAGCGATACTGACAACCTACGAAATTGCCTTGAAAGCCGTATCCAGTTTAATCCATGGTGGCAATACCAGCTTAACATGACTTCTATACCTCAAAGAATATGTAAAGGTATACTGGTTATTACAATGTCACAAATCTGGCAACAGGTGACACCACTCATCTCTCCAACCGACAAATTGATGAATCGAGGTGAACTGGAGCGAAAACGGCATTCAGCTTAAGAAGAAATTAAGTTATTTTGTTTGAGACTTTCCAAGATGTTTTATAGAGTTTCATAGGAATAGGAGTTGAAACAGTATTATTTCCCAGTGAAGTGCGTGCAATTCGATTCTCCAGAAACGGCTTTCTTTGGGAACTTAGACGTGGTGAGAGTCACCCACCCAAGCTATTTTGAGTTTTGAGGCAAGTTTTATCACTTATACACTTGTATCTACTGTTTCACAATAAGACAATTATAACTTATTTCCAACCGGTTTCGCTACACAAACATCATCAGACTCTTTTAATTACCCTGATGATGATTTGTGAACGAAACCGGTTGGAAATAAATTATAATTCCCTTATCGTAAAACAGTAGATAGATACAAGTGTATAAGTGATAAAATACATATATACTTATCTTCACGCCAGATCCCTTCCGGGATAGGCAGAGAGAACCGAGTGCCATACATCACGATCCTTGCAGGTTGTCTCGCTTTCTCCACAAACATCACTTTCTTCATACACACACGCCGGTTGCGAAGACTCTTGACACACCTTCGGACAGTACTCGATCAATCTGATCATGGTATGTCAGTCTTGGTTTTCCCCGGTACCTACACCCTTCCACATTCGCATTGTATATCTGTTTTGTTAACCTTTCATCTACCACTCTTTCTACAAGTGATTAAATCTTGCCTCAAAACTCAAAATAGCTTTCAAAATCAAGTATTTACATAAATATAATTAAATAGTTTTCAGCTTAGTGATTTGCAATAGTGACGTTAGGCAATTGGTTCTATCTGCCTCCCACGCGTACATGTATGTAACAATTTGAATCTGCAATAATTTGTATTCAACATATGACAACGATCTTTGTATGCAGAATTTTAAAAGTACTATTATAATGTTTTAAAATTAAATAGTAGATAATAATATCTGTATCTTCACGCCCGTATTACTGAAGAAGTAGGCAGAAGTACAACCAGTGCACTGCACCCGCGTTTAACCGAAGATACTCTGTCCCACAATATGTGATAGGTGTAAAGGCTATCACCAGCCGGCACTTATCCAATACTGGGCAACTTTTTAAATAATGTCTGAATATAAAAAAAACTTCACACATTACTTCTTATTTTTATTTAAAAATTAGTGTTAATGGTCGCAATGTTCGAGTACCTATCTGTAGACTTTCCTGCTTACATCATTACGTCGCACCTACGCCAATAAGAACTAAATCCAAATTAGTTCGTTCACCCAAAAAAATTTGTTACACAAAAGAGATGTTACAAGTTTTTTTGGGTCGGAGGTAAATAAATTAAGTAAAAATGTAAAGAATAAATATTATAAGTAATATAATAAGTATTTTTAATTAACTGCGCTTAACTACAAAAGAGTGGGCCCAATCGACAGATTCGTTTAACATCACAGTAGGCCCTCCCGAGCGCCAAAACCTTATCGGGCCCGAACCGGAGTATCCTACCGTTGAAGACCAAGACTGAAATACCATCATCATATTGATTGGGTGTTGACGGAAGGTGTCAAAAGTCTCTACAGGCTTGTTTGATAAAGAGTCACGAATAAGGCATAGGCATGGCAAATATGGAAGGATCGTGAATATATCACGATTCTCCTGGTTCAATAGCACTTGGTTCACTCTGCTGATTTCATAATGCGATCTAGTGTGAAGATATGTATATACAGAAGCGGATTTACACATTTGCTGCCAGTAGGCTATTCATTTTTTTAAACATAAAATAACAAATAAAAAACAATTTTTTCCGCCTCTAGCAATCTAACAATTGCACTTATTTTTGCATGTTTGTGTGACGTGATGACAAGTCCGCATGCACACGTTTTATCCACACACGTCCTTATGGAAAGAGTCAACCATCGCCTATAGACACCAAAGATGTTAATAGTGCGTTGCTATATCTCGTGGCGAGGTCTAATGCCACATGCATAAGTTTACCGGCTACCTTACCCTCCAAACCAGAACACGACAGCGACGAGTATTGACGCTATTGCGGCAGGAATAGGTAAGGCGGTGATATCAGACCCGGGCGAGACAATGCGGAACTCTACCACCTAGTAGACACGATGGCAGTGACTTGCATAGCCAATCGGTCGCCTTTTACGACCTGCCTGGCAGAACGGCAGTTGGTACCTATTCTTCAAAGGAGCCCGGAACCAACACGGGGAGAACACTTCCTTCTATCGTTCCTTCTAAGATGGTTTTGAAGAGGTCATTGTGTCTAATTAAGTGGCCAACCATATTTCCTCTTCTAGTCAGTCAGTGTTATTTATATCTTCTTGCTTATTTGAGATTCCACGTAACAGCGCCATCTTACAAATTACCTAAAAGGTATAAACAGGATAGGACATTTGCCTACCTAAATATTTTGACGTCACAATAATATACTTAGATAGTGTTTGCTTAGTAATCACGTAAATTCGTTAACTATATTTTAATCAACTAATTATCGAAATGATTACCTTGTTATCTGAGGTAAAATAATATTTAAAGTTTCCATTTATTAGGAATTGTCAATTGTGGTCGAAAAATGTTTAAATTCGGGCTTCTGTTTGTGGCACTCATCTCCGGGAGCTTGGGTAAGGAATATTCGTACATATCCTTTAAATATTTATCTCCATGTTAAACTAAGTTGCTTTTGAAAGATTCTTATCAAATTACTAGTGGCTCTTTAAGGCAAATTTTCAGTAAACCAATGACAAGCTAAGCGTGTCGCTGTTTTTTTTATACAACAGGATAGCAATCAAACATATGGCTTCCCTGGTGGAAAGAGACAACCATCGCTTGTAAACATCAAAGATGTTAAATGATACGTGGTTATCCTTGTGGCTGAGTTTTGATGCCACATGCATTAGTTTACCGGTTACCTTACCCTCCAAGCCGGAACACAACAGTTACAAGCACGGACGCCATTGCGGCAGAAATAGGTAAGGTGATGGTACCAAACCCGGGCGAGATAATGCAGAAATCTATATATAACCTAGTAGCCATGATGGCTTGCATAGCCAATTGTTCACCTCTTTCGAACTGTCCGGCATAAAGGCATACGGTTTATTCTTCAAAAGAGAGTCCGGAAGGGGAAAAATGTTTTGTGTACCATTTTGATGACTAAGTTGTAGAGATCTGTATAATAACCCTATACTTTTCCTGCCGCAAAAACGTTACCTACTAAATAGTCACGGTTTGGAGTAGGTACTTGTCAAGGTAATTTAGTTATTAATTTAAAATGTGACTAGAAAATGGTCGGGGTCAGTTATAGATCTGCAGTAACTACTGCATTTCTAAAAGCACTCATCGACGGGTGAGTAAAACCACGGTTTTATGGCTCTTGGGTAGATAAAGCTCGTCAGTGTATCACTGCAATAGGTAGGTATTGTCGTTTTTTATACCGACGGGCATGGCGCGTGACTCGTTTTGTTTCCAACATTTCTTCCAAGATTCTTTAGACACGAAGATTTTGCTTGCTAGTCGATCAGTACCAACTAGGATTCGATCCTGATCGATTGAAGGAGGAGGATTCGATCCCGGTCGATTTTTCTAATTACGGGATTACTTACAGTTAATCTCGGGATCCCGGAATAGTCCCGGGATTGTATTAGTGACGGAAAGTGGTAATAAAACGACAGTAAAACATAACAAAATCATTTATTTATTTTTGTGAAAACTCATTTTTGTGAGGACATAGTAAGTTTTAAATCTTCAAAAAGGCGGTTAAACAAAATTATACCTTCTTTTTATAAAATAAACAAACTAGGCACTTCTGTAAATAATTTATGAAACTAAAAATAAACTTCAAAAAGTCAACTTCTTTAGACTTATTTATATAAACTATAAAAAAGAATATAATAGGCTAACCGCTAAAGTAGCATCATACTATAAATAATAATAAAAAATATTCACGGAACAAATTACACTTACTGATCTAACCCCAAAGTAAGCAAATTATTTGCTTGTGTTATGGGTGTTAGTCAACGATACTGATACATAGAAATACATATATAATTACTGGAATATATATAATAAACACCCAAACCCGGAAATACAAACATTTATGCACATCACACAAATGCTTGTCCCCGTCGGGGATCGAACCCGAGCCCCGTTGATTGCGTAGTCAGGGCCGCTAACCACTCGATCAACGAGGCGGTCAAATAAGGTATATCAATGTTTAGAGGTACTTATATTTTTAAATTAAATTGATTGATGATATACATTAAAATAAATCAATCCCATCCATGTGGGATGTCTATACAGTGGTCTCAGCCCAGAAGCAAATTTTTTTTTTGATAAAAAACAAGCTTAATTTTGGTGAAAAGCTTCGTTTTGACGAGACACCTATTTTTCAATCTTCGAAAAATCTCGAATCGGAGAATTAATAAAAAGATAGATAAAAAAGAAAACTTTAGAGTGTCGAACTAAGAAAAGTTTCTAATTTACGTGTAGGACAAAATGACCCTTGAATAATAATAATAATAATAAACAAGCTGTTGTGAGAAAATTAGGAAAAACGAAGCTGCTAATAAAAAATTCGGGTTGTTATTAATCAAAAAAAAAATTTGTTCCTGGTCCCCGTGGAAATAGGATACGGCGCATGGAGCCTAATTATCACATGTTTATCTTGACTCATAATGTGTTGTTCTTTTCAAAGGTCTTCCATTTGGATGTCCGCTAATCAACTGATACCTAATCATTGATTATGGGTTTTTCAAGCCTTGCAACACGTTATAAAATAATTAATTACGATTTACTGATTAGTTTTTAAATAATTCTAGACATGTAATTAATCCATTAACTTTTTAGCTTCTAATCTGAACATAACACAAAAAATACGGTTTTGACTAAATGAATTGCTACTTCCATACCTACTATTAACATTATAAATGCGAAAGTTTGTTTGTCTGCCTGTATTTTTTCATGACTAAAGCACTGAACTGATTTTTATAAAATTGTGCATGAGGACAGTTGAAAATTCGGGGTCAAACATAGGATAATCTGTTTTAGCTGAATTGAAGATGAAAGTTTTTTCTTATATCATAAGATAGCATTTTTTTATATCATAAGGATCGTGATATATGGCACTCGGTTCTCTCTGCCTACTCTGTAAGGGATCTGGCATGAAGATATGTACATACATACGGCTGGCGATGGTTTCTCTTTCCATCAAGAAAGTCATCTGCTTGTTTGCTATCTTATACATACATATGTATAAGATAGCAAACAAGCAGATGACTTTCTTGATGGAAAGAGAAACCATCGCCTATGGACACCAAAGATGTTAATGGTGCGTTGCTATTCGTGTGGCGAGATGGCAATACTACATGCATAAGTCAACCGGCTACCTTGACTTCCAAACAAGAACACAACAATGACAAGCATTGACGCTATTGTGGAAGGATAGGTAAGACGGGGGCAGCCGTAACATTTTTTTATCTTATTATATTTTTCTCTACAACAGGCTATATTAAGTAGAGGGGTAAACAAATTCCAGGGGGGGCAGCTGCCCCTCCCTGTCCTCCCCCTCGGTACGCCCATGGGTATAGCCAATTGGTTGCCTCTTATGACTTGCCTGGCAGAACAGCAGTAGGTCTATTCTTCAAAGGAGCCCGGACCAACACGGGGAATGAAGAACATTGTATACATATAAATCTACTCGCGGGCGAAGTTGCGTGGATCAACTAGCATTTTTTATATCATAATTCATAAGATAGCAAAAAGCAAACTTTTCTGCAGTAGTATCGATAGCCGGTATCAAATATAGGTAGTTCGATATATATTTCATTTTCCTTTCGTAGTGCCGTTTAAGGCAAAACACAAAAGGCAGGAAAGAGAAAGAAGTACACGTATGTACATCGGACGAAAAAGTGATGAAAATGGTGGCGATTACTTGTACTATAATTATGAATCGTGGAAAAAAAAACAAGATTTCGATCGATGTTTTAGTGTAACTTTTCAACAGTGTTGATTTCAGTAACAAAAATCAATATTTATTTCAGCGCTCCCGGCCCAAGAGCCCGATATGTCAATATTTTTCGACCATACGGACTCATCATCGCGTATCGTGGGAGGAACGGTCGCTGGTAATGTCCCCCACATGGTGGGAATGACAAATGGACTCCTCATCAGGAGCTTCGTTTGCGGAGGATCCATAATCACCAACCGCCATGTGCTCACTGCTGCCCATTGTATTGCTGCTGTATACAGCTGGGGTTCTTTAAGCAGGTAATTCAAGATTCAAATATGTATGGTGATTGTATATACACCGAAAATTACTTGGTTCAGAATTGACTACCTAATTAATTACAGCAGCTTTTAACACATATGTTTTATCAATCAGTACATCCGTTGTTTAACACATATATTTTTTTATTCGTCGCCTCTGTGATCTAGTGATCCGATGTCGGTTTTGACCACACAAGGTCGACGACGTCCGGATGTGTTTTTCCGCGTAATGCAATAAACTTCCTCACACATTTCGCCAAATTCAGAAGAAATTAAAATTCAAAAACTGAGATTAGTGTAAACTTTTTTAATAGTTCAATCATTGCGATTATATTTGCAGATAGTGCAGGCACTTTTACTCGTAATTTCTTTTTTTAAATTAGGTATAACACGCTTAAAAGATGTCTTATTATTTAGTGCCAAGGTATTTTAGATTGTCCTAAGCCAGGAACAAAGTATGAATAACAGT
Organism: Apodemia mormo; assembly: GCA_036924255.1. NCBI lineage: Eukaryota > Metazoa > Arthropoda > Insecta > Lepidoptera > Riodinidae > Apodemia > Apodemia mormo. The sequence continues at coordinate 34,439,824 of JAUPFN010000016.1, read as the reverse complement.
AATTTTATACGGGGAGGCAGACTACATTTGCATTATCTACCTAGGTACCTACTACTGTTGTGATGACTCGGGTCTCGTCTGACGTCGGGTCTTTACAATATTGTAGCGAGATTTTTGACAATGTTGTATGTTTTCACGGTTGATTAGTGATAAATAACCTTACTTATTTTATATTGAATATTTATTTATTCTATATAAAAATTGATAATAATTGCACTGATTGTACTTCTGCCTACTACGGCCGTGAAGATACGCTTTTAAAATCAATATACGTATATAAGCGCGAATTTTTAACGATCTCGTTCCGTGCTTTAACTAAAAAGACAAGCATAGTTTGTACTTAGTCAGATTGTTTAAAAAAATCTGTTTTTTATGTCATGAAACAAGTGAATTTCATTTCACCACAAATTACAAATAAAAAACACCATTTTTTTATACACATTTAAATATGTATACAAATAACGATCGAAGACTTTAACCCACCCACAGAAATTACATGGATATACCTAAAGACGAAATAAAGTACCTAATTAATTTGCAAATTCTTGCAATTCTTACTCAGTCATTTCGCGGAAAGATTTCGCGCAAAGTTGCAAATAATTTACCATAGTGAGTTATAGATCACCACAAAGTAACACCTGAATTTTTAAAATATATTTAAAAAAAAAGACGTGTGTACTTATGTGCGCACGTAACAACTAAGAACCTATACCTACTTTGGCGTAACAAGATATATTTGAAGAGGCGTATGTTTGAAGAGAAAACGACAATAATCTATATCTATATTAATACGTAGGTCAAACTATAAGTTTTGTGTGATTTAAAAAAACAACATGTTATAACCAAAATGTTATGTTTATTGCTTTTCAAAATAATCTCCTTTACATTTTAAACATTTTTTAAAACAGGAGGACCACAGATCTGAAGGCATGTTTTCTACATGCAATAAGTATGATATATCGATAGAACGCTATACGCTAAGTAAAACCTCTCATCAAATCTTTGATTTTGGGGAAAATACAGAATGTACTTTTTCGGAAGCTAAAAATGACTTTGTTTTGTTGGCCGTGTGTAAAGAAGCGTTATCATGGTGTAGGAGAATGCGGCTATTGGTCGTCTTTCGCGAACTTTTTCTAACACCCTGGGTAAACAAATGGTAGAATACCACTCGACATTAACACTCTTTTGATCTTCAAGTGGAATTGTACAGATGGGACCCGTAGCTGAGAAAAAAACGCGATCATTTTTTTACCAACCATTCTCGTCTATCTCACTTTTGTTGGCCTGTTCTCATTTTCAAACACCCATTCACAAGATGTTTTTTTTCGGGTTCAAAACAATAAATCCACGTTACGTCTCCTGTGACAATGTCATAAACAGCATTAGAATGTCCGTGGTCGTACTTCAGTAGCATCTGTGAGCACCATTCCACACAAGCCCGCTTCTGCTCCGCTGTCAGTTCATGAGGAATCCAATGATAACAAAGTTTCCGAACTTTCAATTCTTTTGTAAAATTTTCTGAATTTGGCTCATACCAATTTCCAATAGTCCTCGAATTGTCTCATAGGTAATCCGGGGGTTTCCGTCAATTAACTGCTTAACAGTAGCCACATTATTTTCGTTGACGGCAGTTGAAGGCCGCCCTTCACGAAATTCGTCATGTAAAGAAACTCGATCTCTCTTAAATTCAGCAAACTATCGCCTCACGGTGCTCAAACAAGGTGCTTCTCTCCCAAAAGCATTTTAAAGACGAGCGGCATAGTCTTGCGGAGAAAGAGAACTTTTAAAATCATAAAAAATCATCGCTCTAAAATCTTTTTGACTTAATTCCATTTTCGTTGCGTACGTAGAACTTTGATGTGTGATAAAAAAACAATTGACAAATCATTTCCCGCCAATTGTTTTTTTTTTTATTACTAAGAAGATTGCAACGTTTTAAAAATATAACATTTGAAATTCAAATAGTTCCGATTAGCTAGAAGTGCAAAACTTTTAGTGTGCCCCGTGTATTATAAATGCAAAAGTTTGGAAGGATGTTTGTTATTCAATCACGCAAAAACTACTGAACAGATTTGAATAAAATTTGTCACACAGGTAGACGATGACGATGAGGTAGAAGAATAGCACATAAGCTACTTTTTATCTCGGAAAAATTAGGCGATTTTAGGGAATTTTCCCAAAAATTTTATAACGCAGCGGGCTGCACGCTGCAGCTAGTAATAGATAAAAAGATATTAATTACATTTAATACATTGAAATTGTGCAGCACAGACATCTTTCGTTGTAAATTGTGCAGCACAGACATGTTTTATTGTAAATATTAATGTAAATAGATAGTAAGGCAGGATAGAATGTATATTTCGTTTAGTTCGTAAGTCGTTTGTAATAAATAATGTTCGTTTTCGCCTTTTATTCGCCCTAAGACCTACATACAGCTTTGTTGTGTAGAAATAATAAGGCTTTATGTAGCTATGATCTTTGCCTATTAGGCATATTACGAATAAAGCGAGTTCCACGCAGTCGACAACATTACGAGTCGACTCTTGCGAGATAGTATTTATATGCGGGAACTCGCTATTACGAAAATCCGAAAAGTGCAAAATTCTTTATGTAAACAAATGTTTTATGAATGTAAATAGTATGTATAATGTAAGTATAAGCCTTAGGCATATGTATAGACACTTTTCGGTACTATAAAGATAGTGAACAGGATAGTACGACCTGAAAAGGCGTACAACTCTGTAATTGTAAGAGTTTCCGAGGTCCTGTGAGAACGTACAATGTAGATAACACTCTTGTTTGTTATTGTATAAGTTTATTTATGTTAGATCCTTGTATGTAAATAAGAAATAACACATTGTAATTAGTTTTCGGTAGGTCTTAGGGCATTACGTACTTTGTTTGTATATATTTGTAAAAAGGTAGTACCGTTGCACTCGATAGAGGGCCACACTAGTTAATTAGAGGTAGAAGAAACTACCTAAGATAAAATTATTAAGATTAGATTGCGAAAAGTAGGATTTAACAAATCCTAGACATTGTGGCGCCACACCCGGCGCCGGTTTCCTTTGAAGATTGCCGCCGCGCGTCTGGCCGCGCACTATAAATATCGGAGAGCGCGGCCATACAATCAGTTCCGTTCCAGTTCCGTTCAGTTTCGTTACGACTCAATAAGTTTCCCAGACAAGTTCCTGGGCTTTAGTATATACCTATAGGGTACAGGCTTTAGAGTAGGGCAGTGTTAGGGCAAGTAGTGGCTCTCCTTAAAATAGGTCAAATATTTGCAACGGTGCTAGCTTTATTGCTATTTCGTTACAATAAAGCGCCTTGCAAAGAAAAGTTGTGGTCTCAATTATTTCTCCGACACATCCGGCTCAACAGAAAAGCACTACGGCTGGTGGGGCGTCGAAGAGAGAAGAACCAGATATACAGTCCGCTGGCTCCCCCGGCTGTAGTGCACATTTTCTGGTCGCATTCGAGCCGGATCACTGAGCCATGCCGATCGAGACAAGGAGTACGTCGAGTCGCCGAGAAGAAGAGGCCTCTAGTCGCGAGGAGGAAACGAGCGGTACCACCACGTCCGCTACGGAGACTAGCGTTACAACAGAGAACACCGAGGCGACCGAGACCACAACAAGCACCGTTGCAAACAACGACAAGCCGGTACCATCCGCAGTCGAGTCGCCGCGTATAGTTTATCTACGCGCCAAGTTAGAAGAAGCGCGCTTACGAGCAGAAGAGGCGCGCTTACGGACGGAACTCGCGCGCGCTGTTTACGAAGAAGGGCAAGCAACTGCCATTACGAGGGTCGAAGATTGGATGGACTCCGCTCGGCCAACCCATACGGATCGCCAGCCGGTACCAGAGCCGCTGGCAATCACCAGTTCGGTGGCACTTATGCCACACCCACTAAGAGAGGCGGCACCTAGGCCGCAATACGAAGAGGCGGCGCACGCGCCGCACCAAGAAGATTCGGCGGGCCATGAGTCGCCCGCACCACGAGAGGTGGCCCAGGCGCCACAAGCTACGTCGCCCGCGCTGTCGGCGGGCATTCCAGCGCGCGCTGTACGTCCGGCGGAAGATGATGTGTCCGTCGCAGAGAAGGCGAAGATTTCGACGCCTACTGAAAATACGGCACCAAAACAAGAGCCTGGTGCATTGAAGGCCGCAGATATCACCGCGCTCGCGTCCGCCCTGGCAGAAGCATCACGAGGGGCGCCGCGCTATAGTATGGAGTTACCAAGTTTCGATGGCGCTGGTGAAGAATGGTTGCAGTTTAAAGCGGCATATCGAGATACAGAGAAATATTTTAGCAAGACGGAAAATCGGGCAAGAATTCGAAGATGTTTACGTGGAAACGCCAAAGAAGCCGTCGCCTGCATGTTTTACGGGGAAACCGACCCAAGTGAGATCGTCGACCATTTGGAAATACAGTTTGGTCGGCCCGACGCACTAGTGAACACCGAATTAGAAAAAATCAAGGCATTGCCGCGAGTGAAAGAAAGTGCGCGGGAAACGTGTGTGTTCGCCAGTAAAGTTAATAATATCGTCGCTACGATTCGAGCTCTCAACAGAGAGAGTTATCTACACGATACGGTGGCAGTAAATAGTTTATTAGCGAAGTTTAATTATACGTTGCAGCACAGTTGGTTCCAGTACGCAAGACGGGAAGATAGAAAACCCGATCTACAAATGATTAGTGAATTTTTAATGAAAGAAGCCGAGATGTGTGCTGCGTTGGTGCCACATGAACCTACGAAAGAAAATCAACAAGTTTTTAAGAAAACACAGCGAACACACACACAGAAATATGAACCACAAGTGAAGAGAGATAAATGTGCGATATGTCAAGATGCACATACTAGCTCTATATGTGAACAGTTTACGAAAGCTAGTGTTGACGATAGGTGGGCTATGGCAAAACGTAATAATTTATGTTTCAGGTGTCTACAAAAACGAAGGCCAAAACACGAGTGTAAGTTTCGGCAGTGCGGCATCGACGGGTGCAAGAGCTCGCACCATCGGCGGCTACACAATAGCCGCAACAATTATACGAAGAAGACACCTGATGATCAAGCAGAAGACAGCGACGCCGTGGTGACGTCAACGCAGTCAAGCGCGCCACGCGCCTACCTTAAAGTTGTACCGATTGTCCTGACAGGTTCCAGGGGCAGCGTGAACACATACGCACTATTGGATGAAGGTTCTACAGTCACGCTGGTGGAAGAGAAGGTGGCTGCACGAATAGGAGCTCGCGGGCCGGTAGAGCCGTTCCGCATAGAGACAGTTGGCGGCACGCGACTCAACGCAGAGAGGTCGCGCCGCATCACAGTCACCATCAAGGGCCTTCATCACCATCAGCGACATCGGATAATAGGAAGAACTATAGGTAACCTTAACCTATCGCCACAGTCTGTTAATAGATCCATCGTCAACAACTGCAGACATCTGGAAGATATAGAAGAAGATGTCATCATGGAGCGCGCCGTGCCAACCGTGCTCATCGGCCAGGACAACTGGCACCTGATCGTGACGAGGGCTGTGAAGAGCGGAAGACGTGGACAACCAGTAGCATCGCTCACGCACCTTGGCTGGGTGCTACATGGTGTGGACTACCGCCACAAGCAGCGAGTCCACCTAGTGCAGAGAGCTGCCTATGCCGAACAAGATGAAGACATAGAAAAGGTAATAAGAAATTATTTCGATTTAGACAGTGTCGGCATCACTCCGCGCCAGCCCATCAACCAGAACGAGCAGCGAGCCCTGCAGATTTTAGAAAGTACGTGTAAGCGCTTACCTGACGGGCGCTACGAGGCAGGTCTATTATGGAAAGAAGATAGCCGCGAGTTTCCTGATAGCCGCGGCCTGGCTATTAAAAGATTGTATAATACAGAGAGACGTCTGGACAAGGACCCCGCGCTAAAGGAGGCATATGAAAAACAGGTACAACATTTATTAGATAGTGGTTACGCCGAACCTGCCTACGAGTCACCTAGCCAAAGCAGCTGGTACCTGCCTCACTTTGCAGTAGTGAATCCTGCAAAACCTAAGCCGCGAATAGTGTACGACGCAGCTGCACGGGTCAATGGAGTAAGTCTCAACGACATGTTATTAGCTGGCCCAGACCTTCTGCAGAACCTACCCGGAGTGCTAATGAGATTTCGACAGCTGCCTATCGCCGTGACAGCAGACATAAAAGAAATGTTTCTGCAAATACGTGTACGACGAGAAGACCGGGACGCATTACGTTTCCTATGGCGAGGAAGCGATAGAAAAGATTCGCCACGTGAGTATAGGATGACCAGCGTCGTATTTGGAGCTGCGTCATCACCAAGCACCGCTATCTTCGTAAAAAATAAGAACGCACAAGAATACGCCCACATCTATCCCGACGCCGCTACAGCCGTGGTAAGAAACCATTACATGGACGTTTACCTGCAGAGCTTCGATAGTGAGGAAGATGCCATCAGAATAGCCTCGCAGGTTAGCTTTATTCATCAACAAGCGCATTTCCAGCTGCGCGGATGGAAAACGAACAACTCGGCCGTAGCTAAAAAGCTACTAGTAGCGCCATCTCTGGGCGGCGATTGGGAACTAAGCACAGAAAGCGAGAAGGTTTTGGGATTAAAATGGAAACCTCACAACGATAAGCTAGGTTTCAATGTTAAAGCGGTGTACGATGAAGATAAAACACCTACGAAGAGACACGCGTTACGGGTAGCTATGTCTATTTTCGATCCTTTAGGTTTAATCACACCTGTACTATTCACGCGAAACATTTACTTCAAGAAACGTGGCGAATCGGACTACCATGGGACGAGCCTTTACCTGCGGACTTAGAGAAGACATGGAGAAGCTGGCTTCAAGATGTGAGAAGAATGGAAAACCTGGAAATACCTCGCGCACATTCTAACCTGGCGCGAGCGCGAGATCGGCAGCTGCACATCTTTACGGATGCCAGTGAGTCTGCCTATGCAGCGGCGGTCTTCTGGCGCATAGTCAACGAGGACGGCGAAGTCAGCGTCAGCCTAGCAGCAGCCAAAGGAAGAGTCAGCCCGCTCAAGTTTACCTCCATAACAAGGTTAGAAATTCAAGCAGCTTTACTAGGTGCCCGCCTAGCTCAGCACGTCATGGAGGAGTACGAGTATCAGCCAAGCCGCAGGGTGTACTGGACAGACAGCCGCACAGTTCTATCGTGGCTACGCACAGGCTCGCGAGCATTCAAGCCGTTTGTTGCCCATCGAGTAACAGAAATTGAAGATATTACGAAGGTCGCAGAGTGGCGATGGGTGCCGTCTCGCGACAATGTAGCTGATGATGCTACTCGCCATATCCCGGAAGAATTTAGAGACTGACATAGATGGTTCGTTGGTCCGGCCTTCCTATACTTAGAAGAGGACAAGTGGCCGCAAGATGTCGCTACCAGTAGCGAAATAACAGGCGAAGAAAAACCGTCGGCAGCTGTAAATAGTGTAAATATTGTAAATAACGTTAGAAAAATTATATGTATTACAGAAGCACTACCGGAAATAACAAGATTTTCGTCGTGGCTTCGATTAGTGCGTGCAACAGCGCGCGTGCTGCAGTTCATTGAGCTCTGCAGACCAAATAAGCAACGTGTCGCCGGTGTGCGTAAGCGCACAGCTACGAAAGCCTCCAATGATGAAGATTGGGGAAAAAAGTGTACGAAAAGCTCGAGGAAAATAAAGAAAATTAAGAAGCCACGAAGCACGCAAGAAAAACGACGCTACTTGCCGCTAGATGGCGCTGATATCATTAGCGCCGAAAAATTGTTAATAAAGTCATCGCAACAAGAAAGTTTTGCTAACGAAATAGAAGCTATTACGGGCGGGAGCGCGATAGCAAGAGACAGCCGGATGAAACAGTTATCATTGTTCATCGATGAAGAAGGCATTTTGAAAATAAAGTCACGAATAGCGGCGGCAGAAGAGATAAGTGAAGATTTACGAGAACCGGCCGTACTAGATGGCCGTCACCCATACACCCGCCTCTACATAGAACATGAACACCGGCGTCTTCACCATAGCGGGGTGGAAGCAACTACGAGCGAGATATTACAGAAATTTTGGGTTTTACGGCTTCGCCCCACCGTGCGCGGCATAGTAAAGAGCTGCGCGCTTTGCAGAAAAAGAAGCGCTATCCCGCCACAGCCGCCCACAGGCGACCTGCCGAAATCCCGGGCCGCGCACCATCAGCGAGCCTTCACCTACGTGGGCCTGGACTTTCTTGGGCCATACAGCGTGACCATCGGGCGGCGCCACGAGAAGAGATACGTGGCGCTTTTCACCTGCCTTACTTCAAGGGCGGTTCACCTGGAGATAGCCGCCAACCTGACTACGGACTCCGCAGTAATGGCACTGCGGCGCATGATGTCGCGCCGCGGGTGCCCCACCGAGGTTTGGAGCGACAACGGCACCAACCTGCGCGGCGCTGATGCAGAGCTGAGGCGCGCCGCACTAGACGCCACTAAAGAAGCAGCAGCCAACTACGCAATCAAATGGAAGTTCATCCCGCCGAGCGCGCCTTTCATGGGAGGCGCATGGGAGCGCATGGTGCGCTCTGTCAAGGCTGCACTGTTCGCCGTGCTGCAACAGCGGCATCCACCAGAAGAGGTACTGCACACACTGCTGGTAGAGGTCGAACACACGCTTAACAGCCGACCTCTCACACACGTGTCGGTTTCACCAGAAGACCCGGCACCACTGACGCCCAATCACTTCCTGCTGGGCGGACCATCACGCGTGCCTGTCCCGGGCGCGTTCTCCGAAGGCGATACCATCGGCCGCCGCCACTGGCGGCACTCACAACAGCTGGCCAACCACTTCTGGTCACGCTGGGTACGAGAAGCGCTTCCGCTACTCCAAAAGCGGCGGGAGCCTCACGGAAGAGGAGCAGAGCTGCGCGTCGGCGACATCGTGCTCATCGCTGACGGCGCGCTGCCAAGAAATACGTGGCCAACGGGGATCATCGAGGCAGTACACCCTGGAGCAGACGGCGTGGTACGAGTGGCTGACGTACGTACGGCTGCGGGAGTCATGCGAAGACCGGTTAAGAAGTTAGTTTGGCTGCACCATATTTAGTATAACACTGCGTGTTATAGGCGGGAGAATGTGCAGCACAGACATCTTTCGTTGTAAATTGTGCAGCACAGACATGTTTTATTGTAAATATTAATGTAAATAGATAGTAAGGCAGGATAGAATGTATATTTCGTTTAGTTCGTAAGTCGTTTGTAATAAATAATGTTCGTTTTCGCCTTTTATTCGCCCTAAGACCTACATACAGCTTTGTTGTGTAGAAATAATAAGGCTTTATGTAGCTATGATCTTTGCCTATTAGGCATATTACGAATAAAGCGAGTTCCACGCAGTCGACAACATTACGAGTCGACTCTTGCGAGATAGTATTTATATGCGGGAACTCGCTATTACGAAAATCCGAAAAGTGCAAAATTCTTTATGTAAACAAATGTTTTATGAATGTAAATAGTATGTATAATGTAAGTATAAGCCTTAGGCATATGTATAGACACTTTTCGGTACTATAAAGATAGTGAACAGGATAGTACGACCTGAAAAGGCGTACAACTCTGTAATTGTAAGAGTTTCCGAGGTCCTGTGAGAACGTACAATGTAGATAACACTCTTGTTTGTTATTGTATAAGTTTATTTATGTTAGATCCTTGTATGTAAATAAGAAATAACACATTGTAATTAGTTTTCGGTAGGTCTTAGGGCATTACGTACTTTGTTTGTATATATTTGTAAAAAGGTAGTACCGTTGCACTCGATAGAGGGCCACACTAGTTAATTAGAGGTAGAAGAAACTACCTAAGATAAAATTATTAAGATTAGATTGCGAAAAGTAGGATTTAACAAATCCTAGACATTGTGGCGCCACACCCGGCGCCGGTTTCCTTTGAAGATTGCCGCCGCGCGTCTGGCCGCGCACTATAAATATCGGAGAGCGCGACCATACAATCAGTTCCGTTCCAGTTCCGTTCAGTTTCGTTACGACTCAATAAGTTTCCCAGACAAGTTCCTGGGCTTTAGTATATACCTATAGGGTACAGGCTTTAGAGTAGGGCAGTGTTAGGGCAAGTAGTGGCTCTCCTTAAAATAGGTCAAATATTTGCAACGGTGCTAGCTTTATTGCTATTTCGTTACAATAAAGCGCCTTGCAAAGAAAAGTTGTGGTCTCAATTATTTCTCCGACACATCCGGCTCAACAGAAAAGCACTACGGCTGGTGGGGCGTCGAAGAGAGAAGAACCAGATATACAGTCCGCTGGCTCCCCCGGCTGTAGTGCACAGAAATAAAGTTTTATTATAACACATTATCTAGTTAAATACACTTTATTTAAAAATCAAAAAATAATTATTTTGAGTAGGTATTTTTTATGTTAGATAGGCAAACTGGCTGGCGTACCACCTGATGGCTGATGGTAAGTGGTAGACGTCGCCGAAGCAATTAAATTAGTTTACCTGGAACAAGCCCAAGTAACTCATTTGTGTGTTGCCTATCCTGAGACACAAGATGTTGCATCTCGGTGCCAGTAATTACACTGCCCTTCCTGCCGTTCTCTCCGAAACACAGCAAAGCTGTTCCACGGGAGAAATAGGCAAGATGGTGGTACCCATGCAGCCGGGAACGCGGCACAGCGCATCCCTCCCACCGGTGAACTAAAATTTCGACTAGCTAATTTCATGCTGTCGGTTTTTCGTGACGGTGTGCGCGCACATCGTAATAATTTACTCTCATCATTTTTCCCTAACGCATCAAAAAAAGTATAACTTCAAAAAATGTTTTCACACAGCTCCCTACGCGTCACCGTGGGCACTAACCGCTGGAACAGTGGCGGCTTCCACTATAACCTGGCTCGCAACATCACTCACCCCAACTACGTGTCCTCTACCATCAAGAACGACATCGGTATCCTCGTCACCACCGCTAACATCGCTCTCTCCAGCGCCGTTCAACTAGTCCCCTTGAACTACGACTGGGTTGGTGCTGGCGTCGCTACAAGAGTCAATGGTTGGGGAAGAACCACTGTAAGTTGTTTTTTTAAATGTGAGTCTGTATCAACACTGATTTAATGCTGAGGTTTACTACTAAAATTTGAAAATTGCAGAATATTCATTTTCTTGCATCAACAATGTGATTTTGTTTTTTATTAATATACGTTTTCTACCTTACTTTATAGACCGGAGGTTCCCTGTCTGCCGTACTGCTGGAACTTCAGGTCACAACAGTAGACGGCAATCTGTGCGTACAACAAGTGGCGCAAAGAGCCGCTGAGCTGAACATCCGTGGAGTACCACCCGTTGAACCACACATTGAATTATGCACGTTCCGCGCCATCAACCAAGGTGCTTGCAATGTAAGTACCTACTATATAAATAATAGTCATCCAGCCGTTGGCTCAAAAACGACGGTATCAATATAGCATTAAAGCATACTAGGCTTAACCATTTCTGGTCTCGACTACGCATCTACAATCAGGGGCGGCTCTAGCTCGTGTAGCGCCCGTGTGCAATGAAACCCTGGCGCCCCCTAATGGGTCCAAGACGATGCTCTTAGCTGTTTCAGGGAGCGCCGCGGCGCCCCCTGAGACGGGGCGCCCGAGTGCATTGCACACTCAACCACCTAGTAGCCACGATGGTAGTGACTCGCGTAGCCAATCGGTCGCCTTTTACGACCTGCCTGGCAGAACGGCAGTTGGTCCAATCTTCAAAGGAGCCCGGATCCAACACGGGGAGTATGTACATCCAAAAGACACTTTATCATAAAAGTACGGGTGGCGACTCTAGCCCGGAGCCTTGTGGTGATGTGTCAACAAATCTGTGTCTGGTTAAAGTAGGTAACAAAAGCTTTTGTTTCCGATTTTCTTTTTTTATCGTTAAATCTAGCAATTGCGGCGGTAGAAATCACCACCCAACTTTATGATGGACCAAAAGCGTCTATAGAAGATCTATTCACTTTTCCTACCCAGCAAGGTAACTGTCGTCATAATATTTATAAGGTATCTTCACATCCGTACTCGAAAAGATAGGCAGAGGTGGAACCAGTACACCCACGATTAGCCAAAGATACGTACACCAATAATGTGATAGGTGGCAAGCCTATCGCCAACCGGGCACTTATCCAATCCCGGGCAACCTTGATTTTATCATAAAACTAAAAAAACACATGTTTTGATTTGCCTGACCCGGGACTTTATGTGGTCAATAACGACACCAGACCACTAGACCACAAATGCGATATGATATTTATATTGTGCTTTAATATTTCAGGGTGACTCAGGCAGTGCACTTGTCCGGGTAGACAGCGGCCAGCAAGTTGGTCTTGTTTCGTGGGGTCTCCCTTGCGCTCGTGGTGCTCCAGACATGTTCGTCCGTGTCAGCGCTTACAGGGCCTGGATACTGCAAAGCATCGCATAGACATTATTCCTATTAATTCAAATAAATCCTTGAAATTCTGGTTTTAAGTTTATTGTTTGTATATGTCTACACACCAAATTGCTTATAGTGTATCTACCCAACAAGAGGGAAAGCGATTGCCACACATCACAATACAGGAAGACTCTCTTTAGCGGTTCAAGCAATCTACAAACGCTATCAGAAAAAAATACCAAAAAATGAAAAAATGAAATTCATAAATAAAATTCTGAATTATTTATCTTGTACACACTATATACAAGTTTCAACGCTTCTCAAATGGACTTCGGTCCCCAGGCAGAACACCTTGTCTGGCTGGGAAGATCTTCCTTTTCTCCTTACTTGTCCTTGTGTGACGTCTTTAACCTTCACAGTTATGACGTCAACCTGACCCGCTGAGAAGTTGGCCCGCTGGCTCCGTCACTATGACCCTTCAGCGGTACGGACCAGCGGCGCCACACTCTCCATTGAACTTGACCTTGATTACTCTCCGTTAATAAATTTACATAGAAGCATATCAGTATTATATACTTTCGACAATACAATGGCTTGGTCTTATACCATTGTAAAGCAAACATGAAGATAGCTCTCCTGCTGGAATGAGATATCCGTTGTAAATGATATCGAAGATATTAGTGACGCGCGTTATAGGCTAGACTTTACGATAGACATGAGTCGTTATGCGTTTTTGAAATAACGAAACGATCACGTTAATTGATTTCAGAGTGCTAAGTGTGAGTTTTTCTTTTCGCATTCGATCGTGAGCGCGTTTCGAGTTTACTAGGAATTTGTATGTGATTTGTACAGCGCCACCTAGTGGTAAACTGGTTTCTCACGTTTACCACTAGGTGGCGCTGTACAAATCACATACAAATTCCTAGTAAACTCGAAACGCGCTCACGATCGAATGCGAAAAGAAAAACTCGCACTTAGCACTCAGATAACGATACGAAAACCATCTATTTTTATAAACTATCTAATTTTTGAACGACGGACGGTTAATAGGTCAAGGTTTATGTATTAATGGACATTCAATTTAATACAATTCATGTATTAAACAATAAAATAATATATAACAAATAAAAATATGAGTGTTTTATAAAATTACAATACCCAATATATAAATATAGAAATATAGATTTACTCAAAAGAAATGGGGAAAGGTTAGGTTGGGTTCAAAACGAAAATCTAATTAATTTGTGTAAAAAAATAGCATCTTAAGCGTCCATAAAAAATAATAAATTGCGCTAGTGTTATCCATTAATTATATTTTATTTTAACCATATGTGCATCTGCGTTACTTGTTTTATCGCACTAATACAAAAACGTTTTACAAATAACCAAAACAATGTGAAGTGGCTCATGTTACTCGTTACAACAGAACACTCGTTATTGAAAACTGATCGTTGCGACACAGCCATACGTCGTGATAGTCCCATACGCTATACTTAGCTCGATATATTACCGTTGTCAAAACTAGATAGTTTATATTTGGTTGAAAACGATTAACGGTAAATAACGCTAACGGTAACGCTAAATAGTCTGACAACTATCTATGTTATATAGCGTTCACGTCCACTTTACGTAATCCATATATACTAGAAACAGGAACACGACGTGACCTGCTGTGACGCTATTGGAATAGAAAAACGTGAAGATGTGGTACCGAAAGCAGGCGAAATCTTACAGCATCCTACAATATATCTAGCATCTACACCTGGTAAAATTATTGAATCTTAGTCTCCCACTTACCTAACGGACGTCACTTTTTAACAGAACATGTTGCCAAATTTCCGTCCAATATTATATTTCTTACTAGCTGCCGCGTGCAGCCCGTTGCGTTATAAAAGTTTTTGGTGAATCCCGCGGGATCACCTAATTTTTCCGGGATTAAAAGTAGCCTATGTGCTATTCCAGGTCATCTTATGTGTAGGTAGGTATCATCTACCTGTGTGCCAAATTTCATTCAATCCCGTTCAGTAGTTTTTGCGTGATTGTGTAACAAACATCCATCCATCCATCCATCCAAACATTCAAACTTTCGCATTTATAATATTAGATAGTATTTCTTATAATTAAAGGATCTTAGAAACCCAAACAAAAACGAATTTAAATTAAGTAAGTACAATAATCGATTTGTAAATTTCTGTAAAATCAGAAGGGACATACATACCTATACAAATAAATAAAATTGGGGTGTCTGTTTGCAATATAAAAAAAACGTTTTTTACTAAATGCATATGGATGTATACGCGGTACATATCCCGAAACAACATTTTTTACAATTTTTGTCTGTCTGTTTGTTCCATCTAATCTCTGGAACGGCTGGACCGATTTTGACGGGTCTTTCACTGGCAGATAGCTGATGTGATAGGGAGTAACGCTATTTTTTTCGATATTTTTCCACGCGGATGAAGTCATGGGCTCAACTAGTACTAAATAAAATTTTTTAATTTCAAAACCGTTTATTCAGCCATGTAAACTTATAAGAAAACGTAAGGACCATCGAAAACATTTTGCACTGGTAACTTCATTATCCATTAGTGTTTAACAGCAAGCTCTCTCCAACGTGTTCTATGAGGAAATCTTTGAATGCACTGATCCTGACGAAAATATCGGGAGCTCCAACGGCACACGGGAATCCCCAGGATACAATGCCGATTTGTTCGCCTGTTTCTTGAAGGATTAGACCACTTCCAGAATCTCCCTGTGGAAATAAATACTAAAACTATAACACTGTTCTGGGCATCTTGCTATTAGACAGTTAGGAAAAAGCGAACATCGGCCAAACAATCACTACAATAGTAATCATTACAAAAGTAATATAAGGCGGTAGAGTTCTGCAGTGTCGCTTGTTTATTCCCGTCGAAATAATGTCAGTGTTGTCACCGTCCTGTTGGAGATCTGATGAAAACTCGATTTTCGAAAATCGGAGTGAATAAGGAAGTTCCTTTAGCGGGAAGTTAAAAAACAAACAGCCAGGTACTAAAGTAAACTTCAAAATATTAGTTTAGTAAGAATTTGCTAAACTGAAATCATTCTTTTCGTTTGATTTTTTCATGAGTCCAGCGACATAAGGACTATGGCTGATATTCTTTAAACTCCTTTCAAGGAATAAGCAGTTTAACGCCACAAATCAACAAATGATTCTGATATCAAAAACAACATAGAAACGACTGCAATTTAAACCGATTTATTTTCCCTAATAGTTTTTTTAAGTCATATATATGAGGGTGGATTGAAAGTTTTAGGCCTTACCAAGAAAATAAACACATACTAAATCAGTTATATTTTTAATTTTCTACATTATCACTATCAAGTTCGATGCACTTTTGTCATCTCCCATTCAAAGCATTTAAACCGTTGAAAAAAAAATGATTCTTCCTTAGAGTCTAAATATGCGTCTACTGCTATTTTGACTTCGTCGTTTGTCGAAAATCTTTGACTTCCCATATGCTTTTTTAGGTTAGGGAACAGAAAGAAGTCTGACGGTGTCAGATCAGGTGAATAAGGCGGATGCGGTAATAGCTCAAAGCTACAATTGTGGATTTCAGCCATAAATTGCACAGATATGTGAACACTTATCGGCGTTATCTTGATGAAACAGGACTTTTCTTCTGAGCATTCCTGGATGTTATTGTTTTATTTCCTCTCGTAAACCACGTAGTATGACACAGTAGTAACCAGAGTTTATAGTCTGGCCCCTTTCAAGATAATCAATCATAATCACATCCTTCGAGTCCCAGAATACTGAAGCCATTACCCTATTTGCCGACAAAAGCGCCTTAGCCTTTTTGGGGGGTAGTGAACCAGGTCTTCTTCACTGTCTTGATTGTTGTTTTGTTTCTGGCGTACAGTAATGAACCCATGTTTCGTCCATTGTAACAAAACGATTCAAAAAATTATCTGAATTGGCTTCAAATAACTCCAAACAGTCACGTGAAATCGTCAATCGCGTCCTTTTTTGTTCAACTGAGAGCAGTCGCGGAAGCCACCCAATTCATTGACTATGATATTTTGAGTTCGTTCATAAAAGATGCCTATAATCTCGTCTATCTCTCTAATTTTTAATCTGCGGTCTCCCATAATTAAATCAAGTACTTTTTTAATATTTTCGTCAGTAGTGTACATCGAAAGCCTTACAGATCGGGGTTCATCTTTCACACTCTCTCTGCCACGCTTTAATTCTGTTATCCATTTTTTGACGGATGAATAAGACAGAGCAGAATCCCCTAATATACTGACCATATCATCATGGATGGCTCTCGGAAATAGCCCCTTCTTATGGAGGTACTTAATGACGGCACGCTGCTCGATTTGCTCCATTTGCAGAAAGTATTCCGATTGCTTTGTTAAAAAATTTATAAAATCACAACAAATTATTGCACACGTTTCTAACTTTACACAATTAACTACTCTGAAGTGACCTACATGATTGAGTAGATTTGATTTTTAGAATTAAACGGATCTGTGTTTGGCCGAGTACTTTTTAATCCACCCTCGTAGCAAACAAGCAGATGAGTATCCTGATGGAAAGAGTCAACCATCGCCTATCAGGCCCGCCGCTAGCTGTGTGTTCGCCCGCGTGCAATACCGATTATGCCGCTCTTCGACTTCATATTATTCTGAGTTTTGTTAAAAAAGGCGATGCTAGCGTAAAGATTTCGCCCTGCGTCAGTCGGGTTTTTGTTTTTTTGCTGTAGGTGGAGTAATTATTTATTATGATATGACTATTATTTCGTGACGAATCGCTTGCAGCGTAGTGCATGCCTTGCACGAACGCTTACAGCGGGCCTGTTGCTTGTAGACACCAAAGTTGACCAAAGGCGTTTAATGGTGCGTTGCTATTTCATGGCAAGGTTTAATACCGTCCTGTTGGTCGAGTGGTTAGCGACTCTGACCACGCAATCGACGGGCCTCGGGTTCGATCCCCGACGGGGACAAGCATTTGTGTGATGAGCATAAATGTTTGTATTTTCGGGTTTGGGTGTTTATCAAATCTATTCCTGTATTTATATATGTACAAGCAAAATAATTTGCTTACTTTGGGGTTAGATCAGTCAATGTAATTTGTCCCGTGAATATTTATTTCTTTATTTAATGCCACATGCACTAGTTTACCGGCTACCGTACTCTCCAAATTGGAATGCGGCAGTGACAAGCACTGACGTTATTGCGGCAGGAATAGGGAGGCGGTGGTACCAGACCCGGGTGAGACAATGCAGAACACTATCACCTAGTAGCCATGACGGTAGTGACTCGCATAGCCAATCCGTCGCCTTTTACGACCTGTCTGTCAGAACGGCAATTGGCCTATTCTTCAAAGGAGCCCGGGATCAACACGGGGAAAAAAGTTTCACTTACATTGCACATCCCATGGTCGGGAGAGTGGTAGGTACATATTTCGAGGGCAGGGTCGACGGCAGGCGGGCTGTGCCACTCGTCGCGCTCCCCCATGGCCTCCACCTCGGCGACGCACCGCGCCGGCGCGACGGTGTCCACGTACAGCAGCTGCAGTCTCTCCGGTGCCATGCCCCACGCCTGCCACAGTAAACATCTAATACTACTGCTGTTAGAAATGTGTGCTGCTTGATACCAATATACAAATATATTGGCAGGTTTTTTATAGGTATGCAGAGTGAACCGAATATCTATCCAATGTAATCTAATCGTGGAGAACCGACGCTTGGCCTTTGCTCCCTTTAAATAACAGACCATCTTTCACCATCATTCTCCCTGTGTTGGTCCCGGGCTCCTTTGAAGAATAGGCCAATTTCAGTTCTGCCAGGCAGGTCGTAAAAGGCGACCGATTGACTATGCGAGTCACTACCATCATGGCTACTAGGTAGTAAAGTTCTGCATTGTCTCGCCCGGGTCTTGTACCACCGCCTTACCTATTCCTGCCGCAATAGCGTCAGTGCTTGTCACTGCCGTGTTCCAGTTTGAAGAGTAAGGTAGGCGATAAACTTATGCACGTGGCATTAGACCTCGCCACAAGATAGCAATGCACCATTGACATCTTTGGTGTCTATAGGCGATGGCTGACTCTTTCCATCAGGAGACCATCTGCTTGTGTGCTATGTAGTTCTTAAAATGCGAACGATTAGGTATACGAATCACTATCATTGTGACTACTGGGTGGTAGTGTTTTGTAATGTCTCGCTCTGGTCTAATACCATGTCTTACCTAACCATGCGGCAATAGTCTCAAAGCTTGCCACTGTCGTGACTTGGTGTGAAGGGTAAGGTAGCTGGTTAACTTATGCATGAGGCGTTAACACCCTGTCATACGGATAGCAACACTCCATTAACATTTTTGTTGTTTATAGGCGATTGTTGTCTCTTTCCATCCAGAAAACTATCCTAAGGCTTGCTATTCTAAAAAACAAAAAAAAAATAACCGGAACATTTGATATATATATATATATATATATATATATATATATATATATTAGGGTGATTCATTTGCGACAAAAATTTTTTTTTTTAGGTGCTCAAGCAAAATTTTGTTCTACATATTGAAAAAAAAATTTCCACCAAGTTAGAGCTCTTAATTCGAGTATGAAGTGCTTGCCGTTTTAATTTGATTTTTTCCCATTAGAAATGCATGTAAATATTTTTATTTTTTTTCAAATTTCTAATGCTTGGACGCATTTAATGATATTGGCATTCTGATTGCTGAAATATATCCAGAATTCCACGCTCTTTAAATGACTTTTCGTCAATTTTAATGTCGCCTGCTTTGGTCCACTGGTACCATCTGTCAAAGTTATGTTTTCGAATAAAATGCACATTTTTTTATTTTTACAGCGAAAATTGATTGATAGATGGAAAAAATAATACATATTTTTATAAAAAATTTGATTCTCTTCAAAAAAGGTCGTAACTTAAGTCTCTCAGACTCATAGTTTTTAACTTGCAGTAACTTTTGTAACTAAAAATGTAGAAAAATGATAAAAAAATTACAAATTATGATGTTTAAATTCAAGTTTTTGTTTCAAATTTATTTTTTTCATTACATTGTCAATTTTACTTTTTGTACTTTTATACCTGACATGTTACACATACTGACATACAGACACACATACACACACAAATAAATAAATAACACAATAAGCGGGAAACAAAAAAGTTAATACAAAATTTTAATAAATTTGTAATTTATCATAGTTTATATTTTTATTAGAAATACAACCGAAAGAAAATAAATTGTTATTTTATAAACTTTAAATGAAAGCTCTGTAAAAGTTGTAAACGACACAGCCGAGCGATGTGTTGCGCTCATTGAAAAATTCAATGAGTTTGGCACATACGACGAAGATAAAAAACAATGCCTATTATTAACTGTTCAAAATTATAGAAAAAATTTCCTAACATGTACCAAAAAACTTTATTCAACAACAAAGTAATACCTAACTTATGTGAAGATATATTTAGTAAACAGAGCTTTCATTTAAAGTTTATAAAATAACAATTCATTTTCTTTCGGTTGTATTTCTAATAAAAATATAAACTATGATAAATTACAAATTTATTAAAATTTTGTATTAACTTTTTTGTTTCCCGCTTATTGTGTTATTTATTTATTTGTGTGTGTATGTGTGTCTGTATGTCAGTATGTGTAACATGTCAGGTATAAAAGTACAAAAAGTAAAATTGACAATGTAATGAGAAAAATTAATTTGAAACAAAAACTTGAATTTAAACATCATAATTTGTAATTTTTTTATCATTTTTCTACATTTTTAGTTACAAAAGTTACTGCAAGTTAAAAACTATGAGTCTGAGAGACTTAAGTTACGACCTTTTTTGAAGAGAATCAAATTTTTTATAAAAATATGTATTATTTTTTCCATCTATCAATCAATTTTCGCTGTAAAAACAAAAAAATGTGCATTTTATTCGAAAACATAACTTTGACAGATGGTACCAGTGGACCAAAGCAGGCGACATTAAAATTGACGAAAAGTCATTTAAAGAGCGTGGAATCCTGGATATATTTCAGTAATCAGAATGCCAATATCATTAAATGTGTCCAATCATTAGAAATTTGAAAAAAAATAAAAATATTTACATGCATTTCTAATGGGAAAAAATCAAATTAAAACGGCAAGCACTTCAAACTCGAATTAAGAGCTCTAACTTGGTGGAAATTTTTTTTTCAATATGTAGAACAAAATTTTGCTTGAGCACCTAAAAAAAAAATGTTTGTCGCAAATGAATCACCCTAATATATATATATATATATATATATATATATATATATATATATATATATATATATATATATATATATATATGTAAGAAAGAGGAAATAAAGCTTACCCCTAATAAACCCCAACCAGTCACAAAACAATTAACACCACCGGTAATCCAATCGAAATTCAGCGGGATGATGGATGCCGTCTCACCAAGCTGGATGTCGTCGCTGGTAAGCACTGCGATGTCGTATTTAATCGTGGCCCAATCCCACTGGGGGTGGATCACGAAACCAGTGAAGTCGATCTTGTCTCTTGAATTCCAGTATTGACTACCGATTACTCCTTTTAGAGAGCTAAAATAAAAAATTACCATCATTATCTACATTTAAATAAAATAAAATGACTGATGTCTGCTATTGTGCGCGCATTACGTAAAAACTACTGGATAAAAAACGGATTAAATGGATACGCTTTTCAAGACAATTTCTTAGTTTGTCAGTGTAGAAGGAAATAACAAAAAACAAATAAATAAATTAATTAAATAAATAATAATAATTATTTTTTTATTTGTTTCTTCTTGGTTTTTTTCTGTGTGTCATTTACACACAGAAATACAGAGTTATACTACTAACCAATAAAATAAAATTACGTCAAGAGTAATTTTTATACCTTGTCATTTCATTCGGTACGATAGAACAGTACAATATGGTTTATTTCTATTTTTTCACGATTTGATGTACTCGTATCTACAAAATGTATAAAATTTTTGACAGTGATGGGAGCGTTTGCTCATATGCGCGGCGACACGTTTCTTTCCCAATGGCGTGTGTATTAGTATTCGTGTGGTCTGTCGGCATGGGCTTACCCAGGTTCTGGGGGACTATATTTTTATCTAAAATAGTAGATAGTAGAGAGGTAAACAAATACCAGGGGGCGGCTGCCTCTCCCTGCCCCCCCTTACACCCTCGGTACACCCATGTCTGTGGGATAAAACATCAAAACATACTTTCTTTATTTTTTTATCGACGGTAATAAAGGAGGAGGTTCTTTGATTATTTTTAAGATTTGTCGAAATCTTTTTATACAAATATGTTTCCCGACAACTCAAAACTGCCCGGAACGATTTGTTAAAATCTTGTTTCCCAAATGGTCTTGTATAATATTCTGTAAAGATCCCATCTAGATTTCCTACGATAAAGGAGTTAGGAAGTCGGTAAATACAGTTTTACTCCATTTAATTGCAGTTTTTATTTAAAGGTTATAAGCTAACATCAAATAAATAATATATAATTGCGACAACTCCCATTTTTTATATTTCAACCGGAGTTTTACAGTGACAAGCACTGACGCTATCGCAACAGGGGCAGTTAAGGCAAAGGTACCTAAACCAGTTTAGCCATGTAAAATCAGAAATCAGAAGACCTTTATTCAATAAATCAGAAATCAGAAGACCTTTATTCAATAAATCAGAAATCAGAAGACCTTTATTCAAGTTATTTTGACACGTCAACACTCTTTAAAACTACCACCGGATCGGAACGCGGCCACACACTGAGATGATCCTCAACTATCAAGCCAGCCAGGTAACATTTTTGTTCTGAATCAAGCCAGGTAACATTTTTGTTCTGAACACAGAACAAAAATTCTAAGATTTTACCTGGCTACACTTAACGGTCTCTTTGGCTAACTTAACCATTAGTCAAAGGTAAAACAGCCAGCTAACTGTTACGTCATCATTGATTATCCCTACATAATATAATAGTGAAAGTTCGTATGTTTGTTTCTCAATTACGTAAAAACGGCTGGACCGATTTGAATGAATAGGTAGATGATGATGACCAGAAACAGGACATATGAGACTTTTTATCCCGGAAAATATGGGATTCACCAAAATCTTTCAAAATGCAGCGGGCTGCCGGGTGCAGATAGATTAGATGTACCGAAAATACTTACGGCGAAAGCTCTCCCCATATTACATACATATC
Source organism: Apodemia mormo (assembly GCA_036924255.1). Lineage (NCBI taxonomy): Eukaryota > Metazoa > Arthropoda > Insecta > Lepidoptera > Riodinidae > Apodemia > Apodemia mormo. The sequence continues at coordinate 34,417,182 of JAUPFN010000016.1, read as the reverse complement.
AATGCAGTGCGCGGCACTGAGAATATGAGTTTTAGTAATAATGGAAGCTCCACATGTGAGGAACGTCAAAAAGTGACCAGCTACCAGAGCAACCATGTGTTTTCCGTATCCAAGAGGAGCGTCCACTCCTCCTACTATCCGGGATGTTAAGACTTCTTTAACATTGTTTTCTGATCTGAGTAACTCCACAGGACTTCCTGGAATAAAAAATATTCATATCTTAGTTTTATAAGTATTGAGATTTCTAGGGTTCCTCCTCCTTCCGAAGCCTAGGAAGCCTTATAGTCCACGCGATAGCTCAGAAAACTTTAGTACCTATATACATACCTATTAAAAAACTGTAATTTGGCAGGAAATAAAATAAAATAACGAAATAAAATTTATTGCTCAGAACACGATTACAGCAAAAAATATGCAGTTATCATTGATATATTAAAAAATCAATGGCAGTTATTAAAAGTATGAAGTATCACGCATTCTACCTACCATACGGCATGCAATATTTACAAATTATATTTAACTAGCTAAACCCGCCCAGTATATTGACATGTCATCGAAGTAGCTTTTAATACAAATTTCATTGCGTAACAGACAGACAGACAGACTTTCGCATTTATAGTATTAGTATGGATTCTTATTATGTACATTGTTTCTAAAAATTACTTAATTCTTGTTTCCATATTTTCTTAAAATACCATTCAACATTCTTATTTTTAATATTCTGATTCTGATTTAAATAATTTATATAGGTACCTATTCTTAAATGTCTTATCATTAGCTTTTATTAACTTTTATAATAATCAAAGATTCTTTTATAATATACAATGTCAAAAAAGAGAAAAAAAAAGAAATATCATACATATATGACACAGTTGAAAAATTATATTAATCCTAAATATTACGTTATTATATTATAACAGATATTATGTTATTGCAACATGTCAATTTGACGATTAAAAAAAATATTTTAAAAGTAGTAGTAATAGGTACAACAATAATTATTATAAGACACATTCCTATAGGCTATAATGAGATTAAAATTATTAGTTTTACCACAAAGTCCAAATATGAAGTTAACAAAAAAATTGTTTACAGTAATATAAACTTTCTTAATCAAAAATGAATGCAACCTATTTCTATTTATTTCTAACAATCTTATGTCTTTTGGTAATTTTTTATATATTTTTATACACATTGCATAATGATATACATATTGGCCTTTTATACATTTCTTTTTAGGATAGCTGTGGGGATGTTAGTTTTTATTACCGTGCATCCCACAGTGTGACCCTCGATACCCTCGATACCAATAATACCCTCGTTGATTAGGTTTTTAAAAATATTGTAGGTTTGTTAAAACATAAACGACGATGATCTGGTAGGAAAAATACTCCAGAGCGTCGCTCATCGACGCAGAGTGGCTAGTTTATCGGTTTTTTTATCGGATATACTTTGGAGAGTGCGCTGCGGAATTGCACGACTTATTTCCGCCATCCCCGTTTTTCTATCGATCGTCGAGGCGCACAGATTCTAGGCATCACCATATGGTGGACGTTCCACGTACCCGGACAAAGCGGTTCGACTCAACATTCTTCATTCGAACCGCAAAGGACTGGAACATGCTTCCTGAGTCTGTGTTCCCCGACGAGTACAATCTGGGGATCATCAAGAGAAAAGTGAACAGGTACGTTCTAGGGAAGCGCGTTCGATCTTAGGCCTCATCTTAGTTTACCATCAGGCGAAATCGAGGTTAAGCGTTTACCAATCGATTATAATAAAAAAAAAAACATTTCGATTAGGAGATTCGTTTGTGAAATATTAAGCATTCAAGTGCTAATTTTTGTTAGAGACAAGTGTCCCTCCCCCCTCTTTTTGTCAGCTAAACGTAAGTTTTGGGGGTGAGAAAAAATTCACTGTAGTAGTAAATATAAAGAAGATAAAAGGAAAACTATCTTGGACTTTCTAGTCCAAAGGCTCTACAAGTTTTTGGGTGATAGTTGATCAATTTATAAAATGTACTTGGTAAAGTTTTTATATACGTTGAAAATGTTGTGCAGATATATCTATCATTGACGTTAAATAGATTAAACGGTCATAGTTTGAAACAATAAAACCCTCTTGTTAGTCCGCATTATTGTGATGCAACTTCAGAACCCTACATTGCCCGTGGCCCGTAACGCACTTAACCAATTTTTTTATGAGGTGATCTGTACAGTATTTTACTATGCGTTCCAACTGAGAGTAGGACTGTCAGGATGACATATTGCTCCGCATCTTGCAAAAACTTCAGAAGTGATGAGTAAGGTGTGCAAAAATTCTAACAAAGAAATACTTAAAAAAATATTTTCATTTATAATTGGTATATTTTTTATTTAGATTCCCATCAGATCATGTTACCATGTATTAAAGGTGTAAAATAACTAACACGACTTTTATATATACACACACATATATATATATATATATATATATATATATATATATATATTAGGGTGGATCGAAAATTTTTTTATATATATATATATATATATAAAAAATTTTTATATATATATATATATATATATATATATATAAAAATTTTTTATATATATATATATATATATATATATATATATATATATATATATATATATATATATATATATATATATATATATATATTAGGGTGGATCGAAAAATTTTTTTTTCTTAGCATGGGGGTAGAATTTGTAGCTTATAAAAAAAGAAAATTTTTCAAAAAAAAAAATTTTTTTTTCGCAACATTTGGAGATATCCCACTCGTTTTTTAATAAAATAATGGATCAAATGGACTAAAAAATTTTAAAATATTTAAACGATGTTTTAGAATCTGTGGAATGTCTTTTTGAAAGCCAAATGGAAATCAGAAGTCAAAAAAAAATTTTTCCTATTATTTTTGTAACTTAAGCGAAAATAAAGAATTAAGCAGCCCTTTTATCTGTATTAAAGTAAAAGGTAAGTGAAAAAAAATCATATGCAATTATTTTTTCATGTTTTCCACGATTTTTGACGGAAAAAAAATTTTTTCGCTAGAATAAGTCCATTTGATCCATTAATTTATTAAAAAACGAGTGGGCTATCTCTAAATGTTGCGAAAAAAATTTTTTTTTTTTTTTGAAAAATTTTCTTTTTTTATAAGCTACAAATTCTACCCCCATGCTAAGAAAAAAAAAAAATTTTTTTTTTTCGATCCACCCTAATATATATATATATATATATATATATATATATATATATATATATATATATATATATATATATATATATATATATATATATATATATATATATATATATACTTTTTATATAATATATAGATGAACGTATTTTTTAATTTAGCCGTGTTTATGTAACAGACAGATATACTTTTGCATTTAAAATATAAGAATGGATTCCAGTAGTAAAGTCTTACCTACTATTTCCTAGATTTACGTAACCCTGTTCCTAAACTTAAACAGAAAAACAAGTTTTTATATTTACTTTTATAATATTATGGTTTTTGATATTATAATTACAAATATAAAAAATGTGTAATAATACCAATAATAACTATATAAATTATATTTAATGGTCTGGCGTTACATCTATCCACACAGCCCAAACATTAATATTACATGACTAACAAAACGTTCTTGATAATATGTACCTATACGAACAGTTACAATTCCTAAATCATAAAAGAAATAGTCACTAAACTAGGACGAAGAAGGGATAGGTCACTGGTTTAAAATAGTACAAAGAAGTCAATAAGAATTAAGGACTTACCATAAAATAATAATGCATTAATTAACACATTATTACTCTAAGGGACTTACCATGTACTCCTCTCATCCCTAATAAAAAGAGAAATATTAAATGAAATATCATGTTAGTGTAGGCACTACCTGTAATTACTGTACTAACAAAATCACAAGAAAAACAAGTATTTATATGAGCTTATAACAATGATATTCTAATAATAAAATATTTTTGCTGATAATAAGTGAAAGTTAAAAGATACGTTGCCTTTTTAACCTTAACGAAGCAGACAACAAGGAATTGTCTACTTCAGGTCAAGCAAATAGTGTTTATATATTATTTTCTTGGTGCGATTATAACTTTTAAGTATTTTGAAGACTATTATTTCTTTGTATATTGATTTTTCTGAGGAGCAGATTGCTAGGTCGAACTGGGTCTGCCGTGTTGGTCCTGGCCTCCTTTGAAGAATAGGCCAACTGCCGTTCTGCCAGGCAGGTCGTAAAAGGCGACCGATTGGCCATCGAGTCACTACCATCGTGGCTACTAGGTGGTAGAGTTCTGCATTGTCTCGCCTGGGTCTGGTACCACCATACCTATTCCTGCCGCAATAGCATTAGTGCTTGTCGCTGTCGTGTTCCGGTTTGGAGGGTAAGGTAGCCGGTAAACTTATGCATGTGGCATTAGACCTCGCCACAAGATAGCAACGCACCATTAACATCTTTGGTGTCTATAGGCGATGTTTGACTCTTTCCATCAGGAGAACCATCTGCTCGTTTGCTATCTTATAATACAAAAAAAGGGCCGCGTGGCTCCCCACAAACCTCGAAACTAAGACTTAATGGTAGATGGATACTATTTTAAGGTTTTAAGGTCCAGTTATAAAGTTCCGAAGCAATGTAGGAAACTTCAGTTTCCTACATTGCTTCAGCACGGACGGACATAGTCCGTCCGTGCGTCTGTCCGCAGTTTAGCTCAAAGGTCCTTAGTACTAGAAAGCTGTAATTTGGCATGAATATACATATTATAATAGTCACAGCAATAAAGTGGTAACACAAAACCTTGAGAATAATTTTAGGGTAGCTCGCTACTTGTAAAGCGGGGATGTTAATTTTACTGCTCGTGTACCCCATAGTGTGGGGTATCGTTGGATAGGTTTTTTAAGAAATATTATAGGCTTATGAAAACATTTTTTTTATTATGATATCAAAAGATTATATTATGTAATTAAGAGACTCATTTGTGAAATATTACGCTTTGTAAAGGGCCAATTTTTGATAGTCAAGTGTCCCCCCTCTGCTAGCTAAACAGTTAGTTTTGGTTTTCAAAATCAAAGTCAAATATTTTTATTCAAATTATCCGTTACAGGCACTTTTTTTTCATTTTTTGAGTCAACATTTTTTTGAGTTGATACCAGATCGGAAATGCGCCCACACACTGAGAATATCCAGCGGAAGAAAATCAGTGGGCTGGTCTTTTTTGTGCATATACATATTTTTTTTAAATAATGTATTTACAATAATATATGAATAATATATTATAATTACTATAAGGTTGCTATGAGGAGCAATTAGTCCCATGCCTTATTATATTTTAAATATTCATATTTAATCTTTTTTACAATGTTTTGATTTTATACATTTTTTAAATTTGTGTCTTGATCTGTAATAGCATTTGGAAGTTTATTGTAAAAGCGTATAGATTGCGCCATAAAAGAGTTACTTATTCAGTGGAGACGTAATAAATGCAAAGCATCGGAGTCATGTCTCGCCGGGGTTTGGTACCAACACTTTACTTTTCCTCCCGCAATAGCGATGGTGCTTAACATTGACGTCAACAACTTAAGGTTAAATTGCTAGAAGTCACCTACTAAAACTTAAGAAGGGTAATGTAACCGACAAACTTATGCTTGTGACATACCTAATATCTCCGTCAGACGTCAGCGAAATACCTACCTATAACATACCGGCAGAGAATACCGGAGATTACTCTCTATATTCATATATATTCTGTGTTCTTGGTATCATAGGCGATCATATTATATTGCGTGGCCATATTATACCTACTATGTGTTTTACATATACCTGGTGATTAAGTATAATATAAATATTTATTGTAGGCGATGGTCATCTCTTTCTATTAGGAGAAGCATCTGCTTTTTTGTTTAACAATTATATAAATAATAAATAAAAGAATTTTATTTCAATTTCATTTTATTGATAATAATTATGTATATCCATGCAAGTGCCATAAAACAGTCAGCAGTTTCTTTTTTTTTCGGATATTCCACTTATTTCTAATGTTTCTAAACGACATCTATGAACATTTATTGTATTTGACGTGTGTTCCTAGTCCGACTACAACTGTCAAAATTCGATTTTCAAATTTCCCTCTAAATTTTTGCAAATAAAAACTTTTGTTTAGTTTTTAGTATGGAGGTATTTTTAAATTTTTTACACCCGATTCAAACTTCCTTTTTATTTTTCTTCGCTCGAGACTGGATCTGGCACGTGGTAAGAAAAGAAATCTATTTTACAAAAAAAAATAAAAATAACTAATACCCTAAAATTTTGATTATTAAAAATAGGTACCTTTGATCTTAACTTTTTATGATGAAGTTACCAACATGATTTCATTTTTGTTTATTAAGATTTTGTGGCAAAATGGAAGAAACGACATTACCTCGGGAAGCTGAATGTAATTTCCCAGTTCTTCTAATACCTAGAAGCTGTACAAAGCTGGTAACAGAATGTGAAGCTACGGATAATGTTTTAATTGATTTAAACATAACTTCCCTCGATATAGAGGGTAACACAATTTGCATCTACAGTGGTTTTTGTAATGTCAAAGTTATAGATAGTTATGATGTAGATATCCAAGAAGGAGACTCTAATAGCCAATCTTCAGATTCGTTTGATGATAATCCCATAATTGTCTCAGAAGCTGGTAATCAAGTGGCAAATATCACTTATAGCCAGTCTCATGTCTGGATTGATCCAGCAAGAAGCCCTTATGTATATAACAGTTATGATTCTTTAGAATCTCAAGAGTGTTATGCTGTTTACCACCAGAGCAATATAACTGTGGAACAACGCAGCACTTTAATAACACAAAATATATATAATTATAAAGAAGGAAGTACTGCAGATGACTATGAACATAGTAAATTTAAAAAAAATACATTGATAGATCCAGAACTATACAAGGATGATGATTGTGGTGTGTTTTTGTCACAGCTTGAGGACATTAATGAAAAACAGAGATTGAAAGAAGATCAACATAATACACAAAATGATAGTGAAGCTCTAAAGCAACTCATGTCGTCAGATATACAATCTGTGTCCAAACAACAGAAGACAATTATGTATTTAGGAAATGACTCCCACTTTGGCCAGACAATACAAAACATAGCAATCAATGACCCATCATTACAGTGTATTGATAATAGCCGTGGCAATGACTTTGCTATCGGTAAGTGTTATCTTTTAATCTGTTTTTAGATTTTCATATTCTATATGGTATTTAACACAAACAAAATAATCAATTGTTATTTAATTATTACAATCTTGAACAGAAAATACCAGGGTTTAAAAAAAAAATTATTTTAGAGTTTTAAAAGGACTTGAATTCCCGTTAAATTCAGTTTCTTCTATTTTTTGTATCTAGATCTAGAGTAGAACTAGGAAAATGATTTTCATGTGTTTGCTTATGAACTTTTTTGATTATTCTGTATGACACAAATATAATGAATTACATTTATTTACCTTATTTATATTCTGTAGGTCGCCCCATTGGTTTAATGGTTAGGAAACCTAACTAGGAATCAGTGGGTCCCAAGTTCTGGGTGTGTATTGGTATTGTTAACTAACATTAATAATAAACAAATAATTTGCTTACTATGAGGTTGATGGATTTGTGTAATTTGTCCAAAGATATTGTTATTATTATTTTTCTAATTTGATGAGCGAAACAAAATATTTCATCAATTTCAGTGTTTATGCCTGCCACCTGTCGACGTAGAGTCCCAGTGGTCAGCAAATAATTAACTCTTTAAAAACTTATACTGTACTTGTGTTATTGGTATGGGCTCAATCACTTTTACTATTTTGCAAATTACTATATAAAGGTGCATTTTGCTGATAACTCGATTGATAGTAGAACTCAAGATATTTAGCAGAATTTAATATTTTTTTGGAGTAATGAAAAAAAGACAACTACCAAAATTTAGCATTAAGTTTATAATTGGCTGGTTTTAACCTCTCGAGTCTCATCCTTGCACGCATGATATTTAGTGGTGGCAACTGTTACTAATTGACCCGTGCCTATGCTGATACTGCGTTTTGTACAAATATGATTTCTCTATAATTAAACCATATTTTATCATTCTATAAACTACTACGTATTGATAGCTATATTTTCTGTCTACTAGGATTCAAAATAAAGTTATTCAGTAATATATTTAACATAATATATAATAAAATTAAAATTCAAAATAGGTACGGTATTATTTTACCCATTGAGCGCCAGTAGAAACTTAAAAAATATAAAGTGGTCATATATGGCCGACTGGGTGTCCACAGGTTAAATATACTTGCAAGAATTTTAATTTTTATTTTATATATCATAAGTAGAAAACAAACAGATAGTTCTCCTGATGGAATGAGATACCATCACCTATAGACATTGATAATGGTGCGTTGCTGTCCATGCGGTGGTGTTGGAGTGCCACATGCATTTATTTACCAGCTACCTTACTCCAGACTGAAACATGACAGTGACAAACGCCAATGCTATTGTAGCAGGATTAGGTAAGGCGATGGTACTAAACCTGGTTGAGATGTTGCAGAACTCTACCATCTAACTTAAAGTATAACAGATATCTGTGATGTAAACTTCAATAAATACTTCAGATGTCAGCTGAAATGCACATTTTTTGTATTATTATTTTACCCCTCTTCTTTAAAAAAAATCTAATTTTGATCTCTTTTCAAGCCATTTCCCAAAAGGAGGAGGTTATCAATACGGCTGTTTTTTTATCTTTGCTACCTCAGAACTCGCTCATTTATGAACTAATTTTAAAAATCCCTTTTTGTTTTGGAGGGAATACTTCTCGTATGGTCCCATTTTAATTTGGTGAATATTTGATGTAGAAAAGAAGAAGAAGAAGACATAGGAAATGTGAAGTAGGTCGCTTCAGATTTACTGTGTTAAAAAATTATTAACACATGATTGCAAACAAACAAATGTTGAAAAACTTTAAAAACAACAAAGAAAAATATTGACAGCGATCAGTACAATCGACGTAATCTGTCAACACTAGCTCCATGGTAGAGCTTTCCGGCTTTAGGGAGACAGTCACAGGTTCATTTTGTGCGTGGTGATATTTTTCTTTGTTGTTTTTAAAGTTTTTCAAGTTTTCCCAAGCACGGGGTGAGTGCTTTAACACAAAAATAAAAAGCAATTGTTTACAAAAGCAATTGATTACTCAAAACTATGAATACATTATGAAATTATTTTTACTGAGATGAATTAAATATTTTTCACTGATGAAAACACGGAAGTTATCAGTTTCACATGTATGTATGTAACATTGTTGATATTGAATAATATTTGAATATGATAATCTATTTAGGTGTCCAAGCACATGTACTAATTTTGTAAGTGGATGTATGTTTGTATGTTGATATGTCCACATATTTCTCAGAAACTAAAAGTCATATTGAGATATATCTTTTTGATTTATATCAGGTTTATTCCAACTGAGGGACAGTCAAAGTTTCATCAAAATCGGTCCAGTAGTTTTTGAGATATGGGTATTGTTGACAATTATTTGAAGTCAGTTTAATTTTTCAAATTATTATGTCTAGTGCAAAAAGAATATTACCATAAAGTTTAATAACTTATTTCAGAAAACATTAAAGCAAACAAAAAGAAATACCAATGTGATAAATGTAAACAAATATTTAACCAACTGGCAGCATTTAAAAAGCATATGGTCGGGAGTCACAAGACAAAATTGGTATATGACTTGGAATCTATTAATGATGTCAAGTACATGTGTACCGAGTGTGGAAAATCCTTTAAAAACCAGGATAAATTTGAATTCCACTGTCAAGGACATGGAGACCCAGATCTAGAATGTGATAAGTGCCATAAAGTATTCGCTTCAAAATTCACTTTACGGACTCACCTCAAGATACACTCGAGGAAATATTCCTGTGATAATTGTATGAAGTCGTACACTAACATGAGTAATTTACGGTCTCATATGGCCCGGGCACATTTAATATTTAAATGCAATTTCTGTGATTATACTAGTGATAAACAGTTAGATGTTAATGTTCATAGAGAGATTCACGAAGATATGAGCGAGAATGTATCAAGTGATACGGAGTCTGCATTTTCACTAATAAATAGCGATGCTTTTGCATCTAATGAAGATTTAGGCCAGAAGGATGATAATTTTCAAAATAAAGTTAAAAGGGCTGATTCGGTGATTACAAAAATTATTAATAATGAAATATTTCACTTAAATTCGGAAAAAGCAAGACGCCATAGGAGATATAACAAGGTATTTTTTCATGGATTTAAATAATTTGTTCTTTTTTTAATGCTTTTGCGGCAGGAATAGGAGAAGCCGTAGTACCTTATACCCAGGCAAGATGGAACTCTACGTTAGATTAGTTTAAAGAATAGATCAACTATCATTGTTCTAGGAATTTCACAAAAGTCGAACGATTGGCTATAAGTGTCACTTCCATCGTGAGTTCATCAATCTTGCCTGGGTATATGGTATCACCACATTACCTATTCCTGTCGCAATAGCATCAACGTCTGTTATTGTCGTGTTCCGGTTACGAGGGTAAGGTAGGCGGTAAACTTATGCATGTGGCATTAAGACCCCATCACAACGCACCATAAATATCTTTGGTGCTTATAGGCGATAGTTGCCTCTACCAGGAAAGCCATCTACTTGTTTGATATCTTATGATAAAAGGAAATTTAAAAAAAACCGGCCAAGTACGAATTGGACTCGCACACGATGGGTTCCGTACCATCATGGCAAAAAATACGAACAACGTTATTGTATTGGGATCCTCCTTAATATTTTAATTTTTTTATTTTCAGTATTTGTTGTTATAGCGGCAACAGAAATACATAATTTGTGAAAATTTCAGCTTTCTAGCTATCACGGTTTATGAGATACAGCCTGGTTACAGATTACTAATAGGGTTCCGTTTTACCTTTTAGGCACAGAACTCTAAAAAGATTCTTCTGTTAAGTGCCGTTGTTCTATATTTATAACAGCGCCATCTATGTTTACATGTTGACAAATATAATATCAAAAAGATAAAATATACGATTATCTATACAATTTGTAACAGATTTTTAAATCATAGTTCAACTTCCCGTATGTAGTAAGGAAGTTACTGATTTTGACCTAATTTTTAAAAATTGAGTTTTCACTATATCTCCACGTGTAGACCTAAATTTACCGACTATTTTCCCGATGACGTCAGTCTGTCTGTTTGTATGTATGTGTGTGTATATTGTTTGTAAACATTTCATAATTTTTGATTCGCTTGACCGATCGAAACGTGGTTAAAGGCATTGGGTTCCGCCAAACTTATACTTTCTGAAAATCTGAATCGGTTTGGAAAATTTAAAAAAAACCTCAAAAAGATTTTCGGAAAAACAATGATTTTTCATGATTTTTATGATTTAGAAGTTCTAAATTAATGTAGCAATTGATTACCAAATCTAATCAGCTCAAAACTGCGTCCAATTCCGCAAGTTGCACCAAAATATTTTTTTTAAATGCTTTCTGGAGTTATCATAGACAAATAAATTTGAAAAAAGTGTTTTTCTGACATCACTTCAAGCTTTGTCAACTAATCAATTTCTGAAGTTTCACAATATTTTAGAACTTGAAAAACTGCGTCTAACGCCGTTTCAAAAATCGAAATGTTATCAAGTTTTCGTAAGTTACGGTTTTTCTAATATCAAAATTATGTTTACAACAAACTTATTTCATATTTTTAAAATAATTTTAGGCTAATCTAGTAAGGCTAATAATGCATCAAATACTACGTAATACGTCGTAAATCGATTAACTTATTTAGGACTTAGCAATTACGAAAATTTTTGAATTCATTCAAATTCAAATTCAAAATATCTTTATTTCGTAGGTAAAATTTTTACACTTGAAATATGTCAGTAATTAAAAGTTTATGCAAAATAAAAAATAAAAAACAATACAATAACATAATACAAATAACAAAATACAAAACAAATTAAAATATACTTAATTGGACACATCATCCCAAAAATACATTCTGAAGAAATGTTTTTGGACATTTTTCAACCTACCGCTTACGAAGCTAAAACCACATTATAGATCTCAAAATTGCGTTGAATGCCATACGAAAAATCAAATAAATCGCCGTATTCAAAATATACAGCTTTTCAAAAAACAGCCTACGGTAACTTTTAACCTTAGATTAAGAAAAATACTCTCTTGTCAAAGATTTTAACAAACTAGACGTTTGAACAGAAAAAATCTATGCTTAAAATTTTTACTCTTTTGAGCTTAAAATACCTCAATTTAGCGGGAATTTTCAGGGGTGGTCTTAAGAGTAAAACCGGTCATAGCTTTTTGTTATAAAAATTTGATAAATTTGGCAAACCAGTTAGTTTTTAAGCCGTCTTAATAAACGTATTTTACAACTGGACAAAATAATCACATTAGTTAACTAGCTGACCCGACGAACTTTGAATGAATAAATGAGCAGATTTAGGATTTTAAAATTAATACCAAATTATTAAGTTCAAGTTTTCATTAAGATAATAAATATAAATAAAATATAAATTACAAAATTCAAGTAATTAATGACGCGCCAGTAAGATATATTTTTATGGATATTTTTTTATTGACGAATATCATATTTTAATACTTATTATCCTATTCCCGACGAAGACAAATAAAAAACACAAGTATCAATATAATTGGTCCATCCGTTCTTAAGTAATAAATGGTTTAACTAACACGACTTTTTTTGTATAAAGGTTTTCGAATATTTGCATACCTACTCTAAAATTGACCAATTTTTATTTGATTTATGTTCATTGTAAAATTTTCAAGCTTTTAAACGATTCTATCATATTTAATACTGAAAAAAGAAGTCAAGTCAAAGTCAAAACATTTTTATTCAAATCTATCTATAATCTATATATATAAAAATCAATTGATGTTCGTTAGTCTCGCTAAAACTCGAGAACGGCTGAACCGATTTGGCTAATTTTGGTTTTGAATTAATTGTTGAAGTCCAGGTAAGGTTTAAAAGGTGAGAAAATATAGAAAAAAATAAGAGTAGTTAAAAAGGCAGAACAACGTTTGCCGGTCAGCTAGTACATATTAATAATATCGCTGGACAAATTACACAAATCGATTTAACCCCAAAGTAAGCAATTTATTTGCTTGTGATATAAGTGTTAGTCAACGATACTAATACATAGACATACATATACAAAAATGCTGTTACAGATACGAGTACATAATATACACACAGACCCAGAAATACAAACATCTATGTTCATCTTAGTTAGGTTTGATAATCACTCGACCAAAGGGGCTGTCACATATTTGCAGGAATATTTATTTATTTGCAAGAATATTGGTGTTACACTCTTGACGTTTATAAGCCATGGTCCGTACTTCCTTATAATATTAGACCATTTGTTATTGTGCCAGGCAGTTCGTAAAATGCGAACTATTGACTATACTTGACTGTACCGTCGTGACTTCTAGGTAGTAGAGTTCCGTTACATCTCGCCAGGACTGCTGTAATAGCGTCATTCTTTGTCACTGTCGTGTTCTGGTTTTGAGGGTAAGGCAGCCCGTAGGGATATGCGTGTGACATTACCATCCGGCTACACGGATGGCAACGCATCATTAACATATTTGGTGTCTCTTTCCATCAGAAAAGACATCTGCTTAATTGCTGTCTTGTATTAAAAAAACGGTTATCATTTTCGATCAGATAGACCATTTATCTGCTTGTTCGTTATCCTAATATAATTAAAAATACGCACAAATTATCGACATAAGGCATATATTGCTGAAAACGTAACCTACGCATTGCGTAGTCGGATTAATATAATTAACCTTGATGACAAGTTGATACTATCAGGGGTCAGCTTCCTTTATGTAAATTATTTTGGAAGTCTAATTTTCGTCCCCAGTGTACGAAATTAATTTCTAAAATTAATGTAGACCGAAAGTTCATCGCTGATACTTTGGCGGCTGAATTATTTATCAGACTAATTAGACATTTAAAGGTGTCGTAATTTAAACGCAGTAAAAATGGACAACCAAATTCCAATTTCCTGTTGGTATCTATGGAATCCTGCATAAAATTTTCACCAAATGTAAATTAAGTGTAGGCAGTGACGTAGCTGTCGTAGGGCCCGGTGGTGCAGTGCACCAGGGCCTGGACCCCGGGGGGGCCTTTGCCCATTAACCTAAGCTTTGAAAAGAGCGGGTCAGCCAACTCGCCAGGCCCGATTCTTTCTCTATGCACCGGGGCCCTTGCCCACTTAGCTACGCCACTGAGTGTAGGATATACTTCCCGTTTGAGTTTATTTAATTTTAGGTCCTAAACCAAAAAATAATTGCTTCATAAATATTACACTTAATTAATTATTTGTTGTGTTGACCCGTCCCCTTAACCATACCATAGATCAACTGTCTTACAGCTAGGTATCTCGTTAAAAGGCAAGAATACTATACTTTTATGTTTTTGACAGCTCACGCCCATGAAGTTTCGTATAAGTTAAAAAAAATAATCAAATTTACTTGCGAGATTTGAATTCAGACATCGGGATAGGTAAAATAACTAAAAAAATGCTCATAAAATAAAAACTACTGGGCCTACCTTAATCAAATTTTTATGGGATCAATTCGAAACCATTTCGCATCAAACAAAGAAAGAATCACGTAAATCGGTTCAGAAACCTCGGAGAAATCGGTGTACATACATAAAAAAAAATATACCGGCCAAATTGAGAACATCCTCCTTTTCTGAAGTCGCTTAAAAATATCATACAAACAATATTGTACTTCATGGACCGCCCCCTTAGGGATGTACCACACATAACGGTCACTACGATTGTGCCATAGATAACAAATAATCGGTAGAAATAAATGCTAATTTGTGAATAAGGTGTAATCTATACAAATAAATAAAATTGGAGTTTCTGTTTGTAATATTAAAGTAACCGGTTTTAATTAAATGCATATGGATGTATACACGGTACATATACCAAAATAACACTTTACGATTTTTGTCTGTCTGTCTGTTTATTCCGGCTGATCTCTGGAACGGGTGGACCGATTTTGACGGGACTTCACTGGTAGATACCTGATGTAATAAGGAGTAACTTAGGCTACTTTAAAAAAAACGTCGAAGTCGAAGTCGCGGGCGCAGCTAGTATGTTAATAAAAACAGAAAGGATTTTCCATTCTGTTATTATTAACATACTAGCTGCATAAGTATATATATAAATGAAAAATATAACTTTTCATAAACATCGTGACTACTAACTAGAGTTCTGCAACATCTCACCTGGGTTTTGATACCACCGCCTTAAATATTCCTGCTGCCAGTCAGTGCTTGTTGCTATCGTGTTCCGGTGCGGAGGACAAGGTAGCCTGTAAACTTATGCATTTTTTTTATTTCATAAGATAGCAAACAAGCAGATGGGTCTCCTGATGGAAAAAGTCAACCATCGTCTATAGACACCAAAGGTGTTAATGGTGCGTTGCTTTCGTGTGGCGAGGTCATGCATAAGTTTTCTGGTTACCTTACCCACCAAACCGGAACACGACAGTGATAAGCACTGATTGCGGCAGGAATAGGTAAAGCGGTGGTACCAAACCCGGGCGAGACAATGCAGAATTCTACCTCCTAGTAGCCACGATGGTAGTGACTTGTATAGCCAATCGGTCGCCTTTTACGACCTACCTGGCAGAACGACCCTATTCTTCAAAAGAGCCCAGGACCAACACGGGGAATCAAATGTGGCATTTCATCCCTGCTACACAGATAGCAACGCAAACATCTCTGCTGTGTATAGGCGATGATTTTCTCTTTCCATCAGGAGAATTATCAACTTGTTTGCAGTGCTATAAATAAAACTTAATTTTAAAAATTGTTTTCAGACATGTGATGTATGCCACAAAATGTTTGACCGTATAGGCGACTTGAAAAGACATCTCATAGAACATGTAATAAGAAGCACCTTGGCAAAGACTCCCGTTAATAAAAATGGGACCCTGACCATCCAATGTGAGGTATGTCTTCAAGAAACCTTCACAAAAATAGACAAATATAAGGCCCATCTCAGAGAACACGCAAAGTTAACTCTCTACAAATGTACTTTTTGCGACAAATCCTTCAGTGATTCGAGTAACTTCTCGAAGCACAAAAAAATACATGGAATTACTTTCTTTCAATGTGATCTTTGTCAACGTAAATTTAATTCGAAAAAAATGATCGCACAACACATGGAATATCATAAAAATAATGCTCCGATACCTTGTTTTTATTGTGACAAGGAATTTCACTTTGAATCCATGTTGAATAAACATATAAAGTGTGCACACAACCGCGAAGTGACGAAATTTCGATGTAAATTCTGTAACGATTGTTTTAGAAGTTTAAAAGAAAAGTGGGATCATGAATGGAAAGTTCATAATGCGAGGAAAATCATTGTTGATTGTCTTATGTGTGAGGCAAAGTTTAGGAAATATTCTGAATTGAAAAGGCATTGTAGTAATATACATAATTTAGAAATACCTTTAGCTAAAATGTTGATGAAAAATTAGTGGCGGATTTTATTTAAGTTTACGTTAGCGCCATCTAGTTTATTTGTTGAAAATCATAAAAGATTGTTTATAAATCACGATTTCAGACTGATTACAATTTGTATGCAGTTTATTCATAAATCTGTTATTTTCGACGTTTTATTATATAATATGTCTTTTACATGTTGTGTATTATATAGATAAATCTATATCTGAATATTATATAAAATTTTAACAATTTTTTTATCAAAGAAAGTTATAATTCTTCAAATAAGTTGGAACGAAATTCCTTATTGTGCATTACATTCCTGACGCTCAAGCGTCAGAAAGATAATAATGTTAGGTTAGAAAACTTGTTAGCTTCTATGATCTATATGGATATTCGTTAAAGTGTGGCAAGAAATTGTCAAGTGGTCAAGAGCAATAACATACATACAAAAAATACTTTTTATTTAGAAGGACAAGTAAATATCGGAACCTGAATATGTTTATTATTTTTAATTTCGAGTTCATTTTTGTTAATTCAATGAGTAATTTTACCGTAAACATTTTTGTATACCAGAACATGAATTACAATTTATGTGAACTTATTAGTGCTCGCGACTGTACATTATGTATTTTTAAACACTATTATAAACACACATTGTTACTCTGCTGTATAAACTACATTTAATTACATATTCGTTAAATTTTTTATTTTACTTTAGTTTTTTGAAACGTATCAGATATAACAATTAACTTCGTTCTACTTGTTAATTAAAACACAATATATAGCGAAAGGAACTTATTTCCAACTTGGTACCACTTAGGCACCTCACGTTTTTTACATCGAGGTGTTTTTAATTGACAAGAATATATCAAAGCCAAAATTTCACTTTTTAGTTATCAGTTTACTCTCATGTTAATACTATTTAGAAATTAGAAAATGCTAACGATATTTTTTCTGTGATTTATCCTTATTTAACAATTTATGGATTAAGTTTGTTATTTATTTTAATAAAATATACCCTTGTTATATTTCTATCTATTAGGACTGATTGTTACGTTAAACGCTTATTTTTGTGCCATTCTTTCTTATTATTATTTATTATTTTTCATTATAGGTGGTGGATTTTTATATTTAACTCGGTCATGAATTACTTTTTTCTACAAAAACTGACTACCTTTTTTATTTTGATATATAATTAGGTACCTAAGAAACTTCTTAAACATTTACTTTCCAATCAGTGTAAAATATAACGAAGTGTTTTGAGTTTTGATTAGATAAGATTATTATGATGTTTTTGTTGTTAAATATATTTTATTTACTTGTGAGTTGTGATTTGTTGTAGTTTATTTTGTTAATTTTTGTTTTACGTTTCTGAAAAGTAAAATATTTATAGATATCACGCCTTTACTTGCTAGAGCGCTATATAAAATTAAATACAATCATTGGCATAAAAAATAAACGGCAATGGTACCGTATATAGAAACGAACATAATTTAAAGATTGAACTTTTACTAAAAATAGACCTGAATATATTTCAACTTGAAAGTCAAGTTGAAATATATCCTTTTAAGGATTGAGAAGATATATAAAATGTAAACATAAGACCGATAAAAGTAAACTTCTATCGGACCCGGTAGACATCCTCTCCAAAACTACAGCGCCATTTGCTTGGTCCAATTCAAAATGTAAACCATTGATGGGTCCAATGGAAAATCTAAACAATGGATTGGTTCAAACACCGTCATCGGTTCAGTCTTTTAGAAGTTCAGTGACCTGCATACGTCCATGCGAATATTAGATAAAGATTCTGTTGATGTGAACTAGACTACTTTAGGCAAGTTTACATTTGCACAAATTGCACTAGTATAATAAATGCGGAAGTCTGTCTATTATAATTTACAACTAAACTGCTGAACCAATTTGAATGAGATTTTGCAAGTAGATATTTGAATACCTGAGTGTAAGGTACATTTTTCCAAAATTCCAGATCAAATCCTAAGTGCCTGATAGGGGAATAACATTATATTTAAAAAAAATATATTTTTCCGACAACTGTGAACCATTATGTTAGTAATAATATTATTTACCTATGTTAGTACTTAGTAACTATAAAATGTCATTTTTTATTACTCGCGGACAAAGCTGCTGTGGTCAACTAGTAAAGAACATTTGCTTTACGGAAAAAGTTAAAACTATGTTATTTGACAACTAAACTGGACTGGACGGCATGTGTAGCTATGTCATTAAATATTGTTTCATAAGAATAGCGGTACCCTATTGACGATAGGTTGGGTACCGTCCACCGCTCACATCAAAAGATATCATCGTTGAATAATCAGGGTTGCAGTTGCAGCTTATCGTGTACAAACGAGCATAATTGTTTTGACGTGAATACGTCGTTAAATTTGCTTTCATAGTGAAGGGGGGAGGGCAGTTATTAACTATATAACTATAATGTAGTTGCCCAAATCTGATTATAACGCTAACTAGATAGCTAAAGAATTTGATATGTTGAGCGCGGATTACGATGCTTCGCATGAAGAGGAAGGAAGGAATGAAGTGCCACCATTTTTAGATAATTTCGCTGCATTACATATTTTGCATATAGCAAAATGTTTTACTCAGAGTAACTATAAAATTCGATTAAGTTTTATTTGAAAGCTTTAGTAAGGAATTATTGATTTTATAAATATTAAAAAAAATAATTAAATGCTTATGCTAAATATACAATGCGGTGCTTAAGTGACAAATTCAGGAAAAAAATTGATTCAGCCAAAAAAATTTAAAAGCCAAATCAAAATACAAGGAACGTATGCCGTCTGAAATGTATTTTAAATAGCATTCTAATGATACCCATTAACCTGCATATGAAAGAGTGAAGTGTTCAAGTTTACACATCTGACGGCACTCCTGGCACTGCCTGCCACTGTTTTTTTAAATATTTTTGATGGTTATGGTTTAACAACTAGTTATTAGTTAACAGTATTCGAGGATGAAATCAGACAGCAGGCAAGAAAATGAAGATTTTATATGAAGTGGGTGTGTATAAAATTACAAGTTTTCTTTAAAAGACTGTTTGTTATTCACTTATGTTTCTCATTTAATCCACGTTTTTATTTATTTCGAATGATAAAAAGATTATATACAAACACCATTATTCTTTACGTAAATAATCCAATTTATGAAACCGTATGTTATAAAGAGGATTTTTCTGATAGGACCTTGGTTAACCGCGCATGTGCGGATTGGGTCACCTGCCATAGACAACGGATTGCCACAGATCTTATTTACAGTACGCGGGAACGTCTTGTGCGTTGGACGTATACCAAAATTAAAAGCGCGCGAAAAAAATCGCGGGCTCGTAAAAATATAAATACCTAACAAAAAATATAACTTTTTCTTTATTGTCGAACTTAAAACAGTTTTTTTGTGGTGAATTGTGTTAAAAGACCGTCTGGAATAGAAGGTTAGTATTTTAGTTTAAAACATCGATATGTTTAAGCTGTCACGTTTCGACGATTTAGTGATAATGATAGAATCCATACTCGGTTTGTTATTATTAATGTTTGTTTACGTAGCGCTTTATGAATCTTAGATCGTTTAATGGCTGTATGTATGGTGGTTGTGTGGTATTTTGGGAAAGGAATTGTAAACTTAGGTGTGTACATTGTGCAGTACTAGCAGAGTTTACTCTGGGTTTAAATATCTCATATTTCTGCTTGCCATTAAATATTGAAACGTATAATTATTAAATTATACAAAATATATACCGCGTGTTTGCATAATATTAAAGATTAAAATTACGTAGTACCAAGAACATATGTTTATGTCACTGTGTATGTAAAAGGTTATGATTCGTATGAAGAAGACAGCAATAAATTATATATGAATTTTGATACCAACAGCATAATTGTCTTTATCATTGCAACTAGTGAGCGTGATAAATATTGTTACTTAAGTACTTAATTCATTCTCGATAAACATCAAAATATAATCAAAAGTCTTAAACAGGTTGTTATTTATTTATATATAAACTACACAAAAACATCAAACGTAGTACTCTATTAAAATGAGTATGTAGTAGTATGTACACAATGACGTATACATAGATTTATGGACGTATAATATTTATTATACAAGAAAAGTCAAAACTGTACATTGAATATTTTTTTAAAAGAATACTTGGGGCGTGATCTACAATCGATATCGAAGTCAAAAATATAGTTTTTAGAATTTTTGTCTGTTTGTCTGTATGTATGTCCGGGGTAAACTCAAAAAGTACTGCATGGATTTGGATGGATTTTGTATGCATATTACTAATAGGTCGGGTCAACACATAGGCTACATATTATCACGCTATCAACTACGGGGGAAGGGCAGTGCGGAGTAAACGAACTACGCGCGGACGAAGTCGCTGGCAACAGCTAGTATATAATAAACGTCCAAACCCAGAAATATAAACATTTCATACCTATTATGCATGCCCCTGTCTGGAATCGAGTCTTATCGATTATGTAGTCAGAGTCGCTAATTACTCAACTTACGGGGCATGTGTATATAAGTACTGAAAGACCCATGCTCAGAAAAACAGGTAACTATATTCTCATCACACAAATTATTCTTGCCGCAACAGCGTCAATGCTTATCATTTTCGTGTTCCGGTTTACAGGGTAAGGTAGCTGGTAAACTTATGCATGTAGCATTACTATCCCGCTACGCGAATAGCAACACACAATCACCATCGTTAGTGTCTATAGGCGATGGTTGTCTCTTTCCATCAGGTAAGGCTTGTTTGTTATCTTATAAAAAAACTTGCTCCTATCGTAAATGGAATTTGAGCCCCGTCAATTACGTATTTAAGATCGATAACTAATCAACAACTGAACTGAAAATCCTTTATCTTCACTAAAACTCTCAAAACATCTTGCCATGCTTTCCGATATTTTGTAACGTCGAAATCTTTTATACAAATAAATAAAATTGGAGTGTCTGTTTGTAATATTAAAATAACCCGTTTTAACTAAATGCTTATGGGATGTATACACGTTACACATTCCAAAATGACACTTTTTACGATTTTTGTCTGTCTGTTTTGTTCCGGCTAATCTCCGGAACGGCTGAACCGATTTTGACGGGACTTTCACTGGTAGATAACTGATGTAATAAGGAGTAACTTAGGCTACTTTTTTTTTTAAAAAAAACCACGCGAACGATGTCGCACGGGCACAGCTAGTAAATAATAAAAACACGGTAAGACAGCAACAACCGACTTCCAAGCTTCTGTATCTCTGGAACCAAAATTTTGAACAATTGTTTATGGGAAGAGGTAGGCAGAGATACACCCAGTGCACCCACGATTAGCCAAAAATGCTTAGTCCCACAATGTGATAGGTGGCAAGTCTATCGCCAATCAGGCGCTTTTCAATCCCGGGCAATGTTGTTTTTATCAGAAAACTGAAAAAACACTTTTGAATTGCCCGACCCGGGATTCGAACCCGGGACCTCATGTGATCAACGCCGACACCGGACCACTAGACCACAGAGGCGACTATACTCCTAATAAAAAGAATATTTTGAGAGATATGGCTGACATTAGACATTAAAAAATCTGTAAGCCGTTAACCCTGCAGGCCATCCCTGGAACTTCTCCCTAAATTCAGGTATTTTACGCTTAAAGATGCAAAAATTACACCTAATCATAAATTTTTGAGCTCAAAGAGTTCAAAACACAAAGTTTGTAAACATTACAGTATTTTAATTTTCGAAATGATTAAGTATATTTTCAAAATGATGACTTATTTTGAGCTTTTAAATGGCATTAAACGTAATTTTAAAAATAGGTTATAGAAATGACATAAGAAATGTCAAAAAAACTTTATTCAAAAATTGTCGTTATTGACAAATCCAGAACGAATCAACCGATTTTAATTCGAATTTACAGTATTTAACGCAGTTTCTTGAGTTTCTTCTTAAAAACTGCGGTCGTCTCTTTTAAATTCTATAAGAATTTTATATCGGTATATTAGCCTGAAAGTTATGCAGGAATATGAAATTTGCTGTAAATAACGTAATTTTAATATTTGAAAAGCTTTAAGTTAAGCGTTTTGATCGGTCAAGCCGATTAAAAGTTATGAGATATTAACATATACACATATACATATACAGATATACTGCTAGCTAGCTAGCTTGTCACCGATTCTTTTAATGTGGTTAGCCTTTGCCCTAGAGATCATGTCCTTAAGAGCCTTGGAGACAGCATTAAAACGTTTCTTCAAATCCCGAGACACACAATTACACTGATCCCGCACTGACACCCAATCTTGGTAAGCATCATGTTTAAGAGAGGATGCAACTTTACATAAACGTCCAAACCAAGGTTTTGATCGACCCCGGGTCGGAATCATTGAGGTAGGAATGAAGCATTCCATACCCTGTAGGATGACGTCAGTAACAAGGTCAGCGCAGGTAGGTACTGGTATCGCGGGATGAAAGAGCTGTCTCCAAGGGTACGAGGCATAAAATTCGCGCAATCCATCCCAGACCACCAACTTATAATGTCATACTTGGCGAACTCCAGACAAGCACCCACGAGTCCGGGACTTAATTTGTGACCACTTGCACTAAGCAGTGTTCAGATGATACCAGTGGGCCCCCCACTGTGACGTAAGTGTTTATCCGGGTAGAAAGTTAAAAGTCTAATAAAAGAAAGAGAAAGTCTAATAAAGACATCTTATGGGCTGCAATGTCTGGGATACGAGTAGGTGAACCTACCAGCTGGGCAAGATTGTA
Organism: Apodemia mormo; assembly: GCA_036924255.1. NCBI lineage: Eukaryota > Metazoa > Arthropoda > Insecta > Lepidoptera > Riodinidae > Apodemia > Apodemia mormo. The sequence goes on along the minus strand of JAUPFN010000016.1, from coordinate 34,393,786 downwards.
TACTAGGGTAAAGTCATACCTTACTCTTCCCGCGTGATTAGTAGAGCTGGAACTTAACCATTCAACGTGGCGTGCATTGAAGTCTCCCAGGATAACTATCTCCGCACTAAAATTGTATCGACTGAGATCTTTGCGTAATCAAAGAGCCTATCAACCTCGGCGTTACCGAAATGTGATCTGTACAGACATTCAAAAATACCCACACAATCCCCGAAATCGACATGCACCCAGAGGATAGAGAAGTCTTTCGATTCAAGGCTGCAAAGTCGGCGGAAGCAAACACCCTTTCTTAAATACATACAAACGCCCGCATGGGAATGAATGTGTGTATTAACTTGTAGCCTGAATAATTTAGGTAAGAGATGTCAGCAGGACAGGATATCTGTGTTTTTGCTAAGAACAAAACTGCTGGTTTGACTGTTTCTATTTGGTGAAGGACGGCTTTTAGATAAGAGTCAATGACGTGTATAATATATACGTCATTGATAAGAGTGCAGTCCTTTTATGTTGCAGAAGTGCATTTAAATTTGGAATGCGGTGTTGCTGGAAAACGTTTTTCTTTTTCTTTTTTTTACTCATGTTGATAAGACGATATCAGTGATAGCAAAGTCAAAGGCGAGTTGGACAACGAGCCAAATAAGCAAGGTTACGTGAAGGGCTGGTATGCGTGACCGAAGGACCCCCGATCCAATCCGTAAAAAGTCCATTGCGTCCACCCCGGTCTCCCATTTCGGCACAATGGACTCCTTTCGGACTTTTGACATTGGCGGCGGGACAGCCTAGGTTCGGATCCCCTACAACCAACGGGCGGCCAGCAGACAACCGTTTCATCGGGTCTCCCTGGCCCGCACACCAACTCACCACGCCTAGCCTCAGTGGCACGCGTAATCTTACCCAGCGGACTCCGAACCACTAGTTAGTATTGCGACATTCAGAAGGGATACTAGAACCATGTACCACTTCCGGAACACACCACAAGGGTATTTAGCGGAAGACTTTCGGCCCGGTGGTGGTACTTATCCAAGCGACTTCTATATAAAAATATGAGCAAGTATAGAAATCTACCATCCTTTTATTATTGCGCCCACTCGTTAGCACCAACCAGGGGGTACGTGTAGGACAGGTAACGGTTTTTACGTGAGTGGCACACCCCCCATTGCCCCAAACTCATAACTTTACCACATAATTGAATTTCGTTCAGATAACTTTCATATTAAGTAGCTATAGATGTAGTAAAGATATTTTACTTCAGACAGACTTTCGAATTTATATTATTAGTACGGGTATAATGGCATAGCCTAAGCGTTATCAAACACCAATGGCAAAGCCTAAGCTTTATCAAACACCATGGGCAGAGCGTTTTGAATACATCTTAGGCTAACTGCGTTGTGTGTTAGTATGTACTCTACCAAATAAATAAGCGTTATTGTTCGTAGATATTGCGCGGCAAACAGATTACCATGATTAACTATAATTATTCTAGGATCTTAAATATAAATTTCGAAGTATTCCAACGAACTTTGTCTTTCATCCCAGCGTTAATTTTAATGATACAGGATCTTTAGTACTGAGTACTACTGGGTAATGCAATGTCTTGTCATCGACATCATATTGTGCATTTCTATTCACAATTTCGTCTTCTGCGTGTATATTATACTTTGCATGTCTTGCTCTATTAAAGAGATGAAAGTATTGTATCAATAGCTCATCCGCATTTCTATTTTTGTCATATGGTAGTTAAAGGGCAGAATTTTTATATGTATATTATCAAATAGGAAACAAGCAGATGGCTCTCCTGATGGAAAGAGAAACCATCGCTTATAGACTACAAAGGTGATAATGGTGCGTTGCCATCCTTATGGGGGGATGGCAATGCCCAACGTATAAGTCTACTGGCTTCCCTATCAAACCGAAACACTACAATGACAAGCATTGACGACGCTATTGCACAGAAATAGGTTAGGCGGTGGTACCAAATACCCGAGCGAGACGTTGCAGAACTCTACTACATAGTTCCTAGTTACGATGATGGTGACATACATAAACCACTCGGTCGCCTTTTTCGACCTGCCTGGCAGAACAGCAGTTGGTCTATTCTTCAAAGGAGCCCGGACAACCGCGGTGAGGGGAGAACTCTCCTGTTGGAAACAACCATCGCTTATAGACACGAAGGATATCGGTGGGCTTGTTAATGCACATGCAGAAGTTTACCGGGTACCCTACCCTTCGAACTTCAAACATGACAGTCATAGGAACACACGCTGTTGCGGCTGGACTGTAAGACTGTGGTACTGAATTCGGACGAAAACAACAAATCGTAATTGCCACCAGTTTGGTGGGCCGCTTAACACTTAACTGGATTAAATAAAACAGTTTTTTTAAAGCCTATAAACACCGTAGATGTTAATGGTGCGTTTCTCTACGTGGTGATGTTGGAACGCCACATGTTTTTGTCGTAAGATAGCAAACAAATAAATGGCTCTCCTGTTGGATAAAGACAACCGTCCACTATAAACACCAAATACATCAATGGTGCATTGCAATAGATATGTGTGACGGGGTTAAAATGCCACATACATAATTTTACCGACTACCTTACCTTCCGAACCGGAACACGAGTCACAAACACTGGCTGACTGAAAAGATGTTATTGAGACGAAGAACTCTACCAACTAGATAGTAATCACGATGTTAATGTCATGTGCTAGCCTTCTCATGCATTTTACGAGATGTTTATTTTAAGTGAATCGCGAAATTTATGTGTAAGTTAATACCAAATAAATTGAAAAAAAAGCCTAGCGGCAAGGCAGATGATCTATTCTAGATGATATACGGAGGAAAACATTTTACACTTACGGTCGCTTTGATTGGGATTAATGCGAGATTGTAACGCAATAGAACAAACACCTCGGAATCCATTTTAATCGGTAGGATCATAGTAGCCACATTTAATTAACTAGAATTTACGCAAGCTTTCATATCCCAGGCCGTTACACCGCGGAACCGAAATCCGGAGAAATCTCACGGACTGGATGATAATCCTACAAATGTCCCCAATAAGAAAGAGCGATGTCGCTTTAATGTACTTATTCTAATTCCTTATCTACATTAATATTGAGGTAAGATTAGTGTTTTTGTAATGGGTACGATCAAAAACTGCTAGACCGATTTTAAAAATTTTACAAAAATATAAAACTACATTAATCCCTCTGTTTTTCCTAGCTCCTTTGAAGAATAGACTAATTGTTCTGCCAGGCAAGTCGTAAAAGACGTACGATTGGTTATAGGTACGTGTCATCTCCATCGTGACTAGCAAACAAGCAAATAGGTGGTAGGTAGAGTTCCGTAATGTCTACCCCGTTATTTGGTTTCACCATGAACCATTTTACCTATTCCTGCCACATACCGTAAATGCTTATCATTGTCGTGCTCCAGTTTAGAAGGTAAGATAACCAGTAGACTTATGCATGTGGTATTACCTTCCCGCCCTACGGATACCAATGCATTATTAATATATTTGGTGACAATAGACGATGGTTTCTCTTACCATCAGAAGATATATCTGCTTCTTTGCTATGTATTATTTTACTTTGATATATAACAAAACATTATTTCATAGCTAATTTTTAACCGAATGCATAAATTGACGTAATGCATGTGGGTCAGGGCTGGATTTGGAGGTCTAGAGGCTCTCGGGCACTGGAGTGGAGGCCCCTAATTTTTTTCCCGAATAAGAGGAACGTTTTTATGCTGACCTTTGTATGTAGTTACCTCTAGAGTTGTCTATATCTCTGTATTTTGGAGGCTCTCACTTGTGGAGGCCCTTGAGCTGTAGCCCCGTGTGCCCTCTCTCAAATCCGGCGCTGGTGTGGATCACGCGATTGAAGTTGCGAGAACAGCTAGTGACCATTTTTTACCACTAGATTTGAATTTACATTTTTCTAATGTTGAACATGTGTATATCGGGGCCCCATCGTGGAATTGCACTTTTTATGAATTTTTTTATTGCATTTCATGATGATTAGATCGTTAAATTGTTAACGTTTCACGATTTTAATGTACACGATTTGTCATATCGTGAAAATTTATATTGTCGAAAACAATATTATGATGTTTTACCACGGTGTGACGTAAAACTTCCAGATTTGTATTTACTGTCCCGTGTGTGGCAGTAAATTGTGACTTAAATTATATCCTAAAATATTATTAATCCTTGTTTTTTATTATAAATAGGTATTTTAGGTTTTTGATATCTCCCTATCATAATTCTAATCATTAGAAACTAAAATATATCCGATTTATTCTTAGTGAACACAAGCTCGGTGATGTTATTTACCAGTATTGTGACTTGGCCCTGTCCTTGAAATAAATACCTACCGCAGCGCCGTTCTGTACGTAAAATGCGATAGGGCTACAATATTTTAACTACATTTGCCTGTGTTGTCACATCGGCCGTTCGTCACTGCGGCTCAGTCTGTTGTGTATCGAGTGCATGCCGAACTCAGAGCGCGTAGGTATAGCTCGCGTTCCACCCGTTTGTATGAAGATAGAATACTGTTAGATAACGTTACCGTGTTAAAAATTAAATAAAAAAACACCATGCCGCAGAGCGACAGCTGTGTAGTTTCCCTTGGGATGGTAGTGATTTGAATTGAATGTTCGTAAACATTCCGATTTACCACGATTCACTGGTTTATCAGCTACCAAAATGGTGATGCTGCAATTTACCGTCCTACTTATTTTTCTTGCAATTACCTTGGCAATAGTTTTACCTGCAAGGGTTTTATACAACTACTTAATATCTCACCACTATGCCACAAAACAAATAGGTACAGAAGTCAATCTACATACAAATGGCGCTCGAGCAACGCAACACACACAGCTCTCACGGACGCGATGTCTCGGTTGGTAATAGTGCAAGCGCGAGTGCCACCCGCTTGGACACACGTCAGTGAACTTTTTTGTGCAGAAAAATTGTAATATGTTTAAAAAATATATTAAAATATTATGGTTATTATTGGTTTATATTTCCGTCATTTCTGTTTCATTCTCAACAATAAATCGAACATCTAGATACGAGTGCCACTACCAGTTATTTGTACATAAGCAAGAGTTAACCCTGGCGCGCCTGTCGAGCGTAGGTATAGAAAGTGAAGTACATACATGAGTTTGACTTCCGTAACTACATATTTGTTTTGTGACTATACTCCGAGAAGCTAGTGAAATTTTTGTTGTAGAGGATTATCTTTAAAAACCCTCATATTAACACTTTTGCCCATCTCGTGGATCGATTCCATTACCTTATGATCTGAACCGAATACCGGAGAAAAATATAAAAGTTACTAAGGACCAACCTACTTTCTGCAGAAAAAGGATTCAGTTTTATGCATGTTTCAGTCATTGAACTGTAATGAATAAGATATACATATTTATGTTTTTAACATAAATAAATACGTTCGTGTAAAATTTTCATGATATTTATATAGTCGCCCTATATGGGGAATATACGGAAAGGTGGGGTAACTACGTACGTGGGAAAATATTGTATTACAATATTACGAAAAATTATATTACCGGATTGCGTGAAGTTAGTGCTGTTCCCTAAGTTGAAACCGAATTTTAATCAAATAATTATCTCGATATTGTTTTTAGTTCCCGACAAATTCGAGGATAAATATATAAACATTAGAACATACAAACGTAATTTGGTACTGTGCTTGGACGCCTAAATAGACCATCATATTCAAATTTTATTCAAATCCAACAATATTACATATATACATGTCAAACTAACTACTTCCGTTTTTTCGTCTGTTGAAAAAACCATATCGGTTAATTTGTGACGGAGTTATGTGGTAACAAACATACAAAATATAGTCAAATTGAGAATCTCCTCGGTTTTGGGAAGCTGGTTGAACATGTTTCTGATTGACAGATATAATTAACTATTAATTAAAATCGGCTACACTCACGTTTAAACGGCGACTCCGACTAGTTTCGGATCTATATGAGGTCCTTCCTCAGGGTGAGTTAGACCACAGAATACTCAGAGACTAACAGAAGTCAATGTTACATACAAGTAATATTCCAGCATAGCACGCATAGACACCTCTCACGGACGGGATATCTCGGACTGGTGTGGAACAAACTGTCCCGAACCATTCCGAGATGTCACGTCCGTGAGAGGTGTCCATGTGTGCGTTGCTCGAATATCACATGTATGTAGATTGACTACTGTTATGCCCAGTATACTGTGGTTAGACTTTCGTTCGGTAGCGTCTTGTCCGAAAATGCGGGCGGTAGCTCGTCGCGCGCGGTCCGTTGGGATCGGTAATGTGAGAAGCGCTAGCCTTGGCGAAGACAGATATTCCTTAAAATGTAAGTATAGTTTGTCACCCTAGTGCGACCCACATCACGTTTTTCAGACGATACTTTGCGTATGAATACGCTGTATCTACTTCGTCAATAAATCATTAGCTCACTATTTACACATACACATAGTTTTATTTTAAGTTTAAGTTAACTTCTATGTATACACATATACATAGAAGTTAAATGAAGTTTAGTAATGAGACTTTGAAATTTTTGACTAGTTAAATGATGTTGAATGTACATATAATAAAAGCCTTAGGCTTATGTAACATTAAAATGTCGTAATTTAGGACTACATAATACTTTCTAGGAACTAAATATTGCATACTGACTTTTATAATCTAAAATATTATCGAAATTAAAAAAGCATAGAACTTTGTGATGGAAAAATATTTATCTAAAATCAGAATTTAGAATTTTGTTCCTCTGAAACATCTGTTACTTAACAGACGCCAGTGCTCTGAAATAGGTCACAGATAAAAATTTATAGCCAAGTCTAGTTTTCACACAGAACCTTAAAATTCTACAAATAAATTAAAACCAGAAATGAATGGTTTTATGTTTAACAATTAACATACAAACGCGTTATTTCTCTTGTAAATAAAAACAACATACCATGTAAAATTTAGGATTTGGCAGCAAATTGTTGCCATCTAGTGGTTTATTTTAGCAAAATCGTAGGTAAGGACACATAGAACCTTTTAAACTCAATAAGTGCTAAAAACTTAAGAGAGTAAATAAAACCTTTTTATAGTATGCTAACAAAATACTACCATTGTTACAATCTTAGAGCGCTATTATGCGTTATTATTATGGTTAGGATCATGAATCCCGTGCAGCCTTGTTTAATACGTATTATTGTTGTAATCGTTTCCAATTATTCGGATAGTGGGAATTTTTAGATAATTACATGATGCGTGTATTTAATTAAAAGAAAGTTTTTTATCGCGTTTGGAAGATGAAAAAGTGTTCAATTGAGATGTTAATTGGTACGTTATATTTTAAAGCTATGCTAGCAGGGATGTTTGGCACAGTTACTAATGTGTTTGACAAATTGTATAAAATATAAAAATGATTTTGATTTTTTGATTTGATTGAATGATGATGAATGATGCTGTAATAAGCGAAACTGGCTGGGTATATAAAAAGTGAGTTTATTTGTTATGCGTATTTCAATAAGTTTACCGGCTACTTTATCCTCCAAACTAAACTAGACATCGTTGATCATCGACGCTATTGTGGTAGGAATAGGTAGATGGTGGAAAACCCGATCAAGACTTTGCAGAACTCTACCACCTAGCGGACAATGCGCAAATCATAGACATATTATACTATGGCACAATTTATGGAGCGCTTCGTTCTTAAGAACATATCGTATTCTACATGTTTTGGTCCGATTATTATCCTTTAAAATAATGTATATTTTGTTACCCTAGTTTGACCCACAAATTTTTTTTCAGCACGTAGTTTGCACGTTTGCACTAAATCCACTTTGTCAATAAATACAACCATTGTTTGTAAAATAAAACGCGTGCTTCCTTGTTAAACACAGTATTATTGTTATGAGTAAATTTTATAAATGAATCAATCGGATGAGGAAGATCCGTTGGCGAAAACACAGTCCGATAACAATATTTTGTAACAGTATTGGTGCAAGGCTACTCTTAGTTTGACATCAACATAATGCCCGCTTCCTGTATCAGTAAAACGACTCGTTTTAGTTACATTTTCTACAAGACGTAAGCGAAAGCTGTTTCTATAAATGTCAAATTATCAAAATATGTCCTAGTAACAACTTGTGGACCGCCTCGTTATTACTAAAATGTTTGCTAATTATTGTTACTGCTCTGAATGGGAGATCGTTGATTACAGAAAACAGCTTAAAGCCCCGGTTACACGTTAATTAGTGCGCGTGCGAGTGTTTAATGCAGGTGCTTAATATTAAGCAAAAAATACGTGAAGACAGCCGTTGATTAGCGCGAGTGATTAGACATCAGCGTAGTACAGTGAATAGACGCTGATTACTAATCCACTCGCACTAATCAAAGAGTAACCGAGGCTTTAGTAACATTAGATAAGTCAAATCACTGCATTAATAAATAAATGAATGCGTACACACACGCATGTTTGTGTGTGTGCGTGTGTCATGCGTGCATGGGTTCGTAATTGTTTACATATTAGGTATGTGTGTGTTACTCTTTCATCGCTGGAGGATTTGGATGAATATAATACGTATTGCCAACTTGAATTTACACGTAGACTTTATTTTGTAGTATAGTATAACGCACAATCGGATGACTTTCTAGATAGAAAGAGATAAATATCTTCTTCTATTGATCTTTCTATAGACATAATATTATAGTGCGGTGCTATCCGTGTCACGGATGTGTCGCCATACTGCGTAATACGAGATATAGAACCCTGGACTGCAAGACTACATGTCCACAGGAGATGGTCATTAGTAATTACTCACCTTCACATGAATATGTTTACATTCGGAACGTTTAATCAAATAAAAATATTTGTTAAACGGTTGACCCTGCAGGCCATCCCTAAGTTTCCGCTGATTCGAGGTATTTTTAGCTTAAAGCAGTCAAAAATATACCTAAGCTTAGACTTTTAAGCACGAATCTAAGTTTTTTCGATATGGATTATTTTAATTTTTGAAAAGCTGTAACTTTTGAACGCGATAATCGATTTTGATCGTTTGAATAACATTTGACAGTCAGAATAACATTCAAAGTAGGTTTACATTCATTTACATATGTTTACATTCGGAACGTTTAATCAAATAAAAATATTTGTAAAACGGTTAACCCTGCAGGCCATCCCTAAGTTTCCGTTGAGGTATTTTTAGCTTAAAGCTAAGTTTTTTTGATATGGTTTATTTTAATTTTTGAAAAGCTGTAACTTTTGAACGCGATAATCGATTTTGATCGTTCGAATAACATTTGACAGTCAGAATAACGTTCAAAGTAGGTGCTAAAATTTATTCAAAATCGATTGGTAAAAAAATCTCGATGTTATATCGAAAAACATTGTTCAAAATTTTGTCGTTATCGACAACTCCCGCACAAGTCAACCGATTTTAATTTGCTTTACGGCATTCACTTTACGCAGTTTTCTAAGGAAAAGAGATTAACTTTTGGAATCGCCTCTGTGACATAGTGTTCCGGTGTTGGCGTTAACCACACGAGGTCACGGGTTCAATTCCCGGGTTGGGCAAATAAATAAAATGTGTATGATCAGTTTTCTAATAAAAACAACGCTGCCTGGGATTGGAAATATGTTCGGTTGGCGATAGCCTGGCCATCTATCACATTGTGGGACTAAATATCTTCGGTTTATTGTGGGTGCCCATGTTGTATCTCTGCCTACCTCTTCCAGGAGAGCATGAAGATACTTTTTTCAACTTTTGGAATAAATCGATACATTAGTCAGAAATTTATTTTCAAAATCTGAAGGTAGTTTATTGAATGCGAAACACTATTTTAATATTTGAATAATAAGTTTAGTAGAACCCAATCGAATGCAATTGTAAGGAATACCCTACATTTGGCGATTAATATGCTATTCCAAAAATGAGAAAACACGATGTGCTATTTCACATGGACAACGGCCCTTTCTTTAAATGTTAGGAACTACTTTTACTAATTAAACCACGTAATCAATTATATTACATTTATATTTCTTTTCACATTGCTATTATCACTAACAACCTTATTTTAACGAAATATAACTTAACAAAATACATTACCTTAAATTACTTATGCACGCTCAAGAATGATCTCAATACTGTTACTTTTACAGTTTACTGGAGGCCAACTGTTCGGTACGACTTGCTCTTTCGAGCGTCGTCGTCAATCTGCCACATATTTAACAAGTTATAACTGTCATCCCCACGTTTGGGGATACCAGTTTAAAACAATAATTTTGCCTATTAAATATAATTTCGGGCAAAATCTTGCTCTATTAAATAAAACCTAACACAATCAAACACGTTTTTATCGGTCAAGCCATTCAAAAGGTATGAGAGACTTTTATACACACATACACCCACCCACACCCACACATATACATACATAATGTCATCGCGATAATGGTAGAAGAGGTTTCCTAGGATCTCAAAACGTGGAGATCTGATAAAAAATCGATTTGCGAAAATCATGATGGAATCAGTAAATTCTTTAGCGAAAAGTCAAAAATGTTTCTCCAACAATCATACACAATGAATTCATTTTACAATTAATACCTTTATCATTCAAATTGTATTTCAGTTCGAATGTTTACCAAACTTAACAAATACATTACTATGTGTTGTTGTAAAAATGCATTAATTATATGTATACGTTTTTTTTATTCAATTTGCAGGCATACGAGCGAGTGGGCCACCTGATGGAAAGCGGTCACCACTGCCCTTGGACATTTACAACATAAGGGGTTAGTTGCCAATGCGATGCCGGCTTTTAAGGAATTTGTTGATCCTCCTCTTAAAAATCCCAAGATCGTAGCTACTCGGAAAAACCGTGTGAGGTAAACTGTTCCAAAGCTTGACTGTTCGTATAAAGAAGGTACGTGCAAATCGAACAGTCGTAGATGACCAATCGTCAAGATGGTGTGAGTGGAATCCCTCACTACGGAGTGTAGTGCGTTGGCGGAACGTGGTAGCCGGTATTAGATTAAAAAAATATCTTATATATAATAATGGCATCATAATTATATATAAGACTAGCTGTTGCCCGCGACTTCGTTCGCGCGGACTTCGTTTACTCCGCACAGCTGCACCCCCGTAGGTGATAGCGTGATAATATGTAGCCTATATGTTGACCCGACCTGTTAGTAATATTCATGCAAAATTTGAAGTAAATCCATGCAGTACTTTTTGAGTTTACCCCGGACATACATCGACTTTCCTACGATTTTATTATATGTATAGATATGTAAAACTCGGCGTAGGTACCTATTCGTTATTTTATTTACTGTTCGTAGGTATTCGGCCGAAATCGAATAACTCGTATCACGTTATTTGTGGACGCACTCTCTGAAACGTCTCTTGTTTTTTTAATGTTTGATAGGTATGAGAATATGTTGTAAAGTATATTTTATACCGATATATAAATGATAAGGTATCTCTCTATCCAGATTTTTTTTAAATATTTTTTATATTCTTTTTTATTTTTTTAATCATCATAAAAATAAATATAACCTTAAATTTTTACTCTAACCTCACTTTTCATTAACCGCTTCCCAAAAAATCTTCACCAAAAATAATTTATATGGCAAAAAAACTTTGGCCGGGTTCATTGCCTATAATACCTAGTAATAAATAAATATAATTGGCCTAATTACAGAATCTAACCTCCAAGTAAACAAATTATTTGCTTGTGATCATTGATATAAAAAACGTGTGATATAGGTGTTAGTTAATAATAATTATATCTACATAGAAATGAAATAGGTACATATATATAATAAGTAAAATGTATTTATTAAAAACCTAAACCCAGAAATACAAAATTTTTGCTCATCACACAAATATGTACTTGTCCATGTCGAGAATCAAACCCGAGCCCCGTCGATTGCTTAGTTAGGGTCGTTTACCTCTCGACCAATGGGTTAGTCAAACTCGCAGAAAATTCTCCAAACAGGAACACGACAATGCTGAGCATTGACGCTATTGTGGCAAGAATAGGTGACGTCTCGCGCAAGGTATTTAGATGGTACCAAATACCCCGCGTGAGACGTTGCCGAACTCTACTACCTAGTACTTTGTAGTCGCCTTTTCTGACCTGCCTGGCAGAACGGCAGTTGGCCTATTCTTCAATGGAGCCCGGACCATCACGTGGGAGAATCAGGTACCGCTCATTTAGCCGAAGTGTGCATTGCGTGTCACTTTAAACTTGATAAACGAAAAAATCAAATAAAAAGGATTTTTTATTTTAAGTTAGGAAGCATCCTATATACATAGATGGATCTCCTGATGAAAAGAGACAACCATCATTTGCAATGCCATTTGTGTCTTACCTTATCCTTCAAACCGGAACACGACATTTACTAGACTAACGTTAATAATTTACGTCAGGAAAACGTTTTCGGTTTTGCTAAAACGAATTAAATTCGGTATTTGGTGGCTCATCTCTCGCGTTGATTAGCATTTTTCCTTGTTTAAGGAACATTTACAGTTTCTATGAAATTATGAATAATTATATTGCAAATTATATGCAAATTATATTGCCCAGTGCTTGTCCGGATCTACATACATGTATTTGCTTGATAGTATACGATGTATATCCGGGGTAATCTACTATTCCGACCTTGTAGCAACACGAGGGAATTTCCGTGCCTTCAAGCGATTTTGTCATACATACTACTGGAAGCAGAATTAAGTAGGCCATTTTCGTAGGTCCTCAAATACCTAAACTACCGTGGTGCAATAGCAATCAGGCTTAACCTGATTGTAAACGTCTCATTTCTTAGCAGTTTTTGCTTTATCTTACGCTGTCTCCTGCTGTAAAGGGAGGGAAACTGGATGTATTTTCCTACTCCTCCTATACTCTTCTGATTAAATTCGATGCGGGTTCCAAGACAGCTTAGCTTTTCCCCCAGGGCACCCTGAGCTCGCAACTCAGAGGTTATCAGGAAGGTTGCCGCTGTTGATTCTGGTTTACAGAAGTTACAGTGGTGGGAACGAGAGGTGGGCCCATTGCCCTTTTAAAAATACATGTATTTACGCCAGATCACTTACGAGGTAGGCAGAGAGAACAGAGCGACATACATCACGATCCTTGCAAATTTGTCTCGCTTCCTCTACATTCAATTACTCTTTTCGTACAAACCCGTTTGCGAAAACTCTTGGCATCACCTCCGGACAGTACTTACGTAGGTCACACTAGAAGTTTTGTGTAACCTAAAAACACAACATGTTATAACCAAAATATTATGTTTATTGCTTTTCAAAATAATCTTCTTTACATTTTAAACATTTCTTCATGCGATTGAACCATTTTTTAAAACAGGAAGAACACAGATCTGAAGGCATGTTTTCTACGTGCTGATTGAACGCTATCACTGCCTCTTCGGAGTTGGTAAAAGTAAAACCTCTCATCAAATCTTTGATTTTGGGGAAAATACAGAAATCACAGGGTGCTAGGTCGGAGCTATGCGCAGGATGAGTGACGAGATGTACTATTTCGGAAGCTAAAAATGACTTTGTTTTGTTGGCCGTGTGTGAAGAAGCGTTGTCATGGTGTAGGAGAATGCGGCTTTTGGGTCGTCTTTCGCGAACTTTTTCTAACACCCTGGATAAGCAATTGGTATTATACCACTCGGCATTAACACTCTTTTGATCTTCAAGTGGAATTGTACAGATGGGACCCGTAGCTGAGAAATAAAACGCGATCATTTTTTCCAACGTTTCTCGCCTGTCTCACTTTTGTTAGCCTGTTCTCATTTTCAAACACTCATTCACAGGATTGCTGTTTTTTTTCGGGTTCAATACATCCACGTTTCGTCTCCTGTGACAATGTCATAAACAGTATTAGAATGTCCGTGGTCGTACTTCAGTAGCATCTGTGAGCACCATTTCACGCGAGCCCGCTTCTAGTCCGCTGTCAGTTTATGAGGGATCCAACGACAACAAAGTTTCTGAACTTTCAATTCTTCGTGTAAAATTTTCTGAATTTGGCTCATACCAATCCCCAATAGTCCTCGAATTGTCTCATAGGTAATCCGGGGGTTTCCTTCAATTAACTGCTTAACAGTAGCCACATTATTTTCGTTGACGGCAGTTGAAGGCCGCCCTTCACGAAATTCGTCATGTAAAGAAACTCGACCTCTCTCAAATTCAGCAAACCATCGCCTCACGGTGCTCAAACAAGGTGCTTCTCTCCCAAAAGCATTTTGAAGACGAGCGGCACAATCTTGCGGAGAAAGAGAACTTTTAAAATCATAAAAAATCATCGCTCTAAAATCTTTTTGACTTAATTCCATTTTCGTTGCGTACGTAGAACTTTGATGTGTGATAAAAAAACAATTGACAGATAATTTTCCGCCAATTGTTTTTTTTATTACTAAGAAGGTTGCAACGTTTAAAAAATATAACATTCGAAATTCAAGTAGTTCCGATTAGCTAGAAGTGCAAAACTTTTAATGTGCCCCATGTATTATAAACTTGTTGCTGTGACTAATTTGTATATTCATGTCAAATTACAGCTTTCTAGTATTTAGGATCTCTGAGCTAGAATGCGAACTGACGGACGGACATAGCCAAACTGTAAGGGTTCCTGTACTTCGGAACCCTAAAAAATTAGTGAATTCTAAACTTTCCCAAAGTTAATAGTGTAAGAATTAGTGTAAAATATATGTAAAAAAGTTTGCAGGGTATTGTAAAATTCCGCGGAATAATTAAGAGCGATAATTTGAGTCGTAACAACAGTATACAGAAAGTTAAATCGTTCACTAAGATAGGAAAATTTGAGTAAAATAATACATTATTTAGGAAACAATATTATTCATGAGTATGCCTGCGCTCGCGAATAGGAAACCCCTTGAGCTGCATCTTAAAATTAGAAATATGGTCAAATTTTCTCTAAAACGAACACTTACATTTTCGTTCAAGTTTTTTCATGCCTTTTTCAGTGATGTCAGGATAGCAGATACCGGCATAATCTTAATAAAAGTAAAACCAACTCATATTGGTCCCGGGCTCATTTGAAGAATAGACCAACTGCCGTTCTGCCAGGCAGGTCGTAAAAGGAGACCGAGTGGCTATGCGGGTCACT
This sequence comes from Apodemia mormo, assembly GCA_036924255.1. NCBI lineage: Eukaryota > Metazoa > Arthropoda > Insecta > Lepidoptera > Riodinidae > Apodemia > Apodemia mormo. The sequence goes on along the minus strand of JAUPFN010000016.1, from coordinate 34,378,634 downwards.
ACCATCGTGAATACTAGGTGGTAGAGTTCTGCATCGGCTCGACCGGGTCTGGTACCACCGCCTTACCTATTTCTGCCGCAATAGCGTCAGTGCTAGTCACTGTCATGTTCCGGTTTGGAAGGTAAAGTAGGCGGTAAACTTATGCATGTGGCATTAGACCTCGCCACAAGATAGCAACGCACCATTAACATCTTTGGTGTCTATAGGCGATGGTTGACTCTTTCCATCAAGAGACCCATCTGCTTGTTTGCTATCTTATGATATAAAAAAATCAATGTTTGCCATGGAATAACACACGAATTTTTTCAATAATTTAATGGAGTAAAATTAAAATGAACCTTTTTGTTAACTTCAGATTTTTGAACATCCCAAGTGAAATCTTTGCTTATAATCAGCCCAAGGTCTGTATTCATGTAATTTGTGATTTAGGCAGAGAAAGGCCAGTTCCGTGACGCTATGTCTGGGCGTGTCTTTTTTATTGGCAGAGGCGTGGTCCATTTTCTTAATGATTTTTAAATACTAGTTGATAATAAAACCACTTTGTAATGCATTCAATCTTTTAAGTTGCCTCGTGGGCTAGGATAGCCTATGATTGTTGAACTACTGCAAACAACAAAGCAACACTGCAAGGAGCACATTGCAACACATTGTATGGAATCAATTAGCTTGTACACGCTGGTCTGCTGCCGCTACGCACTCCAGCGGCAATCAGCGCCGCAACACTTTTTTTTGAACCCGGGTGAGAACTCTGCAACGTAGTAAACTCCATCTTGCTCGGCTTTGGTACAGTTGCATTACGTAGTCTTGCTGCAACAGCATCAGTGCTCGTCATTGTCATGTCTCAGTTTGTAGGATACGTTGTCTTTTAACTCACGCATAAAGCATTACTTTCGTGTTTTAAGACAGATAAAGCTAAGATACGCGTTGATCCCCCCCCCCCCCCCTGGAAAATAGACCATCTGCCATTCTGCCAGGCCGTTCGTAAAAGGCAAATGATTGGCAATACTGAATACATGTCATACCATGATTACTAGGTGGTAAATTTCCCCAACGTCTATCGTCAATGCTTGTCACTGTCATATTCCGGCTTTAAGAGCACGATAGCCGGTTTTACGCATATGACATTACCATCCCGCCACACGGATAGCGCAACACACTATTAACGGCTCTGGTGTCTATAAGCTATGGTTTCTTTGTTCCTTTGATGTTATGTGGGGTTCCGAAGTCGTCCATCACAATAATGCGGACTAAGAAGAAGGTTTATAAAGTTTCATACTACGACCATTTAAGCTATTCAACGTCAATGACAAATATATATCCGCACCACAGGTTCACCGCCTATAGAAACTTCTCTAAGTACATTTTATAAGTTGGTCAACTATTACTCAAAAACGTATAAAGCCTTCTTAAGCCGTGATAGTTTTTCTTTTAACTTCATTACATTTACTACTAACATAAATTTTTTCCCACCCCCAAAACCAACCGTTTAGCCTGCAGAGGGGGGGGGGGGGGCACTTAACTCTAATAAAAATTAGCACTTAAAAGCTTAATATTTTAAAACGAATCCTTTAATCGAAAACTTGTTTTCACAAACCTACAATATTTTTTAAAAACCTACCCAAGGATACCCCACACGGTGGGGTACGTGAGAAAAAAAATTAACATCAGCTACCCTGAAAAAATATATTTTTTAATATTTTATGTTACCACTTTGTTTGCGTGACTAGTATGTATATTAGTGCCAAATTACAGCTTACTAGTAATAAGTATCTTTGAGTTATAGCAGTTATAGCGCGGACGGACGGACGTAGTTAAACTATAAGGGTTCCTACTTTACTTCGGAACCCTAATAAAGTCGCAATAACAACACAAGAATAATCATGAAACGTAAGAACCGAAATAAATCTTATTTTCGCCTTCATTGGCTCAACTCAGGTAAGATGACGGATATGGCCGACGTCACAATAAGGCTCTTATGGAAATATCGTGTTACATGACGTTCATACACTGTCAGCCATTTTGTTATCGATATACACAAGTCAATATACTCAGGAAATACGCTTCTGAGAATTTGGCATGGCATTAATTACATAAGTCCATTTACTATCTACGTACCCACGAAATAAAGAAAACAAGCGGAATTGGCAAGTACAAACATTTGTATCAGGACCGCGATCGCCACACTCACACATAAAATAAGCATTATTGCATATAAACTACTAATGCAAACATTGTTTCATTGGTCGTTTTCATTTTAAACAGCAATAATCCGAAACACACAAACAGAACATTTAAAAATATACCAAACTGCGTTACAATTAATTTTATTTTGCTACAAAAAAAAAGAGTATTTACGTCCTTTTGTAGTCTATTCAAAATAGACTCATCTATTTGTACAATAGTGAAACTTAAGATCGTAATAGTTTCGCTATTCTACAATAGATGGCAGCATTGATTTTCCGTAGTTTTCAATTGATCATATTTGAGTAGAGAACTTTTGTAGAACGATATACGTAATGACTGTCATTACGTATATCTTTCTAGAAAAATTAGGTCAACCTAAAATGAACTTTATATGTAAGGTGTACGGCTGATTTTAGCTTGACTTTCTATTATATCATTAGAGATTATATTAAATCAGGAATTTATTAAAATAAAATGAAAATTGTACTTTCGAATGATATGAAATATCTCCATTTTTAATCATCTGTATTCTACTATCATTTCTGCATTCAAGGATGGCACAATACGGCATAATTCGGTGTATAATAAATTTTCGCACGACGACTATCTCCTAATGATATGGTAAGTATCACTAAGGCAATTTAGAGTAAAAGCGCATAATAGTGGCGCACGCGGCACGCCCACTCTTCACTTCCCCTTGTTTTCTTTATTTATACGTACCTGTAACAATCTCTCTTTTTATAGACGTTATTTGCGATTCGAATTACTTTGAAATATATTTTATACCTCGCACATTCAAATTATGCTATATACAACATATATTTTTTTCAAATTCCTTACATCAAAGAAACAAATTGTCTCCTGATGGAAAGAAACAACCATTCTATATAAGGTCATTCCATAATAGGTGAAATATTATGGAATTATATTTCTGTTTATTACGTTTAATCTTATCTGCTAAAAATTCTCTAATATCATAATATGTTTTATTTAACAGTATATCAAACAATTTTTTGCGAAATTTATTTATAGGTAATGATTTTAGACTATCAGTAATATGATTGTATATATTAATTGCCATACAATATGCATTTTTTTGTAAATACTTAGTCTTTGGCTTGGCACATGTAGCTTCTCACTGTTTCTAAAATATGAGTTCCCTAATACTTGAGCATTTGTTTTAAACAAATGATGATGCTTTTTTTACAAATACGCATACCGACAGTATGTAAAGACAAGGTAAAGGTAGTATTTTAATAGTTTTAAATAGGGGTTTACATGAATGTAGTTGATTAACATTACATATTGCACGTATACATTTCTTTTGAGTTCTGAAAATCCTAATTAAGTCAACTGAGTTTCCCCAACTGTGTTTCATCCATGTATGATTTGCAATATCTACGTTATGATGATCGAAAAAGGAGAATAACATTTGGGAATAAATACGGACAGTTGCTGCGTGACGATGCGATCCGCTCCGCGCCGCTGCGGCCCGTCTTCATGCAATTTTCTTTGCGATGCGGCCCGTCTCTGTTTTAGCTAATTTTAGCTACTAATTTCAGATTCCTGGATCAAGATACTACTCGGTGAAGTTTCGTACATCATCATTTACGCAGTATTATTACCGTGCTTCAACCACATTCCAAACTTAATATGTACATTATATTCATACTATAATATTGTAAATGTGAAAGTTTTTCTGTTTGTCTGTCTGTTACGCTTTCACGGCTATACCGCCATTAAAGATTCACGGTCCAATAGGCTATTTTTTCGAAAATCAACCAAAATATTTAGGGACCGAAATATGGGATGAAAGTATGTATGAAAAACTATATTGGCGATATGTTAATCTACTGGCGGGCGAAGCTGCGTAGGTCGGGTAGTCTGTACATCTATACAAATAAATAAAATTGGAGTGTCTGTATGTAATATTAAAATAACTGCTTTTTATTAAATAAATGCACATGGATGTGTGCACGGTAAATATACTAAAATTAAACATATTTTTTACAATTTTTGTCTGTCTGTTTATTTGTTCCAGCTGATCTCTAAACGGCTGAACCGATTTTGACGAAACTCTCACTGGCAGATAGCTGATATAATAAGGAGTAACTTAGGCAATTTTTTTAGAAAATTTTCCACGTAGACGAAGTCGCGGGCAGAGGTAGTTAATACTAAATGTCAAATGTAAATGAATGCTTACGCGTATCTAACTGCGTAGCGTATCCACAATGCTGAGAGATACCCATAAAGATCATACAGTTTTATGAACCGTAGTATATAGGCGATGTAAATAACTAAATGACCAGTGACCCAAGTAATAAAGCCAGCGTAGCGTGACGCGGGTATTCATAACATTTATAGAAGAGGGTAGATTGCGACTTAATAATAGCGAAGATAATGAGGTCTACAGTTAATTACTTTAGTTTTATCTCTTATTATATCGCCTCTGTGGTCTAGTGGTCCGACCGACGAGTGGTGGTGGTAACGTTGGGGTCGACCACATGAGGTCCCGGGTTCGATTCCCGGGTCGGGCATTTAACAAATATTTTTTCAGTTTTCTGAGAAACACAAAGTTGCCCGGGATTGGAAAGTGCCCGGTTGGCGATAGGCTTGCCACCTATCACATTTGTGGGACCAAGTATCTTCGGCTAATCGTGGGTGCACTTGTTGTACTTCTGCCTACCCCTTCGGGGATACGGGCGTGAAGATACCTTTTATCTATTGGTACGCAGACGATAGCACTGTTGTGGAGAATTACGTATCCAGCGCGCGGGCCAGTACGGCACAGATCCGTAGGCGTATCATCTAACGTTTGCAATTCGCCAGCGATCAGTAACAGTAATGTCATAAAAAAATCATCAAAAACGTCGCCAATTGCTTGCTGGTCACTAGATGCACTTTTTGCAATGTCACAGCACCAAAACTAATCAAGCGGCAACGACTACCACTAATGTACAAGGCTGTTGTGTGTCTTGCAATAACTAAACAATCACGATAATTTCGCATTGCGAGTTACGTGATGACCCCGCCGGTCTCTCAGAGAGGCGATGGTCGATCGTATAGACCTGTCCTTACAGTCAGTCTCCAATTGGGGCGATGCCAATCTGGTCAAGTTTAATGCGACTAAGAAAGACCCAGGCGTGTCTATTCTCCGTTAAACGGAGTCCATTCCACTCCAGTCTTTCCAGGGTGTGTCCGTGTCGATAGTTGACCACCTCGAGCTCCTTGGTATCACCTTAACGCCTACTCTCAACTTTGGTTCGTACATTGAATCTAAAGCCCAAGTTGCCACAAATAAGATTGGTATTCTGGCGAAGGCAAGACAGTATTTCAGCCCGGGACAGTTGCTCAACCTCTATTAAACACAAGTCCATTCGTGCATGGAATATTGCTCTCACCTCTGGGATGGATCCGCCAAATAACAGCTGTAGACGCTGGAGGCGATGGAGAGGCGTGCCTAGAGGCTCATAAACGACGGTGATCTGGTAGGCAAAAAACTCCAGAGCGTCGCTCATCGCCGCAGAGTGGCTAATTTATCGGTTTTTTATCGGATACATATGGAAAGTGCGCTACGGAATTGCACAACTTAATTTCGACATCCCCGTTTTTCTAACGGTCATCGAGGCGCATCGATTCTAGGCGTCGCCATATGGTGAACGTTTCACGTATCCGACTCGACATTCTTCATTTGAACCGCAAAGGACTGGAACATGCTTCCGACAAGTACAATCGGGATCTTCAAGAGAAGAGTAAACAGGTATCTTCTAGGGAAGCGCGTTCCATCTTAAGCCATATCTTAATGTATTGAAATTAAAAAACTTTATTTGCCAGAATATAAGAGTTACAAGATCATAAGATAGCATAGTAGGATACATAGTAGTAGTAGTTGAAATTTGGCAAATAGAGAGTTTAAAGCGTGGAATCAAACATAGGCAACTTTTATTTCGAAGAGGGCAAACTGGCTGCGTTAATCACAGATAACTTGCCTATTATCTGGAATTTCAAAATTAAATGTCTTTCAAATTTAGATTTATGTTTACAATTTAGCGATTCATTTGTTTTTGCTCCATTTGATTTTTCCTTCGCACTATTCACAATATCTTAAAATATCTTGTTATTTAAGAATTCGAGCTTATTGGCATAGCGATGAGGAATAATGTACCATTTAATTTACTCACCTTCAAAATATTCAATCGTGAAGAATCTGTGCATCTATTGACGTTCCGTTTATACTCATTACACAGACACGTGATTATAATAATAATAATAAATAAATATCATTGGACAAATTCACGAATTGATCTGACCCCAAAATAAGTAAATTATGTGCTTGTGGTATGGGTGCCATACAATGATACTAATACATAGAAATACATATACTCTAATATATTTAATAAACATCCAAACCCAGAAATATAAACATCTGTGCTCATCACACAAATGCGTGTCCCTGCCGGGAATCGAACCCGGAACACATTTATTGCGTAGTCAGGTTCGCTAACCACTGGACCAACGGGGCGGTCAGATTATAATTATTCAAAGTTTCACACTAATGCCATGCAGAGAAAAGTGTCGTGATATATAGAATTTAGACATCCTTAAAACATGTAGATTATCTATCTATATGTCGCAGGGAAAACATAAAACTAGGGATTTGATTAAGGCCCTAAGAGAATTGATCAATTCCCGGCAAAAGATAAATCAGTGGAGCGTTTTTTACATATCCCTGAAAAATTTTAGAGATTTGATCAAATCTCTTACACGGTTTAGTGAAATGACCATATTAGTTATACATATAATAAAATTGTAGGAAAGTCAAAACTGTACATTGAATATTTTTTTAAAAGAATACTTGGGGCGTAATCTACAATCGATACCGAAGCCAAAATTATAGTTTTTAGAATTTTTGTCTGTTTGTCTGTATGTCTGTTTGTCTGCATGTATGTCCGGGGTAAACTCAAAAAGTACTGCATGGATTTACTTCAAATTTTGCATAAATATTACTAACAGGTCGGGTCAACATATAAGCCGCATATTATCACGCTGTCGCCTAAGGGGGAGGAGCTGTTCGGAGTAAACGAAGTCCGCGCGGACGAAGTCGTGGACAACAGCTAGTTATTAATAAGAACTCGTATCACAGAATACTTGTACAATCTCTATATTCTGTGCTTACACTCTCTACTCATATTAAGAACAAAGGAATTTTAACCAAATTCCAAATAACGCAAGTAAATATTAAGCAAGAATCAAGATTAACTTCAGCGCCAGGCAAACTAGTGCAAATGTAAACATTGATCCTTGCTCCCACGTTTCTCTTGTAATAGGGTCACCATTAGCATTTAAAATGAGGGATAAAATACCAATAAACTTTTATTCCAAGACGTAGGTATATCGCTTTCATTCAATGTGGCCGTATAAATAGAGATGTACTTAAAATAAATAGGCAGTGTATTGAAAACGGTTTAATCAAATAAATTTATTGATATAGGTACTCAAACTACTTTTGTCTGCTCAATCATGATCAATCGTTAGTAAGAAACGTTTTACTTTATATTTAAAATTACAAATCACACGATATGATCTATTCCCAGGGCAAACAAATTATCTGCTTGTGTTATGAATTTTAGTCAACGATACTAATACATAGAAATTTTCTGGTACAAAATCTAATGTACCTTTGCATAAACACATTATTTATAAGCATATAGACTTTTGTACAACGTGTAAGTGACGGTCTACAGAAAAATTGAGAAAACATGCAATATTTACGTACTAGTCATTACGCAAATATTGCATTTCCCACAAAAAAAGAAAAATGTATTTACCACTTAGCCATTTTCACGCCACGCAATGTAAAGTATACATTGCACGGACTTGTCGCGACTGCTTAACGCTAGAACTTTTAAATTGAATAAAGCTGAAAGCTGAGATAACAAACATTAAAAAACATACAGCAGAATTATGAACCTCCCTGTTTTTAGGGAAGTCGATTGAAAAACGACGCTACATATACAAACTGTAATTCTAAAAAAATGTTTATTAGCTCATGTAAAATATATTCGCGAAGGCTATTTGTCCGTGCAACGGCAAAACAACGGTCACCTTGAAACACATCTGAACCACGTAAAGAGGACCGTAAACACTGCCCCGCTGGAATCATGTGTTACACTGATACTCCGACTGTACCTGACTTCGTTTTTATTTCTTTATCTCGAGCTTTCTGCATCAAGGGATGAAATGGATTTATAGTTTACACTTTTTTATGAACGTAATCCGTTACTAGCAATAATTTAGGTGAATTTATAAGTATTATATGAGACGAATTCGAAATTTTTTCGATTCCAACTCCTCTCTGGTGAGATGTCGTGAGATTTTGCACGATCCACTACACCCCCATTTTAATCTCACATGATATTTTTTCAAAACACGTATTAATAGTTTAATACTTATTAATCTGACAAAATAATATTTTTTTGCTTACAATGCTCTTGATATTACTATTAAAATAATTAGCTATTTTAGTAGACACTGTTTTACTTAATTTACCACAGCTGTAGGGTGGTTCTTGATGATAGGGGTGATTATATATAACTGATATATGATAGTCTGATAGGCGAGTGATCCTGCAGCTGATGACAGATAGATGATATACGAGAGGAAAATGAAACCCGATTGACTGCTTAGTGGTCACTGCATTTATTGAATGTTAACAAATATAATGTTAGATGATGCAGTCAGATAAATGCGACGCATGAGTGTAATGACGCAATGGCTCGTACACCAGATTTCCATCATTTTTTGTTTGTAAAAAATATGAGATATTTGCCGAAACACCACAGACATTTAAGTTTATAGCATTTCTTTCGAATGCTCCAGTAACTGCTTACATTTTAACTCCGAAAACTGTTTAAGCCAATAATATTATATCCAAAACAGAAACCATTTATATGTTACCTCTGCAAGCAATTTAAACCAACCATATAATACCCAAAAAATGTATAGGTACGAGGAGTTTACGACAATATACATTTTTTTTAAATTTCAATGTATTGTGGTGAAATAAAATTATTGTCAAAATATTTATTTTCACATTCTTATTTTAAGGCAACAAAGGCAAAAACAAAATTGAATTAATACTGCTTACAGATGTCGAGATATTTCCCTTGAGACTCAAGGCTGAACTCTTGTCACTGCCTATTCAATCACCAAGTCACAGTATTAAAGAGAAGACGAGCACCCATTTCAAATATTGTTAAAAATGTGTTTATTAACAAAGATATTTGTTAGTTCACATCGTAGAGAAATGCTAATTAATATTTAGCATTATTCTATGTATTTAGCATAAACTCACGCTTTCAGACACGAGTAATAAATAACAATACAATTAACAGTACAACAATTACCTTGACTTGGTAGTTGGTGGAATGTTTAATGTGTGATTTTTTTCTGTGATAATGTATGTACCTATATAATAATCTTTCCCAAGCTTTTTACCATGTCTATAACTTGTAAACAATATACCTACTTGATGTCATAGCGTCGCGTTTCAGTGTAGCCAGCAATTCATGTCGGGGCTACATTATGTGCGGCCATATACAGGGTTACTTTGAAAGATCCGGCCGAATGTTCAGAGGCTATTCAGAATCAATAACATGTTCGATTTGTAATAAAAAAATAATTTAAAAAAATTAAATTTCATTTTTATCCGACACAAAAAACAAAACGCATGAATATAATTTAAATTACGCAAAATTCGAAATAAAATGTGTTAGTCCCTTCTCAACCAAGTTAAAAGTAATCAGCAAAAAATGTACTTAAACGAATAATTACTATCTTAATTATAGGTAAATGTAAATGACACACTACCACTTTTACAGAGTACGTTCACAAGACTCGGTGCATGCAATTTATGAATTAAGTAGGATATTTTTAAAGGAATATTTTTACATTATCTTCTAATAATTTTACAATAATAATTAAACACACTTTCAATTTAACATTTAGATCCCAATTTTAAAATTTGGTCGGATTTTAAAAGTAACCCTATATACATATCTTATTGCGATATAACTTCCTAGTTTTGTTACGTTGATCAAGTTGGCCACAGATAGTCCGTTGAATACTCTATCTCACTACAACTTGCGATACACATTTGTTACGTTGATCAAGTTGGCCACAGATAGTCCGTTGAATACTCTATCTCACTACAACTTGCGATACACATTTGTTACGTTGATCAAGTTGGCCACAGATAGTCCGTTGAATACTCTATCTCACTACAACTTGCGATACACATTTGTTACGTTGATCAAGTTGGCCACAGATAGTCCGTTGAATACTCTATCTCACTACAGCTTGCGATAGATCTGTGATGCTAAAACGAGATTAACTTAGTCGCGGTAAAAAACTAACAGAAGCTCGAAGATTCGCGATTCAGCAAAGTAGATTGATTATACACCACGGTAACGTCAAACTTTGCCGTAGGCGATAATGTGACCGCAGCACTTTTTTTATATTGCTTGTGTGTGTGTGTGTGTGTGTGTGTGTGTGTGTGTTTGTGTGTGTGTGTGTGTGTGTGTGTGTGTGTGTGCGCGCGCGTGCGTGTGTGTGCACACGTGTACAGAATGTGTTTCCGTAGATTATAGACGCATACGGCAAACTCGAAAATTAAAGTTTAGGAGTTATTTTTCGGTCTCTCAGTATCTACGTACTGAAAGACCGAGCTTTGCTTGATGTTGGTTAAAATTTGTCAGCCTAGGAACTGGTGAAAATTAATGAATCTGAGGGTGTAACGACTTTCACTTTCTTCTACTCTTCGATGGGACCAGAACGTAGAAAACCGGAATCAGTCACAATAGTAGTGTAGTGTTAAACTTTTTTCACATTATAGGTGTGAGCTGTCAAGCCAAAAAATGGTCTTTACTTAATTTCTTCTAGCCGTAAATTAAAAAACGTAGTGTCGTTAAAAGAACAAAATAGAGGTGGGCTGCTGGGCATGCTCCTATACAAACTTAGCAATTCCCTAAACTCTTAAAAGCAAACAAAATATTTATTTGTGGCGCTTAAATAAAATTTAACATCTACGAACTGAATGAAATGAGTACAAGAAACAAAATAATACGTTTAAAATAAGGAACGTTTTAGTTCTAGAAAAGGGAAAAAAATGCTATGATTGTTTTGGTTTTTTTATATCATAAGGTAAGAAATAAGCAGATGGGTCTCCTGATGGAAAGAGTCAACCATCGCCTATAGACACCAAATATGATACGAGCGTTGATCTTGTGGTGAGGTCTAATGACACGTGCATAAGTTTACCGGCTATCTTACCCTCCAAACCGGAACACGACAGTGACAAGCACTGACGCTATTGCGGCAAGAATAGGTAAGGCGGCGGTACCAGACCCGAGAGAGACAATGCAAAACTCTACTCCCTAGTAGCCACGATGATAGTGACTCGCATAGCCAATCGGTCGCCGCCTTGGTACTTTTTCTGGGATTGATTAGAAAACTATTTGGAGAATTTTAGTCCACCGATCATAGATCCTGCCAATAGTCCTATCCTAATAGATCCTGCCAATGCCTGAGTTTCTTCCGCCGGATCTTCTCAGTGTGTGGCCGCGTTTCCAATCCGGTAGTAGTTTAAAAAAATCCATCCGTGTAAAGGGTTTGGTTTACCGTCTACTCTACCTTTCAAACTGGAACTAGTGATAAGCTCCGATGCCATTGTAGCAAGAATAATAAATACGGCGGAAACAAAGTCGGAACTTTCAGCCTCCCAATTCTCGTAACGCGTCTATTGCTGTTAAACACATAAGCACGACACAACGTCGCGTCATGTTACGATGTGTCATATGGTGTAAATAATGTGTAAAAGCCCTAAACGTTTCGATTTGTTACGTGAATCAGGCCTCAGAACTCGACCACCTAGTAATGACGATTGTAGAGATATGTTTGACCAATCTATTAGACACAATTTAAAATGTACTTGTACTTTTATTTCACTTCAAAAAATATATATTTTTAGTACATTACTCAAGCGATTTCACTTTTTCACAATCTAAAGATGCTTTTGACCGCCCCGTTGGTCGAGTGGTTAGCGACCCTGACTACACAATCGACGGGGCTCGGGTTCTATCCCTGACGGGGACAAGCATTTGTGTGATGAGCATAAATGTTTGTATTTCCGGGTTTGCATGTTTATTATATATATTCTAGTATTTATATATGTATTTCTCTGTATTAGTGTCGTTGACTAATTTGTTTACTTTGGGGTTAGATCAGTAAGTGTATTTTGTACCGTGAATATTTATATTTATTTATTTATATTTATATTTAGAAAGTGAGACCGCTAAATATTTTACTAAAAATATACACTTTTTGAAGTGAAATAAAAGTATAAATAAGTAAGTATAATATAAGTATAAGCATTTTAAATTGTGTTTTACAGTAATGGGATTTCACCAAGTACCTACCGACGCCACGATGAAACGTGTCTGATATATTTGACCTTTTTATATTATAAGATAGCAAACAATCATTTGGTTCTCCTGTTGGAAAGAGACAAGAGATCGTCTATAACTCTATAGACATCAAACATGTTAGTAATTCGTTGCTATCCTTGTGCCACATACACAAGTTTACCGGCTACCTTACTCTCCAAACCGGAACACGGCAGTGAAAAGCATTGATGCTATTGTGGCAGGAATAGGTAAGGCGGTGGCACCGTATACCCGGACGAGACAATGCAGAACTCTACCGCCTAGTAGTCACGATGGTAGTGACTGGCATAGCCAATCGTTCTCCTCTTACGAATTGTCTGGCAGCACGGCAGATGGTTCTTCAAAGGAGCCCGGACCTACCCAAATTAGTAGAAAGAAATAATATTTTATGAACAATAAAAAGCGTTTTATACCAGTAACGTTTTTGTTGTCTGTACGCGAGAAGTAGGACAATAAAGTATCTTTCACGGAATACCTCGCCCACGCCATGCCGCCATCCCCTTGTCACGGGCGAATGAAAATAAAGATCTATGAATATTCCAGAATATTTCTATTGTAGCTTTTATATGGGAATGAATGAATGATAATGAATATTTTCTTTCATTTCAGGACTGGACTGGATCGACTTTGAACAGGTATTTACTAACGGTGTTATTACTAAACCTATATGAACATGCTTATAGAATAATGCTCCCCTTATCGCATCGACTACGGAGTAGCAATACGTGAGAGTGAATGAAATATAGTAGAAGGAGAGCTTAAGATGCTACATGGGGATTTACTCGAGCATCCTAAAGACTTATTGGGTTTTGTAGATTAGATGATAGGAAAAATAAAAGGTTATACAATGATGTGGATAAATAAGTGACATGAAAACACTGAAGCGCGTCAAATTAAGGTATGGTGGGTTAATTGCGAGCTAAAATTTAGAAAATTTGACGGTTGCAATGTAGCGTAAGAGATTTGGAGGGTCACAAAGTTGCAATGGAAACAATGAGCGTGTCTTAGGGCGGCTTGCACCAAAATGCTTAAATCATTTTAAGTCACTAAATACGTTTAAAGTGACAGCTTTTAAGGCGATTTGACATTTGCTAAACATGTTTAGGGGACTAAATGCATTTAAGCGTTTTGGTGCAAGCCGCCCTTAATCTTTTATGTTGAAAATAAATAACGAAAACATACAATTTCCACAAGCCATAGTTATTGGAATTTTGTTTTTCTAACTGTTCTATATGCCCGACTCTATATAAAAGGATTTTTATCTCCTAAAGAGCCTCAACAGTATATCCTACCTATGTTAATATGACGCGCTCGAGAAAAACACAAAATCCCCTCTTGGGCTCCCCTACTATAGGGAATATAATACCAGGATACCATGATTCCGCATGCTATACGCGAAACTTAGTCCCGGTCGTAAATTGAACGGGATCCCGCGCAGGATTGGCAAGGTTGAAAAAAGCAATAGTATTCTACATGGCAGCAAGCGGTTTTTCGCTACTAGTTGTATAATATGCAGTCATTAGCCGTTCAGCAATTGGAATTTACAACTTTAACGTTTAATTATCTACTTTCAAAATCTTTTAATTTTTTTATAGTAATAATTGTATTTAAAAGACATTATTAAAATTTTGATTCTTAAAATCTGATTTGTATCAAGTAAGTCCCTTCAAATGATGATTTTGTTCATACATTATATTTTGCAGTCCTATTAACCACACGGGATCCAGCAAATACCAGAATATCGCGCGATTAAAAATATGAGATATAATGATGTAGAATGAGCGCTGACTTAGTGCATACACTCGATCAAAATATTTTTCAAAAGGATACTACTTGAACTGAAGTGCTTGACTGCGCCTTAAAAACTAAACTTACACGTAAAGACCCTGATCGATGGGCAAGAAAAACCGCGGTTTTATGGCTCGTCGCGTCGGTAAAGCTCGCGCGTGTATAATTGCAATACCGCGGTTTTATGTACCGGCGAGTCTGGCTCGCGGCTCCTCATGTTTCCTTTATTTTTTCCACGATTCTTCAGACACAACAGCTTTGCTCGCTACTCGATCAGCACCAACGAGCCGCGAGTAAAGCCGTCATTCTTTAAACCGCGGGATAAACTCGTTTGGCGATCAGGTCCTTAAAGTAATCTGAATTCTAAGCTGTGTTTTCCTCTGTCATTGGAACGTCATCTGCCATCAGCATTGGAATGACAGAACTAGCCGGAAGTTTCAATGTAGTTTAGACATTATTATTATAGAGAATATATTTATAGTAGATTGGGAAGATTTAATAATCGTGATGTAGTTTATGCACCTATTATGCATATTACATCTCTCGGGTGCCCCGTCTACTAATTAGAATGCCACTTTTTACCCTACTCTAAAAATATATCCCTGTGTGACAATTTGTTGTATAACAATTTTTTATACAACAAACTGACATCGCCTAAATACTTAAATCAGTTAGGCAGTAACCATTAATAATAAAATTAAATCGGTATAAAAATGAACCCATTATTTAAGCAAAATAGCTAGACAAATAAACTCGGCGCTCGCGCCGCTGCAATTGTGCTCCCTGCTTCTTATGCTGCATGTTCTTAATTACACTACCCGATCAGCAAAGCGGCAGAGGAGTCTGTTGATCGGAGCCACTCAATCTAAGGACCCCAACTCAAGCGCAATTTCTTTATTTTTTTAAAAGAATACTTGGGGCGTGGTCTACAATCGATATCGGAGCCAAAAATATAGTTTATTAATTTAAAATATCCAAAGATAAGATGGCGGATCCCCATACACATAGGGGCCGTCCAGAATCCGTCCGGGCCGTAAAGAATCTTAATTTTTTTTAAATGTTTAGGAAATACACGTAAAAGTATCAACTAATTTTATTAAGTATAGAAAATTAAATACTACAATAGTACCGTCTAGAGGTAGACAGAAAGGTTGCAGGTTGTTATAATAAAAGAAATTATTATAAAAATCTATACATACATATAATAAAATCGTAGGAAAGTCAAAACTGTATATTGAATATTTTTTTTAAATAATACTTGGCGCGTGATCTACAATCGATATTAAAGCCAAAAATATAGTTTTTAGAATTTTTGTCTGTTTGTCTGTATGTCTATATTTTGCATGAATATTACTTATAGGTCGGGTCAACATATATGCTACATATTATCACGCTATCACCTAAGGGGGAGGAGCTGTGCGGAGTAAACGAAGTCCGCGCGGACGAAGGCGTGGGCAACAGCTAGTATATAATAAAAGAAAGTATTATACTTACATTAGACCTCGACACAAGATAGCAACGTACCATTAACACCTCTGGTGTCTATAGACGATGGTTGACTCTTTCAATGAGGATACCCATCTGCTTGTTTGCTATCTTATGATATAAAAAATAAATCCTAAAAGAAATGCGAAAAAGTTTTTTGTACTAATACATGAACATTAATGTACAATGTTCTCGGACCACGGATTAAAAAGTCTTTCTTCAAAACCAATAACTGTATAAGTACCTTGCAAATACATACACGTGATTTATTACTACGCCTATGTGATATTTCTTGATTTTTATGGACCCCTACCCCCCTTTTGAGCCTCTTAATTAATGGACGGGCCTATACTCGCGAATCCCCAGGGTTCCACAGATTAAGAAACACTGCTCTATCCTGTTCCTATGTTGGCCGAGAAATCGGGTAGTGTTTGATGTTTTAGCCTATTTGGTTCAGATCATAAGGTCCGGGCTCGGGCAAAAGCCTATTCTGAGGATCGAGCCTGTACTACAATACAATATGTCTAAATAGCAGCTAGAAGTATTTTTTCCCCGTGTTGGTGCCGGGCTCTTTTGAAGAATAGACCAACTGCCGTTCTGCCAGGTCGTAAAAGGCGTCCGATTGGCTATGCGAGTCACTACCATCGTGACTACTAGATGGTAGAGTTCTGCATTATCTCGCCCGAGTCTGGTACCACCGCCTTACCTATTCCTGCCGCAATAGCGTCAGTGCTTGTCGCTGTCGTGTTCCGGTTTGGAGGGTAAGGTAGCCGGTAAACTAATGCATATAGCATTAGACCTCGCCACAAGATAGCAACGCACCATTAACATCTTAGGTGTCTATAGGCGATGGTTGACTCTTTCCATCAGGAGACCCATGTGCGTGTTTATAGTAAACTCATGATATCTATACAATATACATATATAATAAAATCGTAGGAAAGTCAAAACTGTACATTGAATATTTAAAAAAATACTTGGGGCGTGATCTACAATCGATATCGAAGCCAAAAATATAGTTTTTACAAATTTTGTCTGTTTGTCTGTATGTATGACCGGGGTAAACTCAAAAATGGATGCATGGATTTACTTCAAATTTTGCATGAATATTACTAACAGGTTTGGTCAACATATAGGCTACATATTATCACGCTATCACCTACGGAGGAGGTGCTGTGCGGAGTAAACGAAGTCCGCGCGTACGAAGTCGCGAGCGACAGTTAGTAAAAATAAAAAGCTAGAAGTTTGGTGGTGGTGTGTTAACAACACCGTGCCTAGGACGACGCATAAACTGCCTGTTCCGGTTATCACTAGAAATCGTCCGTATCATGCGGTGACGGGTATCACCACCCGTCACGCCAACCGACAAACCGGTGAGTTGTGGTAAACCGAAGTCTATTGACGTTCGGTTCACTCTGCCTATCCATCAAGGGAACTGGCGTGATGATACTTTTTCAGTAATTAAATGAATTTTTGACAATAAATGAATTGTATACATTCAACTAAAACATTTAAATACCAAAGAAACAGAACTCCTGACGTAAAAAAGTTTACAATACTGCCAAGTTTGACTCACATCATCTGTCATCTTTCATAATTCGTTAGTTTATTTTGTGGCGCTTTTTGTTTTGTCTCGCAATATTATTTATAAATTCAATTTTTATTTTAAACTAACAGTTCTTCGCCACTTTGTTTACGTGATTCCCACACACTACTTTCTTTTTTCGGTGGAGTAGTAGTAAAAACCTACCCTTGATTATGATTAGATGAGCCGAACTTCAAGTCAAAAGACGAGACGAACATCAAGTTTTTTTTTTATATTTATATATTATAAGATAGCAGACAAGCAGATGGGTACCGTGGGAGGGATGCGCTGTGCCCCGCCCCTGGCTGCATGGGTACCACCATCTTACTTATTTCTCCCGTGATACAGCTTTGCTGTGTTTCGGAGAGAAGGGTAAGACACAGGTAATTACTGGGACCGAGACTTAACACCTTATGTCTCAGGATAGACAAAACATGAATGGAATACCTGTGCTAGTACTAGCCAGCCAGTATAAAAAGAAGCAGATGGGTCTCCTGATGGAAAGAGTCAACCATCGCCTATAGGTAAACACCAAAGGTGTTAATGTTGCTATCTTGTGGCGAGGTCTTATGCCACATGCATATGTATGCGTGTATGCACACGTCAGTGACAAGCACTGACGCTATTGCGACAGAAATAGTTAAAGCGTCGATACCAGATCCGGGCGAGACAATGCAGAACTCTACCACCTAGTAGCCACGATGTTAGTGACTCGTATAGCCGTCGCCTTTTACGACCTGCCTGGCAGAACCGCAGTTGGCCTATTCTTTAAAGGAGCCCGGGACCAACACGGGGAAACTCGTTCATATATTGTGAAAACATCGACATTTCTCAAAAAAGATCATTTTATGGAGAGCCATTACTGCTCCAAGTCACCATTACACCAATAATACAATACTAAAATGGCATATTTATGAAATTATTTGTTCTCTCACATAATTATAGATTAGGGTTGTAACAGAACTCCGCCTGCGCCTCCGTTACTGCGGAAATTCCGCAAAGAATCGAACCTCTGCCTCCGCATCCGCCTCCGCCAAATTTATGCGGAGTTTTAACGGAGGTTTATTTACGCTAACATACGTCGCACAAAAAGCGACCCTGGGTGACGCGGCCACACGCGGTACGGCTGCGTATTTGCGAGTGAAATGAATATAATATTCGAGTAATTGCGAGTGAAATGAATATAATATTCCCATTCTCTATGGTGAAATGGTCAAAATTTTGCTTGTGCCGCGAGAACACGGGCGGGCGGACGGTGGTGGGGGCGTGAATGAATGACAGGAATCAATAAACCCTAAATTTCTAGTTTTGCTACTTCAAATTTCACCTCCGCCTCCGCCTCCGTTAACCTCCGCATAGACGAACGTAGACGAACGTAGACGAACCTCTTCTCCTCCGCATCCACCTCCGCCTCCGCTAACAATGCCTCCGTTCCAACCCTACTATAGATCCTAAAGAAGGATCCTATCCTAAAGGAGTACTTTTGTTTTTCCACAAGACTGTATCATTGGCTCCAAAATTGTCAATTTGGAGACATGTCGACTTTGCAGCAAATGAGCAATCAATGTTTGACAGGTTGACTTTATGTTAATATTTTATGTGAAAAGTTATGTTTTTGGAGTGTCTCCATATCTATATAGATATGATAGTTTTTATCTCAATTTGTGGTATTGCATATTAATATATTGTACTCTTAGGCGCCCATCAACCTACAATAACATTGCGCAATACTTTTATTGTGCAATAAGATTGGATACCCCCTTTGACTCCAAACGTTCAATAAATTCACTCAATAAAATTGACAAACTAGTCTGATCAATATTTTCGAACGAGCAACATGGTTGAATACAAAGTTTTGGTGGAAACCATGCTGATGATTTTGTTAAATAAATCTCTATACAATTCTCGAGTAAACACTCCCGTTCTTTATCTTTTATAGCATTCTTGCTCGACATTTTGCTTAAATTTACGACACAACTATATATTAAACACCGTGACTGACCGAACGCGACCGCTCCAAGCATTGAAGTGAAAAATATTGTGCAATATTAAGCCTACACAATGCAAGAGAAAAATATTGCGCAATAAAAATTAAACCCGCTCAAACTTTAGTTCAATCTTTGTGCAATCTTCAATATTAACCCTAAACCGTCAATAATATTGCACAATACGTAATATTTCGCAATATTATTGAAGGTCTAGGGCACCTTAGATAAAAGAAGATAAAGATGGAGCACTGCCATATGTAATAGTGACACAATTATTCGATACAGTGCAATATACATTTTTATCTATGATACGGTTTGAGTTTACTGCATGGCTAGACCTGTTTGGTTTGGAGTGTGTTTACGCGAGCATTGTATTATTTACACGGCTTAGCTTGGTTTCGTAACTTGAGTAAAATTTTCGACGCGCTTTCTCATTATATTTTTAACTTCCCACTACGTATGTAGATAAGGAAATTACTGATTTTACCCCGATTTCCGAATTTTCACCAGATGTCCACATTTTGAGGTCCTACGAACCTTTTCCGACTATTTTCACAATGACGTCAGTATGTCTGTATGTATGTATGTATGTATGTGTGTGTGCGTGTGTATGTGTATGTGTGTATGTAAACATCTCATAACTTTTGACCGGCTAGACCGATCGAAACGCGGTTGATGGCATGCGATTGGATTCTGAGTGCTAAGTGTGAGTTTTTCTTTTCGCATTGGATCGTGAGCGCGTTTGGAGTTTACTAGGAATTTGTATGTGATTTGTACAGCGCCACCTAGTGGTAAACGTGAGAAACCAGTATACCACTAGGTGGCGCTGTACAAATCACATACAAATTTCTAGTAAACTCCAAACGCGCTCACGATCGAATGCGAAAAGAAAAACTCACACTTAGCACTCTGCTCAACTTAGACTTCCTGAAAATTTGAACCGATTCGGTTTAGGAGATTTTGAGAAATTTTGAAAAAACACCAAAAAAAATTTTGGCGAAACAGTATTTTTTTAATATAACTTCCAGATTTATGTACCGACTGAGTACAAAAACTAATCAGCTCTATTCCTCAAAAAACTTTGTCTAATACATAAATTGCACCGAAATCGGTTTATCGGCTTGGGAGTAATTGTTGACGAAAAATTTTGACAAAAAGTGTTTTTTTCGACAAAATTTAGAAATTTTTCGACTAATCATTTTTCGGTATTCTACGACATTTTAGTACTTAAAAAAACTACGTCAATAGTCATTTCAAAAATCAAAATCGAATGTAATTCTTAAAACCTATAGCTTTTCAAATATTAAAATTACTGTTTTTAGCAAACTTACTTAATTCCTTTTAAATAACCTTCAAGTTCATTCAACGATCGACTTAAAAATCTTATCAGCTTTTCTCTTTTAAAAGCTACGTCAAATACCGTTAATTTAATCAAAATCGGTCAATTTGTTTGGGATTTACAATGAAGAAAATTAAAAAAAAATGTTTTTTGACATTGCATCGAAATTTTTCAACCTATCGATTATTTGACTAAAGCAATATTTTAGATCTCAAAAATTGAGTTGAATGCCATCATCGTTTTCAAAATATACAGCTTTTCAAAAATTAATATACTGCCATTTTTAAAAAAATAGATGTTTTAACTGAAAAATCTATGCTTATATTTTTTACTCTTTTGAGCTTAAAATACCTTAATTTAGTGGGAAGTTTCAGGGATAGCCCGTAGAGTCACCTGTTTACATTTTTTTGGTCTGAGATTATACTGACAAATTCTACAATAAAATTTACAAATATCAAAGTTTCTCTTGAGGAAAATCGTCAGGATAATTTATTATGATTTTATTCTACTTTGCTTTCGAAGATTCCTACAAATATAATACGTAAGTATATGTGCTTTTGACAACACTAACCAAAAGCTTTAAATTCAATTTATTTTTGAATCAATTTCATTACCGAGATAAAAGAATGATTAAAATGAAATGGCTCTTCTTAGAAATATTTCCGCAATGTCTGCGGGGTTTCTCCCCGCTGTGAAAATACAAGTTATTTTACTTCCGCTTTCCGTTGAAGCGAGGGTACTTTGAAGATTTCCCCTTTGCTAGGTTCCGAGAAACGATTGAAATAGTGACATAGTAAGTTTCAATTTGAATACGCAACGATATGCATTTATTAATTCTACTATCTGTAGGGTTTGTGTATACGATATTTGACAAAAAAAATGGGTTAGATTTGTGTCCGTGTATGTTTACGTGAAGCAAACATCTCCTGTCTCCTGATGGAAAAAGTCAACCATCGTCTATAGACACAAGTTCAAAGGTGTTAATGGTGCGTTGCTATCTTGTGACGAGGTGCTATCTTGTAATACCACATGCATAAGTTTTCCGGTTACCTAACCCATCAAACCGGAACACTACAGTGACAAGCACTGACGCTATTGCGGCAGGAATAGGTAAGGCGGTGGTACCAGACCCGGGCGAGACAGTGCAGAATTCTGCCACCTAGTAGCCACGATGGTAGTGACTCGCATAACCAATCGTTCGCCTTTGACGACCTGCCTGACAGAACGGCAGTTGGCCTATTCTTCATAGGCATTTAAAATAATTTTTTACTCAATCGATAATTTTTTTGCAAGAGCTGTTAAATAAAATTATCGAACGGCAAAGCTACTCCGAGTCAAAAAAATGTACTTAATATATGCAAGTCATAGAATAATTCCTCTAAGATGCAAGTTATATAACACAGCGAAATTACCTATAAATGACGGCACTTCCTCCTTCACCCGGCGCGAAGCATCGCAGTCCTTACTCGGCTTTTTTCTTTTTGCTTCGAAAATTCTTTGATCCTTTAGCTACCCAGTGGTATAGATTTTCGATGTTGATGGTAGTTTTAACACAAAACTGTAACCCCAAATTTGTTATAATTAGTTTTTTAACTCTCCCTCACTATGAAAGCAAATTTAAAGACGTATTCTGTCAAAATTAAATGTACAGACATTGATTTTTTTTGTCAAATTTAATATGATAAATAATAATTAATCATTATTGCTGGACACATACACAAATTATTCTAATCCCACAGTAAGCAAATTATTTGCTTACTTATTTCGTGATACCAATTTAGTTTAATTTATAATGGCAAAATAGACGAAAAAGGCCAAATTTGTGGAAGGAAAATTCTATAACTTTGCAAGGATGTTGCGCTTCCACGCAAAGTGATCACTGTGAACGAATTTTTGACCAAAAACTCAACAAATACCATCGAACAACCACCTTGTGCACCATTCGTGATACCAATTTAGTTTAATTTATAATGGCAAAATAGACGAAAAAGGCCAAATTTTTGGAAGGAAAATTCTATAATTTTGAAAGGATGATGCGCTTTCACGCAAAGCGATCACTGTGAACGAATTTTTTACTAAAAACTCAACAAATACCATCGAACTACCACCTTGTGCACCAAATATGGCGCCAGTCGAATTTTTTCTTTTTCCTAAACATAAATTACCACTTTTCATTAGGCACTCAGAGGCGAGAGCACGCGGCGGAATTGTCGAGGCGATAGCATTCCCGCTACCTTTCTCGCTCTAACAAATGGCAGTTATGAGCAACAGAAAAGGATATGACGAAGTAAAAAAGGCTGAAAGGTTTAGTCCAACAATTGACAAACTACAATAGTGTTACGCAACTAACGTTATTAAAGCAGGAATAACCAAGGCAGTAAGTCTACCGAAAACCGAAACCGAAACACAATACTAATGGGTGTAACTGTACCTTAGTTATGGGGGGTCCAAAATTTCCAAAATGTATAAAACTTAAGTAATTGTATCCCGAACTTATAAATGATGCAATAAATAGTTTAATTTATATACATATGTGCATATCTTCACGCCTGATCCCTTATATGGTATGCAAAGAGAACAGAGTGCTAAATGACATGATCCTTCTAGATTCGTCTTGTTTCCTCTACATTAAATATTCTCTTAATACAAACACGCCGGTTGCAAAGTTTCTTGACCCCCCTTTGGACAGTTCCCGATCCGTCTGATCGTGGTATGTCAATCTTGGCCTTCCCCGGTACTTACATTTTTCCACATTGTATATCCGTTTCTGTAAACTTTTATCTGCCATTCTTTCTTCATGTCCGAACCAACGGAGCATGCCTCTTTTCAGTTTTACACCGACGCTGTCTTTCAGGGTCGTATTACTGCAATATTACGAACCGGTCCGCAAATGTTATGCCACATTGTTTTCTGTGACGATCTCATCTAGACAGCGTTGTTTCTTCTTCCATCTTCTATCTGACATACCCAACTATCATTTTCATACAATAGCGTTGGTATAAGCACATAATTATGCAGGGCAACACCATTCCACCATCACTTAATACTGCGCTTTTCAGTAATTTTCCTTACGCTCCATTCACACTGTTCCCTGCATACATTCTTCTTTCGACATCAGCGATAACATTTTGCACGATCCGGGGACCTTATGGTCTGATCCAAATAGGCTATCCCCTAGACCACGAGGCAAACGTACTGAATTGATAAAAATGCAGACGCGAAAGGAAAATTCTTTAGTATTATTCCGTTGGAGGCCGAGTTTGTGTTAGGCGCAAATTTAGCCAAATTTATAAGCAATTTTGCTCCAAGTACATATTAAGTATACTATAATTAATCATTTCGTTTCGCAATTGAGTGCAACGATTAATTTTGATTCTCAACTCCTAAGTTAAAGCAACTGAACATTCTGTCGCGTACTCCTACAATGGTTTAGCGTACGCCACTTTGAAAAACCCTAGTCACTGTAATTATGTTTATACAAATTTATTTATTTTTCATTTAATTCAGGGAAATTTATCTCAGCAACATATTCATACCACCTATATTTTTATAAATCGTCCCACATTTACGTGTTGCTGTTGATATTAGCTGTATTTATAAACAAACTGCTGATTTTCAAACAGCAACCATCACATTTAAATTTATTTAAACAAGTAGTATTACGAAATTAAAGTGCCGACAACCTAACTGCAAGATCTTTGATACTCTAGCTGTTGGAGGTGATCACTTACCAATTACCGTCAAGTGAGCCTCCTGTCCGTTTGCCTACTCTTGCCAAAAAAAAACTATATACCCACCTACTAATATAATGAAGAAATAAGATTTGTGAAAAACTTAAAGATCGCCTCTGTGGTCTAGTGGTCCGGTGTCGGAGTTGACCACATGAGGTCCCGGGTACGATTCCCGAGTCGGTCAATTCAAAATGTTTTTTTTTTTTAGTTTTTTGATAAAAACAACGTTGCCCGGTATTGGAAAGTGTCCGGTTAGCGATAGGCTTGCCACCTATCACATTGTGGGACCAAGTATCTTCGGCTAATCGTGGGTGCGCTTGTTGTGATATGGATGTGAAGATAATTTAAAAAAAAAAAACTACTGCACCAACCTTAAAAATTCTTTCACCAATTTCAAGGAACAGCTAAGACTGTTTCCAAAAGTGACTGTGTCCAAAGTGCTTTTAATTCTCGTATAGACAATTTCGCGTAATTAATTAACAAACATACAAACTTTCACATTTATAATATTAGTAGAAAATTGGAACAGACAACATTTTTCAGTCTGGCCCTAAACTGATTCATCACAATCAATCTTCTTTCCCAATTACGGGTATTGGAGCAATGTCCGTACATTATCCTCCGACTATATTGTCGCATGACCTATTTAACTGTGATAAATAGAGAGGCATCAAAATTCGGAAACTTCAAGAGTAGGCAGTTTTATTCCTGTCATAATAGCGTCAGTGCTTGTCATTATTGTGTTCCGGCTTGGATGCTAAACATTAAAACACTAGGCAGTCCAAAAGGCATAAAATTTTGCAAATTATACGTCATGTGATTCTATCGTTTTCGATCTGTTACAATTCAAGGTAGGAACAGCGCCGATTTGAGTTGACAATAGCACTGCGGAAACCAAAATTGCTCTTAACGTTTTATAATAGGCATTATTAGTAGGTGTATTGCACTGCGACGGTGTCAGAATATTTTTTTAGTAACCGCCTTTAAATTCGAGGTTCTTAATTTTCCTTTTTTATGTATGTTCACTGTTATTCAAAGGCACTTAGACCGATGCAATATAAAAAAAAAGTCTCTTCAAATACGTAGAAGAGTAGCTTTTTCGATGAACGCCGGCTGTACGCAAGAAAATGCATGACTCATTTTCATTTTCCACCTGAGCCGAGCGTGCAAACGAGAGCGTGGAATAAGCGATAGATAGGCACGATCTTGTTTTCTTATGACGTTGTCACGTAAAATTATCGCCCGTAAACCGAATTTACTGGTAACCATTTTTTTTATATTATCAAATAGCAAACAAATAGATGGCTGTCGTGGTCGTCTACCATTTCCTGTAGACACCAAAGATGTCAAT
Organism: Apodemia mormo; assembly: GCA_036924255.1. Taxonomy (NCBI): domain Eukaryota; kingdom Metazoa; phylum Arthropoda; class Insecta; order Lepidoptera; family Riodinidae; genus Apodemia; species Apodemia mormo. The sequence goes on along the minus strand of JAUPFN010000016.1, from coordinate 34,352,681 downwards.
AAGTTGATATCTGTGTGGTGGGATGGTTTACCACATGTATAAGTTTACCGGTTACTATGCCCTCCTAACCGGAACATTGACAAGCAGAGATGTTATTTCGCCAGAAATATATAAGACGGTGGTACCAAGAACCAGGCAACACGTTGCAGAACTCTACCCAGTAAAAGCTTGTCACTCTTTGGATACGGTACCCAAAAAACATGATTGCACCGTCGATCACGAAAATAATCTCAAAAAGTTCTCTTCCCCATATTAGTCCCAGCCTCCTTTGAAGAATAGGCCAACTGCCGTTCTGCCAACAGGTCGTAAAAGGCGACCGATTGGTTATAAGAGTCTCTATCATCGTGGCTACTAGGTGGTAGAGTTATGGATTGTCTCGCTCGGGTCTGGTACCACCGCCTTACCTATTTCACTGTGTGTCAGTGCTTGTCACTGTCGTGTTCCGGTTTGGAGGGTAAGGTAGCCGGTAAACTTTTGCATGTGGCATTAGAACTCGCCACGAAGATAGCAACGCACCATTAACATCTTTGGTGTCTATAGGCTTCTGCTTATAGACATTGTGTATATCAGCTTGTTTGCTATCTTGTAATTTGAAAAAAATTGCAGTAATAACATTTGCATTTTAGAAAATTACTAGCTGACCCGCGAATAAAGTAACAAACTCGTATCTATACATATAAATAAAATTGAAGCGTCTGTCTGTGATTTCAAAATACCTAACTAGGTTTTTTCAAGTGCAATGAGTTAATTTTATGATACGAGTGTATGCCTAAACAATCATTTATAACATTTCTGTCTGCCTGTCATTTTGTTTGTACGAGGTAATTTCTGGAACGCTTGACCGATTTTGATGAAACTTCCACTGAAAGATAGACGAACTCATAGGGGAGGATATAAGCTAGTTTTTACCCGAGTGAGCAAAAGAAAGTAATGATTCACGAGTCACGAGTGATAGCTAGTTTTCAATATAATGTTTTACTAGGTGGTAGAGTTCGGCATTGTCTCGCCCGGGTCTGATACCACCGCCTTACCTATTCCTGCCACAATAGCGTCAGTGCTTGTCGCTGTCGTGTTCCGGTTTGGAGGGTAAGGCAGCCGTTAAACTTATGCATGTGGCATTAGACCTCGCCACAAGCTATCAACGCACCACTAACACCTTTGGTGTCTATAGGCGATAGTTGACTCTTTCCATCAGGAGACCCATCTGCTTGTTTGCTATCTTATAACATAAAAAAATATATAATCTTTCATACAAATTTTAATCCCCTGTTTCAGCCCCTCAGGGTTGATTTACAAAATAAGATACCCAATTCTAAAAATATCACATACATACAGATCAAACTGATAATCTCATTTTTTTCAAGTCGGTTAATAACTATTCTTGTCGCGGTAAATTAGAAACCACGCTATCTTGTCTGTGTTTAAAATTCCAACATTGTCTATGTACACGCCTTGCCATTACACCTAATGTGCGGGGTAGCTACATTACAGAGCTGCTATCGGGCGGTGTCACCCGCGTCGTTCAAGTGCATACTCTATTTATCACGCTGGAAGTAGGTCAAGCGACGATACGAGTGGACAATGGCCGGAGAGCCCGTAAATTGCCCCTAATGTTATGTAATATATCACAATGTGACAACGCTTCTATGTTTTATATTCGCTGGAATACCTGTGTTATGACACAGTATACTGGAGACTAACAGTAGGTAGCCAATCTACATACAAGTAATATTCGAGCAACGCACACAAACACCTCTCACGGACGCGATGTCTCGGAATGGTTCGGGACAGTTTGTTCCGCACCAGTCCGAGATATCGCGTCCGTGAGAGGTGTATATGTGTGCTATGCTCGAATATTACTTGTATGTAACATTGACTACTGTTAGTCTCTAAGTATTCTGTGGTAATGATTTCTTTATTACAGTTGAGTGGTAAATAAGAAAACATATTTGTAGGGAATAGACTTCTGCAACATCTCGACCGGGTTTGTACTACCGACTTACCTAATCCTGCCGCAATAATGTCAGTGCTTGTCACTGTCCTGTTCGTTTAGCAGGCAGTTTCGTTGATTTATTATTATTTTGTTAGTTTTCTCCTGTGTTAGTCCGGGGTCCTTTGAAAAATAGACCAACCGTCGCTCTGCCTGGCAGGTCGTAAGAAGCGACCGATTGACATCTCCACTTTGAGGAGCTACTCTCAAAAATATTTTTTAAGATTTTATTTTACTACTTTGTTGCCATGACTTATACGTATATAATATATATTCATGTCAAATTACAGCTTTCTAGTACTAAGGATGTCTGAGCTAGAATGCGAACTGACGGACGAACAGCCATGTTGAAACTAAAAGGTTTCCTAGTTTACTTCGAAACCCTAAAAAATATAACATAACATAAAATATCTTCACGCCAGATCCCCTACGGGGTAGGCAGAGAGAACCGAGTGTCATACATCACGATCCTTGCAGGCTTGTCTCGCTTCCTCCGCATTAATCACTCTTCATACTTCATACTCTTGACACCACCTTCGGACAGTACTCGATCAATCTGATCATGGTATGTCAGTCTTGGTCTTCCCCGGTACCTACATCCTTTCACATTCGCGTTGTATATCTGTTTTGTTAACCTTTCATCTACCTACCATTCTTTCTACATGTCAGAACCAACAGAGCATGCCCTTTCTCATCTTACAAAAAAATGATTTTTCTTATTGTTAGAGTGCCACCCATACAAAGAATCCTAAGAACAATAAAAAAAGCTGTAAGAGATAGAGTCAAAACTAGATATTTCTGTTACTTTTAGTCGGCTACTGTTTAGATTCTGTTGATAAGGTACAGTCCAATAGGAAATATGCATCTAATTAAAAAAAAATTGTAGATGGTTGACTCTGCAAGCCATCCTTGAAACTTCTCTATTGATAAATACCTCTATGAATTTTAGCGCAATATTTTATGCTCAAAAGAGTAAAAATTAAAAGCATAGATTTTTTGAGTTTAAACATCTATTTTATTAAAAATGGCAGTATATTGATTTTTAAAAAGCTGTATATTATTTTTCGATCGATTATCGATTTTAATATTTCGAATGGCATTAAACTAAATTTTTATAGTTAAAAATATTGCTTTAGCTAAATAATATAATCGATAGGTTGAAAAATTTCGAAGCAATGTCAAAAAACACACTTATTCCAAAAATTTCGTCATTGATAAATCCTAAACAAATGGACCGATTTTGATCCAATTAACGGTATTTGAAGGAGTGTTTCAAAAAAAAAGCTGATAAGATTTTTAAGTCAATCGGTGTATTATTAGCCTGCAAGTTATTTCAAAAATATTATTTAAGTTTGCTAAAAAAACACACACACACACACACACGCACACACACATGCACACACACGCACAAACACACACACACGCTCACACACGCTCACACACGCACACACACGCACACACACACGCACACACTACGCACACACACACGCACACACACGCACACACTACGCACACACCACACACACACACACACACCACACACCACACACACACCACACACACACACACACACACACACACACACACACACACACACACCACACACACACACACACACACCACACACACACACACACACACACATACACACCACACACACCACACACACCACACACACACACACACACACACCACACACACACACCACACACATACCACACACCCACACACGCACACACACACACACACACGCACACACACACACTACGCACACACTACGCACACACTACGCACACACTACGCACGCACTACGCACGCACTACGCACGCACTACGCACACACTACGCACACACTACGCACACACTACGCACACACTACACACACACTACGCACACACACACACTACACACACACACACACACACACTACACACACACACACACACACACACACACAAAAGGTTTCTAGGACCTCAAAACGAGGAGATCGAAAACTCGATTTTCGAAAATCGGGGTAAAATCAGTAACTTCCTTTTATTTTTCCTTCCTTCCTATATTTAAGAATAGGTTAATATAAACACTTAATTATCACATTATATATGTGTCTTAGCGATGATCCCGTGCTATGGAAAACTTAAAACCTTTTTTAAAAAGTATCTTCACAGAGGTACAACCAGTGCACCCACGATTATCGAAGAAATACTCTGTCCCACAATGTATAACTATAATAGGTCACAATGCTATCGTCAACCGGGCACTTAACCAATCCCAGGAAACGTTGTTTCTATTTGAAAATTTAAAAAAAAAAAACAAATTTTTACGATTTGCCCGACCCGGAACCTCATGAGGTCTAGTGGTAAGGTATAGGTCATGATGACCTCATGACCTATACCTTAACACTAGACCACAGAGGCGACAAAACACTTTTTTTGATAAAGAAAAGTAGGTAATTATTAGAGATGGACCGTGTGGTTTGAACCGAATTCGAACTTCGGCCGAACATTCGGTGAAAATGAAAAATTCAGTTGAGAACTTCGGTTCAATTTTGGCAAGCTTTCCAATCAGTATTATCGGCAAAATTTTGATAGGTTGGGGTACATTGTTCCAGTTTAGGTAGGGATCTCTAATTTTTTATATAGCGTGTGTTTCTTGGGAATGAAAGAATTTTTCCAATCGGTCCAGTTGTTTTTAAATTTATTCATGTCATATAAAAATACAAATCTTTCTTGTTTGTAATATTAGTGTAGATTTCAGTCAAAAATGTGCAAATAGGTACTTTTTTCTGCTGCCGAATGTTCAGCTTTTAAACCGAATTTCGGCCGAATGTCAAAGTTCGGCTCAAGTTGCTGAAATTCGGTTAAACCGAATGTAAAACAAATTTCGGCCCATCTCTAGTAATTATTAAATATGTAGTAATAGTAATAATTTAAAGAGCACAATTCTATAACACTTGGTTACCAGCTGTAGTTGTTATTGTAGACCAATGCAATATTAGACTATGTTATTTTATTAGTCTATGTTATGGTAATATGTGTGACGATAAGCGTGCCAACATGGCGGGTGTTTAAAGTGCCCATAGTAGTTTTTTTGTTAAAAAAATATTTTTTGGCACTGAATATTATTTACATTTATATAACGTTACGCCATTATATCTATCTATAATTTTATAACTTTTTAAAGGACACTTAAGTTGTGAAGCGAAACTTGCTGAGTACGAGCACGTGTTGTCAAATCAATGCATGCTGTTAAATAGTAACATACATCAAAAAATGGCAAACTATTTTGTGGACTTTTGTGGTTACATTAAACTGTAAAATGAAACTAAATGCCGTGGTTTACTTTTTACTAAACACTTTTTTCTTGAAACCGAATGAGAAAAAACAAAGTTTTAAGATCATTGCCTTCAGCTTTAAGGCGAGGCATCGGGACAAACAGGAAATAACTGGTTTGTTAAATCACGTTTTTTTACATTGATTGTTAAATAACAATTTTACAAAAAATATACGATATACCTGAAGATAGTATCTAAGGAATGTGCTGACTTATTACATGATAGAGTGTACTTTACTCGATCATATAAAATTCCGAAAACAGGCTAAAAAAAATATCTTAAACAAATAATTTGTTAATAATATTTCTAATCTTCCACATGATTTTTATATGGTGATATTTAGTTTTAACTACAAAAAAGAATGTACTAAATTTTGGTTTTCAGCTGAAGTCCTTTTTTTTATGTAATAAGATAGCAAACAAGCAGATGGGTCTCCTGATGGAAAGAGTCAACCATCGCCTATAGACACCAAAGATGTTAATGGTGCGTTGCTATCTTGTGGCGAGGTCTAATGCCACATTCATAAGTTTACCGGCTACCTTACCCTCCAAACCGGAACACGACAGCGACAAGCACTGACGCTATTGCGGCAGGAATAGGTAAGGCGGTGGTACCAGACCCGGGCGAGACTATGCAGAACTCTACCACCTAGTAGCCACGATGGCAGTGACTCGATAGCCAATCGGTCGCCTTTTACGACCTGCCTGGCAGAACGGCAGTTGGCCTATTCTACAAAGGAGGCCGGGACCAACACGGCGAAAGTCCTATATTTATTTATCCGAAAATTAACACGTTTCCCAGCGCCGCCGCGCCCATTTCCTATAGAATTGACCCGCGTCAAAATACCTCGCCTTAAGGCAAGATTGTCGTTGGTCTAACACAGCCTACATTGTTAATTTCTCAAACTTGCGTGAGTCATGTCAACCTTAAAAATAATGTTAAATATTATAATTAGGTATTATCTCGAGACACAACCTTGTCTCTCAGGTTGTCAATTCAATTATGACGTAATTCTATTGTCTCAATTATTTCACATTATTATGTTTAAATAGCTAAATAGATAACGTCTAATTGATTTCTAAAAACTGTAATTCAGTGAAAATGGAATGAAATGACAAGCAAATGGAGAAAAATATAAACTTGAACAATGCCAAATTTTATACTCCACGCTTCGCGCAATTGTCTTATTAAAGGGTACAAAGTTTTCCCTTTACGTATTAATATATTGATGATGTAAGGAGTAGTTATCCCATGCTTTTTGAACCAGGAAACCTAGCGTTCGACAGATGACAGTTCGTGCACGTGCTACTACTATACTAATATTATACATGCACAAGTAACTCTGTCTGTCTGTCTCTTCTTCACGCCTAAACTACGGAACCGATTTGAATGAAATTTGGTACAAATATAGTTTGAGACCTGAGAAAGGACATATTATGATAGTGATTATCCCGGAAATCCCTCGGGAACGGGAACTATGCAGGTAAAACTCTGGGACTGTCTATAAATTTTTCCACGCGGACGAAGTTACGGCCACAGCTAGTTTATATATAAAATTTAATTAAAATCGGTCAAGCCGTTTCGACAGAGTATGGTAACTAAAACTGTGACACGAAAATTTTATATACGCACACATACATATCTTCACGCCAGATCCTTTACGGGGTAGGTAGAGAGAACCGAGTGCCATACATCACGATCCTTGCAGGTTTGTCTCGCTTCCTCCACATTTATTACTCTCTTTATATACACACCTTCGGACAGTACTCGATCAATCTGATCATGGTATGTCAGTGTTGGTCTTCCCCGGTACCTACATCCTTCCACATTCGCATTGTATATCTGTTTTGTTAGCCTTTCATCTACTATTCTTTCTACATGTCTGAACCAACGGAGCATGCCCTTTCTCATCTTACAAAAAAATGATTTTTCTTATTGTTAGAGTGCCACCCATACAAAGAATCCTAAGAACCATAACACCAGAACAACAAAGAACAATAACAATTACATCGACACTTTCAAGCCTAACCTCTCTCTCTCTCACTTCCGCATTACGAACCCGGTTCGCGAGTGTCACGCCACATATTTTTCATAGCGATCTCATCTCGACCGCGTTGATTTTACTTTCGTGCCCTTTCTGACATACCCAACTCTCACTTCCATACAATAGCGTTGGGATAAGTACACAATTATGCAGGACTAGACGGGCAGCCTGACTTTAAAATGTGCTATTAAGTAATCTCCCTAACGCTCCATTCACTCTTTTCCCTGCATACACTCTTGTTTCAACATCAGCGGTGTACTTACCATCCCTGCCAAACCACATCCAAGATATACAAACTAATCCACTTGTTCCAGCACTACATCATCGACTCTTACATCCGTTTTGGTTGCTTTTCTTTCAAATACTAAAACTTTAGTTTTCTTCGCATTCAAATGTAAGCACGTACTCTTACAATCATCATTCATAACTGAGACCATTGTTTGCAGCTCAGGTGGTGTTTATATATTATGTTTATTCCAGTTAAAATTGAATATTGAAAGCTAAGACAGGATAACGTCTGTCACGTCATCGTCACGTCGGAATGGGGTCGTCAAAACTTGGTCACATTTAACTCCAAAAAGACACAGCTTTGCGCGTTCACCGCAAAAAAGACACCCCTTGTCATATCACCTCGATTTGAGGATACTCTCCTGACAGCCTCAGCCAGTGTCGGAATCTTGGGAGTCGACATATCGAATACCGTTCAATTTCGCGGTCATCTGGAAGGCAAGGCTAAACTAGCCTCCAAAAAGCTCGGTGTGTTCAGCAGAGCAAAGCAGTATTTCTTGCCGGCCTATCGTCTCCAACTTTATAAGGCGCAAATTCGGCCTCACATGCAGTACTGCTCTCATCTCTGGGCCGGAGCTCCCCAGTACCAGCTTCTTCAACTTGACCGCATTCAACATAGAGCGGTTCGAATCGTTGACGATCAGGCTATATCGAAATGGCTTGACTCTTTGGCATTACGCAGAGATGTAAGCTCACTCTGCGTCTTTTATCGTATCTATCATGGAGAGTGTTCCGACGAGTTGTTTGGATTATTTCCTGCTGCTAACTTCCATCATCATCGCGTCAAAATTTGAAGTTCCACCCACACCATCTTGATGTCTGGAAATCCACAACCGTGCGGTTCTCCCGGCACTTTTTGCCTCGCACTACTCTTCTGTGGAATCAATTACCGGCAGGGGTTTTTCCGAACAGATACGACATGGGGACCTTCAAGAAAAGAGCTTACTCATTTTTAAAAGGGCGGCAACGCAACTGCAAGGCCTCTGGTATTGCAGATGTCCATGGGCGGCGGTGATCACTCAACATCAGGTGCACCTCCTGCTCGTTTGCCCCCTTTTCCTTAAAAAAAATCCAGCAAAACGTGCCTGTGCCATTAATACGTGAAGGGGGAACTTTAGACCCCCTTTTTAAGACAGTTGCGCGAAAGGTGGAGTATAAAATTTGGCACAGTTAAAGTTTACAGTGCGGTCCCCCGCACTGTAGAAACCTAATATTTTTACATAATTATGTATTAAAATACATTAAATTAATAAAAATAAACATTACACACACTACATTCATGTGACATACATGAAAATATACACACATGTATTTTCTTTACGCTTAAAGTCAGTTGACAAACTTAAAAGACATTTAATTGTTTAGTCTATATCAGAATTTCGACCTCAGGGTGATCGCTAATTAATATAAATAAATATAAAACCGGAATATTAAATTCATTTAAAACTATTTAGTCATAATAGATGGCGTTGTAATAAATGAATTAGGGAATAGCTATTTTGATAAAATCACATCACTCTGTGGCTCTAATGTTCAAGCTAGCGAAAATAAATGCGTATAGTCATGGCGTTCCATAAATACTTATCAAGCCTTTGTTGTAGAGGCCTGAATTTGTCATAGATTAGCCACGGTATAACAATTCAAAAACCACTGTAATTAACCTTGTCAATCAAATGAAATTCCCGTGGAAGGTCTCGGTCATTATATCAAAAGGCTGTGCATAACAAAATACCTAGGGTTTTTAGAATAAACAATGACGTTTGATAAGCGTGAAGCAAACAAAAAATACTAAAAATATAGCAAAAACAAACTTTAACTGTGCTTCAGTTGATGCTATAATTACATCTTTTTAAGACCAAGCTCTTACTAAGAAAGGTTAAGAAATATCGCATTCGTATTTAATTTCTAAATTTAATGCAATACGACCTTTTGTAGTTATAAGATAGCAATCAAGCAGATGGGTCTCCTAACTGAAAAAGAGATACTCATCGACTTGGTGTCTATACACCAAAGTTGTTGAATCGGTTAAAGATGCGTTGATATCTTTGTGGCGGGATGGCAATGATATATGCATAAATCAACCGCCTACCTTACCCCCCAATCCGGAACACGTTCACTGCAAACATTTATGCTATTGCGGCAGGAATAGGTAAGGCGGTGATACCAGACCCGGAAAAGATGTGGCGAATTCTACCACTTATTAGTGACTCGCATACCACGTTGTTAATGATTCGCATAGGGCAAATCTTTCGCCTCTTACGAACTGACTGGCAGAACGACAGATGATCTATTCTTCAAGGGGGCCCGAAAAATAAAACAAGAATGATTCTATTATTACTACAAGATTCACGCAGCTTCTCCTGCGAGCCCATTAGTATAATAATCGTCAATATAAGAAAGGAGATTAATGAGCTCGGCCTCAAAGTACTACAAGAATGTAGCGTCAACCAAAATCTCAAATTATTGTAATGTACAATAAACCGTGTTGGTCCCGGCCTCCTTTGAAGAATAGGCCAACTGCTGTTCTGCCAGGCAGGTCGTAAAAGGCGACCGATTGGCTATCGAGTCACTACCATCGTGGCTACTAGGTGGTCGAGTTCTGCATTGTCTCGCCCGGGTCTGGTACCACCGCCTTACCTATTCCTGCCGCAATAGCGTCAGTACTTGTCACTGTAGTGTTCCGGTTTGGAGGGTAAGGTAGCCGGTAAACTTATGCATGTGGCATTAGACCTCGCCACAAGATAGCAACGCACCATTAACATCTTTGGTGTCTATAGGCGATGGGCGATGGTTGACTCTTTCCATCAAGAGACCCATCTGCTTGTTTGCTATCTTATGATATAAAAAAAACCATATTAAAATTTATTGGTAATTTTTTTAGTAATAAGTAAATTTTAAATAGAAATATAGTTTGAAGTCATGAAACTAATCAAACTTGTATAGTCTAGTCGGAAAGTTGAGGTCCTGCGAATAATAGTTACAAGTTTCTTAAAAATATGTTTGATGGCTTAAACGATCCGGAATGATATCTAGAAAAATACGTATTTCGATTATTTTTTTTGGAAAAAAAATTGCAATTGTTATTAACAAAAAACTGGAAAAAAATAGCGGTTGCATTACTTTTTGAGTTTACCCCGGACATACATACAGACAAACAGACAAAAATTCTAAAAACTATAATTTTGGCTTCGATATCGATTGTAGATCACGCCCCAAGTATTCTTTTAAAAAATATTCAATGTACAGTTTTGACTTTCCTACGATTTTATTATATGTATAGATTTTCATTTCATTAGTTATTAAGATAAGAATCGACAGATGTCGAGCATAAGAGAGACTTATCCGGCAAACATCAAAATTTCAAACCAACAATAAATTCTAATCTTCTATATAAATAACTAGCGACCCGGGACGTGCTTCGCTACGTATAAAGTAAAATATTAAAAATGTGATAAATGAAGAACCGCTCTCCTGATTTTGTGCAAACTTCACATAAACCATCTACTAAATAGTCCGAACAAAGCCTAAACATTTGGTTTGGATAGGTGGGCCCGTTATTGAGTTATAAAATTACTAAGAAATGTGGCATTGATTTTTATACATAGAGTATAGAGATAATAAATAAAATAAGTAAGATTGACTTTGAAAGCTTGACATCGCCTTTGGATAGCACCAGATCAACCAGAATATGATTATGTAAATCAGATCTTCTCCGGTAGATACCGGAATTTATTTGGAAGGATGTAGGTACATCTTTCCAAATAAATATCACTGGACAAATTACACAAATTGGCTTAATCTCAAAGTAAACAAATTATTTACTTGCGACAAAATCGAAATAGAAATATATAGAAGTAAGTAAAAAAAGTAAGTTCTCGTCCATATTCCCGAAGAGGTAGGCAGAGGTACAATCAGTGTACCCACGCACGATTTGCCGAAGATAGTTCCAAAATGTAATAGGTGGTAAACCTATCGCCAACCGGACACTTCTCAATTCCCGGACAACATTGTTTTTATTAGAAAACTGAAAAACACATTTTTGAATTAGTGGACCCGGTAACCAAACCCTAGACCTCATGTGGTCAACGCCAACATTAGACCACCAAGAGCACAGAGGCGACTTTATAAAAGTACATTCCGTATCTATAAAAATAGATAATATATATATATATATATATATATATATATATATATATATATTTTAATAAACACGCGAACTCAGAAATACAAGCATCAATGCTCATCACACAAACGCTTGTCTCTGTCGGGTATCTAACCCGAGCCCATCGATTGCGTAGTGAGGTTTGCTAACCAACCGACTTAGCGCCGGACGGTCATAACAAATGGATATTAAGACGATTCAAAAATAGATAAAAGACCTTGGAATCCTGCAATGTTTGTCCAGCGGAACGAAGTTATCTCATGACATTTAACTCGCAAACATTCAACGACATTGTTAGTAATTACATGTAATGTGCTATACATATATGTATCTAATACATCTGTTCCCCGTGTTGATATACAAACTGCCTTGCTGCATAGGCATCTCGTAAAAGGCGAGAGAAGGCTAAATCGTATGACTAACATTGTGACAAGGCCATTTCCGCCAGGTTTGGTACCATCGCCTTACCTATTCCTGCCACAACAGCATCAGTGTTTTTGCTGTCATCTGCCGGCTTGGATAGATGGTAAGGTAGCCGGTAAATACTAAACATATACATGAGGTTTCCTACGCCACGGCGCCACATGGAGTTCAACACACCTTAAACATCTTTGGTATCGATAAGCGATGGTTACCTTTTCCATTGGTGAGGAAATCTCAAATCTAAAATTATTTATTCAATGAAACTTTTTAAAATTTATTTGGACGTAACAACATATTATGTAGTTGTTTTGACGAGGCGTTCACTTGTTTGCTATCCTATAAAAAAAAAACGTGAAAACCAAAGCGGTTCGCAGCAAAATATTATCAAAATCTATTACATATAATAAAATCGTAGGAAAGTCAATGTATGTTCGGGCTAAACTCAACAAGTACTGCATGGATTTACTTCAAATTTTGCATGAATATTACTAACAGATCGAGTCAACATATAGGCTACATATTATCACGCTATCACCTACAGGGGAGGAGCAGTGCGGAGTAAACGAAATCCGCGCGAACGAAGTCGCAGGCAACAGTGTTATAAAAAGCATTTCTGCATTTTTATAAGATATTCAATTTAATATTCGACTGCCTCGTGGTCTAGGGAGACTCGCCGTGTTGGTCCCGACCTCCTTTGAAGAATAGGCCAACTGCCGTTCTGCCAGGCAAGTCGTAAAAGACGACCGATTGGCTATGAGTCACTACCATCGTGGCTACTAGGTTAGGTAGAGTTCTGCATTGTCTCGCCCGGGTCAGGCACCACCGCCTTACCTATTCCTGCCGCAATAGCGTCAGTGCTTGTCGCTGTCGTGTTCCGGTTTGAAGGGTAAGGTAACCGGTAAACTTATGCATATGGTATTAGACCTCGCCACAAGATAGCAACGCACCATTAACATCTTTGGTGTCTAGAGGCGATGGTTGACTCTTTCCATCAGGAGACCCGTCTGCTTGTTTGCAATCTTATGATATAAAAAAAGACCATGAAGTCCCGGGTTCAATCACCGGGTCGGGCCAAAGTGTTATTGAGGTTTTTTGAGGTTTTCTCGAAAATCTAATCCTCAGCAGCAGCACGGAGTCTGGTTGAGTGGTGTATTACTACTCCCGTGCCTCGGATGAGCACGTTAAAATCAATACCGTCTTTACCATAAGGGCACTCGGGGCCAGTGCCCAGGGCCCCCATTTTCAGAGGGCCCCGAACATTTTCTCTCACATGTAATATCAAAATAAAATGGTCGGGCATTTTCGCAGCTTAAAAGAATAAAAAATGAATTGCGAACAACAATGTTACAAGAACGGCTAAGTAATTTGTTAATTATGAGCATAGGAAATTATATTCTTCAGAAAATTGAGTTTGAGGATTTAATAGAACTGTTCAACAGAAATCTCGAAAGAAACTATTATCGTAATCACAATAAAAAAACTACAGCATACATACTAACATCATTAATGACATATTGTGGTATTATGGTATTTTTATATATTACATTATTATGGTAATATATTGGATTAATAAAGCAGGTCATAGTGAAAAAAAAATGTATAATTTGCTTTGTTTATATTCCAAAAGGGCCCCGAAGTCTGTGCCCAAGGCCCCAGCATAGTCTAAGACGGCCCTGGTTAAACTGTCGGTCGCGGTTATGGCTTATAGTCGATAATCGTTGACATGTCGGTAAATGTGGCGATGAGGATCACCACTTGTCTCGCCAACAGACAAACCGGTGAATCGCGGTGAACAGAAAAGTCTATAGACATTCGGTTTACTCTGCCTACCCCGTAATAAGGGAACCGGGCGTAAATTTATTACTTTTTCAATTTAACAAGACTCTTTGAAATTTTCACCTAATTGAGCTTAACCACCATAACTTAAAAAGTATCTTCATCATCAGATACTTGGTCCCACAAATGTGATAGGTGGCAAGCCTATCGCCAACCGGGCACTTTTCAATCCCGGGCAACTTTATGTTTCTCAGAAAACTGAAAAAACATTTTTTTTGTGCCCGACCCGGGAATCGAACCCGGGACCTCATGTGGTCAACGCCAACGCTGGACCGCTAGACCACAGAGGCGACCACCTTAAGCTTAAAATGTAATTTAACACAATTTTTAAATAAAGCTAAATTAAAAGTTAGGATTCCTTACTCAAATGTATAAATAAGTATTTAAGCGTTCTTTTATATGAAACCAACTATTGCATCAGCATTATGCAGGTACATCAGTAGAACATCGATGGTTGACATATAAATTACTAGCTGCAGCGTGCAGCCCGCTGCATTATAAGAGAGTTTGGCGAATCCCGCGGGATCACCTAATTTTTCCGGGATAAAAAGTAGTCTATGTGCTATTCCAGGTTATTATCTACCTATATGCCAAATTTCATTTAAATCCGTTCTGTAGTTTTTGCGTGATTGAGTAACAAACATCCATCCAAACATCCAAACTTTCGCATTTATAATATTAATATAGATAATATAGATTAATATAGATAATATAGACTAGCTAACCCGCTCGCTTCGCTCGCGAGTAGATTAACACGTCGTCGTCAAGATAGCTTTTAGTATGTCAAAAATATAGTTTTTAGAATTTTTTCTGTTTGTTTGTTTGTCGGTTTATCTGTTTGTCTGTATGTATGTCCGGGGTAAATTCGAAAAGCACTGCATGGATTTACTTCAAATTTTGCATAAATATTACTAACAGGTCGGTTCAACATATAGGCTACATATTATCACGCTATCACCTACGGGGGAGGAGCTGTGCGGAGTAAACGAAGTCCGCGCGGACGAAGTTGCGAGCAACAGCTAGTAGATTAATAAAGATAACCTGTCTAAATAGCTTTTCAATTACCACAATAAAGGTGTCATTTTTTGTGCTATCGCGGACTTTTACTGTAGACCTATAAAAGAGAATCCAATCCGTCTTACTTTTTTGTGGTATGTGAAAGGAATAATATGACAGACAAACTTGACGATATCAATGTGATGATTACTTATGAGTCAAAACAGTCATTTTTCGGCATAAAAAGGAGCCACTATGATATTCCGGGTGGTGATGATACTCGACTTTTGCGCTAAGTTTAATTCAAATCAATTTAAAAGTGTAGGAGTTTTTGGTTGAAATGAAAGCATTAATATAATTATACATATATACCTTCCTCTTGAATCACTCTGTCTATTAATGACATTCGTATAAAAATCCGTTTCGTAGTTTATCCGTAAAGACCTAAGCGAACATACATCAGAAGTGCCTTTATTTAATACGTTGTTACCTACGTATATATAATCCTTCCTTTTGAATCACTCTGTCTATTGATGAATACCGCATTAGTCTGTTGCGTAATTAGAAGATCAAGTGAACATACAAAAAAAGCGACTTTATTTTATACTATGTAAATATAACGATAAAAGTATGAAATATACAGAATGCCGGTAACGTATCCATTTAATTGACACAATGTTTTGGGAATATTTTTGTAAGACCATACACAAGAAAAATACCCCAAAAAACTCAATAGCTTAGACACAGAATAGTATTTTAGATTATACTATTACTTACTATATATTTTTACTACATATTTTTTACTATATATTTTTTAAGTACGCTTTACATTACGCTTTTTACTGACTGTTGTTCTACAACGAAATACATTGTAATTCACTAACAATGTTAACTATTACACCATTAATGTAATTCAACCTTACAATCTAGTACTACGCTGACTCAGACAATGAAATCGTAACCGATAACGGATCGTGCGTGATGACACCTACACTTGATGTTAGTTAACAAATATTGGAAAGAATGTTTCAAGTTTTGTATGATATAATAACGGATTGTTTTTTTTTTAAAGTAAAAACAATTATTAATATGTAGTATTATTAAAGTATTAATATGGAGTAGGGAAAGCTGTGTATAAAACTTAATTGATGGTGTCTGTGGCACTTTGTACATCATGAAAAATATAAGTAGGTGACGGTGTTTCATCATAAAGATAATCAAAAACGACAGTTTGATAGCCGAACAGAAACGCATTTTTTCTTTTTATGTGAAATGTCTATAATCCCTTATTGCCTCCACGGCCACCTTCTGTTTATTTATTTTACAACAAAAGCTTTGAGAAGAAATTCCTAACAAAGGCTATCTCACAATACTGTACACACAATCTCACTGTACTTTCAATGCTCTAACAAGTCGTTAGTTCAGTGATAACATTCCTCTAAAGTTATTCCGGTGATTCCATTCACACAAAGACTTTTATAAACTGAGGTAAACGTGCTCCTATATATTGCAAAATCTTTGAATATTCAGAGTTTCGGTAACATTATTGTGTACTCGTAGGTGGCAGGAATATTATCTAAACTAAAAAGTAGACACCGATTTTAGATATTACTTAGTAGCAAAATTTGGTTGAGATTTAACATGTCAATTGTAGAGTCGATCATCGATGTCGTCGATGATGAACATCGAATAATCGTACATAGTAAAGCATACCAACAAAATGAATCTGGTATAAAATCGAAATATTAAGTTCACTATTTTGAATGACTTTGCAATACAGTTTTAACATTCTCTGTGTGTGTACTCTATAATAGATTATTAAAACAATTTGAAATGAAACTACAATCGACCATACACCAAATATGTTAACGATACGTTGCTATTCGCGTGGCAGGTATAGCTTTACTCTCTACTTTACTTAAGCGATGAGCACTGAAGTCATAGCGACGGGAATAGACAAAATAGTGGTACCGAACCAGGGCATAAAGTTGCAGAACTCTTCCACAGCGCAATAATTGATATATTTTGCCTTGACAAGCTGCCTGACGTCAAAGCAGAACGTATGTTTTTCGAAAAGAATTCTGAACAACGCGGGGAAAACTTACACAATATGCACATAAATAAATGCACATAAATAAATAACAACAAATATGCACATAAATATTTGATTCCTTTTTTTAAACACTGACTCATATGACGTATAAATTAATACAGTACCCGGCGATAAATATTGCACATCGAACTTTGGAAAGAGACAGTCGGATAATTTCGGCTGCGTAGAGCGTTATCTCAGTCCCACACTACCTATGTGACGTTTAGTCAGTCGTTGTTTAAGTACGATAGAGTGCGGTCGCGTCCCGATCAAAATAATTATTTAGAGTTGATAACACCCACAAATTTAAATAATTTAAAGTTGTAATATGGCATCTTTCGGAAAAAGAGGGAAACCTTTACGAGGTCAGTCACGTGAAATTATCTACAATGTTTATAAATACTTTGTAACCGAAGCTGATAGATTTTAAAAAAAAGTAGATGAAAATGTAAGTTGTTATTTTAAGAAGATTCAAGAGCGAGTTGCAAATGCCACTGGAATTTCAAGAAGAACTTTGAACAATATATTAAACGAAGTCAGTACTGAAACACATTCGACTGGAATTAAGTTCAGCATTCCAAAAAAAGGGAGACCAAAAAAGCAATTTCGTTTGGATATGGACGATTTTGATTACGATGTTGTTCGAAGAATGGTGTATGATTTTCACTTACGATTTAATGAACTGCCAACAATAAAATCATTAAAAGCTAAATTATCTGAAGCTATTAATTACAATGGGTCTGAAAAAACGTTGAGAAAAATACTTCATGACATGGGATTTCAGTTCACTAAAATGGAAGATAATCGAAAAATTCTAATGGAAAAGCACGACGTTAGTCTCAAACGAATGGAATACCTTGATAAAATACGCAAATTTCGCGAAACAGGAAAAAATATCGTGGATGACTACATGGATGAGTCATATATACATGCATCCCACACTAAAGGGAAATCTTGGAGTGACGATAAGAAAAAAGGAGTAAAAAAGCCAATTTCAAAAGGTCAACGTTTGATAATAGTTCATGCGGGAAATGAAAAAGCTTTGTACCCGGTGCTTTTTTAACGTATAAATCCACGGACACTACAGGTGACTATCACAATGAAATGAATAACGATAACTATGAGAAATGGCTGGTTAACCAATTAATCCCAAATATACCCAGTGATTCTGTTCTAGTTATCGACAACGCACCCTATCACAACAAATATATTGAGAGACTCCCAACTCAAACACCATTAAACGGGAAATGATCAACTGGTTAAACAGACACGAAATTCCAGTTGATCCAAAATTAACAAAAACCCAGATTTACGCTATTATATGTCAGCACAAGGAGAGGTATACAGAGTTTTCTGTGGACAAAGTACTTGCCGAACATGGGCACACTGTGTTGCGATTGCCACCATATCATCCGGATTTTAATCCAATTGAAAATATATGGTCTCAACTGAAAGGCTATGTAGCCTCTAGAAATGTGGGTATGAACTTAACTACAGTAAAAACATTATTGACTGAAAAAGTAAACATGATCGGCGCTGAAGAGTGGAAAAAGGTTTGCGATCATGCAATCAAATGTGAGAATGAATATAGAAGCATTCAACACAGTTTAGACAATTACACTGATAGATTAGTAATAAATACGGCTGATAGTGACAGTGATATTGACCTCTTTGAGAGCACAGATAGTGAAATGGAAGTAATTGAGAATTAGAATTATTATTATTTTTATTGCAATGTCTCATTTTAGCAATAGGTATAATGGTGTTTATTATGTACACTAAAGCTGTAATGTTCCAAAATAATTAAATACGTAAATATAATGTGAACATGTTTTTTTAATTTATTTTACCCCAACCTAAAGCCATCACTTATAGAAAAATTAGTGTATTTTATACAAAGAATAAAAATATTAAAGAAGCATATCATACTTGTTTTAACAGCTCCTAATAGGTACCGGACTGTTTGTATTTTGTGCGACAGAGATAACGCTCTACGAAGCTGAAATTAGCCGATTGTCTCTTTCCAAAGGTCGATGTGCAATATTTATCGCCGGGTACTGTACTAACATTTAAGGTGTTGCGTGTGACACGTCTAACATTATCTATATAGAAGTTTGTGTATTTATGTAAGAATAGCTCGATATCCGTACCCTGTGAGCGAATCTGTAATGTTAAATGTATGTGCATATCTATGTCGGTTCCCGCTATACCCATGTATATTTCAGTTTGTTTACATTCACGCCCAGTAGACTGAATCATATAACATTTCATAACGTAGGGCTACCAATCCAAACTTTAAAATCTAAATATATGCAAGGATAAATGACGACAGGTCAAATAAACAACTAGACGGATTAGGATTACCGTATGTACACGTAGACTTGCGATAAAATTTCTGACAATTTTCCCTTTGAGGGCGAAAAATTGATGGACAATGCAGACAGCAGCTAGTGAATAATATAAATACGTAAGTGTTTTTCTCAAATAGATTGCTTTCCGGATGGAAATATCCATCGCCCATCCATACTAATATTATAAATGCGAAAGTAACTCTGTCTGTCTGTCTGTTACGCTTTCAAGGCTAAACCGCTAAACCGATTTGGATAAAATTTGGTACAAATATAGTTTGAGACCCAAGAAAGGACATAGGATAATGCTTATCCCGGAAATCCCACGGGAACGGGAACTATGCTGGTTTTTATTTTAGAAATTTTTCCACGCGAACGAAGTCGCGGGCACAGCTAGTAGATAATAATGGAGAGTATCCACAGACTACACGAATGCTTATAGACACGCCATTGGGAAGAAAACGTGGAGCAGCGCATATAAACAAACGCTCCTATCACTGTCTTAAATGTCATACATTTATAGATATACTCGTATTATATCGTGTAAAAATAGAAATGCACCATATTGTACTGTTAAACGCACCGAATGAGATGACAAGATTTAAAAATTACCCTTGAATTTATTTTATTATATCGGTAAGTAATTATGACTCCGTATTTCTGTATGTAATTGCAAGCTGAATTAACAAACTAAGAAATTGTCTTGAAAGGCGTACCCGTTCAATCCGTGAGTGTATCCATATATGTTGCGTAGCTTAAGTTTACCAGCTATCTTACTCTCCGATCTTACTCTACGGTGGCAAGTATTGACGGTATATCGACAGTAAGATGATGGAACTAATCTCAATGAAACGTTGCAGAACTCTACCACCTGGTAGTCATGGCAGTAGTGACATGTGACCAATAGTTCACCTTTTACGAACTGCATGGCAGAAAGGCAGATTGTATATTCTTCAAAAGAGGCTCAGACCACCGTCTAACAAGGAAACATTAGCGGCTTTTTTACATTTAGTTTGCTTTCTCTACATTCGTGACTGCTAATTTGTACAAATATAGCTACAGTCGTACGGAAACTTGTACTTCGGACAACACCCTATCAATGTGATCCTGGTGTGTCAGACTTAGTCTTCCCTCGTACGTACATTCCTCAATTCACATTGTAATATATCTGTTTTGTTAACCTTTCACGAATCATTATCTTGTTTTCACGACACCGACACTTGTTTTCACGCCCAAGCCCATTTCACGTCAGTATTACGGACGCGATCCGCGAGTATCATGCTACATACACTACTAAAATTATTGAAGAAATTTTCTTTCGTTCGGCCTCTCTTTGAAGAATAGACTATTTGTCGTTCTGTCAGGCAGTTCGTAAAAAAGAAACAATTGGTTATACGTGTTACTACCATCGTGACTACTAGGTGGTAGAGTTTCGCATCGTCTCGCACGGGTCTGGTATTACTGCCTTACCTATTCTTACCGCAATAGCTTCATTGCTTGTCATTGTCCTGTTCCAGTTTGAAAGGGTAAACTGCCACATGCTCAATCTACTGGCTAGTAAACATATGTATATGGCAGTTCCATCCCGCCACACAAATAGCATCATTAACATCTTTGGTATCTATAGACGACGGTTTCTCTTTCCATCAAGAGAGCTGTCTAGTTGTTTACTATTAAATGATAAATAAATAGTTGAATATTAAAATTATTAAAGAAATCAACGGCATAAATTATTCACAAGTTACAACCCTATACTGCTTTTAAATTGCTAACTGTTATTTTGCAAAAAGCTATAGAACATAATTATTTTTGAAGATTGTTTTGCTATTCATTCGCAGCTGGTAAATTTCCATGGCTTCCTTTACATAACATGATGGCAATATTTTTTAATAGTTGCCAATTATACTTCATACTTTTTGTTTTATAACATTAGATAGCAAACAAGCAGATGGGTCTCCTGATGGAAAGAGACAACTATCGCATATATAGTCACCAAAGGCGTTAATGGTGCGTTGCATCTTGTGGCAAGGTCTAATGCCACAGGCATAAATTTACCGGTTACCTTACCCTCCAAACCGCAACACGACAGTAACAAGCACTGACGCTATTACGGCAGGAATAGGTAAGGCGGTGGTACCAGACCCGGGCGAGACAATGCAGAACTCTACCACCTAGAAGCCACGATGGTAGTGATGGTAGTGACCGATTGGCTATATGAGAGCCAATCGGTCGCCTTTTACGACCTGCCTGCCAGAACGGCAGTTGGTCTATTCTACAAAGGAGCCTGGGATCAACACAGGGATGCTTTGTATGATGGGATATTATATAGATCATGAGGTCGGCTCCAAACTCACATGATGGTCCGAACCACTTTTGAGGAATAGACCATCTGCCATTCTTCCAGGCGGTTCGTAAAAGGCGAACGGATGGCTAATCATGCGGCTGTCTTCTTGACTATTGGATGATAGATTTCTTCGTCTCGCTCGAGTGTGCATCTATATCACAGTCGCGTTCTAGCATGAAGGGTACAGTAGTCAAGAGACTTACGTGTCGTGACGCTTGTGGTGTTTCTAGTCCCTTGATATGCTCCTTAGATCAAAAAGTAAGTTTAATTAGTATGACACATGTGCATGTAAGTTGGAATTGGATAATATATACACATATAATAAAATCGTAGGAAAGTCAAAACTGTACATTGAATAGTTTTTTAAAAGAATACTTGGGGCGTGATCTACAATCGATGTAGAAGCCAAAAATATAGTTTTTAGAATTTTTGTCTGTTTGTCTGTATGTCTGTATGTCTGTTTGCCTGTATGTATGTCCGAGGTAAACTCAAAAATACTTCATGGATTTACTTCAAATTTTGCATGAATATTACTGACGGGTCAGGTCAACATATAGGCTACATATTATCACGCTATCACCTAAAGGGGAGGAGCTGTGCGGAGTAAACGAAGTCCGCGCGGACGAAGTCGTGGGCAACAGCTAGTAATATTTAAATGTTGATCTATTTAGGCTCCCAAGCACGTGTGCTAATTTCATACACGTATGTATGTCCTCTTCGTACCGTCTTCCCCCGTAGGTACATTCTTCCATTCTCATTGTATAATATATGTTTTGTTAAACTTTCACAAACCTAAGTCCTAACCGCCTTTTTAATTTTGACACCTACACTTGTTTTCACGCCCAAGCCAATCTCACGTCAGTATTACGGACGCGATTTGCGAGTATCGGACTACTAAAATTATTAAAGAAATTTTCTCTCGCGTTAATCCGGACTTTTTTTGAACAAAAGACCACGTACTTTTCTGACAGATAGTTCGTGAAATGCGAATGATGGGCTATACGTGTCACCATCGTGGATACTAGATGGTAAAGTTCCAATTCATCTCACCCCGGGTATATGGTAACACCGCTTTACCTATTCCTGTCGCAATAGCGTCAATGCTCGTCATTGTCGTGATCCTGTGTAGAGGGTAAGGTAGCCGGTAAACTTATGCATCTGGGATTGCCATCCTGCTACATGTAGAACAACACACCATTCACATTTTTGGTGTCTATAGGCGATGGTTTGTTGTATGTTTGTCAATGAATTTCTCAGAAACTAAAAGACAAAAAAGAGATAATCCTTTTTAATTTAAATCAAGTATATTCAGGCTTAAGTTTCATCAAAATCAGTTTAGTAGTTTTTGTGATAAGGGTATAATTAACAGATATTTGAAGTCAGTTTAATTTTTAAATTACTTCTATTCTTACCATAAAATCGTATTTATGGGTATTTCAATTTAGTAGAATTTATTTATTACCAGAAAAGTGTAACAATTTAAGTTTGATTATAACTAGCAATCACGAGTATTTCTATTAATGTTAGATCACAAATATCTATAAGCACAGATTATCTATAAGTCAAATAATTATGAAAAACAAACTACGACGCAGTTTGACCATAGACTAAACAATAACATCTATTTTAAGTTTGACATCAAACTTTTACCATAAACAAAATAGTTCCTATATACGCGGGTGTCAAATGTATGATAGTGTCATGTTCTGTAATCATTTAATTTATTTTTAATATAATAATAATAATAATAATAATAAATGTTTATTTCAAAAAATATCCATAATATCCATAATGTATCCATACTAATAATATAAATGCAAAATCTTTCTGTCCGTCTGTCTGTTACGCTTTCACGGCTAAACCGCTGTACCGACTTTGGTGTAATTTGGCAAGGAGAAAGTTGAAGACCCGGGATCACGCATAGGCTACTTTAAAATAATTAACCCCTAAGGGTTTTAAGTATTGAATGAAAGTTTATATTGATGGTACAACTCTGTTCGCGAGCGAAGCAGGACGGGTCAGCTGGTATTATATAAATATATACTCATAATATAAATGCGAGTCTTTTCCTCGGTCTGTCTGTTAGTCTGTTACGCTTTCACTGCTAAACCACTGAACCAACTTTGATGAAATTTTACAAGGAGATAGTTAAAGACCCGGGTTTATACATAAGCTACTTTAAAAAAATTAAGTCCTAAAGGTCTGAAATAACAAATGAAAGATTATTTATGGTACGTTACACTACTCTTGCTTCACCAGTTCTTCCTCACTTTCGATAAGGTACTATTAACAATTTTTAAGCGATAATTATCTCTATAGGTACATTAGGAGAGCCGTCTGCTTGTTTGCTATGATATAAATATAAGACCCTAAAATCTTTACGATACTTGAATCACCCCAAAATGTATATCCGTTCAATGGACCCGCTTAACCATCCTAAATGTCTTAATACATCCCACCCTATTTACCGCGGGACTCCATTAACGTGACAAAATGGCCTTTTACAGCCTTGTTAATGTAGGTCGGGTTATACCTTGAGAGTTTTACGGAGATGTCTCTATTAGAATAGAAATAACTATATTTTACCAAGGATTTGTTTTAAAACACTGTTTTTTAAACCTTTGATAGACATGAACCACTTTTATAATTAGAAAATTTTCTCGGGACGCCTGTTGATAAAATATCTGAAAAAAGAAAATAATGTATTCAAAAAAAAACAGTCATTTATTTTTTACTCTTCTATGATACTAAATTAAATTTCATTTAAGTTAACGAGAAGGATGCTGTTATTGGGATTTTGTATGATGGACAATTAACAGAATCTATACATATATAATAAAATCGTAGGAAGGTCAAAACTGTACATTGAATATTTTTTTAAAAGAATACTTGGGACGTGATCTACAATCGATACCGAAGCCAAAAATATAGTTTTTAGAATTTTTGTCTGTTTGTCTGTATGTATGTCCGGGGTAAACTCAAAAAGTACTACATGGATTTATTTCAAATTTTGCATGAATATTACTAATAGGTCGGGTCAACGTATAGGCTACATATTATCACGCTACCACCTACAGGGGAGAAGCAGTGCGGGGTAAACGAAGTCCGCGCGGACGAAGTCGCAGGCAACAGCTAATAATTATATAAATAAATAAAAAATTGTTATAAAAATGCAGATTGTGAACTGAGTACTTGGGGACCCCTGATTATCATGTCATGGAACCCAGGGACTCCAGTTTAAGAAACCCTATTTTGAAGTAGGTAATTCTTCACCAAGCAGGTATTTTACCATACAGACATAATATACAGTGCTGGAAACGAAACAAAACTTAATTGATAAAACTTGGGAATACTATTTCTAGACTGTACATAAAAAATTAACCCGAGAAACATAAAGTTAGACATAGGATAATTTTTTTGATTTTACAATTTATCGCATGCTGTCAGTCTGTTTACTAGGAAGGAAGTGGAGTTTACTAGGAATTTGTATGTGATTTGTACAGCGCCACCTAGTGGTAAACGTGAGAAACCAGTTTACCACTAGGTGGCGCTGTACAAATCACATACAAATTCCTAGTAAACTCGAAACGCGCTCACGATCGAATGCGAAAAGAAAAACTCACACTTAGCACTCTGACTAGTCATGTACTTTGTAATTTAGTAAGTAGATATGCCTGAACACCAAAAATTTGGTCAAGTATATTAGTGCATAATTTAGTCGAGCCGATCTATTTTGTTTTATTTTCTCGGGCGAGAAGCGCCGCCTACCACGTGCCTCGTCACGTGGCACGTCGTACTGGCTCACTAGTCACTGACTAAATAAGTGTGAACTGTGAACCTTTCGATTTAATCGAGTTTGTTAGTCGCATTACGATGTGTTTTCGTGGTGATATCGCGGTCAAGCGTGTTCATTTTGCGAAACGAAACTCACTTATTAACTGTACTCTGCCAAAGTGCGATTTGACCAGTATCGAGTGTTTTAGCAACTCAAATACTCTTCACTCGATTAAAATACTAGTATAGTGAGTACTTCGCTTTAAGGCGCCCCATAGACCTACAATAATATTGCGCAATACTTTTATTGTGCAATAATATTGAATACTCCCTTTGACTCCAAACGTTCAATAAATTCACTCAATAAAATTGACAAACCAGTCTGATCAATATTTTCGAGCGAACAACATGGCTGACGACGAAGTTTTGAGGGCAACCATGCTGGTGATTTTGTTAAATAAATCTCTATACAATTCTATATCTCAAGTAAAAACTCCCGTTCTTTATCTTTTATAGCATTCTTGCTCGCCAATTTGCTTAAATTTTGACACGTCGACCATATATTAACAACGTGACTGACCGAACGCGACCGCTCCAAACACTGAAGTGAAAAATATTTTGCAATATTAAGCCTACACAATGCAAGAGAAAAATATTGCGCAATAAAAATTAAACCCGCTCAAACTTTAGTTCAATCTTTGTGCAATCTTCAATATTAACCCTAAACCGTCAATAATATTGCACAATATGAAATATTGCGCAATTATATTGTAGGTCTATGGGGCACCTAAGGTTACAACGAATAAGTTTGTTATAATTTTTTTTTTAATTTTAAGTAAGACGATGCTTTCGTTATTACGAGTATTTACAGGGACTACGTTCGATCTCTTACAATATAGCCTGAAAAATCTGCATGTATCACGATCCATACACGGGTTGACTGATAAAGATTATACACACTGAAGGAGGGTGTACAGTACTTAATTCTGATACCGAATATGTAAAAAAATTGGTTCTTAAGATTTGCCCTAATTTTCCAATAAAAATTTTGATAAGGACACCCGCGCAAGTCGCATATAAGTTCATTGTTTATAAACAGCAATTTACCGAACTCGCGACTAGATTCGTGAGTACATCGTGTGGCGATTCTATCGATTGTACTGGTATTATACAAATAACTGACATTATATAAGGTAGTTTTCTTGGTTGTTTTTAAAGTTTTTCAAGTTTTGTCAAGCACGGGATGAGTGCTATAACACAAAAATATTTAGAAACACGAAAGTACTGATCAAAATTAATGTGAATTTCATCTGTAACGATGAACTCATTTAACTAGTTATACGTATGTATATCTAGCGATAAGTACAATCGATGGAATCGATCATATCCATCGATCATATAGCAAAGAAAAATTTTGCCACGTCGAGCCTCTCGACACTAGATCAGTGGTAGAGCATTCCGTCCTTAGGGAATGGGTCGCAGGTTCAAATCCTGCGCGTCGATATTTTTCTTTGTCGTTTTTAAAAGTATAATTTTCCATATAAATAAAAATTAATCGCGGAAATGTTAGTACGCACATAATTTCGAAATAAATGCTCCAACTTGAAATGAAAAGAAATTAATGATGAAATGAAATGTGTTCATTTTAAATCAGCGCGACGTTTGTGTGCAAGAAAATATTTAAAATTCGTACGGGAAATTCTTAAAACCCTTACAGTACTTATGTATATAAAAGTGACCAAATGAGTGAGACAGAAGATATTGGTGGAGTATCTTCAATAGATTACAATAAAAAATTATTTAATTGTAATTCTATTATAATACCAAGGCCATATTGTGAACGGTAGGTTTTGTTTCATTTTTATTAGATAAAGCACTTATGCAAAGCTGGGCCGGGTAACTATTTCAATACATTTGAGTAATTTATAAAAATACGTCAGACACAGGTTGGCCTTGCCTAGTAAAGACCTTCAAGTGTAATCGCGTAAGCCTCTCTCCCATGGGCTTCGTAATTCCATTATGGAAATGAGATTTACGGACAATTTCGCCTACAGTTTAAACTGTAGGATATAAAAATTTCGAATGGAAGACATGTTTCTTTGCGCGTATAATAAATTAAATTACATATTATCATTTTTGTGAAATTATTTCTAAACAATAATATTCTGTTATTTTTCGGAGACCGTAAAGCTCTAGGCTTCAGTTATCCCAAGATACAAGCGATAGTAAGATCAGCGAGTTCAGCTTCGAACATGCACCTAAAATATATTTCGCACGCGACAAGAAAATATTAGTCTGGTCAACAAGTGCTTTTTTGGTCAACTTTTTTCAGCAGTCTCCGAAAATTATGATTGAGGTGTCATTCGATTCGGAATGGCATCTAGATAGTTTTCGAAAAACAATGAAGTTCCGCAAATAAAAATTACAAAAGTTATTAACAATTAACTAAAAATAAAAAGGGGGGTTTAGTTTTTTGCAAATATCTCATAAACTAATAAAGATTTTTCAAATTTGAAAAAAGATTCAGAAAGAAGAGGAAATTTCCTAAAAAAAGTTCCGATTCCCGGAATTGTAGGACTAATATTTATAATTTTCCCAGAGGGTTGAAAATACGCCCGAAAACGGGTACTCCGGCTTGCGCAAGCCACGCCTCCTTCGGACCTTTAATGAATAAATATTATTTAAACTTATTAAATATGAAAATTAAAATTTGAAAAAATTCAGGTGCCTACAGGACAGATCAATAAACAATAATCCGTGGTCAAAAAATTTTTATCGCGATTTTTCAATAAGTTATCCATTAATTAATTAACAATTTTTTGTAGCACGAACATTAACATTGCAAGTGCGATAATTGTTAAACTATTAATCTAGGATTTTTTTTCTTTCGTGGAGCTATTTTTCAAAGGTCTTAGAATAGATTCCCGTTGGAAAAATTAAAAAATTGTAAATTTTCATTTTGTAATTAACAGTTTACTAAGGTGAAAAATTATAAAGCTTTATTAAACATTGAAAAATTTTTTTTTCATAATATTATTATTGATCCGTTTTCTCATGATCAGAAGCTACTTAAAAATGATTTTTTATAATTTTTATCTCCTATTGTTTAAAAAAATGTTATAAACAAATGCGTTGTTTATGAGATAATTTAAAAATTTTTTTCGATAACATAATCTTTGATGATAATTATGATTTTTTTAAAAAAAACCGTTTCTTAAAAAAAATTTTTTATTGCTGAAAAACGCATTTGTTGATTAACAATTATTTTCTCCCACTTCTAATTAACATTAAGGAACCATTTTTTTTAAATCATTATTTATTTTTCTTTTTGATATAAAAAAAAAATATTTAATTTTTCATTGTTTATGTAATAAACAATTTGTTATAAACAAATAAATTTTTACCTTTTATTTTTTTTTCTTATTTTACTTAATGTCACAAAAACTGACATGATTATTTTTTAATTTTTTTTACTATTTTTTTTTTTAATTTTTAAATATTCGTTGTCTGTAATTTCGTCATTCTTGCCTGGTTTTTCATCCTTAAAATTATTATAATTTATAAACTAATGGAGATATGATGAAAACACCCAAGACTTATTTATTCTTTATCTAGTATAGTCTTTATTAGTTAAAGAATAAATAAGTCTTGGGTGTTTTCATCATATCTCCATTAGTTTATAAATTATAATAATTTTAAGGATGAAAAACCAGGCAAGAATGACGAAATTACAGACAACGAATATTTAAAAATTTAAAAAAAAATAGTAAAAAAAATTAAAAAGAAAAAATAAATCATGTCAGTTTTTGTGACATTAAGTAAAATAAGAAACAAAAATAAAAGGTAAAAATTTATTTGTTTATAACAAATTGTTTATTACATAAACAATGAAAAATTAAATATTTTTTTTTTATATCAAAAAGAAAAATAAATAATGATTAAAAAAAAAAATGGTTCCTTAATGTTAATTAGAAGTGGGAGAAAATAATTGTTAATCAACAAATGCGTTTTTAGCAATAAAAAAATTTTTTTATGAAACGGTTTTTTTAAATAAATCATAATTATCATCAAAGATTATGTTATCGAAAAAAATTTTTAAATTATCTCATAAACAACGCATTTGTTTATAACAATTTTTTAAACAATAGGAGATAAAAATTATAAAAAATCATTTTTAAGTAGCTTCTGATCATAAAAAAACGGATCAATAATAATATTATGAAAAAAAAATTTTTTTCAATGTTTAATAAAGCTTTATAATTTTTCACCTTAGTAAACTGTTAATTACAAAATGAAAATTTACAATTTTTTAATTTTTCCAACGGGAATCTATTCTAAGACCTTTGAAAAATAGGTCCACGAAAGAAAAAAAATCCTAGATTAATAGTTTAACAATTATCGCACTTGCAATGTTAATGTTCGTGCTACAAAAAATTGTTAATTAATTAATGGATAACTTATTGAAAAATCGCGATAAAAATTTTTTGACCACGGATTATTGTTTATTGATCTGTCCTGTAGGCACCTGAATTTTTTCAAATTTTAATTTTCATATTTAATAAGTTTAAATAATATTTATTCATTAAAGGTCCGAAGGAGGCGTGGCTTGCGCAAGCCGGAGTACCCGTTTTCGGGCGTATTTTCAACCCTCTGGGAAAATTATAAATATTAGTCCTACAATTCCGGAAATCGAAACTTTTTTTAGGAAATTTCCTCCTCTTTCTGAATCTTTTTTCAAATTTGAAAAATCTTTATTAGTTTATGAGATATTTGCAAAAAACTAAACCCCCTTTTTTATTTTTAGTTAATTGTTAATAACTTTTGTAATTTTTATTTGCGGAACTTCATTGTTTTTCGAAAACTATCTAGATGCCATTCCGAATCGAATGACACCTCAATCATAATTTTCGGAGACTGCTGAAAAAAGTTGACCAAAAAAGCACTTGTTGACCAGACTATATTTGTCAAATTCGAAAATATCTCGTTTATACATACACTAGCGACCTGCCCGCGGTTTCACCCGCGTAGCTTTTGTTCCCGTGGGAATATCACAAAGGTTTATATAGTAAAAGCTTCCTCAAGAATCAATCTATCTATTTAAAAAAACGCATCAAAATCCGTTGCGTAGTTTTAAAGATATAAGCATACACAGGGACAGACAGAGAAAGCGACTTTGTTTTATACTATGTAGTGATATACATACATGCAACATGCATGCCTCATGGTGTACTCTAGAGGGTAACCTATTTGACTCGGATCGTGAGAGCCCGAATTCAATCCCAAGTCGGGCACATGTGTTATTGAGTTTTTTTCGAGAGTTTCCTCGAAAATCCACTACTCAAGAGTCTGGAGGTTGTGTTTTAAGACACTCGTGCTTTAATTGAACACATACAGCGGTTGCTCCTGATTATTGCTAGAAATAAGTTATAATTGTTATCAGGTCGGTAAAATGTACCATCCATCTCGCCAACCGGCGAATCGGTGGATCATGGTTAACCAGACTTTTTGGTTAAAAATCAGTTCACTGGTTCACTCTGTCTACCCCGCAAAGTTTTGGTGTCTTTCCATCATGGCTAAATACTATTTTATTGGGAATTTTAGTTCTCACTGTAGCCCTAGGATCTGGACCTAATTTAAATACTAATCTCAACTAGTCATATAAAATCTATACATATAATAAAATCGTAGGAAATTCAATACTGCACATTGAACATTTTTTTTAAAAGACTACTTGGGGCGTGATCTACAATCGATATAGAAGCCAAAAATATAGTTTTTAGACTTTTTGTCTGTTTGTCCGTATCTATGTCCGGGGTAATCTCAAAAAGTACTGCATGGATTTACTTCAAATTTTGCATGAATATTACTAACAGGTCGAGTCAACATATAGGCTACATATTATCACGCTATCTCTTAAGGGGGAGTAGCTGTACGGAATAAACGAAGTCCGCGCGGACGAAGTCGTGGGCAACAGCTAGTAGTGTAATAAAAATACGCATGTATGTAACTAAGTGTACTGTAACTAAAAATACGCATTTTGTAAAACCTCACGACTTCTTACCAGCAGGCTTAGGATAAGCAGCGCGTTAAAATTTTATCGACCAGGGGCCTAATTCACGTAATCAAGCGGCAAGCGAGTCGAAGCATTTAAGACACTTACACATTTTCTTACATATTATGCCGCGTCGTAGCACGTCTCGACGTTCTATCGTGTTTATGTGTGTGAGAGCCCTAAGCGCTTTGACTCAATTACGTGAATTGGGGGGCCGTTTTCTCGACATTTATGTCAATTTCTCTATTCGCTAACGCATTTGACACTTGATTCCACACGATACATGATGAGATGCAGTTGCAGAGATGCAGATTACTGGCGGAAACAAAAAAAAATCACAGAAGTGATTCGGACTGTAGAGCAGTTGAGGTAGGATCTCGATACCAGAATCCTCATTAAACGCCTTTTTTCTGAGAGGCGTATGTGAAGACGCGTTATCGTGATGTAGCATGATTCCCTAAAGTCTAGCCTTTGGTCCCTTCTATCGCACTGTGTTGACAATTTTCGACAATGCTATGCATAATGGGTTTGTGCAAACAATTTTTCGATTTAGGGATCCGTTTGTGAGATATTACATTTTAAGGTGGTGATTTTTATTAGAGTCAAGTATCGTTGTTTAGCTGGTAAAGAGGAGACGCTCTTTACCAGCTAAATGGTAGGTTTTGAATGTGTTAAAAATCACGATAATAGTATATAAGGAATTTAAGAAGAAAACTATCACGAAAGAATGCGTTATAAGCTTACAAGTAATAGCCGACCAACATATAAAATTAATTTTGAGAAGTTTTTACAGGCGGTGAACGTGTGGTGCGCATATATATTTGTCATTGACGTTGAATAGCTTAAATGTTCATAGTACATAGCTACATATAATAAAATCGTAGGAAAGTCAAAACTGTACATTGAATATTTTTTTAAAAGAATACTTGGGGCGTGATCTACAATCGATATCGAAGCCAAAAATATAGTTTTTAGAATTTTTTCTGTTTGTCTGTTTGTCTGTATGTATGTCCGGGGTAAACTCAAAAAGTACTGTATGGATTTGCTTCAAATTTTGCATGAATATTACCAAAAGGTCGGGTCAACATATAGACTACATATTATCACGCTATCACCTACGGGGTAGGGACTGTGCGGAGTAAATGAAGTTCGCGCGGCCGAAGTCGCTGGCAACAGCTAGTGAAACTATAAAAGCCCTCTTCGTAGTCAACATTATTGTGATTGGCAACTTCGGAACCCTACATTGCGCGTGGCCCGATATATTTGAAGACACCGTTGAAAAAATATATTGTTTTACGTGATTTATACATACATATATCATTAGTAAAATGGGCTTCAGTTGTTACGATAATCCAATTAGAGGTTACATATCTGGGCTAATAAAAGTTTCACGAGAGCTCACAGCCAGATGCTCATTGTTGACAAGTAACTATTCGTTGCATTCTCTGGATATAGCAGATTGGAGCACTTGTGGCTTTATTAAATAAGATACATCCAATTTTGTGAAGGTTGTTTATTTCAAATGCATAAAAAAGATCATTAACGTCCGAATACTTTTGAGATAAAACTGAATTAGCTTCTCCACTAACGTGTTAGCTACATACATTATCTCATAGACGCATTATTATTTTTGACTACCGGAACTGAATGTAGTGGCGTAGCGTGCCTTGGCGGGGCCCAGTATAAAATTTTTTTTATGGGCCTTTATGAAAGGTAGAGGTTATTTATCCGTCACTTTTGCCAAATTTTTTACAAACTATTCAAATTAAATATACATTCTCCTTGCCTTTTTTTAAAAAAAATGCTCTTTGACTTTTGCCATTTGAGATTTTTTTATTAATTTTTGCTTACACACGTTGGGGGGCCCTGTGGCTCGGAGGCGCCGTATAATTAATACGGCAGATACGGCGGTAGCTACGCCCTTGACTGAATGTTAAATATGCTCTCCAACTCCAAGGCACTGATTTCAGTTTAAAGGAACTAAAATTGTTGCATTTTTTGACTTATTTTAGGTTGACCTCTGACCTCATACTAGTTAGTAATATTAAATGTATTAGAAGCCAGTGCTCACATCCCAGTTAATTTCTTACAAAAATATTATTTATATGTATTTCATTTTGTTGCCTTGTGTAATACGTGAGTATGTTTGTGTGTGCATGTGCAAGTGTGTGATACGTATGTATCTCTCTCTATCTTGCTGTGTGAGTGTGTGTGTGTGTGCGTGTTTCATGTTTACATTATACGATGTGTAAAGAAAACCCTGTCTGATCCGAAAGAGGCATTTAGGTTGGTTAAAGGCATTACTGAAAAAATATTAAAAACACTTTATTTCTAAAATAAAAAAAGATTCGAAGAAAGATAAAATAAAAAAGATCGTTTTTTTTAATATTCGTATTTTTACATATATCTCCCGAGAGTTAAGCAAATATTTTAAAAGGGACAACACCTTGTCGCTGTTTGTTGCATTGTTTCGCTATGGCGACTTTCGCACAAATTTCCGGCGTAGGGATGTGACGACCCCATCGCCCATAGTGGTAGTGCCATACTGCATTTGCAACTGAATAGGCCGGCACGCCCGGGGAGATACCACTCTCTCACTTGACACCGACGTAAAGTAGCAGCTCCGCTGCTGCGTTTCGTCTGGTTTATGAGAGTCCCGGAGGCCTAACCCCCCCCCCCCCGCACACTATGAATGCGCTATTTAAAAAAAAACTACCCCAGGGGGGTACCACTTGCACCAGCAGTGGAGAATCCCCCCCTGAGCGTCCGTGCTCTGGATTCCAGCCAGATCATGGATGCTCAGGCTGCCCTGCGTATTCTGGGGGGGGCAAAATTGCGCTCATAGACAATTCTGTCCGGGGCAAACAGAGCAAGAAGACCATGGCACCCCCTACCACGCTTACTGTGGATTTCTGCAATATCAGGGGCCTTCATTCTAACCTGAACGCCGTTCACTACCATCTCGAGACGGCGAAGCCAGCTTTGTTCTTCTTGACCGAGACACAAATATCTTCTCCGGCTGATACTTCCTACCTCTCCTACCCGGGGTACAAACTGGAACATTCCTTTGTACCGCGGGCTGGTGTGTGCGCATACGTCAGAGAAGATATTTGTTACCGGCGCCTCGGCAGACTTGAAGGTCAGGACCTATCCATCCTCTGGTTACGCGTAGCTTGCGACGACCATCCACGCAGCTACGCGTGCCTATACAGGTCCCATAGCGGGAATACTGAAATTGACCGGCTCATTGAGCGCTTACAAACGGCTGTGGATTCCGTGTTAGAGCAGACCCCCTCTGCAGAGATCGTGATCTTGGGCGATTTTAATGCCCACCACGCCGAATGGCTTTGTTCTCGCACCACCGATCATGCGGGGAGGTCTATTCACGATTTTGCCTTGGCGTATGGTCTAACACAATTGGTAACCTCGCCTACGCGTGTTCCCGATGTGGATGGCCATACGCCTTCACTGTTGGATCTCCTGCTGACCTCTGACCCGGATCGTTATCAGGTATCGGTGGACGCTCCACTTGGCGCGTCGGACCACTGCCTGATCCGGAGCAAAGTGCCGGTCACGCGCCCATCACGGTCTCCCTTTGCAGGCTGTCGTCGCGTTTGGCACTATAGGTCAGCAGATTGGGACGGGATGCGGTCTTTCTTTGCATCCTACCCATGGGGGCGGTTGTGCTTCTCGCTGGATGATCCGAATGCTGTCGCTGACTTTGTCGCTGATGTGGTGCTGCAGGGCATGGAACTTTTCATTCCGTTTTCTGCGGTGCCCATCGGTGGCAAGTCTCAGCCTTGGTTTGGTCGCCACTGCAAAGCGGCTTTACGCCGAAAGCAGGATTGCTACCGAGCTTGGGCTGCTGCGTCGGCATCTCATGATGTAAAAACTAGCGCATTACGAAAGGAGTACAACTCATCCTCGAGATTCTTCAAAAGAGCTATCGCCAAGGCAAAAGCGGAACACATTGGCAGAATTGGTGAGAAATTAGTTCGCCTTCCTTCTGGCACTCGCGCGTTCTGGTATCTCGCCAAGGCTGTCTTAGGGAATTTCTCCCAGCCTTCATTTCCATCCTTGCACAGAGACGATGACTCTCTGGCCCATACCGCAAAGGAGAAAGCCGATCTTCTGGGCTCGTTCTTTGCGGCCAACTCGACTCTGGATGACCGAGGGAACACACCGCCTACCATCCCGCAGTGTGATAGTTCCATGCCAGAACCGCAGTTTCGGCAGTCAGCTGTGCGTAAAGCACTTCTTTCTTTGGACATCCACAAGTCGAGTGGGCCTGATGGCATCCCTCCTGTTGTGCTTAAAGTATGTGCTCCAGAGTTGGCGCCAGTATTGACGCACCTATTCCGGCTCTCCTATTCACTCGGCGTGGTACCGAATTCATGGAAAACAGCTTTAGTGCATCCCATTCCTAAAAAAGGAGATCGCTCTAATCCGTCAAACTATCGGCCAATAGCAATAACCTCCTTGTTCTCCAAAGTCATGGAGACACTTATAAACTGTCAGCTCCTGAAGTATTTAGAAGAGCACCAGCTGATTAGTGACCGTCAGTACGGTTTCCGTCGTGGCCGCTCAGCTGGTGATCTTCTAGTATACTTGACACATCGTTGGGCGGAGGCAGTTGAGTCCAAGGGGAGGCATTGGCAGTTAGTTTAGACATAGCGAAGGCCTTCGATCGGGTATGGCATAAAGCGCTTCTCTCAAAGCTGCCTTCCTATGGGCTTCCCGAGAAACTATGCAAGTGGATCACCAGTTTTTTGGCTGATCGGAGCATTAAGGTCGTAGTCGACGGTGCATGCTCCGATCTTAAACCTGTCAATGCTGGTGTTCCCCAAGGCTGCGTGCTATCACCGACTCTGTTTCTTCTGCATATCAATGATATGTTGCGAATTAGTAACATACATTGCTATGCGGACGACAGTACTGTTGATGCTACATACTCCGGCCGTAGCGGTATTTCTCGGGAACACGTCGAAGAGGGCCGGATCAAGCTCGTGTCTGAACTCGAGAATCAACTAACTGATGTCTCAGAATGGGGTCGTCAAAACCTTATTACATTTAACCTCAAAAAGACGCAGCTCTGTGCGTTCACCGCAAAAAAAAAACACCCTTTGTCGTATCACCTCGGTTCGAAAATACTCTCCTGACAGCCTCAGCCAGTATTGGAATTCTGGGAGTCGACATATCGAACAACGTTCAGTTCCGCGGTCATTTGGAAGGGAAGGCTAAACTTGCCTCCAAAAAGCTTGGTGTACTCAGTAGAACAAAGCAGTACTTCATGCCAGCCCATCGCCTCCAACTTTACAAGGCCCAAATTCGACCTCACATGGAGTACTGTTCTCACCTCTGGGCCGGAGCTCCTCAGTACCAGCTTCTTCCTCTTGATCGCATTCAACGTAGAGCGGTTCGAATCGTCGACGACCAGGCTATTTCTAATCGGCTTGACTCTTTGGCGTTACGCAGAGATGTAGGCTCGCTCTGCATCTTTTACCGTATTTATCATGGGGAGTGTTCCGACGAGTTGTTCGGACTAATGCCTGCCGCTAAATTCCACCATCGGACATCGCGTCAAAATTTAAAGTTCCATCCTCACCACCTCGATGTCTGGAAATCCACAACCGTGCGCTTTTGTCGACACCTTTTGCCTCGCATTACTCCTTTGTGGAATCTATTACCCTCGGGGGTGTTTCCGAATGGATACAACTTAGGGACCTTCAAGAAACGAGCTTATTCATTCTTAAAAGGCCGGCAACGCAGCTGCAATACCCCCGGTATTGCGGATGTCCATGGGCGGCGGTGATCACTTACCATCAGGTGCACCATCTGCTCGTTTGCCCCCTCTACTATAAAAAAAAAAAAAACAAACACATGTTCGTTTGTCACGTTTCGGCTTTTTACAAAGGAACTTTAAACGCGCCACACACGCGCCGCGTGTCCTTCAGTAGCATTCGAGTTGCACGGCATCCTTTGATAATAGAATTTATTTATTTGTATGTGTTGTCATACTTAATGCATGAAAATACCATTTAAGATTACTTTTTTATTGGGAAAACTAATTATTTATATCCATAAAATAATTACACATATGTAACGAGTGTACATGTACACGTATTACGGTATCAAATAACACCTTTAATAATCCGACAGAGCATTCTTTACACAGTGTATATTATTTGCCCGAACCGGGAATCGAACCCGGGACTCACGTGGTCAACGCCTACACCGGACCGCTAGACCACGGGGGCGACAAAACATATCTTTATCAAAAGTAAGATCAGTAAATTCAAAATACTCATCTGCTTTTTTCTGCAATTTTCCGGGTTAAATTTAAATAAAATCGGGGATTTTTTTACAATTTTAAATTCGGTAAAAAAAGGTTGTCTAGCTTTAAAAAAAATGTTTCAGAGACGTGCCTATTATGTGTCTTAACAAGTTTTATAGAAACAATTATTCAACTGCTTAAAAATAATTCATTGAAAAAGGAAACACCTTTTGTTTTTTATTTTAAGTAATCAAAGCAAACAAATTTTGATATATCCAGCGTCACTCTTCATCTCAATTATTTTAATAATTCAGCTACTCTTAATTATTTTTTGAAGGTTCCTTGTATGGAGTATATGTAATTTAAGATCTAACTTTTAAAATAACTTTCAGGCCAATCACGCAAAAACTTTTAGACGAATTCGAATAAAATTTGGCACACAGATGTAGATCTGAAATAGCACACAGGCTACTTTTTATCCCGGAGAAATTAGGTGATCCCGCGGGATACGCCAAAAACTTTTATAATGGAGCGGGCTGCACTCTGCAGCTAGTAAACAATATTTATGAGTGGGGCAAACAAAATTATATGTATTTAAATATCGTAAAATGCAGCCTTATAAAGCTTATGGGTATTTGGTACCACCGCCTTTCCTATTCCTGCCGCAATAGCATCAATGTTTGTTATTGTCGTATTCCGGTTTGCAGGGTAAGCTAGCCGGTAGATTTATGTATGTGGCATTGCCATCCCGCCACCATTAAAATCTTTGGTCATCTATATGCGATGGTTTCTCTTTCCATCAGGAGAGCCATTTGCTTGTTTGCTAACGATATAAAAAAACTATAATTTTCTTAATAGATAAGAACTGTGCTTAACATTACTAGAAATACAGTTGAGTTACAATTAGAGGGCGATCCATAGCCTTCTAAAATGTGGAATTCGTTAAAGCTAAACCACGTGAAGGCTGGCACATGCCAACAAGTATCGCGTACCTTCACTGGATAACACGTTCAGGGCCATTAGCAGAGGTCAAGCCCCGCAGATAAGATTGATCTTAACGAAGCAGACGTCTTTGACGAGTAATTGGGAGCGCCGTTACTCGTGTGACCAGAATTTTTAGTGTTTCTACAATTTATCTTTGCATGTTAAGGTCTGCTTAGCGCATGTCTTGAATCAGAGGTACATCTTTATGATTAAGTATCTGCTACGCTTATCGCTTGCGTAAAAAAAGATGTTTGCTGACTATAAGTGTTATAAGTACTTATTCCGGGCTTAGGAAAAACTGGGGAAATTTTTAAAAAACAACAAAAAAATTCGGCTCGATTACGATTGACGGAATCGATCACAAAGCAAAGAATTTCGCCACGTTGGACTAGTCGACAGTGGCTTAGTTGGTTAGAGCGTCCCGGTTAGACGAAAATCGCAGGTTCAAGTTCTGCTGTGTCGATTTTTTTCTTTGTTGTATTTAAAATATTCTGCTGTATTTCGGGAACAGTATTTTTTTGGATCAAAGGTACCCTTTGTCTATTCTATTCATCTGACAAAGTGTATGCGAAATATTATGATGACCGCTTTAGTAGTTAAGACATAAGACTTCTATGTACTAAAGTACTAAACAAGGCAAGCATCTGGCCTGGGCTATTAAAGTGGATTCCATCGACTTCGGTCTTCGCCTCCTTCATTTCATTGTGGGCCGCGAAGAAACAAGAAGAAACAAGATGATGATGAGACAAGTGGAACGTGCATTCCAAGAACTTAAAACTTTAAAAAGAGAAACATTGTTTAACATTATATTTTTACACTTAAAACGAAGTTTTTTACTAACACATAATTATATAACAAATTACTGTTCACATCTCTATAACGTGGTTAACACAAATTGTTTACCTACACTGCTAACGAAATGTAACACGACTCCTACTTACTTGCCATCCGTCCGGGTTTCTATGTTTCGTCCTAGGTTAGGAGGTATCCAGGGAGCGTCCGGACGGGGTTTTATTTGTAGTCCGGGTTTTAATTCATATCACGCGTGCAATTCGTGATATAGTTGCTAAATTAAGAAGATTATTATGTTTTGATTTTATTTTTTAAGGAGTAATTTTGTTAAAAATCAATGAAAATAAATAAAAAATATTTTATAATCAATAAAACTATATTTTATTCTACTGAGTAACATAAAAAATATTCTGTTCAAATTTCCGGGTTATAAGCTCCGAAATCCGGGGTTTTCACGTTTCTTATCCTTGTTGACAGATTTTGAGATGGTAACTCTATTTAGCATAGCTTCTATGGTACGTAAAATAATTTCCCTGGTTAAGAGGTGACAGTGTAACAAACTACATATCTATTGTTTTTGACATTGTGGGTCTTGTGCCATGTTAGTAAAAAAACTATGCCTCGTGTTGGTCCGAATTTCCAATTGTTTGACAGCGAAGCTTGCATTTAAACACAGAAATACAGAGTTGTACTACTTACCGATGAAATAAAATCATTTCAAGGGTAATTTTTAAACCTTGTCATCTCATTCGGTACGATAATACAGTACATGGTTTCTTTCTATTTTTTCACTATTTAATATACCTACAAATGTATGGCATTTTGACAGTGATAGGAGCGTTTGCTCACATGTGTGGCGATACGTTTCCTTCCCAATTCTATCCAATAAAAGAAGAAGAATACATTAAAATCAGTAAATGAACAATCAATTCAACAATTCCTTGTTTAAGGACCCTTATGGTTGGAATTTCAAAAAAATGGGTCCACTCTCGGGGTTTCCATTCCGATAAAAAAGAATTATCAAAATCGGACTACTCTATAAAAAGTTATACATGGTCCAACATAATAAAATATACGGGTTGAATTAAAAACTTCCTCAGTTTTTTTCGGTTAAAAAACTAACCGCTGAATGGTCACCTGAGTGTAACTATGTATGTCGTGTAGACAGGGGTGTCGCTCGAACTTCTAGAGAAGTATAAAAGGTCACGGGCTCTTATCCGACGACGTTCACGACGAACGCCGACGTGTCAAATATTATGTATATGCGGCTTATTTAAAACCAAATATATTCTTTTAGCCACAACAAACAGCAGTAGATTGATATCATCACGCCTGTTCCTTTGCCTGGTAGCTAGAATGAATTTTGATATTCTTAAAACTATGAACGAATGATTTTATGAATTGTAAAATACTTAAAACCGAGATTCATATAATTGCAGATCGAATTGTGAGATACTTAAAACCGAGATTCATTAATCGAGATTCATAAACCGATATTCATAAAAGATTATAAAGATTCACAAATATTTTCACCATGCAAGGAAGGCACATGTACCAACGTTTTAATAACTGTTGTCACAATAGCTAAATAAAATCTTAATATGTGAAGCAAAAACTTTTTATTCTTTTTCCAGCAATTACGTGAACCGTGGAGTAAAAAATTTAGCACAGTTAAACATTTCGGAGGAGAGCAGAAACCTATTTTGACCTATATTACATGTAGTAGAAATACATTAATTTAATAAAAACAAACATTACACATACTACATTAATTTGATACATATACACAAATGTATACTATTATATGTATAGCTAAAATCTGCTGTCAAACTTATAAAAAAATATTGTTTAGCTTATTATCGAATTTCGCCAGAGGGCGATTGCTTGTAAGTATAAATCTGACTATGTCGAAGAAAATGCTACTAATTACTGTACCGGTTTGTGCAGTTATAGCTAGACTGTGACCTATTTTATTTTTATAGTCAGGACTTAGTGGAAAAAGAAGTTCTTTAAAAATATTAAGGTCCATTCAGATACAGATTGATATTCTCATTTGGAAATCTGCCAATCATTATACTAGTGAATTGCCCCGAGCTAAAAATTTGTGGTGGAATAGATTTAATCTTAGTTTTTGGTCCGGGTTCCTATACAAATTGACCCTTTTTTATATCATAAGATAGCAAACAAGCAGATGGGTCTCCTGATGGAAAGAGTCAACCATCGCCCATAGACACCAAAGGTGTTAATGGTGCGTTTGCTATCTTGGGGCGAGGGGCTAATGCCACATGCATAAGTTTACCGGCTACCTTACTCTCCAAACCGGAACACGACAGTGACAAGCACTGACGCTATTGCGGCAGGAATAGGTAAGGCGGTGGTACCAGACCCGGGCGAGACAATGCGGAACTCTACCACCTAGTTGCCACGATTGAAATAATTGATAGTTTGAAAAATTTCGAAGCAGTGCCAATTCAAAAATTTTCGTCATTAATAAATCCCAAATAAATTGACTGATTTTGTCCCAATTAACGGTATTAATTTTAAATTAATTAATTAAAAAAGCTGATAAGATTTTTAAGTCAATCCGTGTATTAGCCTGAAAGCTATTTCAAAAATATTAAGTAAGTTTGCTAAAACCAACGTAATTTTAATGTTAGGAAAGCTGTAAAATTTCGAAGTTATGTCGAAAAACACTTTTTTCAACATTGTTCGTCAACTATTCTCCCAAAACGGATAAGCGGATTTTGATGCAATTTAAGCATTAGATGTAGTTTTTTAAGAAATAGAGCTGATTAGTTTTGGTACTTAATCGGTACATTAATCTGGAAGTTATATTAAAGAAATACTGTTTTGCCAAAAAAATTTTGGGGTTTTTTAACGAGACAAATTACACGTACTGATCTAAACTTAAACTAAGCAAATTATTTGCTTGTGTTATGGCCAATGAGAATTTTTTCAAGTTATGAAAATTCCAAGTAATGTTTGTAAAAGTTAAAAAATTATAATAAACAAAGTAAAAATAATGATAAGCAAACAGGCATTTTGAAATTATAAGTTAAAGTTTTTTTTGTTATTCTTATCGAAATATATTAATATTATAAATGCGAAAGTTTTGATGTTTGGATAAATGGATGTTTGTAACTCAATCCCGGAAATACTGAACGGGTTTGAATGAAAATTGGCATACAGGTAATTGCTAACTTGGAATAGCACATAGGCTACTTTTTATTTCAAAAAAATTGGAGCATCCCGCGGGATTTGCAAAAAACTTTTATAATACAGCGAGCTACATGCTGCAGTTAGTTTCATACAAGTCTAGATTGTATGAAACTACACTGGTACAATGTATTCTACTTATATTTGTGCATTCTCGCTCCTCAGATCTGCTGGCAGACAAGTCTTTCAAAGATAAACTCGCCCTTTGTACATGTTTTACATTAACATTACTAGTTCTGCATTGTCTCGCTCGGGTCTGGTATCACCGCCTTACCTATTCCTGCCGCAATAGCGTCAGTGCTTGTTACTGTCGTGTTCCGGTGTGAAGGATAAGTTAGCCGGTAAACTTATGCATGTGGTATGAGACCTCGCCACAAGATAACAACGCGCCATTTACGCCTCTGGTGTCTATAGGCGATGATTGACTCTTTGCATCAAGAGATCCATCTGCTTGTTTGCTATGTTATACTATAAAAAAAAATTGTGTACGATAAAGTGTTAAATTTTTGATATCGATTAACGATTATCTCTTGACGAGAAGCCGTGAATTCTCTGTAAAGAATACTTATAAAGTCTCCGTAGGCTGTAATTATTACTTCCTGACTGATAAGCCTCGTGGTTTCTTCACCTAATTCTAAATACTCCTATAATAACATCGAAGGTTATTAAATTCAATT
Source organism: Apodemia mormo (assembly GCA_036924255.1). Classification (NCBI taxonomy): domain Eukaryota; kingdom Metazoa; phylum Arthropoda; class Insecta; order Lepidoptera; family Riodinidae; genus Apodemia; species Apodemia mormo. Next base: position 34,309,059 of record JAUPFN010000016.1, on the reverse strand, counting down.
GAATTTGAAGAACTTAATGGCTTAATGTTGAAAGTTTCGTATCACCTTTTGAGTCCTTAGAGGCTAAGAAAATTAATCTTCCAACGAAAGTTTGGAATGAGTGTAACGACTTTCTCCATTAAAAGGATCTTACGTAGGTATAATTTGCTTAATTTTGTAAGAAAAACTTTAGCTAGGGTTTTTGTGTTGTAATAGAGCTACGCTTTATCAGTTAATTTGACGATCTGCCTTCCTGCCCGGCAGTTCGTAAAAGGCGATCTATCTTTATCAGGTGGTTAAGTTTAGCACTATGTCACCCGGCTTTGATACTACCTACCCATGGAAAGCACTAAAGCTGCTGCAATTGCGTTAGTTCATTGCACTGTCGCGTACCAGGTTAACACAGACCACATCGTGAGTTTAACCAATATGTATAGCCGATAGTTATAATTTTTTATATAAAAGAGAGGCAAATGAGCAGAAATTTCACCTGATGCCCATGGAATCTGCTATACCAGAGGTCTTGCAATTGCGTTCTCAGCCTTTTAAGATCATTCTTAAGTAAGCTCTTTCTTGAAGGTCCTCAACTCGTATCCGTTCGGAAACACCCCCGCTGATAATTCCACAAAGGAGTAGTGCGATGCAAGAAGTGCCAAAAAAAACTCACATTTATAGATTTCCAGACATCGAGGTGGTAAGGGTGGTATTTCGAATTTTGGTGCGATTTCCGTTTATGGAATTCAGCGACAGGAATTAATCTGAACAATTTGTCGAAACACTCTTCAAGATAGCTGCGATAGTAAATGCGGAGTGAACCTACGTTTCTACGTTTTTTTTAATCATAAGATAGCAACTAAGCAGATGGTTCTCCTGATGATAAGAGAAACCATCGCCTATAGACAACAAGGATGTTAATTGTGCGTTGCTATCCTTGTAGCGGGGCGGTAATGCCACACGCATAAGTCTATCGGCTACCTTACCTCCCAAACCGGAACACGACACTGACAAGCACTGACGGTATTACGGCAGGAATAGGTAAGACGGTGCTACAAAATTCCCTGGCGAGACGTTGCAGAACTCTACCACCTAGTAGTCATGATGGTAGTTAGACGTTTAACCAATCGGTCGTCTTTTACCTCCTGGCAGAACCGCAGTTGGTCTATTCTTCAAAGGAGTCTGGACCCACACGAGGAAACCACGTATTGCCAAAGAGTCAAACTGAGAGGAAACGACTTAGTCTTCAACGATTCTTTCGACTACTAGGCATTTCGTAAGAGAAACGAACGATTTCTCTCCTTTCTTTCTTTTCATGGGAACCATATTTTGTTTGCGAACCTATGAAATAAAATATATATAAAATTCTGAGAGAATCTATATACATATAATAAAATCGTAATAAAGTCAAAACTGCACATTGAATATTTTTTTAAATACATGGGGCGTGATCTACAATCGATATCGAAGCCAAAAATATAGTTTTTAGAATTTTTGTCTGTTTGTCTGTATATATGTCCGGGGTAAACTCAAAAAGTACTGTAAGGATTTACTTCAAATATTGCAAGAATATTACTTACAGGTCGGGTCAACATATAGGCTACATATTATCACGCTATCACCTACGGGGGAGGAGCAGTGCGGAGTAAACGAAGTCCGCGCGGACGAAGTCGCTGGCAACAGCTAGTTAAATAATAAAAGTGGTTTGATATCAAATGATCATTATAAAAAAGCTTCACTAAGTAGTGACTTCGATAACGTTGGAGTGCCGAGATTTGATTGCGATAGATGGTCGTAATAACTTCAATCATTCACCGATTTATGGCGGTGGCGTTTTATTTTTTTTCCTACGAACTTTACGATTTCAAAACACTTCAAGCGAATGTGCCATAAAAAACCACACCATTTGGTTTTCAGTGAATAGAAATCTATTTAGCTGTCTTGTTCGAACTTTATGTTCCTGTGAATTTACAGTGGATTTTGCAATTCAATTCGTTTTTTTGTTTTGAAAGAATGTTTATTTACAAAAAATATTCTACTTAATACAGTATGCAAATATGTATTTAAAAAATAACTGTTATAGTAGGGGAGCCCAAAATGCTAAATGTGTAGTTACTCGAGCGTCGTACGGACCTATTGGATTTTGTAGATTAAATTATAGGAAAAATAAAAGGTTATATAAGGTTTTTCATTTCAACAGTGGAGAAAAAATCTACAGATAAAAAAAAATGTTTAAAAAAACTGACATGAAAATACTAAATCGCGTCAAATTAAGGTATGGTGAGTTAATTGCCACCTAAAATTTAGAAAATCTGCCGATTCTAGGTAGCTTAAGAAAGTGAGAGGGTCACAAAGTTGCAAAAAAAAACGTTGTTTTGACATTCTCGAGCGCGTCTGGATTTTCTTTAATTATATAGGAAATGATGTAAGAGTAACGAAAAAATATAATCTGACAATTTCCAAAAGCCGAAGTTATTGGAATTTTGTTTTCTTTCTGCCCTAGTCCTGGATCCTACCCGCCTATGTCGTGGACTTATATATATATATATATATATATATATATATATATATATATATATATATATATATATATATATATATATATATGACACCGGTCTCGTATGACACCGGTTTAATAAATGGTTGAAACTCACCGATGGTCCGCACAAAAAGAAGACCCCAGCGGCACAATTATCCACACTTCCACCACACTCGCCCACGTCGGCAGCAAGCACAAAAGCACACAATTTACGCTTTCGATGCACGTTTCATTTCGAAACCGAAGCATCTTCAGGAGAAACGAATACTACTTCACTCATACAGACATAGCGAAACTATAAGGGTTCCCAGTTTACTTCGGAACCCTAAAAATAAAAGTATATATCTGTGAGTTCACAATAAATATTTGCAAAACTACTCACTAAAGTCCCGAGGAGTTTGAAGTTCAATTCCAGTAGCGATCGGTGATATCAGATATTCGCTTTCACGGAAACCCTAGAGATGTGTAAGTTTACCTTGCACAACTTTATCCAGGTTTACATTTCAAGGACTATAATACTATCAACGTTAGCAGTGTTTGAACAACATTTCAACCTGCCACATTCATTCTAATGTTTCACGGGGAAACATTTTAACATGCTCTAATCCTTAGACCTTTTTTCCTCGTGTTAGTCCCGGGCTCCTTTAAAGAATAGGCCAACTGCCGTTCTGTCAGGCAGGTCGTAAAAGGCGACCGATTGGCTATGCGAGTCACTAGTGGCACATCGTGGCTACTACATGTTTTTATTAGAGTTCTACATTATCTCGCCCGGATCTGGTACCACCGCCTTACCTATTCCTGCCGCAATAGCGTCAGTGCTTGTGACTGTCGTGTTCCGGTTTGGAGGGCAAGGTAGCCGGTTAACTTATACATGTGGCATTAGACCTCGCCACAAAATAGCAACGCACCATTAGCATCTTTGGTGTCTATAGGCGATGGTTGACTCTTTCCATCAGGAGACCCATCTGCTTGTTTGCTATTTTATGATATAAAAAAAAGTTCAAAATTTAATCGGCAAACAATTACGCGCAAGGATTTATAGTGTTTTTAAAATAATTCTTCTGAATAAATGAGTTCATATAAGCGACTGAAAAAAAATCAGTACACCTTAATTCACACGAAATAAAGAAAAGAACGGAATTGGCAAGTACAAACATTTGTATCAGAACCGCGATCGCCACACTCACACATAAAATAAGCATTATTGCATATAAACTACTAATGCAAACATTGTTTCATTGGTCGTTTTCATTTTAAGCAACAATAATCCGAAACACACAAACAGAACATTTAAAAATATACCAAACTGCGTTACAATAAATTTTATTTTGCTACAAAAAAAAAGAGTATTTACGTCCTTTTGTAGTCTATTTAAAATAGACTCATCTATTTGTACAATAGTGAAACTTAAGATCGTAATAGTTTCGCTAATCTACAATAGATGGCAGCATTGATTTTTCCGTAGTTTTCAGTTGATCATATTTGAGTAGAGAACTTTCTAGAACGATATACGTAATGACTGTCATTACGTATATCTTTCTAAAAAAATTAGGTCAACCTAAAATGAACTTTATATGTAAGGTGTACGGCTGATTTTAGCTTGACTTTCTATTATATCATTAGAGATTATATTAAATCAGGAATTTAATTAAAATAAAATGAAAATTGTACTTTCGAATGATCGAAATATCTCCATTTTTAATCATCTGTATTCTACTATCATTTCTGCATTCAAGGATGGCACAATACGGCATAATTCAGTGTATAATAGATTTTCGCACGACTACTATCTCCTAATGATATGGTAAGTATCACTAAGGCAATTTAGAGTAAAAGCGCATAATAGTGACGCACGCGGCACGCCCACTCTTCACTTCCCCTTGTTTTCTTTATTTCGTGTTAATTCACATATAATAAATATTTTTAACTCTCTATTATAATATTTTCGTCTTTTTTGGTTCTGTGTTTCACTTTATATCTAACAACAATATTTTCGTAATTTTGGCTCTGTGTTTCACTTTAAGACCATATCTGTTAAAAAATAGCATAAAATAAAATATTATGGCACATTATCGTTGTTTTCGCCGTGATAGATAGCTCTGACGCCTATTTTCGTAAAACACTATGCAGGGATTGTCTTCGTTTTAAAAAAACCGTTATCAAAAATTATATTCTTGCTCTGTAGTGCACTAAATCAAGAATAACGGCTGGTTTCCAAAATGCAAATTAATTTTAACAAGCAATTAATCTCTGCTTAACATTGCTTGTTAACATTAATTGCGTTTAGAAACCGGCCGTTAATCTTGCTTAAAAAGTAATATTCTTTTAATAATCAGAGTGCTAAGTGTGAGTTTTTCTTTTCGCATTCGTTCGTGAGCGCGTTTGGAGTTTACTAGGAATTTGTATGTGATTTGTACAGCGCCACCTAGTGGTAAACTGGTTTCTCACGTTTACCACTAGGTGGCGCTGTACAAATCACATACAAATTCCTAGTAAACTCCAAACGCGCTCGCGATTGAATGCGAAAAGAAAAACTCACACTTAGCACTCTGCTCACATTATTACGATATTGCTTTTGAAAAAACTTGAAAACAACAAACAAGTTTTCGTTGCAAATCAAATACACGCTTTTAAGGCCAAAGGCTGTCTATCGGTATCACCTACGGCATAGACGCTTGGAGTCATGGGTTCTAAACCTGGGTGGAGTAGCATATATAATGTGAATAGCAGCACGAGACGAGCTAGCCACCTGGCATTACTATAAATATAAACAAATTAGGAGATAGGACACACGAATGTTAACTTCAAATATGTAACAATCTACCCTCAGCATTAAAAAAGTCGATTTCTTTAATCGATTTATTGATTTAATCACAATCTGACCAATAATTGTCATTGCAGTTTGGTCAAATTTATCCAGCTAATAAGTGCCAAAATCTATCTGCTGTCCGTGCTTTCGCGGATAAACCGCAGGACCGATTCAATGCAATTTGGTATGAAGATTGTTAAAGATCCGGGGTTATAGGTACATACTCTTAACTTTTTTCAAAAAAACAACCCCTAAATTTGTATAAAAATTTGGTGCTCGTCCGGACTCTCTTTCAAGAATAGGCCATCTGCGGTTCTGTCAGGCAAACGTAAAATGGCGAATGATTAGCTATACGAGTAACTATCAACGTTACTGCTAGATGGTAGAGTCCAGCTGTACTGTCCCGTCCATGTCTGGTACCACCGCCTTACCTATTGCTGGAGCAATACTATCAGTGCTTGCCACTGTCGTGTTCCGGTTTGGAGGGTAAGGTAGCCGGTAAACTTATACCTGTGGCATTAAGACTACCACAATTATAGCAACGCACCATTAACATTTTTAGTGTCCATAAGTGGTGTATGTTTGATATCTAATCTTATAGAAAAATGAACATGTTAATGTATTCGCAAGTCGTATTAGTTGCTAGTGGGGGTCAACTACTCGTAGTAATAAAAAAATTAAAGTGCAAAAAGTGAAATGAATATTCTGTGCAGTGCGAATGACTGTTATATAATAATTATGAGTTGTAAGTTATCTTCTCGTGTGACAGACATTGTCACTTACCCGAGAAGTTAACTTAATAATGAGAATAAAACATCTTTAAACCTAATTTTGATGTTCTATCTGATTTACTGAACTCATACTCAACTCGCCTCCGGCGGCTACGCGGCCTCTGTTTCGGCCCGCCGTCTTCTAAGACATAAAGCTTTCAAGCCTCATTCTGACTAGTCTAGTGTTTAATGAAGTAGTTAGTAATTTTGTAACTAAACATGTCTGAATACCAAAAATTTAGTCGAATAGATTAGTGCATAATTTAACCAAGTAGATCTATTTTTCTCGGGCGAGTAGCATCCCTCACCACGCGCCTTGCTTACAGGCTCACTGACTAAACAAGTGTGACCTTCTCGTTTTAGTCATTTATTAATTTTATTACACTGTGTTTTGCACGCGCCTATCGCTTTGTAGGATCCTTCGGAACACAACTGGAACAGAATTTTGCGAACGATCTTTTTTTTATTTTTTTTTAAATAAATAAATATTCACGGGACAAATTACACTTATTGATCTAACCCCAAAGTAAGCAAATTATTTGCTTGTGTTATGGGTGTTAGCCAACGATACTAATACATAGAAATACATATATAAATACTTTTACATACATAATAAACACCCAAACCCGGAAATACAAACATTTATGCTGATCACACAAATGCTTGTCCCCGTCGGGGATCGAACCCGAGCCCCGTTGATTGCGTAGTCAGGGTCACTAACCACTCGACTAACGGGGCGGGTCGATCTTTGGCCAATAACGAATGTTTCAGCTACTGAAGCAGGTACTTCTCCATTCGATTAAAATATTAGCGGAGTGAACTAAGCTTTAAGACTAAACTATTCAACCGATTCTCGTGAAATTTTGTACACTTTGTCTGGCGTACAAATTAAGGACTCTATATACTCTGTCCCTTTTGTAATCCAGTCATCGTACGTCTACATTACCTCCAAAAATAAAAGTACTAAACTACTACTAAAAGTACTAAACTACTAGTACTGTTACCAAAGGATGGTAAAACAATTTTAAACGCAATCGAAGTCCCTGGTACAACCTACCATAATAAAAAATTGGTAGATAAAGAAGTATTTTTAAGACGGTTTTAAAGTTATTTTTTTTGTTAACAGGAAATGGCTGACTGCTGAATTCGTTAGCTTGAGTGTGGAGTAGACAAACTTACACCATGACAAAGAAGTTCGAATTCAATTGGCAAATCCCAGTTCCGGAACCTCTTTTACAGGTAACAACGATTTTAATTAGCTTTCTCAGTTTAATCTAGTTAACAGGTGCCTTTTTGTTCAACACTTTTCAGCTAATATGGAAAAATATCAATTAGGTGTAATCCGATGCGGAATAGCGTGTAGATGATTTTCAAAAACCGGAAAAAATGCAAAAGTTATAAATACTAAAAATAAAAAAGGGGTTTGGTTTTTTGCTAATATCTCAAAAACTAATTAAGATTTTTGAAATTTAAGAATAACGTTCAAAAAAAAGTTTAGCCTTAAAAGCGTAACAGATTTCCTTTACATTCCCTACTCCCTTTATACAAAAACGCTGGTGGCAAAGACTAAAGTGTGAAACCACCAAACCAGAATCACTCGATCTTTCTGATCGTGGTATGTCGGTCTTGGTCTTCCCCGGAACCTCCATCCTTGCACATACGCATTATATATGTTAAATGTAAAAATACATACAATGTAGACATGAACTTTCTTCGTGGAAACTTTTTTGAAGTAAATAATTAGCGATAAAATAAATAGAAATCAAATCACAGATAAAATATCTAATCAAACGGGCTTTTCTATGGAAAACTACGAACTGAAAAGAATTTTATTAATAGACATATTTATTATTTACTGAGATATTTAAGAGTTTCCTCTGGCGTCTGGAAATGTGAGTAAAATTCTTTGCGTTAAGTCTCTAGTCGCTGACTTTCTACTATGATCGGAATATGTATATGTATATTATTACTCTGTCAAGAAAGTACCGGGAAAGGATCAATAACAAACAAAATGTGAGATATTCATCTAAATTTATTTTATCGCTTTCAAAGTAAGCTCCTTCAGAAACGATACATTTACGCCAACGAATAATCCAGTCATCAAAACATTTTTAAATACTTTTTCCGGAATTAAATTCAGCTCTCCGAGTGGCGAGATTATTTAAAAATGGTACAGATCGACTCGGAGACGCAGAAAGTTCAGTGGCTATGTCTCTTAAACTTGAATGAGGAATTTCAATTACTATTTCCTTCACTTTTGCGATGCTATCTTCAATTGAAGAAGTTGATAGCCTACCAGAGCGAAGTACATCTTCCACCACATATCGATCGATTTTATATGTTTTGTACGCACGTGTATATGCATAAGCACGTATTTTTGATAAAGTGAATTCACCGTCATCCATTCCCACATTCAATAAATCATTCATTCCCTAGACTTTTTTGACTGAATGTATATTGTTATTGCAACATAATAACGAGCACCAAATATTACGGGAAAGGAATGCAGATTTATAAATAGGGCGGTCTGTTTTAAGTCGATCGTTTGATAGCGGTCGGTTCGGTCGACACGGCGACTGCCGAACATTGCCGATTACTCATAAATCATTGCATATTATATTTGATGGAATAACTAACAAGCAGATAACTCTCCTAGTGGAGGGACATAATAGACACTAATAATGCGTTGCTATCCTTAAAACAAGAATATAATGCTACATACATAAGTTTACTGGATATCCTACCCTTCAAGCCGAAGCATCGAGACTTGCAGGACACCAAACAAGCAGATAACTTTTTGGAGAGACATAGATAAACATCGCCTGTCGCCAAAGGTGTTAATTATGCATTGCAATCAGTGAGGCGAGATAATAATACCACACGTATAAGTTAACAGGCCTAGTAGTCATATGTTTTCCCAATCCTTCACATTTTACGAGCTGCTTAGCAGTATGGTAGATAGATCCATCAAGCATTCTTCAAAGGGCATTGGACCAACACGGGAAAACTATTTCAAAAACTAAGTAGGTAGTAATCATAACAACTTCATCTTAGGGAACAATTTGCTGTACGAGTCTCTACCATCGCGGCTACTAGGTGGTAGAGATCGGCATTGTCTCGCCCGGGTGTCCTTCACCTTTCCTATGCCTGCCGAAATAGCGTCAGTGCTTGCCAATGTCGTGTGCATTAAACCCTCCTCGAGTATAGCGACGCACAATTAACATCTTTACCGTCCGGCAACGGGAATCGGCGACGGCGGCGGTGGCGTAGCGGGCGAGGCGAAAATTCGCGCAGTTTGCAAGCCACGGGATGTTGCGTTCACCGCCGCGACCAGTATAGTCCGGGAGCGAAATATCCTTTTCAACTTTAGCTTGTTATTGCTTGGAGGGGAGTAGTTTTGTACTTCAACACTTACTACTTATTTCCAAATAGGAAGAGAATGTGGAGTACATGATTTAAGTAAGAATCGGGGAATAGTATAGATGTTGAATTTCGCAAGAAGTAGTTGCGAGAAATACATGCTATATCCAGACAACTGTTTGAAATACATGGGGCACACTAAAAGTTTTGCACTTCGAGCTAATCGGAACTATTTGAATTTCGAATGTTATATTTGTAAAACATTGCAACCTGCTTAGTAATAAAAAAATAATTGGCGGGAAATGATTTGTCAATTGTTTTTTTATCACACACCAAAGTTCTACGTACGCAACGAAAATGGAATTAAGTCGAAAAGATTTTAGAGCGATGATTTTTTATGATTTCAAAAGTTCTCTTTTTTCGCAAGACTAAGCCGCTCGTCTTCAAAATGCTTTTGGAAGAGAAGCACCTTGTTTGAGCACCGTGAGGTGATGGTTTGTTGAATTTGTAAGAGGTCGAGTTTCTTTACATGACGAATTTCGGAACTGCCGTCAACGAAAATAATGTGGCTACTGTTAAGCGGTTTATTGAAGAAAACCCCCGGATTACCTATGAGACAATTCGAGGACTATTGGGGATCGGTATGTACCAAATTCAAAAAATTTTACACGAAGAATTGAAAGTTCGGAAACTTTGTTGTCGTTGGATCCCTCATGAACTGACAGCGGAGCAGAAGCGGGCTCGCGTGGAATGGTGCTCACAGATGCTACTGAAGTACGACCAAGGACATTCTAATGCTGTTTATAACATTGTCACTGGAGAAGAAACGTGAATTTATTGTTTTGAACCCGAAAGAAAACAGCAATCTTGCTAGTGGGTGTTTGAAAATGAGAACAGGCCAACAAAAGTGAGACAGGCGAGAAAAGTTGGTTAAAAAATGATCGCGTTTTTTTTTCAGCTACGGGTCCCATCTGTACAATTCCACTTGAAGATCAAAGTGTTAATGCCGAGTGGTATTCTACCATTTGTTTACCCAGGATGTTAGAAAAAGTTCGCAAAAGACGACCCAAAAGCCGCATTTTCCTATACCATAATAACGCTTCTTCACACACACGGCCAACAAAACAAAGTCATTTTTAGCTTCCGAAAAAGTACATCTCGTCACTCATCCTGCGCGTAGCCCTGACCCAGCCTAGACCTGTGATTTCTGTGTTTTCCCCAAAATCAAAGATTTGATGAGAGGTTTTACTTTTACCAACTCCGAAGAGGCAGTGATAGCGTTCAATCAGCACGTAGACAACATGCCTTCAGATCTGTGGTCCTCCTGTTTTAAAAAAATGGTTCGATCGCATGAAAAAATGTTAAAATGTAAAGGAAATTATTTTGAAAATCAATAAACATAATATTTTGGTTATAACATGTTGTTTTTTTAAGTTACGCAAAACTTATAGTGTGACCTACGTATATATCAAAATGAGTGTCGAAACCTTTGATGACATAATATGGAACTCCATTAGGCTAGTTAACTCTTAAATACCTTATTAGGTATATTTACAAAAAAAAAAACTTTATTTTTGTTATTTATATATATAATAATATATATAATAATGTACATTTATTCAACAAAAATAAACAGTTTTAAAACTGCAAAAACGCTCTGGACTGTTATGGCGTCCTAATGACATCACCCTGTGGTATTATCTATATCTATATATACATTACACACATTTTACATACATGTTTTTATGAAAATGACATCAAGATGATGTTTTATCACTGTGTGACGTAACGCTTCCATGTTTTCAGAATTTTTTACCTACCCTAAAATATTATAAATCCTTTTCTTTTATAAAAAATATTTCAATTTTTTATGTCATCTCCATATGGTTAATCATCAAAATTTACAATATATCCGATTCATTCTTAGTTTACACAAGCTTATTCCACGGTACAAAACAGCAATTCATCATTACCTTTGGTGTCTATAGAAAGTAAGAAAATATTTATTTGCAAGAATATGGGTGTTACAAGTTGTTAAAAATAAATTAAGTTACCGACATATTCTACCAATGTATGGTGTGCAAATATTTAAATATATAGATTATCACCTTTCATCAAAAGAACCATATAGGCCGTGGTCCCACGAACAAACTTTTTTTTATTAATAACAAGCTGAATTTTTATGTATAGCTTCGTTTTGATGAGACAAGCATCTTTTCTGTATCTTCACGCCCATATCCCCGAAGGGATAGGCAGAGATACAACAAGTGCACCCACGATTAGCCGAAGATACTTGGTCCCACAAATGTGATAGGTGGCAAGCCTATCGCCAACCGGGCACTTTCCAATCCCGAGCAACTTTGTGTTTCTCAGAAAACTGAAAAAACACTTTTTTTGTGCCCGACCCGGGAATCGAACCCGGGACCTCATGTGGTCAACGCCAACGCTGGAGCGCTAGACCACAAGGCGATCTCAGGAGCATCTTTTCTATCATCGAAAAATCTCGAATCGGGTATTTATAGTAAAGTTATGGGGCTTTGAAAATTTTGATTCGGTGGAAGAAAAATATTTATTAATAACAATAATTCTTTTTCGACTTTAGTCGCTTGACTTTATTATAAAAAACACGGTGAAACTTTTTTCCTACACATTCAATGGTTTTTCTGACGAATCCTCCACTCTAAAGTTTCGGAATTATGAGATTTTTAAATTGATATTAATCAATTTAAAAACAACCTATTTTGTCACAACAGCTTGTTAATTATTATTGCGATTTAAGGGTAACATTTTCCTACACGTAAGTGAAAACTTTTCTTAGTCCGAGACTCTTAAGTTTTCTTTTTTATCTATCTTTATTGAAAGAAAGAAAGAAAGAAAATATTTATTTACAAGAATATGGGTGTTACAATTTGTTTAAAATAAATTAAGTTACCAACATATTCTACCACTAGCTGTTGCCCACGACTTCGTCCGCGCGGACTTCGTTTACTCCGCACAGCTCCTCCCCCTTAGGAGATAGCGTGATAATATGTAGCCTATATGTTGACCCGACCTGTTAGTAATATTCATGCAAAATTTGAAGTAAATCCATCCAGTACTTTTTGAGTTTACCCCGGACATACATTGACTTTCCTACGATTTTATTATATGTATAGATTATATGATGTGCAAATATTAAAAAAAATTCTTTAATTAAATAAAACTTATTATGATAAGTTTTATCTAACAACAAATCAAACAACTTTTTGCGAAATTTATTTATAGATAATGATTTAAAACTATCAGGAATATGATTGTATATAATAATAGACATACAATACACATTTTTTGTAAATGTAATATTTAATTTTTGAATAAGCACATATAATTTTTTACTATTCCTATAATATGAGTTACCAGTGACTTCAGCATTTGTTTTAAATAATAATATTAGTTACCCGATTCGAGAATTTTCGTAGAAAAAATGGTTGTCTCGTCAAAACGAAGCAGTTCACAACAATTCAGCTTGTTATTAATCAAAAAAAAGTTTGTTGTACCACCGTCTAATATATTTGTTTGATATACGATAAAAAAATACAACCTTTTTCGAGTCAGTTGCATCTCAGAGGAAACATATAGAGTCCGCAGAAAATAAATTGTCTTGAGTGCCTTTTTTATAAAATAAGATAGCTAACAAGCTGGTGGCTTTCCCGATAGTAAAAGACAACCATCATCTATAGACATCAAAATAATATTTTTTTTGACATTTTTCAATAATAATTATTATAATTTATTATTATTATTTTTTTTTTGTTAGTAGATATTTTTAGAAAAAATCTGACTTTTATATATATATGATCTATGACGTTTTTGAGAATATCTGTTTCTATTTTTTTAAAGTATATGTTTGCTGTAATACTGTAAGGACTACACTATTGCATTTTTTTTTTTTTTTATATCATAAGATAGCAAACAAGCAGATGGGTCTCCTGATGGAAAGAGTCAACCATCGCCTATAGACACCAAAGATGTTAATGGTGCGTTGCTATCTTGTGGCGAGGTCTAATGCCACATGCATAAGTTTACCGGCTACCTTACCCTCCAAACCGGAACACGACAGCGACAAGCACTGACGCTATTGCGGCAGGAATAGGTAAGGCGGTGGTACCAGACCCGGGCGAGACAATGCAGAACTCTACCACCTAGTAGCCACGATGGTAGTGACTCGATAGCCAATCGGTCGCCTTTTACGACCTGCCTGGCAGAACGGCAGTTGGCCTATTCTACAAAGGAGGCCGGGACCAACGCGGCGGAAATTAGGGCAACCTGTAATAATAGTTGTAAATGTGGATAAATAAATAGAAAATATTAATGGTACGTTGCTATCCTTATGGCGGTGTTTTAATACTCACTCTCACACTCAAGCCGGGACCCTCTACGACTGAGCTAGTGTTGACAGGTTTAAAGTGGCGAAATTCTTCTTTGCTATATGATCGGTTAGGTCGATTATTAGCTGTGCCCACGACTTCGTCCACGTGGAAAATTCTTAAATAAAAGTAAGCCTAAGCTACTCCTTGTTACATCAGCTATCTGCCATTCAAAGGCCCATCAAAATTTGTCAATCCGTTCCAGAAATTTGCGGGAACAAACAGACAGACAAAAATTGTAATAAATGTTATTTTAGTATGTGTACCGTGCATACATCCATAACATGCATTTAGTATAATGCGGTTATTTTAACATCACAATCAGACACTCCAATTTAATTTATTAATTGTATACATGAGATTGCTTTCACATTTGGACACAGTGTTATTTTAGTGTATTGACGGAGTATTTCTGTTGCAGGGCGCAACATTCGACCGATGGACCGAGGAGAAAGATAACACCGATCTGGAGCAGAACTGTCTCTTTAAAGTGGATGAGTACGGGTTTTTCATCTATTGGAAAAGCGAGGGAAAGGTAAGCAATACACTTAATGGATCTTTTTGCGTGTACTCCATTTAAAAAAAAACTTTGAAACAGCTCGTCGTTATAACTCGTGTTTTCACAATAATACTATGTACTATGTACTATCGCCTCTGTGGTCTAGTGGTCCAGCGTTGGTGTTGACCACATGAGGTCCCGGGTTCGATTCCCGGGTCGGGTACATTAAAAAAAAAAGTGTTTTTTCAGTTTTCTGAGAAACACAAAGTTGCCCGGGATTGGAAAGTGCCCGGTTGGCGATAGGCTTGCCACCTATCACATTTGTGGGACCAAGTATCTTCGGCTAATCGTGGGTGCACTTGTTGTACTTCTGCCTGCCCCTTCGGGGATATGGGCGTGAAGATACTCACTATGTATTAATACGTGAAGGAAAATCTTTGGAACTCTTTTTAAGACAATTGCGCGAACGGTGGTGTATGAAACACACCACTAATCACCATATATATATATATATATATATATATATATATATATATATATATATATATATATATATATATATATTGCTGTTCGTTAGTCTCGCCAAAACTTGAGAACGACTGAACCGATTTGGCTAATTTTGGTTTTGAATTAATTGTTGACGTCCGGGCAAGGTTTAAAGGGTGAGAAAATATAGAGAAAAAGGTAGTTAAAAAGGCAGAGCAACGTTTGCCGGGTCAACTAGTTTTTAAATAAAATGCAAAATAAAATGCAAATGCAACTAGGTTAAAAATAAACTTTAGTTAAAAATAAACCTCTAAGTTTACGTCTAAAGTCAGCTGTCAAACTTAAATACATAAAGTATAAATACATATAATAAAATCGTAGGAAAGTCAAAACTGTACACTGAATATTTTTTTTAAAGAATACTTGGAGCGTGATCTACAATCAATATCGAAGCCAAAAATATAGTTTTTAGAATTTTTGTCTGTTTGTCTGTATGTATGTCCGGGGTAAACTCAAAAAGTACTGCATGGATTTATTTCAAATTTTGCATGAATATTACTAACAGGTCGGGTCAACATATAGGCCACATATTATCACGCTATCACATACGGGGGAGGTGCTGTGCGGAGTAAACGAAGTCGCAGGCAACAACTAGTAACATTATAAATGCGAAAGTTTGGATGTAAGGATGGATGGATGGATGTTTATTTCTCAATCACGCAAAAACTACCAAACGGATTAGGTTGAAATTTGGGACATAGGTAGGTAATGACCTGGAATAGCATATAGGCTACTTTATATCTCGGAAAATATAGATTTTCCCGCATAATTCCTCAAAAAATTTTATAATGTAGCGGGCTGCACGCTAGTTAGTGTACACTATATATAAATAATACTTTATATAAACAAACCGGAACCCGATAGTGATAAGCACTGAAGCCATTGCGACAGGAATTGTTAAGGCAGTGGGGTACCACCGGGGGGAGCCGGACGAGACGCAGAACTCTACCACATACTAGCCACGATGGTAGTGACTCGCATAGCCAATGGTTCGCCTCTTAAAAACTGCTTGGCAAATCGGCCGATAGTATATTCAAAGGACGCCCGGACTAACACAAATGTATTAACACAGACGGACCAATATTTATTTTTTAAATTTTGTGTGAATTACTAAAATGAATCGACAGGGAAAAATATATACTAAATTTTAAGAAAACTATATCTAGTTTTCTTAAAATTTAGTGATGTGATTTCACAGCATCTGTAGACTTTCCTTCTACGCTAATTAATTACGTGCGGTGTATAAAAATTCATTAAATTGTTTACAAATTGTTTGAGTGTTTGTATACATTAAATAGTTTACTTTAAAATTTTTACGTCTTTCATATTTATATTATTCTGAAGTGTACTTTTATTAGATTCTATATTTTACATCTCTAAAGCTTTACTTAGCTTTAGAGATGAAAAATGAAATGTACCGGTAAACTTATGCATTCGGCATTTCATCCCTGACACGAAACGCATCATTTACATCTCTGGTACCTATCGGCAATGGTTTTCTCTTTGCATTGCAAAGTTTGCATCAGGAAAGCCTTCAGCTTGTTTGCTATCCTATAAATTATTTTTCACTAGCTGTGCCTGCGACTTCGTTCACGTGGAAATATGAAACCCGCATTGTTCCCGTTCCCGAGGGATTACCAAGATAATAAATATAATAAATAAATAAATAAATATCACTGGACAAATTACACGAATCGATCTGACCCCAAAGTAAGCAAATTATATGCTTGTAGTATGGGTGTCAGTCAACGATACTAATACATAGAAATACATATATAAATACTCTAATATATTTAATAAACACCCAAACCCAGAAATACAAACATCTGTGCTCATCACACAAATGCCTGTCCCTGCCGGGAATCGAACCCGGATCCCATTTATTGCGTAGTCAGGGTCGCTAACCACTCGACCAACGGGGCGGTCAAAGATAAAAACTATTCTTTGTCTTTTCTCGGGTTTCAAACTATAGTTGTATTTTGTACCTGTTGCGAATAATCTCGTGAAGAGTTGAAGCGCTGGAGCGATCTAGTAATAAAAGAAAGATATAGCTGCTTCTATTGATAAACAAATAGTCGACCGTTACCCATATAGTTATGCCATAATTGACCTTATCGCTTGGGTCATAAGGTTGAAAATAGCGTGTACTTGTTTGAACAACTTTTTACGTTTATCCTGCTAGAGGATTCGGGAATAATGTGGAACTTTACCATGGGTATAAATAGAGCCGTGTTGACAAATAGAGGGCAGATTTTATAATGCGATCGAGAGCGATACTTCAAACGACCAGTGTGAAGCGGAGTAACCAGTGTGTATTACAGTGAATAAGAGAAGTGTTTTCGTTTAGCGTAGTAGTCGGTTATGTTTAGTGTTAGTACAGCCAGTGTGACTAGTGTGTCTAGTGTATTAACGTTAGCTTATCAGTGTATTTACGTACTTCATCGTAGTTTATTGTACCTTAGTGTTGTAAATACACGGTTTTAATATAAGTAGCGTTTTCTTACAATTACGAACCTGAAGCACGTAACATACCAAATTTCATCCAAATTAGCTCAGTAGGTTAGGCGTGAAGAAGAGACAAACAAACAGACAGAGTTACTTTCGTGTTTATAATATTAGTATGGATTTCAGAACCTGGATTATATATTACCAACTGGCGTTACTTCTTACTTTATATGGGAATTGGTTACGACTTACGGTGAACATCAACGCCGTTTGCTCAAACACTGTCTTACTTACGAGGACACGTTAGGGCTTTTTAAAGCTGAAGATGACTGCAGTAGTAAGAGGGCAAGGAGTTAGGATAGGCAGCCAATCTTGTACAGTAGCGGTTGTATAGTTTTTTTGTAAAGTAACAAAAATCCTGTCCAATCCAAACAATCCTAAAGTCGCTGATCGACGGGCGAGCCTATACCGCGGCCTTTATGGGCTAAGAGCCCTCGACACAAAACTTATGGCCGATAGATCAGGACCTTTAAGCGACGAGCGACCCTATACCGCGGTCTTATGGCTCGTCGGTAAAGCTCGCCCGTGTATCATCAAATTACCGCGGTTTTATGTAGTGCAATTGGCCATAAGTTTTATGTCGAGGGCTCTTAGACCATTAAGACTGCGGTAAAGGCTCGCCCGTCGAGCTCAATAGATAGGTCAAAAAAATAATTAAATTATTCTATTTATATACTATATAATATATATGTTTCCCCGTGTTGGTCCGGGCTCCTTTGAAGAATAGACCATTTGCCGTTCTGCCAGGCAGGTTGTGAAAGCTGCTGATTGACTATACGTGTAACTACTATCGTGACTACCAGGTGGTAGAGTTCCGCAACGTCTCGCCCAGGTATATGGTACCACCGCCTTACCTATTCCTTCCGCAATGTCGTCAATGCTTGTCATTGTTGTGTTCCAGTTCGGAGGGTAAGGTATATAAAGAGAAAACATTTGTAGTTTTGTACGCCTGTAACGAATAAACTCAAATCCATTGAAACAATCTTAAAAATTCTTTTACCATTAGTAAGCTACACTACCCAGTACTGGCACAGGCTACCCTTTATCCGAGTAATCAAAAGGAAGTAATGATTTTGGTCACGCGAACAAAGTAGTGAATAAAAGTTTTGATAAAAATGAAATTATTTTGGTATTTTAAATTAATCATATTTGCCCTTCAATTTCGCTAGAATTAAGCAAATATTTCAAACTGTATTTTAAACGTTAAGTGAAGTCGCGGGCGCATTCTATATGTATATGAGTAGCTTGTATGTGTGTGTATGAAATAGTGGGTGTAAAATTACCCATTTTCAGAACCCATAGCTGGGCACCGCCGATTATTAAATAGTTAACTTTGTTAATCACTTATATCCGTTCCTGAAAAATTTAACTCCGGTAAACGACGGGAATAAAGGTAAACCGTTAATTGTTATATATATATATATATATATATATATATATATATATATATTAGGTTTGTTGAAAACGAAACTATTTTAATTTTTGAAAAATAGAGGAAGAACTACCAAGACAAACTTCATACCTATATATATTTATATCTACTTCTTGCTTTTAACCCAATTAAGTTCCACAAAGGAAATTAATAATTAATACAAATCAGTTCCGTTGTGAGAATTTCGTGACACTAACGCTATTATAGCTTATTTCCCAGAGGTTCTTATGTATGGACTTTTGGATGTGATTCAGTACACGAATTTATAATTCGATCGTCGGAGTGTATCTAAAATTCATATTACTCATGAATTAGGGTTGTCGAGTTGGGGACATTAAGATGTGAAGATTCAAGGCGAATTACAAAACGTCTGAAAATTCTGAGCCCTTTTGTCTGTTGTTTTTTGTCCATTCAGTCCAAATAATGAGGCCTTAGCACGAACTTTATACTGAAATAATAATAATATCACTGGAAAAATTACACTGACCGATCTAACCCCAAAATAAGCAAATTATTTGCTTGTGTTATGGGTGTTAGTCAACGATACTAACACATAGGAATACATATATAAGATAAGATTTAAGATAATAAATAATGTTACATACATAATAAACACCCTGACTCAGAAATACAAACATCTATGCCCATCACACAAATGTTTGTCCCCGTCGGAAATCGAACCCAAAACCCCATCGATTCGTAGTTAGGTTCGCTAGTACTCGACCAACGGGGCGGTCGAATATTTTTGAGGTTTTTTCGGAACACAAATCCAAATCGGAGTGTTTTAACATTGACACATTTGATTTAAAAACAATGTGGTCCAATCAGGAACCGTCTAAAAGAGAGGGGAGCCAGAAAATGAACATTATTGCTTTTATGACATTTAAAATAAATACCTATTATAAATAAATAAATATATAAATATAAATATTCACGGGACAAATTACACTGACTGATCTAATCCAAATTATTTGCTTGTGTTATGGGCGTCAGTCAACGATACTGATACATAGAAATACATAGGTATATAAATACTATTACATACATAATAAAAACCCAAACCCGGAAATACAAACATTTATGCTCATCACACAAATGCTTGTCCCCGTCGGGGATCGAACCCGAGCTCCGTTGCTTGCGTAATCAGGGTCACTAACCACTCGACCAACGGGGCGGTCGCCCCGTTTAATTATAACAATAATTGCTCGGTCTGGCGATCTGTAACTTGTCTTTTTTTGTAGTAACTTTTTTGCCTTCCCCTATAAATGTGCTAGACCAATTCTATTCAAAAGAGAAAAGAAAAATACAAATTTTTGAGTTTTTTCTTATACTTTAGTAGAAAATTTAGAATTACAGTAAAAATGTCGAGGATAGTCTAACAACAATTTTATCAAATTTAGCAGCGCCAGACTTAAATTGTTTTGTTTTATCGATCAAAACATCTTCAAATGTTAAAACATTTATGTTGTAAGGTGTAACGATAGAACACATTGATCAACCGATGTGTGACTGTCATTTAGTCAACGCAATATAAGATATACCTATACATCAATTTTATAAAAAAAATCAGGAAAAGAAACTTTTCAAAAAAATTAAACACATTGCAAACCGCTAGACCGGTGATTTATTATTCGTCTAATATCCGAAAAGCAATAAAGTCCATTTTTTTTATATTTTGGGACCGTTTTTGACGGTTCCCGCTTAGACTAATCTCTATTATAAATTGGATAGTTTCCATCGTCGGCACTTGGTGAAACTGCATTTTAAATTATGTATTACAAATAAACTCACTTGTACTTCCAGTTCACGTATATTTTTAATTTTTCACTGTTCACATCCAACCGGTTTCGCTCATTAAAGCATCATCAGGGATGTTTTACACATATTTTATAATATCTTTAACATTTTTTATAATATATTTAACATTATTATTGTAAAAAATATGTTAAATATATTATAAAATATGTGTAAAACATCCCCGATGATGCTTTAATAAGTGAAACCGGTTGGATGTGAACAGTAAAAAATTAAAAATATACGTGAACTGGAAGTACAAGTGAGTTTATTTGTAATACATAATCTCTATTATGTAACTCGAGGTTTAAACAACCCATAAAAATCTTTTTATTGCATACGCTGCACTGTAAAAACTAATTATTTCGACAAAAATGTTTGTGGTACAATATTAGATTTATTTCACTCCAATTTTATCTATATTAATACAAGTATTATAAATGCGAAAGTTTGGATGTTTGGATGGATGGATGTTTGTTACTCAATCACGCTAAAACTACTGAACGGATTTGGATGAAATTTAGCACACAAGTAGATGATGACCTGGCCCCGAAAAGAAATCCCGGAAAAATTAGATGATCCCGCGGGAAGCGAAAAAAACTTTCATAATACAGCGGGCTGCACGCTCTAGCTAGTGTTTTAATAAAAAAAAACTTGTGGCACTCGGAGACTGCCGCGGTAAAGCTATTGCATAGCATTTTTTATCAACTTATGCAATTACATTTATATATTTATTTTATTTATGCAGTATTTTTTTTTCTTCGTTTATTCATATTTAAAACACTTTGTACACAAATTATAAGAGTACAGATATTCACTGTTATACGTAGATGATAAATACCTATACACCTATAATCTATATACTTTCTCACAAACAGCTGATTACGGTAGTTTTCCAATACAACCAATTCCACCTAAAGGCGGGTTGCTGAAGTAAAGAGACAAGCGTGATATTTCAAAAAGTCATTAAAAGTTCTGGTATTTATCGATAGATGGAAAAACTAAAAAGTATCACCACTGTGCCGGTCGGAGTGGGGGGTGTTAGGTTTTTTCGTTACGGAATTTCTGGATTCGGTCTCCACGCTCAAGGCCCGCGATAGAAGCTATGCAATAGCTTAAAAACTCAATAAATAATCCGCTACGAAACTAGACCAAGGTTCTCGTTCGTACTGATCCTTATTCAAATAAATCACTTCCTACTGAAAGGCAGCTTCAGAACCTATACAATGTACATTGCTTTTTGGAATTTTCAAATCGGCTGTATTATTTAAAATATATCGTAAATTTAAAAATGTTATAACAAGCAAAATATCTGAAAAAATATTTTCATAGTTTAATGATACGAACGGCTACCTACGCAATGAAGTTTTCATCAAGAGGTGGTAGAGGGGAGGTAAGGTGAAAATTAATTAATAAATTCTACCAGCAAAACCGCTGTGAACGCTGTTTATCTCAGCTTACCGTCATACAGTGCCTAACTAGTACGGAGTTTGATGTAAATCGATCATGTTTTAGGCTTGTTGACCGCATCAACTTTTATTGTTTACAACTGACGTTGTAAAAAATAAAAGTTGGTCGAGTAGTTAGTGGCCCTGACTACGCAATCAACGGGGCTCGGGTTCGATACCCGACGGGGACAAGCATTTGTGTGATGAGCATAAATGTTTGTATTTCCGGGTTTGGGTGTTTATTATATATATTCTGGTATTTATACATATATGTATTTCTATGTATTAGTATTGTTGACTAACACCCATAACACAAGCAAATATTTGCTTACTTTGGGGTTAGATCAGTAAGTGTAATTTGTCCCGTGAATATTTATTTATATTTATTTATTTATTTATAATACTTATTTGTATTATTACTATGTCGATGTTTGTATTACACAGAACTTTGTTCTGCATTGTATTGCAAATTATAATATTAAGTGTTTTGTGTACCTAATTTGTAATCATTAACTTAATAAATGCCATGTAGTATCATACTTTATAAATAGGTACGAAACATATATAATGTATTATAAACTATTTTACATAAAAGTTAGTTATTTATGTATGATAGACTAATTTTCAATAAAATAAATTTGATTGATTGTTTGATTGTCGACAATTAGTATTTAAAAAACCCCCAGAAATACAAACATGTGTACTAATTAGCTATCACGCAAATGCCTAGCCCTGTCGGGAATTAAACCCCAGACCACGTCATTGCCGGCGTCATTAGTGTATACGCTTACACTAAAGGCGAGGCATCCCGACAAACGGGAAAAAACTGGTTTGTTTAATATCACGTTTTTTTGTATTGATTGTTAAATAACAAAAATTACACGATATACGTGAAGATATTATCTAAGGAATGTGCTAACTTATTACATGATAGACTGTACTTTACTCGATCATATAAAATTCCGAAAACAGACTAAAAAAATCTCTAAAACAAATAATTTGGTAATCATATTTCTAATCTTCCACGTGATTTTTATATGGTGATATTTAGTTGTAAATACAAAAAAGAATATGCTAAATTTTGGTTTTCAGGTGATATCCTATATTTATTTATCCGAAAATTAACACGTTTCTCAGCGGTTTCAGAAACATACAAAGCCACCCATTTCCTACAGAATTTACGCGCGTCGAAATACCTCGCCTTAACCAACGAGGAGTTGAATTGGCATTATACTCTATTTCTCAGATGGTAGAATCACACCGCCGCCTTACCTATTACTGCTGCAATAACGTTATTGCTTGTCGCAATAGTGTTCCGGTTTGGCGGTTTAGACAGCCGATAAAGTCATCCGTGTGGCATTCCATCCCTGTCTCACAGATGGCAACGCATCATTAAAATATTTGATGTCTAGTGGCAACGGTCATTTCTTTCCATCAGAAGAAACATCTGCGTTTCCACCCATTTCCTACAGAATTTACGCGCGTCGAAATACCTCGCCTTAACCAACGAGGAGTTGAATTGGCATTATACTCTATTTCTCAGATGGTAGAATCACACCGCCGCCTTACCTATTACTGCTGCAATAACGTTATTGCTTGTCGCAATAGTGTTCCGGTTTGGCGGTTTAGACAGCCGATAAAGTCATCCGTGTGGCATTCCATCCCTGTCTCACAGATGGCAACGCACCATTAAAATATGTGATGTCTAGTGGCGACGGTCATTTCTTTCAATCGGAAGAAACATCTACATGTTTGCTATCCTATGACATAACAAAATTACAAGTTCATACTCGTAGTTTGATAACACCGCGTTGTTCCTCTCGCGTTAATGTTTGTCGTTGTCGTACTCCAATTTAGACGTTAAGGTAGACGACAAACTTATGCATGATGCATTACCACTCCGACATGTGTATGGTAAATCAACACATTTGGTATCTTTAAGTGATGGTCTCCCAGGGCGGATCCAGCCTTCGCGTCAGGGGGGTCATATATATGAGGTTCAGTCAAGATATGCTCTAACCATTATTTGTTTGTAATAAATCCATACCTGCCTAGTAGAGGGTCACGACCCTCATGACCTCCTCCTCTCTGGATCCGCCCTTGGTGGTTTCCTGCTTCCACAAGAGAGCCTTGTGGATTATTTGCTGTGTATTTATATTACCTTATGTACGTTCTGATAAAAAGGTGTTGCTTATCATATGTTGACTTATATTAAAGTGTTAACACCGAGCAAAGTTCGGTTCCTCTTGAATCTTAGTACTACAAATTTCAATTAATTTGTGTCAATTTTACTGCACAAACCTTCGATCAAAAATGTACAAGATTCAGCGTTCCATACAAACGCAGCACAAAAATATGGCATGAATTTACAACGCTCACATACTTATTCTATATTCAAAAGCTTAAAAATAACGCAATGTCATATAAGCATCCTTCATATGTAATAAATAGTTTTTTTTTTATTTCATCTTGCCTTGAGAAAAAGAATATTTTAGAACAATGAAATCATGAAGTCGCTTTGTTGATTAAATTTGTAACACTTATGGACTAGTTTTATGGAAATACAACAGGAATGTCGACAAACTTTTATTATCTTCTTTCGTTTTTAAATAGGTAACTACAAATATTAGGTACGATTTTTTGCTTTTCTCCTGTATATTATTTTATATGATATAAAATGACGATAATACAGTGCATTGAAATTTCGTATGACGCCATTTACTCGAAACATTTGTATAAAAATATTTTTCATTTAAAAACTGTAAAAGTTTTTTTTGGATCAATGATCCCATTCTTATGCAATTCACTTTAAATAAAAAATCGTTTTATAACAAGTTTAAAAATATTTATTTTAATAAATAACTACCATACGACAATTATGGCCGTGATGTCAAACGGCCGATTATATTATTATTCTTATGAAATTCATTAATTTATTATTTATGGTATATATATACAGATACGAAGTTATATATAGATACAAAGTTATTTAGAAAATAGAAAACAGTGTGTGGAAATTTCAAAAAAATAGAAAATATATACTTCAAATTATCACTGTAGTGATTTGGAATATCACGCAGGGACACGGGGAGTATTTTAGAACCCTTAAAATCAGAAATCAGGAGTACTTTATTCAATAAAACTTTTTACAAGTTATTTTGAGGCGTCAACATTTTTTTAAACTACTACCGGATCGGAAACGCGGCCTCACACTAAGAAGATCCGGCGGAAGAAACTCAGCGGGCTTGTCTTTTTTTCATAACATTTTTTAAATAAAATATTACATAATATTTAATTAGTATCAAATTGCTTGTTTTTTTAAATTTATATAATTGACCTTCCGGATACTATTCAACATAAGTCATTCTTATTTGCAGATGACACTACATTCATAGTTAAATGTGTAAAAATAAAAATCATTAAGTAAAAAAAACAATTGAAATCTTACTAGGTAGGTTTCAGAATGGTTAAAAAGTGACTTCACTAAAACAAAAATTGTTGAATTTCAAACATGTTACAGCAATAAAGTTAAAAAATCAAATATATTATTTAACAACATAAATATAGAACATAATGAATACACTAAATTTTTAGAAATAATAATTGACTTTTTTATATTTGTTTGTTGTTTAATAATAATTGATTTGATTGAATATCGATTGGTCTGGAACAAGAAATGTATGGAGTAGTTATCCATACATCTCTTGTTCCAGGCCAATCGATATTTGACAAGATTGTTGGTCATTTGATTGTAAATACTGGCTAAGCGATTGAATATTTGTTTAATAATGATTTTGTATCGCAAAATATAAACTGACATGTACTTAGCGAAAGAAAGGCACTCCTTCTGAAATATTACTGTTACACTACTACACTACACACTGAGTCATTTTAACACGTCCGCGGGTTGTCAGGGATTGGACGATACTAAACTCAAATAAGACCACACATTTATTTGTGCTCTTATTTCGTTAGCCACGTTTGAGGCCGCGATCTTGAATCTTGTACATTTATGATCGAAGGCACAAACGATTAAACATCACGAAATATAATTAGGGCTTTTTGCATTTAAGAAAATAATAATAGCAGTTTGGGGTCAGCTGATGGTATATCATGACTCTCCTCCCCAAAACCCTTGAAGAGTGCCCTTAAAGTTTTCATTACGTTGTTTTTACGTGACAATTAAAGATAAACGAATCACGAGGGCGTTAAAAATAATGTGACCATACGTCCTGTTTTGACTGGGACTGTCCCTGTTTTAACTGTTATGACCCGGTGTCCCCAAGTATATTTCAGAAACGTGAACATGTCCAATTTTCCAAAAAATACATAAGTCATGGCTCAAAAAATTATAAATTGTATACCAATTTTTCGGCATTTAAGTTGACGAATATTCGCTCAGACATATGCCTAAAAATCTTGCTAAAAATATTTAATACCTGTTCAATGGAAAAACTAACCGATTCAAAATGAAAACTTTCGTAGATCTAACTTAACATTAATACTGAATTTTATCTTCTTATAGAAATATTTGCAATTATTGAAATCATTGCGATTATTTATTGTAGTATACAGTTCATAACCTAATGTCCCGTTTTAAGATAAAAACTTTGTGGTCAGTTTAGTTATAAAGCCATTTGCATACAAATTTTAATCAAGAACGGGTCGTGCTCTTGTGAATATACGAAATACTTTAATATCCACTAGAATATTTTACAGACCTCTCGTCCTTAATTATAATTATCTTATCTGTCGCCATTAATTTTAACGTATAATCCGTCGACAACCCTGGTCGCATTATTTCGTTATTCGTATTTTATGCTGTATTTTTTAAACAGCACTGAAGGAATATTTAATCTATGCTGTTTAGAATAAATATTTAAATCAAGAAACGCGGGACCCGGCATTATTTTAATGTCAAAATACGATGAATTAAAATATGTCACTGCCCTCTATATTTTTAGGGTTCTGTACAAAAAGACGCCGCTGTCCGTCCTTCCGTTTGTCGGTCTATCTGTCTGTCTGTCGCCAGGCTGTATCCTCAATAACTGTGATAGTTTGGCAGTTGAAATTTTCACAGATGATGTATTTCTGTTGCCGCTATAATAACAAATTCTAAAAACAGAATAAAATAAATGCATTTATGAGAGTCCCGTATTTTTTGCCACTGTTTATAGATAATGATGCGGAATCCTTCTTGCGCGCTTCCGACTTGCACTTGGTCGGTTTTTTCCACAGTTTCTTTTAGGCTGCAAAGAAAAAATAAAGCATGAAAGCCGGACTGCAATAAAAATAAAATACGTCAATTTCTATTCTTTAATCTAGGACACCTAGTAATGTGCTAGAAAAGACACTTTTTAATTATTTTGTCATTTTCGAAGTAACCTATGGTCACATGTTGTCTGACGACAAAATTTTGGAGTGATGAGTTTCAGTCGACAATATTTATTCATACCACAATCAAATTGATCGAGTACTGTTCGAAGGTGGTGTCAAGAGTCTTCGCAACCGGCGTGTGTGTATGAAGAGAGTGATGAATGTGGAGGAAGCGAGACAAGCCTGCAAGGATCGTGATGTATGGTACTTGTTTCTCTCTGCCTACCCTGTAAGGGATCTGGCGTGAAGATATGTAATATTTATTGATATATTTGGGTAGATATCTCATAAAAAAATATTATTAGATACCTAGACAAAAGTATAAGAGGTTCTCTTACGGCTACGTTTAGTAGTTGTGGTAAGTTTGATACTGCCTTACGTTCTCCTATCGCAAGAGTGTCAGTGCTCGTCACTGTCGAGTTCGGGTTATAAAATAGGTAAAGCTATTGCTTCGTAACTGACAATTTATATTACATCTCCGGGCCTCACCAAGTGCTGACGATGGAACGTATTTAATTTATTAGAAAAATCATTCCTTTTGGGAAGTAGGTTGAAAACAAGTTTAAACGTAAGTAATCTGATACCTACATTAAACGTGCACAATGAAGCTCTGTTAACATCATATTATGGTAGGTAAAGGTCCTTTTAATAACACTATTATTAATTCATTACATATTATTTGTTAATATAATTGGCGTAGCAATATCGTGATTTAATATTATGTAACTTTTCCATTTTTACCGCAACTGTTAATTTATTACTCTGATCTAATTTCCAGGCTTTTGTAGTAAAAGAATAGACTTTACAATGACTATTTGTTCCGTTATATTTTGCTCACAACACAACTAAATGTTGACCCATTTCAAAATACAAAAACAATGTAGGAAATCTCAACATACCTAAATTTCCCGAATAGTTGTGATATTCTGCCACGCTCGTATTGCTATACCCCCACCATGTACTTCGCACATAGCGAATAGTCAGTTTTTTATCACCTTCATTTTAAATTTTTATTTCAAAAATTCTTAAAAATACTTGTATTAATGTATAATTCTTCTATTGACACGTTTCTCCATCTCTATCTATAGACGATAGTTGGCTCTTTTGCCACTTGCCACTGATTAAAAACACAGTGGCAATTTCTTGCTGAGATATTGCTAAATGTTGACTACACACTCGTATATTCTTGTTTTTTGGTTACTTCTACGTCTTCTACTAATAATAAAAGTGCAGTGGATGAAGAATAACTAAAGTGTTACTATTGTTTGATTTTTGAATAATTACAGTGACAATTGTTGTTTCATGTTTTTTTTTTCAGTCATTTTATAGTAGCACGCGAAAGAATCCGCTGATATATTATACTGATTGAATTGACTTATTTTTTCTCTGGTATTTATCTAGAGATTGGAAAAACTTAGGGGAAAATTACCTCAAAACTACCCTCCACTCGGAAAAATTACGGATGAACAAAATCTATCGTTAACTATAATTGAACTAACAAACTACACGATCTTAAATAAATGTTTGGATAAGCCATTAAATTTCCACGCCTGTTAGGTGTAGCAAACATCAAACAGACGTCGAAAGACACGTCGAGTTAATCTGATCACAATCGTAAACGAGTAATAGTCTCATTGTTCCACCGGCTGCGTTGTTTTTTCGATAGTTCACTGACACTAGGGGAACCATATTGAAATTTTAATTTAATTAATTTAGTTAAACATTCGATGAATTTTTTATATCACGTGAAAGCAAACAAGCAAATGGTTCTCTTGATGCTCCGCCTTCAGTCACCAGAGATGATAATGGTATATTTCTGTACGTATGGCAGGATGGTAAAGCTGCATGCATAAGTTTAAAGGCTAACTCACACTCATAACCAGAATACGAAAGTGACAAGAATTGATGCTATTGTGGCAGGGGCAAGAAAGGTAGTGGTACTTTGGAGATCTTCTTCTAACCTCCGGGGGACTACTTGCTTGCAATGAGTAATTTGGTACCGGTGCTCGGTATATTATGCTGAACTTTTATATGAATAAAAGAAAGTCTTCTGATACTTCATTATTTGGAATGATGTCCGACTCGACGTACATACCATTCTATTATTTTATATGAAGGATTATATTTTACAAATTCTAAATGTTCAAAAGCTGATGAGTGGCCCTCAATTCATGACTGTAACACCAAGCAGGTGTTACAGTACCAATCCCGGTGAAACGTCGCAGAACTCTACCATCTAGTAGTCACGATGACAGTGACACTTTTAACCAACTGTTCGTCTTTTACAAACTGCCTGGCAGAAGGGCATATAGTCTAAAAAGTCAAAAATATTTTATTGAATAAAATAAATTTTAACAAGCATTATAAATTTTAATTGAAAAATAGCCCTTACCTCTTGAACCCTCCCTCCCCTGCTAAACATTTTTTCCTAAATTTAATTTATTTATTTTTATAATCATGATTTATTGGGCAGCATGTTACTTATTATTAGTTATATTTAACATATTTTAATTTTGGTTTTGACATATTATTAGTTATATCCAACATATTTTTTAATTTAGTTTTGACATAATATTATAATAATTTTAAACTTATTTAAGTAACATAGACAGCACTTTTATTACCACTGCTTGACATTTTATTCTATTGACAATTTAAAAATTTAATGATTGACATGTAAAACTATGTATACTTTAATTTAATTCTGTTCAAAATTTCTTGGTGGAATATTGCTTCCCTACTTAAAAAATATACCATTGTTAAGAAAATTTCTACCAATGGAGCTAACAACATTTGTTTATCTAGTAAATTTTCGCATACCTTGTTTTGTATAAATATTAGTTAAAACACGTACGTTAGGAATATATTTACAAAAGTGTCATAGCCCTGAAGATGCCGTAAAAGGCGAAACCGGTTGGTGATATCAATTAAATTTAAAGTAATTTGTGAAACAGTACAAGTGTATTAGCAAAACTACAAATGGAGTTTCACCAAGTGCCGACGATAAATAGTGTAAAATACTTTAACAAGCACTTTTACGGGTCAACATTATTTTGTAATTCCTACCAGACACACATTGAGATCTCAAATCGATTCTTCTAAGGGAACCCGCACCAACACGGGGTAATTAGCGGAACCGGGTGGCTATAAAAGGGGGTCCAAATTACGTGAGATGTTCAAAAATCCATAAAAGTTAGTATTATATTGAGTAGTAATCCAACCCTTTGTATATTAAAAGCACATGATAAGCGGTGATTGCATTGTATTAGGAGGTCAATTTGCTCGTACGTCTGCAGATGCAATATTTTTTATTATTATCAAACACTTTTTCTTTAACTCCATGTTGGTCCCCCTTTTTGAAGAATAGACCAGCTCCATTCTGCCAAGCAGTTCGTAAAAAGCGAACGATTGGCCGAACTTGTGACAAAAATCATGATTAATTGTAGTCACAAGTTTCGTAAATCGTCGAATGACTACTAAGTAGTAGAGTTATGCAACGGCTCGCTCGGGTTTGTTACCACCGCCTTACCTGGCGCAATAGCGCTGGTGCTTGTCACAGTTATGTTCCGGTTTCTACGGTAAGGTAGCCGGATAACCGGTGCCTATAAGCGATGATTTCTTTTTCCATCGGGAGAGTCATCTGCTTGTTTATCTATAAATAATATTATATATATTATTTATGTATCCAATGATATATTAAAATAAATATATAAAAATTTAAAAAAAAAACACTTGGTCACCCTACTCAATACATGTATCAATTCGTATTTCGTGTAGACTGTATCATGCTGAAAATTAAATTAGCTCTAACGATATTTAACGTTTTTACTCTTTGCAATATAACTTTTGTTAGGCTAAGATTAAGATATGCATCATAATATATCTCACGTGATACTTGCGGTGTCGGTTCTTTTTCATGACGCCTGCCCGCTTAGGATAGACAGCGTGTGTATTTGTGTGAGTGATGCGCGATAGAAGAGTTTAACCAATAAGAAGAACTTATGTCTAGTTTACTCGCGACGCAACGTTGGAACGTTTTTCATGGCATTCAACAACCATATGGGAATAGCAAACCAGCAGATGGCTCTCCTGCAGATGGGTGTTCAATACTTTATTCTGAAACTAATTTGTAAAAATAAGTAGGTACGTAAAGTTTGACCTTATACAGTAAAAATGTTTATGTAAGGAAACCCGAGCATAGCAAAGTTCAATGTTTACAAAAATCGATTTGCCGAACTCGTCATTAGCTTCGTTAGCACTCGCGCGGTGACCATACTTTTTAAATGTTACTATGTACACAATTTCGTTGAGGTTTCTTACGTAGTTAAGCAATATTCTCTTTTTATTATAATTTTATTACTTACATGTGACCATTAACTACGAGTATCATGTCCTTCAATAATCCACGGTCTTTTCCCCCATGTTGGTCCCGGGTTCCTATGAAAAATAGGCCAACTACCGTTCTGCCAGGTAGGTTATGAAAAGCGATCGATTGGCTATGTGAGTCACTACCATCGTGGCTACTAGGTACTAGAGTTCTGCATTGTCTCACCCGAGTCTGATTCCACCGCCTTACCTATTCCTGCTACAATAGCATCAGTGCTTCTCACTTCGTGTACCAGTTTGGAGGGTAAGGTAGCCGGTAAACTTATGCATGTGGCATTAGACCTCGCCACAACATAGCAACGCACCATTAACATCTAGGTATCTATAGGCGATGGTTGACTCTTTCCATCAAGAGACCCATCTGCTTGTTTACTATCTTATGATACGTAGGTCACACTATAACTTTTGCGTAACTTAAAAAACAACATGTTATAACCAAAATAATATGTTTATTGCTTTTCAAAATAATCTCATTTATATTTTAAACATTTTTTCACGCATTCGAACCATTTTTTAAAACAGGAGGACCACAGATCTGAAGGCATGTTTTCTACGTGCTGATTGAACGCTATCACTGCCTCTTCGGAGTTGGTAAAAGTAAAACCTCTCATCAAATCTTTGATTTTGGGGAAAATACAGAAATCATAGGGTGCTAGGTCGGGGCTATGTGCTGGATGAGTGACGAGATGTACTTTTTCGGAAGGTAAAAATGACTTTCTTTTGTTGGCCGTGTGTGAAGAAGCGTTATCATGGTGTATGAGAATGCGGCTTTTGGGTCGTCTTTCGCGAAATTTTTCTAACACGTGGGTAAACAAATGGTAGAATACCATTCGGCATTAACACTCTTTTAATCTTCAAGTGGAATTGTACAGATGGGACCCGTAACTGAGAAAAAAACGCGATCATTTTTTTACCAACGTTTCTCGCTTGTCTCACTTTTGTTGGCCTGTTCTCATTTTCAAACACCCATTCACAAGATTGCTGTTTTCTTTCGGGTTCAAAACAATAAATCCACGTTTCGTCTCCTGTGGCAATGTTATAAACAGCAGTAGAATGTCCGTGGTTGTACTTCAGTAGCATCTGTGAGCACCATTCCACGCGAGCCCGCTTCTGCTCCGCTGTCAGTTCATGAGGGATCTAACGACAACAAAGTTTCCGAACTTTCAATTCTTCGTGTAAAATTTTCTGAATTTGGCTCATACCAATCCCCAATAGTCCTCGAATTGTCTCATAGGTAATCTGGGAGTTTTCTTCAATTAACCGTTTAACAGTAGCCACATTATTTTCGTTGACGGCAGTTGAAGGCCGCCCTTCACGAAATTCGTCATTTAAAGAAACTCGACCTCATTCAAATAGCTCCGATTAGCTAGAAGCGCAAAACTTTTAGTGTGCCCCATGTATAAAAAACAGTCAAAAAAAAATTCCGTGGTTTGAAATCATAATTCATTAAAATCCTCTTTTTTTATATCATAATATAGCAAACAAGCAGATGGGTCTCCTAATGGAAAGAGTCACCCATCGCCTATAGACACCAAAGCTGTTAATGGTGCGTTGCTATCTTGTAGCAAGGTCTTATGCCACATGCATAAGTTTACCGGCTATCTTACCCTCCAAACCGGAACACGACAGCGACAAGCACTAACGCTATTGCGACAGGAATAGGCAAGGCGGTGGTACCAGACCCGGGCGAGACAATGCAGAACTCTACCACCTAGTAGCCACGATGGTAGTGACTTACATAGCCAATTGGTCGCCTTTTACGACCTGCCTGGCAGAACGGCAGTTTGTCTATTCTTCAAAGAAGTCCGGAACCAACACGGGGAAAAACTCTCGGCAACAAATGAACAAAGTTTTGTAGGTAGTATTGCTTGTTACCAAATTTTGTCCCTCCCGTTTTTGATTACGACACAAATCCAACTTTTATAATTTTGCAACTCTAACTGGTTTAATTTCTGAGCCAAGTTAGAAAAGTTATTGGAAGGACCTATATTTCAATTTTTATTATAGCCTATTTTCAACCGACGAAAAACGGAGCTTATCAGTTTGTAATGTATGTGTAGCAGTGAAATTGTCAGTACCGTTAGATTATAATTTACCTAAGTGATATTATAATTTAACTGCTAACCTAACCTAACCAAATTATAAAATCCCTAGGTAGATTATAATCTAACGGCTATTGACGATTTCACTGCGACATATGCATGTAATATTGTTGAAATTGGATAATATTTGAGTGTAATGATCTATTTATGCGTTCAAGCACGTGTAGTCCTATCTACTGAATTTCGTAAGTGTAAGTATGTTTGTATGTTTGTCCACGAATTTCTCTGAAACTAAAAGCTATCTAGATAATTTCTTTTTGATTTAATTTCCCCCGTGTTGGTCTGGGCTCCTTTGAAGAATAGACCAACTACCGTTCCGCCAGGCGGGTCGTAAAAGGCGACCGATTGGCAATAGGTGTCACTATTATCGTGACTTCTAGGTGATAGAGTTCTGTAAAGTCTCGCCCAGGTATTTGGTACCACTACCTTACCTATTCCTGCTGCAATAGCGTCAGTGCTTGTCACTATCGTGTTCCGGTTTGGAGGGTAAGGTAGCCGGTAGACTTATGTATGTGCCATTGCCATCCCGCCATACAGATAGCAACGCACCATTAACATCTTTGCTGTCTATAGGCGATGGTTTCTCTTTCCATCAGGACAGTCATTTGCCTGTTTGCTTATCATATAATATAAAAAAATCAGGTTATCAATTTAAGTCCAAGTCTCATCAAAATCGGTTTCGTAATTTTTGAGATATTGAGTACTAGTTGATATTTAAAGACGGTTTAATTTTTAACTTGCTGTTATTGTCTGCGATTTCGCTTGCGTCGCTATTTATTTCAGAACCCCAAAAACAATTCTTTTTCTGATCGAATCTATTTCGTCATTGCTGTTTAGAAAGTAGAGAAACTATTATTACGACAGGGATGTAATACGCATAATAACACCATTGTTTGATATATTATGCCCTATGTCATACCAAAACTGTTATTAATTAAAATTTATTAGGATTCTCTGAAGGACATCACATGGACTTTCTGAAGATCGGCTTCAGATGGTCTAATAAATTCCATGTTCGTATGCACATTTCTTGCTTTTTGCTCCGTATTACTCCACTGTGGAGCCAAGTATCGGCAGGAGATTTTCCGAACGGATACGACTAAGGGATCTTCAAGAAAAGAGCTTTACTCATTCTCGAAAGCCCGGCAACACAACTGCAAGACCTTTAGTAGTATAATTGTCCATGAACGACGGTGATCACTGATTACTTACCATTAGATGAGCCTCCTGTTCATTTGCCCCGTCTTATACCTTTTTTTATATCATAAGATAGCAAACAAGCAGATGGGTCTCCTGATGGAAAGAGTCAACCATCGCCTATAGACACCAAAGTTGTTAATGGTGCGTTGCTATCTTGTGGCTAGGTCTAATGCCACATGCATAAGTTTACCGGCTACCTTACCATCCAAACCAGAACTCGGCAGCGACAAGCAGTGACGCTATTGCGACAGGAATAGGTAAGGCGGTGGTACCTGACCCGGGCGAGAGAATGCAGAACTCTACCACCTAGTAGCCACGATGGTAGTGACTCACATAGCCAATCGGTCGCCTTTTAAGACCTGCCTGGCAGAACCGCAGTTGGCCTATTCTTCAAAGGAGCCCGGGACCAACACGGGGAAAACCTATAACTATAAAAAAACATCTTCCGAATGTTCTTAGTGTGTGGCCGGGTTTCCGATCCGGTAGTAGCTTTAAAATAATTTACGTGTCAAATTAACTTGTAATATAATGAAGAACATTTGATTTCTGATTTCTTGTATTTTCTCATTTAAACAACCGAAACAGAAATTATCTTCTTTGACCTATCGGGTAAAATAGAGCAAGAAATAATTAACAAGCCTCAAGCTTATTGTATTCGTAATAATGAAACAAACTAGCCAATTACTAGTTACAACGAAACCTATTCTCATTCTGAAAGATGTAATGAAGGCTTTTGTTGCCCGATACGGTTATTATTATATTTGCAAATTCATATTTTGCGCTCACATCTGTTAGTATTGGAATTTTTTGGCCAGTTCGTACTCGTAACAATTCTTTATTTTCTAAGGTTTATTTATTTATTTTCAAGACACAAAAAAATAATTATGCATGCTCGACACATTTGACAAGACGTGTCAAGTGTCGAAATTGTGGGTATAAGTCTCTCGTACGGATACTCTTGATAGACGATACTGCTAGATTAGTATCTGCCCGCTTAGCGCAGCGTAATGAAATTTTGTCGAACCGCTTTCCCGTCATTTTACACACTATCTCTACTTGCTACAACATTGGACACATCATTCTACATAACTAACTGACCCGTGGGAAGATTTCGCACGACGCCATCTAGCTTTTTCCAAGTATAAAACTCTATTAAGATTTTTGATTTATCACCCACAGATGGCACTCCGGTCGATTGTTATAAAAATTATATTTAATTAATTTTTTTATTAACAAAAAAGTTTTTTGTATTTTCGTATTTTGCGCCCAAAGTAAAAAACATAAGCTTTAACTGGGTATTTTTTAATTCTTTTTGGTGAAGTAGTTAAAGAGATCGAGCCACTCCAGAAAAAACACCTTTTAGAAATAATATATAATAGGTATATAGTAGTATATAGTAGTATCATATTATGATACTTCGAATAGATACAAAAACTCTTCGTTTTATTTACCGATCACGACACGTCGGTGTAATTATATCAACTTTTTAATACTTCCTTGAGACATGCCTAGCTGTTTTACTCGCGTTATCATAAATACAACGAAATTTAGACTAAGCAAATTAAAACAAAATTTCAAAATTTCAGAATGTCCATAATATCGAAGTATGCCGTTTAAAAGATCAAAATTGACAATGGGGTTTAAAAGTTATACCTTTTCAAAAGCTAAAAAACGGTCGTTTTCAAATAAATTTTAGATATTTGATCTCTTCAAGTTCAAAATTCTATGCTTGGCTGCAACTGTTCGCAGACGCGGAGGCGGTGTAGTGGTGTTACTCTTGCTTCTGGTGTCGTAACGATCTATACAAAACCTTATTAAGAATTATTACGTTTATTGCCTCTTGATACCTGTGCACTACACATAATATATTTTTATAATAAAAGTTTCGCGTTTTAATATTTAAATTTACTGCGAAAACGCTCTGGATTATCACGACATCTAAATGACATCAAGCCATGGTCATACATACATACTCTGTGGTTTCTATGAAAATGTCAAAAACAATTTGGCGTTTTACTACGATGCGACGCAACACTTCCAATGCATTTACAGTCATGGGACTGTTATATCAATGGACTCAATGTATATTTTTGCCGAAATTATATTCTATAAAAATATTATTAATCCTTATCTTTTAATATGAATATTTTATTTTTTTGTTATTTCCATATCACAATTAATCATTAGAAACTACATATAGGTATCCGATTCATGTAGTGAGCCTATTCGAGGCAGACATTTATTCTTGTTTCTCAACCGTCTTCAACATTTATTTTACTTTCATTCAGCTAAATAGAATACCTTTCCAAATATTTGAGGTGGAAGGCTTTAATTTTACGTTTATTTACACAAACAGGAATGTTACAAAGGTAGTGTTGAAACAATTTAATTGTAGTTTATTTTAAGCCTCTTTCATATGCGACGTCGGGCTTTGTGCTCCAATGGTACGTTTCATAACGATTTACGCTTTAAGTTAAGGAAATTATTATAATAATATACTATTATATTACTAGACAAGATACATGAATTGATCTTACACCAAAGTAGGCAAATTATTTGCATGTGATATAGGAGTTACTTAACGATACTAATACATGCAAATACAATATACGTAGAAATTAAATCGCTGAAATGTTTATATGCGCATGACTTTAGAATAAATGCACAATATTAGATAATTCTTTTTTCTTGTGTTCGATGTTGTTAGGAGAAGATTTGTGTAAAGGAAAATGTGTAATAATCATACGGTTTTCTTTAATATCTCATAACATGTTTTTTCGCGAACCGCCGAACGAGATAATACGTTCGAATGCTCTCGCGTATAAAACAATGCGTGCATTTTCTGTGAGACGGCACGATTTTCGATCGAGCGGTCCTACAAGGAAGAAGAACCTCTGGAAATCTGAAGCGGTCGTCTATGGAAGAAAAGTGCCCCAGAAAAAATTCAGTGTATATAGTAGCTGTAAATATATAATTTTAGCTGTAAATGTATAACGCAGTATACACTCATCTCGAAACCGGCGGCGAGTGAAAACGCTGCGCTGCGTTATGAAAAGGAAAACGTATACGAAGAAGCCTTTCAACAAAGAAAAAAATGATGTGGTGTCGCGGGACACCAGGTAGGAACGAACTTCCTTCGGCTAAACGGCACTACTCGCTTGTGTACGCGACTGTCGCGCCTGCGCACGTCTCATTTAACGCTTTTATTCCACGCATTTTTCTTACGGTTTTACTATCACATTTTTTTCAGTTCGGTCGCGCAGCAAAATCCCTATCCCCTCCAAGCCTGCCGTAAGAAACTTCGTTCCAAAAATAATGGAGTGGAGAAGTATACATCGTGGACACGTTTTTAAAAGAAAGAGGCAACTACTGTTTTAAACGCAAATTGGGTAACCAGCACACTACGAGTTGCCCGCAACTGAAGCAAATAAACATCGACGCCAGATGGTAGTGGGCAAAGTAAATTAGGATGTGTTTTCAGTTTTTAAAGAAGAAAATCTGCGAAACTGCTGCACAGCGAAGCCCTGAAAAGTGAGAGGCTGCCCTTTCAGCCATCACTTACTGCTACATAAAGATAAAAAGAAGAATGAATATTCGAAGATGGAGACAGCAGCCAGTAAATAGACGAAAAATCCAAATGAGTCGGCAGCTGTCATGAAAGTCTACTCCAAATCACCTTGTACCGTACTACTGAAAACGTGCAAGGTAAATCTCAGCGGTCTACGGGAAGAGTTCACGACGTACGCTCTCCTAGATAAAGGTTCCACTCTGTCATTCATCCGCGAAGAGTTAGCCGCGAAGATCACTGCTGCGAAGACACCTAAGTGGCTGATTATCAAAGGAATCAATGAACATAGGCAGGTCTACAGCAGCGATGTGAAGATCAAGGTCAAGAAAATGAGCAAAAATGAGACGTTCACTATCAAGGCGAAGACCATATAGGGGCTCACGCCGCACTAGCAACATGTGCCTAAGAGTATAGACAGGTACCCCAGATATCTGAAGAGTATCAAAAGCAGAAACAACCATGGCGAAGAAAACCATGATTATTGATAGATGCAAACAACTGTCACCTTATCGTTTCCCGGCGCGGCGTTTGTGGATAGGTAAGAAGAATGAACCTGCTGCGTCGTTCACCAAGCTGGTATGGGTTCTGCACGGAACAGTACCATGGGCAACTATCGTGCAAAACAGTGAAGCAATTCTGCACATCTGCACTCAAACAACAGATTCCGTTGCTTGAAGATTAAAAAGTTAGTCGAATCACATTTCAACATGAAATCACTGAATAGTGAATAGAAAAATTAAGATCAGCGAGCAAAAAAAATGCTTGAAAATACATTGAACAAAAAAATGTTAATTTTCAAGTCTACCAAACACGGATTAAAAGTACCTCAGTGGTGCCAATTAATTGCGAACGCAATATGAAGAGGGTTATCGCAACGGAAAGTGTAATGTAAAAGTCTCCTGATCTGAAGAATTTTACCCAGACAATAAATGAAAATGACTGAAGAATAGTGAACGCAACATGAATGTACGTAAATCCGGAATCGCAAGAAATGTGAAGTGAAGGCGTCTGCTTGAGAAAACAGCTCATCGAACCGCGTTTTCTATTGAGGCCAAACGATTAATGGCCAACCATGGAATAGACACATGAAGAAAATAAAAATGAGGTTGTTTTATTCACAAGCACGACGGACAAATACAATGATATGGGCGTCTCTTTACCGGATATAAATCATAAAACTTAATAATTACACAACAACTATAAGAGTTACAACTACGGTGAATTTATTCATAGACAAAATGATAACAAAGGATAAAAAATTGTGTATAGATGTGTCTCGCCTAGAAGAGCCGGAAAAAATGGCAATCAAACAATTACAACGCGAGTCATTTGGTAGAGATGTGAAGAGGCTATCTGCGATGCAACCTCTCATAAAGACCAGCAGAATAGCGAAGCTCGATCCTGTGAAAATGGGATGTTACGAACAAGAGGAATAATAAGTAGTAGAGGGATCATCACGCATGAAGAAAATCCTATTTTGGACGAAAACACCCTTTAGAAGAGCTCTTAATCCATCGATGTCGCCAGGAAGCACGTCAACAAAGAACTGGTGGAGAAGCTATGGCAACCATACTTAATTGTACACTTGTGACTAATTGTACAAAGAATAGTAAGAGACTTCCAGTTCTCCAAAGTATAAGAGTTCTCGCCCAACACAAAATCAAAAGAAGATTTGCCAGTCTCGAATCATGTTCACCTATTGCGTAATCGAATTTTTTGGGTTCTGAACGTCACCATCGGCCTAAGACAGGAGATTAAGGTGTGGGGCGTATTGTTTTAAAACTATTTAAGTTGAACAGACTGAATATTTGTTGAAATGGGTAGGTTTTAAAAGGTAGAGTTGGCGCAATTTTATTTAGGCATACATTTTTATGTTCATATTTGAATGGTAATCAGACAAGGCCACTCAACTTAGACCATTGTAAATATACGTTGTAATTAATAGAATCAATTCTCGTTCGGTGAAAAAGCTCTTTATATGCGTTGTCAGGTTTTGTGCGTCAAATTTTTATGAACAGCTTTATGACAATGTATGCAACGTAAGCTTTTCTATTAGGATCTTATCTGATTTCAATAAAGAGCGGTCGAGTATTATATTAAAAAATTGTGTAAAAGTGAAATTTATGTACAAGTGGAATAGTAAAAGTGTCTAATAACAATGGAATTTCACCAAGTGCCGACGATGGAAAGTATAGAATAAAAAAAAACCTGTTTATTACCTTATTTGTACTTATTGGAAAAGAGCTAAACTTGTTTAGCTGTAGGTTCGATGACCCAATCTTGATGTAGAGAAAGAATATAATTATGTGTTGTCTTTTCAAAAAAATCAATAGCAGTCCGATATGAATAAGATATTATTTTATATAAAATATTTACTCCGTATTGGTCCGGACTCCCTGTGAAGAATAAACCATATGCCGTACTGTCAGGCAGTTCGTTAGAGCCGAACGATTGGCTATACGAATCACTACCATCATGAAACCTGGGCGAAACAAAGCAGAACTCCACCATCTAGTAGAGGGTGGAGTTTTGCATTGTTTCACCCGGGTTTGGTACCACCGCCGTACTCATTCCTACCGCAATAGCGTCAGTGCTTGTTAATTTGGATTTATATTGTATTAAAAGCACTTTTACTGTTTTACTTGACTTTTTACCATAATTTATACCAACCGGTTTCGTGTTTTAACGCATCATCAGGGCAAAAGTTAGTATTGTTTAGTACAATTGACAATTTGACAATTAACAATAAATTATACTGAATATAGTATGAAAATTTTAAATTTAAAAATATGTTTGACATTATCGGTGATACCCACACAGCAGAATTACCCTTTTAAACAGGGAGAATTTTGTATAGTAATTTATTAATTCAATAGTACGTCAATGTCAATAGTACAAACTAATAGTACAATTGAATTGATGAATATGTAAAAATGTCATGTAGATTCTAATGTCAATTAAAATAATTAAATGTCGTGATACATTTCCCATATATGATTAATACAAAATAATTATTCAAAAAAACTCTAGTATTAAGTTATCATTATTAAATGTCAATTATATGTGATTATTAATTATTATTATATAAAGAATAAAGTCATAACATTAATAAAACAAAAACATAGTAATAATATAAAATAAAAACAGTAACTTATACATTCAATCATTAAAAATATTCAGTAAAGGGGATGCGTTTAGTTCTCTGCGGTCATTTAGTAGTTGGGTCTGATGTTTAAGTCTATTTATTTCCAATGCCTCTAAAGCATCAAGTTTCTTCCCTTTATCACATATATGTATAGTTTTTATATCCCTTGTAACATCAAAGTCATGGCCTTCACTAATAAGGTGTTGTGCGAATGCAGAATCCCTATTTTTTCAATCGCCAGCCCCTGTCATGTTCCTTGATTCAGGCTGCAAAAGATCTGCCTGTTTGTCCTTTGTAGGTGGCATCACAGTCACTGCATTTTAATTGATAAACTCCATTTTTGGCCATTGAAGGATTTTTTGTTTATTATTAAACAGAATTTTTTAAGAGAATGTTATATGTAGAAAGCTGGCTTCTAGTCTTTAATTAATCTTGCGCAGGTATGTGAAATTTTTCTCTTTTTTGATATTGTATTTGCTGTGACCAGAGTATATGGAGGGAGGTACAAGATTTTTTCGCTTTTTTTTAATTAAGGCATCTATCATTCGGGACTTGTAGCCATTGTTCACCGCAATCGCTTTAATAGTTTTTAATTCCTGTTGAAAATTATTGTTTGACAATGGTACTGTCAGTGCAGTAACGTAATAAAGTGCGTAAAGTGCTTTTAATACAATATAAATCCAAGTTAACATGGAGTTTTACCAAGTGCCGACGATATTCAGTGTTCAAAGTCAGTGCTTGTCATTTTCGTGTTGAGTTTGGAGAGTAGGGTAGCCAGTAAACGTATGCAAATGGCATTAACATTTCGCCACACGAGTAGCAACGCGCCATTAACACCTTTGGTGTCTATAGGCGATGGTTGTCAGTTTCTATCTAGAGAGTCATCTGCTTGTTTGTTATCTTATATATAGATATAAAAAAAACTGTAAACGGCTGTCTCTACGGGCCATCCATGAAATTTCTCGCTAAATTAAGGTATTTTAAACCCAAAAGAGTAAAATTATAAGCATAGATTTTTTGAGTTCAAACATCTATTTTATTAAAAATAGCAGTATATTAATTGTTAAAAATGATCGATTTTGATCTTTCGAATAGCATTGAACTCAAAATGCTTTAGCTCATAGGCGTACCGAGGGGGGAGGGGGCAGGGAGGAGCATCCCCCCCCCCGAATTTGTTCACCTCTCTACTAACTATATACTGTTGTAGATATTAAGATAAAAATAGTCTTAAAATGTTACGGTTGCCCCGCCTGACCCAGAACCTGGGTACGCCCATGCTTTAGCTAAATAGCCCATACGTTGAAAAATTTTGAAGCAATGTCATAAATTTTTTTTCAAAAATTTTCGTCACTTAAATCACAAACAAATTGACCGATTTTGATCCTGTTATTTGTATTTGACGCAGTTTTTAAAGGAGAAAATCTAATAATATTTTTAAGTCAATCAGTGTATAAACCTGAAAGTTATTTCAAAAATATTAAGTAATTTTTCTGAAAATAACGTAATTTTAATTTTTAAAAAGCTGTAACTTTTGCTTGATTTTGATTTTTGAAACAGCATTCGTAGTTTTTTTTTACTAAAATATCGTAGAATACCAAAAACATGATTGGTTGAAAAATTTCGAAGGTATGTCAAAAAGACCCTCTTTTCAAGATTTTTTCCCCAACGGATAAACCGATTTTAATGCAATTTATGCATTAGACGTAGTTTTTTGAGGAATAGAGCTGATTTGTTTTTGTACTCAATCGGTACATTGATCTGGAAGTTATGTTAAAAAATACTGTTTCGCCAACATTTTTTTTTTGAGTGTTTCTCAAAATTCTCACAATCTATTGGGCCGACTTGTTCAAATTTTCAGGAAGTCTAAGTTGAGCGGAATCCAATCGAATGCCCATCAACCGCGTTTCGATCGGTCCAGCCGTTCAAAAATTATGAGATGTTTACATACACACACACACATACATACATACATACATATATACATACATACTGACATCATCTTAAAAACAGTCAGAAAAGGTTCCTAGAACCTCAAAACGTGGAGATCCGTTGAAAACTCGATTTTCGAAAATCGGAGCAAAATCAATAACATCCTTATCTACATACACACGTAGCGGGAAATTAAAATTGATTTATGTAAAGTAATCTATACATATAATAAAATCGTAGGAAAGTCAAAACTGTACATTGAATATTTTTTTAAAAGAATATTTGGGGCGTGATCTACATTCGACATCGAAGCCAAAAATATAGTTTTTAGAATTTTTGTCTGTTTGTCTGTTTATCTGTTTGTCTGTATGTATGTCCGGGGTAAACTCAAAAAGTACTGCATGGATTTACTTCAAATTTTACATGAATATTACTAACAGGTCGGGTCAACATATAGGCTACATATTATCACGCTATCACTTACGGGGGAGATGCTGTGCGGAGTAAACGAAGTCCGCGCGGATGAAGTCGCTGGCAACAGCTAGTTAATAATATTATTATTATAATGTGACATTCTCTTGTATTGATATCCTATGTTTCATGAGTCTCATTTCATATTCCTTTTTTTAATTAGTAATAAGTAGATTTATTATATTTATGCACAACGTCATGGTAATACCGGTAGACTATGGCGATCTAGACATTATTATTATTATTATTTGTAACACCTTTGTATTGTAACACATTTAATTTTTATTTTACACCTCTGTTTACGTTATTTTCAAATACTTGACACTTCTATTTCCACGCACTCAAAGAGTAGCGTAGATACCCACAAGCCAAATATGTAAACCTAAATCGATTACTTTCATTTTTTTTACTATCGATAGGGAAGCGCTTCGCCATGATCTCGCCTTTTTTTCTATGTTATAAGATAGCAAACAAGCAGATGGGTCTCCTGATGGAAAGAGTCAACCATCGCCTATAGACACCAAA
Source organism: Apodemia mormo (assembly GCA_036924255.1). Classification (NCBI taxonomy): domain Eukaryota; kingdom Metazoa; phylum Arthropoda; class Insecta; order Lepidoptera; family Riodinidae; genus Apodemia; species Apodemia mormo. Next base: position 34,264,276 of record JAUPFN010000016.1, on the reverse strand, counting down.
GATGTTAATGGTGCGTTGCTATCTTGTGGCGAGGTCTAATGCCACATGCATAAGTTTACCGGCTACCTTACCCTCCAAACCGGAACACGCATTGACGCTGTTGCGGCAGGAATGGGTAAGGCGGTGGTACTAGACCCGGGCGAGACAATGCAGAACTCTACCACCTAGTAGACACCATGGTAGTGACTCGATAGCCAACCGGTCGCCTTTTACGACCTGCCTGGCAGAACGGTAGTTGGCCTATTCTCTAAAGGAGGCCGGGACCAACACGGCGTATAATCGCTTGATGGTAAGCTTAGATGCGGCCTAAGATGGAACGCACTTCCCTAGAAGTTACCTGTTCACTCTTCTCTTGAAGATCCCCAGATTGTACTCGGCGGGGAACACAGACTCAGGAAGCATATTCCAATCCCTTGCGGTTCGGATCAAGAATGTCGAGTTTATTTCATCGTTTAATAACGGATTTCTGTAAAGTAACGAATGTCTCAACACTTCCATTTCGGCTTACTCTTAGTTATAGCGTAGATACCCACAAGCCAAATACACTTTACGAGGTTCCGACGAATTGAATCATGTACAAACTACGAAACTCCTTGAAGAACACTTAAGAAAGTCGCCCTGTGTTTGGAGATAGATTGCAGACAAGGGTCAAGTGATCCGATAAAGTAACGCAATGTATTGTCCGAAAATATACACTATAGTTATTTGAAAACATGACTACAGTTATTATCCATTACTAATCCTATAAAGAATTACAGTGCTTTTCTCTTGGAGAAATTATCTCCCTATTGTTGGTTTTATTGCGAGATACTTGGGAGTCGCAAAAACTTAAACATGTTACTACAATCGTGACTAATAAAAGTTTGTGTCGGTTCGCCCGAATATTGAACACACCCTCTTCACAATTCCTGTCGCCTTAATGTCCCTAAATAGCGAAATATTTTTAAAGTAAGCTGCTTACTGAGCTAAAAGTTTTACATTAATCTAAGGCTTAGCTCACAATGGCGCAGAGTCGAAGCGTCATATTTTTCCGCCAAAGCTTATTCATCTCCATTGTTCAATTATACATATAAGTACCGACTCCAGCCGAACGTCGAAGCGCGAATGCGCGCGTCAACGCGCGTCTACGCGCGCTTCCATACTTACATAACACTTTGTACTTAAATAATAAACAATATAGATGAATATGCTTTAAGAGGAAAAATATGACGCTTCGACTCTGCGCCAATGTGAGTTGAGCCTAATACGGTACATTCACTGATATAAATATCAAAAACATCACCTTGTAATGGTGCAACTACTCATGTCGGGCTACGGCGAAGGTTCGCGCTAGCCCGAACTACATCGCGACATCTGCTTACGTCATAATGACGTCGTATTTTCACTTGCCATCAATCCTCGGCCCGCAGGTTATATTTGTGCGCCCCGCGATAAAGCAAACAAATTACAAGAGGCCGTTCATTAAACTCTTTAATTTTATGTAACTACTAGCTGACCCGTGCAGCTTTACCCGCGAGTAGATAAATATGTCGTCGAAATAGCTTTTAATATAAATTTAATACAAGTGAAAGGAATATCCTACACTTAGAAATTAAATATGCTCCGTTATGTGATAACGGCCCTTGTCTTAAATATTAAGAACTGCCTTTACTAATTAAAACGACGTAATCAATTTATATTACAATTGTATTTCTTTTCACATTGTTCATTATTGTAATAACGTTATTTTATTCTTTAATTCTACATTCTATTTATTCTTATTCTCATAATGAAATCTAACTTAACAAATACATTACCTTAAATTACTTATGCACGTGCCGGATTATTCAAACACTATTGTACTTTTTAACGGAGGCCAGTGTGTGTTACACTGATCGATGCAAAAGACTGAATGTCCGAGTTTTCAACCCGTCTTACCCGCCATTGTTGTTTTCGTGCAAGCTCTGTGATACCAGAGCAAATAATTTTAATTCGCACAAACAACGATGTCGGGCAAAATCCTGCTTTATTAAATAAAAACCTAACACAAGTTACGAAGCAAATTTGTTCGTGACCTTAATTTTCATTCTATCTCGTATTGCTACGTCGTTGTTGAAGTAGTAGAATGAATCTAATCTACATGTAAATTTGTTTTATAATTGCACGATTAGTGTTAAATTTTTTTTTAAATTTTGCACAGGTAGACTTAACACCCTAGAGCATTCTCTGCCAGTCAATCTCCAAAGAGTACAAAGAAGGCGCAAGGGATGCACATAGAAAGAATAAGAAAAATTGGAACTTAATTTAGTACTTAATTTAGTAGTAGTTAAACACGTTAATTATGTGAAAACAAAACTCACACAACGAAAAGCACATAAAATCTATATTTACATATAATAAAATCGTAGGAAAGTCAATGTATGTCCAGGGTAAACTCAAAAAGTACTGCATAGATTTACTTCAAATTTTGCATGAATGTTACTAACAGGTTGGGTCAACATATAGGTTACATATAATCACGCTATCACCTACAGGGGAGGAGCTGTGCGGAGTAAACGAAGTCCACGCGAAACAAGTCGCGGGCAACAGCTATTTGATAATAAACTTTAAAGTTTATTATCAATTTTATTTTATTCGAAATCCGTGTTCACAATGAAATTTATACTTTTTCATGAAGGATTTAAGGTGTTTGATTACGTATTGATAAAAAGGTGAAGTAATATGATTCAACGATTGACTTTGTTTGTTCCAATCCCGGAAGTCAACTGGCCTTGGCCGATTTATGATACGAGCTACGTGTCGTAGTGATTCGTAGCATATTCGTAGCTCATTTTATGAGTATGGCTTATTATTTTTTATTGAGTTCGGTTCGGGTCCTTCTAACTTCTAATTTTACCGTTTGCATTCTAAAGCCCCGTTTTTACTTTGTGTAGTGCGAGTGCGAGTGTTTAATGCAGGTGCTTAGTATTAAGCAAAAAATACCTGAGGACAGCCCTTGGTCAGTGCGAGTGATCAGTATACAGCGTAGTAAAAGTGAATAGATAGTAATCAACAATTACTAATCACTCGCACTGATCAACGGCTGGCTTCACTTATTTTTTGCTTAATACTAAGCACCTGCATTAAACACTCGCACTCGCACTACACAAAGTGAAAACGGGGCTTAACATCTGAAACCTTATTGTGTTACATGTTTAAACAACATTAAAACTTGCGGTTCACTATGTTGCTGTCATTTTATGAGAGTTGATGTTATAATACTTTTGATTTATTACGGAAAGATACCATCTCCAAGAATCGTCATACTTTAAATAGGAACGTTTATTGCAAGTACGATGCTAATATACATGCATAGATATGCATAATAAACCTTAAGAAACGTATAAAATTTGTCTTATGACTATATACAAGTTAATTATCAATTACTTACACTCTTTGCGCTGTAGCAAGGTGGTCGAGTGGTTAGAGACCCTGACTACGCAATCAACGAGGCTCGGGTTCGATCCCCGACGGGGACAAGCATTTGTGTGATGAGCATAAATGTTTGTATTTCCGGGTTTGGGTGTTTATTATATATATTCTAGTATTTATATATGTATTTCTATGTATTAGTATCGTTGACTAACACCCATAACATAAGCAAATAATTTGCTTACTTTGGGGTTAGATCAGTAAGTGTAATTTGTCCCGTGAATTGTCCCGTGTCCCGTAAATAAAACTCAAAAAAAAACTCAAAAAAAAAAGTGTGAGTTTTTTTTTCGCATTCGATCGTGAGCGCGTTTGGAGTTTACTAGGAATTTGTATGTGATTTGTATAGCGCCACCTAGTGGTAAACGTGAGAAACCAGTTTACCACTAGGTGGTGCTGTACAAATCACATACAAATTCCTAGTAAACTCGAAACGCGCTCACGATCGAATGCGAAAAGAAAAACTCACACTTAGCAATCTGGTGACAGTTTCAGTAACGTTTCCAGTGGCGGATTTACACATTTGCCGCCTGTAGGATATTTAAATTTTGCCGCCCCTATTGACCTCCAATAGTGTCAGGTTATAGATTATTTTTACAATCCAACAATTAACATAACGCGTTATGCGCGTCACGCGCTATCTCGGCCGACTCACGCGATGAGTGTTTCAGTTACACGTTATAATTTAGTCTGTAACAGCGTTTCCCATTTGCCGCGTCGTGACCCGGTACCGGGCCATCAAACAAAAATTCCGGGTCGCAACATTCCCGCCTTGCCTTTAAAATATTACCTACTATAGATCGACGCAACGCAACGCGACGCAACGAAAATTCGTAAGCGTTGAGTGATAACAAAATAGGCGACATCAAATAATGTAGCGTTAATTAAAACTTTTTACTATTATTAAATATGAATTATTTCATCTAATAGAACCAGCTTGGGTTTAAAAGTATTAAGTGGGTCACGAAGGGGCAGTGTGAAAATTACTGGGCCATATCAAAACAATGTTTGGGAAACACTGGTCTATAACACAGAAATCATATTTAGGTCTATAAGTAGCGCGCTAGCAAAATATAGTTTATAGCTTATATCGCGCTATCGTAAAATAGTTTATTTAAACAATACTATTTGATGTTAAACTGATGAAATATTATCCCTTACATAGTGTAAATGTGAAAGTTTGTATGTATAGATGTTTGGATGATTGTTACCCAATCACACAAAAATGACTGGACAGATTTGGATGAAATTGGGCACACAGGTAGATGGTGAACTGACTACTATCGTGACTACTGACAATGTCGTGTTCCGGTTTGAAGGGTAAGGTAAACGCTAAGCTTATGCACGCAACATTGCCATCCCACCACACGGATGACAACGCATCATTAACATCGTTGGTGTCTATAGACAATGATTGTCTCTACATCAGGAGAGCCGTTTGCTTGTTTGCTTTCTTAAAATACAGACAGACGGATGATCTAACCTAACTAACAAACTAAGCAAATTATTTACCAGGGTCACTAACAACTCGACCAACGGGATTGTTGATATCGCAATGTTATTAAAATTACATCTTGTTTCGTATTTCACTATACAGATACAATTATAATGCGAAAACTTGAATATATACAACTTGGGCGAGATGTTGAGAACTTACGGAAATTTTCTGTCATAAGAGAATTCATATTTATCTCCAAGGCCAGCCTGCTTAGGATATGAAACGTGAAAAAATTTTTGACTCGCATATTCGTTATTAAAGGCTATTATCTCTATGAAGGCTATTATCTCTACGTGACTATTGCATCTTACTTGGTGGTCGCACACTTGATACGGCTTTATATGACTTGAGATAACAGATACTTTTACTTATCAGCAGTCGATTTGTCTTAATATGTCGCTGTAATTTATCAAAATTGACGCTTAGTTTTTTGTCCATTAAAAAGTTACATTCGAGGTTGCAAATGTCGAAATACGCAAATTTTTTTGGATGTCAAGAATATTTAAAAAAAGGTCTAGAAAGTCATGAAAAAGAGCTAATACATCACATAGGAAATAAATGGTTAAGAAACTCTTATGAAAAATCTAGAAAGCGATGGCTTGACGTCATTGAATAATACATATAAGGCAATTTTATCTCACTTTGGACGATGCTCAAGATCGTTTAATGTGATTATAGCCTACATTTTTTTTTATATTATAAGACAGCAAACATGCTGATGGATCTCCTGATGGAAAGAGTCAACCATCGCCTATAGACACTAGAGATGTTAATTGTGAGTTGCTATGTTTTGGCGAGGTCTAATGCCACATGCATAATTTTACCGGCTACCTTACCCTCCAAACCGGAACACGACAGTGACAAGCACAGACGCTATTGTGACAGTAATAGGTAAGGCGGTGGTACCAGACCCGGGCGAGACAATGCAGAACTCTACCACCTAGTAGTCACAATGATAGTGGTTCGCATAGACAATCGGTCGCCTTTTGCGACCTGCCTGGCAGAACGGCAGTTGGTTTGTTCTCAAAGGAGCCCGGAACCAACACAGGGAAAACATACATCCAGACCATAGTACAAGGAAACAAAGGTAATGATGTCACACTGACTTGTCTCTATGTGTCTCAACAGGTATGTCTGGTCTCTCCGTGTTACACTTGTTGATGTTCAAAACACTGTCACTTTAAATTACTTGAAAACCTTATGCCAGCGAATTTAGAGTAGTTATAATTCTAAGATGTTAATCTCAAAGGCAAAACAAACTGAAAGTGACATTTAATTAAAATTTAATCACAAGCAAGAATAGCGGCTGGCGACAAGTGGAAAATAATTATCTGACTTTAGATCTGTGTCGTCTAGATGCGCCTGTCATGTTCTGGGTTCAGGGTTGTAAACTATTTAAAGATTGTGGTATAAAACAACAAACTGATGGTACTTTTTATTATTATCGATAGGTAAGCGCTTGACCTCGATCTTGCCTGACGGTAAACTAAGATGAGGCTTAAGATGGAAAGAAATAACAACCGCTAATGTTTTATCAAAAAATCGGCCAAGTGCGAGTCGGACTCGCCCACGAAGGGTTTCGTAACATCATAGCAAAAAAAATTTCAGCTTTCTAGCTATCACGGTTTATGAGATACAGTCTGGTGACAGACAGACAGATGGACAGACAAAGAGCGAAAACTTAGTAATAGGGTTCCGTTTTACCTTTTAGGTACGGAACCCTAAAAATACATGGGCCCTTTTGAAGATTCAACATTTTAGATTTAAATTAGGTATGTTCCAACTAAGGAAACAGTCTAAGTTTCATTAAAGTCGGTTCGGTAGTTTTGGTATATGGATATAGTTGAAAATTTTAGACAGATTACTGTTAAATCGGGTTTGTCTTTTTTTGTTACATTGTCTTTATATCTTATTGATCCAAGGAAGTTACATTCTACTCGGAATGTTCACACGCGCTTCAAAATCGTTCCGAAGAGTACCACAACATGGGTGGAGTGTGTCTGTCTCTACTACATAAATCGCTAATCGCCATATATAAGTGCGGCCATGCGTAGTTTGCAAATTGCTACTAAGTCATTCTACCAATTTGAGAAACAGTTTTTGCATTGCATAAGTAATTACGTAATTATTAAAATAAGCACATTTTAGAACTCACTGTGTTAATTACAATACATTTCATGCCTAATGTATTTATCGACGTGTATGCATAAAAGGGATTTAACGATTACCGAATATATGAAAATCTACCATCAGATAGTTTTATTTACACTGGCAATTGCAAGAAAGGGACAACATCCACTCTTGTCGTTGTCTTGGTCAGAACGTTTTTCCCCTCTATTAAGAAACAAATGTCAACTTTATGAGTAACGAAATAAAGTACATTTTTATTTTTCAAATATCGCTTCGTAATAATTCCAGTTATCGTATATAAGTTCCTTGAATTGATATAAAATCACTTTCAACAAAATATTAGACTGGTATAAGGGTGCGTATCATCCCTGAATTTTTTGTTATTAATCAGAAATTGTATAATAACCTTTTTATCCAGTTTTGTGTAAATATATTTACTAAATTTGTTTTCGGGTATAAGTCTCATTTATACCTCCGGGAAGATTATTGTAAAAGCGTTTGCATTAAATATATAGACACCAAAAATATTATTGGCGCATAGGCTACCTTACCCTTTACCAACCAACCGGAATACGTAAGTGACAAGCACTCACGCTTTTGCAGCAAGAAAAAATAAGATGGTGGTACTCAACCAGTGCCAGATTTTGCAGGACCATACCATTCATTTTGTTAGAATAAACTGTTTCGTGTATTATAATTCCTTGTTGAAAATATGACAAACTAGCTGTGCCCGCGACTCCGTCCGCGTGGAAAAAATTCTAAAATAAAAATAGCCTATAGTAATTATTACTCCTAATTACCGTGGTTTGATAAACAGACAATCCCGGGGTTTCGTTAATCCGCATAGTTCCCGTTTCCGAGGGATTTCCGGGATAATCACTATCCTATGTCCTTTCTCGGGTTTCGAACCTTTGTACCAAATTTCTTTCAAATCGGTTCCGTAGTTTAGGCGTGAAGAAGAGACAGACAGACAGAGTTACTTTCGTATTTATAATATTAGTATGGATTATAACGTGACTCTGTTTAGCATTTCGCTAAAAAAATAAAATTTTCAAAAATCGGAAAGAAGTCGGTTTTACTCCAATTTTCAAAAGATCGAGTTTTCATGAAATTGAACGGTTTCAGGTCTTACGAAACTCTTCTTGATGGCATTTGATAGGGTTTCACGCAACTTTTCAGAGTGCGTTATTATCTGTACTAGGAATGTAATGCTACGTTAATTGGTTTATCGCCTCTCTTACACTCCAAATCGAAACACAAACGACATAACGTACGAGTAACAAACACTGTCGCAAGTTTGACGACGACTAAATTGAAATATTTAATTTGCTAAATTTGAGCATTAAATTTTTAATGATTTCCTAGACTGAAGTGCTATTCGGCTCTCCTGAAGATTTTTTGCGTGAAGTATATGATTTTTTTACTTTGCTGCAGACGTTGAAGAAAGTGTGGTGGACGTGGGTGACATTGTGTCGCTGGGGTCTCCTTTAATTTTCAGGCCTTGGATAAATTTGCTCCATTCCTTACACTACCTTTTGTTCCAGTTGCATCACAGCAGTTGCATATAAGATTTCGGGAAAATTTTGCAAATTTAATACTTCAATTTCGTCTTTGAATAATGGATTTCCGCAAAGTAACGCCTAAATCTATAAATATAATTAACTGACGATTTTATGGCTGGATAAAATATTCGACATAGATTGTTGCCAGTGTGTATTGTGTAAATTATTACATTTTTCTTTTTATCCTGCATTTGTGTCACAGTACTCTTTAGTGGTGTTGCTGTCAAAAAGTCATGCTTCGGTTATATTCCGTAGAAAACATAGAGTTGTCAACCCTACCGGCGACGTGAATAGCAGACAGTAAAATACAGCTTTGTACTCTGTAAACACAATACATTATGTGTTTGAACAATAACGTTCCTTTTCATCGATTGAACTTACTACACGTGATGGATACGTTCCGTTTCCACCTATTGATGTCAAAAATGTGTTTACATCTTAACGCTTGACGAGTACTTTTTTAACTAAAGCCAACCATATTTTAATTATTTGAATGAAACTATTATGATAAATAAACGTAGGTATTTTTATTAGTAAAAGAAACTTTTCACGGGTACTATATTTACCTTCGTGGTCTAGTGGTCCGGTGTCGGTGTTGGTCACATGGGTTTCCGGGTTTGATTTCCAAGTCGTGCAAGTCTAAAATGTGTTTTTTTTTCAGTTTTCTGATAAAAAGAACGTTGCCCGGGGTTAGATAAGTGCCCCTTTGGCGATAGGCTTGCCACTTATCACATTGTCAAACTAAGTATCTTTGGATAATCGTGGAAAATTTACAAAAATAAATGCGTACTTATTTTTTTTTATAAAAGATGGGAAAAGTCCTCTTCTTAGTCCGCATTATTGTGATGCGAATTTACGTAACCCTACATTTGGCGTGGTCCAACACGCAATTGAATTGGTCTACTTATGTGGACTCAAAATACTGGATTGATTGCTATTCAAAGGATCAAACTCGATCATGCAGCTTTAACTTGAGCTTTGATTTGAGCTTTAACTTTAGATCATTGCAATGAAAAGTGTTCAGCTCAAAATTAATTGTTATTTCCAATTAATTTTTTGAACTTTTGCACAATTATATCTTTATTTTTTAGGTGTATTTTTGACTCCTTTCAGCTTATAACGTCAATCGGCTCACAGATTTATTTGCTACTGCTTCTAAAATATCGTTATTTAGTAATAACTGTATGTATGTAATAATAAAAATTTCGAGTATTCTTTGTCTTTTTATATCATAAGATAGCAAACATGCAGATGGGTCCCCTGATGGGAGTCAACCATCGCCTAAAGACACCAAAGATGTTAATGGTGCGTTGCTATCTTGTGGCAGTCTAATGCCACATGCATAAGTTTACCGGCTGGCTACCTTACCCTCCAAACCGGAACATGACAGCGCTGACGCTATTGCGGTAGGAATAGGTAAGGCGGTGGTACCAGACCCAGGCGAGACAATGCTGAACTCTACCACCTAGTAGCCACGATGGTAGTGACTCGCATAGCCAATCGGTCGCCTTTTACGACCTGCCTGGCAGAACGGCAGTTGGCCTATTCTTCAAAGAAGCCCGGGAACAACATGGCAAAAAATGGTTGATTCTTCTAGTAATTAAAATTACACCTTTATATAAATACTAGCTGACCCACGCAGCTTCGTTCGCGAGTAGATTAACATGCCGTCGATATAGTTTTTCATACAAGTTTATTTATTTCATACATTTATGCTCATCACACAAATGTTTGTCCCCGTCGAGGATCGAACCCGAGCCCCGTCGATTGCGTAGTCACGGTCGCTAACCACTCGACCAACGGGGCGGTCAACTGTGTGTAACTGATATCTATTTAAATTGAAATAAGTATGAATATAATAAAATTAAAATAAACAGGGATCGTCTGGCCCGGCGTAGGCCATCAGTCCTCTAGTATGAGCGAGCTCTGCGTTGATACATCAGTCTATAGTAATGTAATAATAATGAACCTTGGCTGGGCTTCAAAGTTGTGCAACCCCCGTAATGTCGATTTAAAATTTATATTAGATTGCAATAGTTTCAAAGTAAAACCGAGACCGGTGTAGTAAAACTTCGAGAGATTTTCTAATAGCACTTAAAAAACTTTCGTCTTCTTCATATAAAGTGGCCTTTTCGCAACTTTCACGTTTTTAAGTTATCGAGTTAAGTGTTTGCGATTGTAAGGTATTGATTTCTACTACAACATAAAAAACATACCGCCGCCCGCTTGAAATTTTAAACGGAATTTAAATTCCCGTGTCTGAAATTATACGTTTTCATGCAAATTAACAAAAATTAAGTGCATTTTATCAATATTTTGTTTTTACCCTTTCTACTGAAAAATAGTGTCAAAAATACGGTATAAAAAATATTTATACTAATACTATAAATGCGAAAGTATGTCTTTCTATCAATCTGTCTGTTTTTCTATCTGTGTATATGTCTGTTACGCTTTCACGGCTAAACCTCCAAACAGAATTTGTAGAAACTTAGCATGAAGATAGTCGAAGATCCGAGGTCCAACATAGACTATCTTTTTTTCAATAATTAAACCTAGAGAGAATTTAATTAATTAACCCTGAAATAGTGGATGAAAGTTTTTTTAAGTATTACAACGTGTAAGGTTCGATCTACTGAAAAATGAAGAAAATATTCCATTTTTACGTTCTTATCATTAGGTATGTCAATTCCTTTTTTTGTGGGAAACGCAAAATTTGCGTTTTATGATGTTTTCTTATTTGCACCCCACGCAGTGTTAAGTGTACTATTATACTGGGGCCCAAGATTTGAGTTTTAAGAAAAGGTTTTTTAATTAATTGTTTATTCATTATATAAACACTAACTAAAAATTAAGAACCGGTATAGAATTGATATAATAAAGGATCTGGAAAGCCAAGCGATCTGGTCTTTTAGCTTAGGATTAGGGGATATAAGAGTAAGTTGCTCCGACACGTTGTGCCCGAGGAAATCTCGAATCAGCCGTTAAAGTAGCACATTGCTTATTGCGTGCTTTTCTCTAAATTAAAACGTTAGTAAACATTGAAGCTCTTGTCAGTTTCCTTGTTGAAGGGTTGCCATCGCTTAAGATAAGGTCATGGTGACGTCACTAATGACTTCCGGAGTACATCCGCGTTGGGAGGACGCCGCTGCTGAGCAATATCCGGCTGGCATCTACATCCACGGGTTAATGAGATGGGGAAATTAAACTTGAGCTCTATAATAGCGACAGGGAATTGATATCTATCTATAGATAACGTTTTAGAAATACACTGACCCAACTCAAGAAAGTGCTATACATATTTTTTGATACATTTGCTCGAACGACACGACGACGATACAACAGTGACAAGCACTGACGCTGTAGCGACAGGAATAGGTAACCCGGTAGTACAAGACCCGGGCGAGACGATGCAGTATTCTACAACCTAATAGCCACGATTGTAATGACCGGCATAGCCAATCATTCGCCTCTTACAAACTGCCTAGTAAAACGGCAGATTGTCTATTCTTCGATAGAGCCCGGACCAACACAGTGGGAGAATTTATTAGTAATAAACTTACTCAACTCAAGAAAGTGCTATACAAATTTTTAACACATTTGCTACAAAAGTCTACTTTTCTATGTATATTTAACGAAGGAAAGTTATTCTTTTCCCCACTTGTGCTTTTAGTTTTCCTCCTACATATAACCTCCAAATGCAAGGAGATTTTAATCAGAAATTGACTATTTTAACCTAGAATTCGTAACCTAGGATTTGTTTTACGTGTTTAAAGCCATTTACTGACGTAAATGTAATAAAAATTATTTATTTCACATATGTAAGAAGTATTTTAGATTATGCCTGCCCAATTTGGTCACCGCAATATCTTATTTATAAAAATCAAATAGAGCGAATTCAAAAGATTTTTATTAATCATTTAAATTACCGCGCCGTAGAAATTCGGGTTCTTACGAGCGGGATTGCATTCATTACGATCTTTTAACTCTAGAGCAGAGACGTGTAGTGCTTTTTATTTGATATCGTTCATAGCCATATAGATTGCTCTGAATTAATTTCCAAAATTGAATTTAAAGTCCCGTCATACAGAACTCGCCACACGTCTTTATTCCATACGCCACATTCTCACACAAATTACGCCAATAACTCTGTTTTATCCCGTATTGTTCGCATATGTATTTTCGCCGTGTTGGTCGAATAGGCCAACTGCGGTTCTGCAAGGCAGGTCGTAAAAGGCGACCGATTGGCTATCGAGTCACTATCATCGTGGCTACGAGGTGGTAGAGTTCTGCATTGTCTCGCCCGGGTCAGGTACCACCGCCTTACCGTTGCTGTCGTGTTTCGGTTTGGAGGGTAAGGTAGCCGGTAAACTTATGCATGTGGCATTACACCTCGCTACAAGATAGCAACGCACCATTAACATCTTTGGTGTCTATAGGCGATGGTTGACTCTTTCCATCAGGAGACTGATCTGCTTGTTTGCTAGCTTATGACATAAAAAAAAAATATCATCGATTTTAAAATTGTTTAACAATTAGTGCTAACAAATGTTATGAGATTATAGTATTTCCTTATTGTACTGTACATTGAATATTTTGTAAAAGAATACTTGGGGCGTGATCTACAATCGATATCGAAGCCAAAAATATAGTTTTTAGAATTTTTGTCTGTTTGTCTGTATGTATGTCCGGGGTAAACTCAAAAAGTACTGTATGGATTTACTTCAAATTTTGTATGAATATTACTAACAGATCGGGTCAACATATAGGCTACATATTATCACGCTATCACCTACGGGGGAGGGGCTTTGCGGAGTAAACGAACTCCGCGCGGACGAAGTCGCTGGCAACAGCTAATAAGATTATAAATGCGAAAGTTTTGATATTTTAATGGATGTTTGTCACTCAGTCGCGCAAAAATGATTGGCATGAAATTTGGCACACAGGTAGATGATGAACTGGAATAACACATAGGCTACTTTTTATCCCAGAAAAAACAGGTGATCCTGCGGGATTCGCCAAAAACTTTTATAATGCTGCGGACTAAACGCTGCAGCTATTATTAATATAAGTGATATTTTATTACACAATATGGAACTATAACTATGTAACTCTAACAATACTAGGTATTTATATATGAATATACTCGTGACAACACTATTTATATATGAATAAAATTTGAAATAAATTACGTATAATTTAAATCAATAAATAACAAAATTAAAATTATTTTTTACAAAAATTACTGTCATTGATTGCTGAATGCACAGAAACCGTTACCCTGTCCTTTAAAAAAGTATTATGTAATGGTAATTATTATAGTTTGTCCTAGGATTAAAACGACGTATTTTGACGCGCGTCAATTCTATAGGAAACGGGCGGCGCGGTATGTTCTGAAACCGCTGGGAAACGTGTTAATTTTCGGATAAATAAATATAGGACTTCAGCTGAAAACCAAAATTTAGTACATTCTTTTTTATATTTAAAACTAAATAACACCATGTAAAAATCATGTGGAAGGTTAGGAATATTATTAACAAATTATTTGTTTTAGAGATTTTTTTTTGCCTGTTTTTGGAATTTTATATGATCAAGTAAAGTATATTCTATTCTATATTCTATCATGTAATAAGTTAGCACATTCTTTTGATAATATCTTCAGGTATATCGTGTAATTTTTGTAAAATTGTTATTTAACAATCAATACAAAAAAACGTGATTTAGCAAACCAGTTTTTTCCCGTTTGTCCCGATGCCTTAAACTCTTTTTAATAGATGTTTTTGATTTGCACCATCTTTTTAATTGCTTTTCTTTTGTTGTTTTTTTTTCGCAAATGTATTAAAAAACAGTCGTTCTATGCACTTACGGATTATCTTTCCCACTCATCCCTATTGTTAATTTGCGCCTACGACTTAGGTCAACAAATTATAATAATAATAATAATAAAAATAGTCTGCTTTTAAAAAAAATAGTCCCTGTAGGTCGAGTGGTTAGCGACCTCGACTACGCAATCGGCAGGGCTCTGGTCCCCGACAGTGACAAGCATTTGTGTGATGAGCATTGGTTTTCCGGGTTTGGGTGTTTATTATGTATGTAAAAGTATTTATGTAGATATGTATTTCTATGTATCAGTATCGTTGACTAACACCCATAACACAAGCAAATAATTTCCTTACTTTGGGGTTAGATCAGTAAGCGTAATTTGTCGCGTGAATATTTATTATTTATTTATTTTATATTTATTTTTATAGTATTGTTTTTTGCTAATGCTAATGTTATAATTATAAATAGTTAAATATATAGAGAATTTTATTTGTATTAAATAGGATAACTTGAACTTATTTAAAAACTAGCTGCAGCGTGCAGCCCGCTGCATTATAAGTTTTTGGTGAATACCGCGGGATCATCTAATTTTTCCGGGATAAAATATAGCCTATGTGCTATTCCAGATCATCATCTACCTGTGTGCCAAGTTTCATTCAAATCCGTTCAGTAGTTTTTGCGTGATTGAGTAACAAACATCCATCCAAACATCTATCCAAACATCCAAACTTTCGCATTTATAATATTAATATAGAAATATAATTAATATAGATATATTGCCCAATAATCCTTTTTTGCCCGTTTTGTAACGTACGAACCGGGACCCGTAAAGGAAAAACATACTTTTCGCACTTGTATCGAAATCTACTAATTCAACTCACATTCACTTGTTGCTTTAGTAAGGTGTATTTATAAACAAAATCATTTTCTCTATGCGTTATGCTATAACAAATATATATGTTTAGGGAATAATTTATTAATTAATTATAATATAATAATTAATTATATTTTTAACTTTTATTTCAAGTACAACAATGATTATCTATGAAATAGTCATTATGAATTTTAGTTCCTGTTATAAAAGACGCAGAAATTAATTCTGTTTTTGCTGAGGATGCTTCAGTTAAGAAGTAAAACGTGCGTTGAAGGCTTACATACATTTGGGCTTTTGTTTCTGCTACTGACATGATGGAAAATGTGGCAGACGTGCGTGAATAAATGTGCCTCTTCTTAATTTTCCGGATTTTTGAAGGTTCATTCCATGTTTACACTGTTTTTTTCCTTTCAATGGCATTGCATCGGCCGCAAATGATTTCTTTATTGTATTACTAGCTGTTGCCTGCGACTTCGTCCGCGCGGACTTCGTTTACTCCGCACTGCTCCTACCCCGTAGGCGATAGCGTGATAATATGTAGCCTATATGTTGAACCGACCTGTTAGTAATATTCATGCAAAATTTGAAGTAAATCCATGCAGTACTTTTTGAGTTTACCTCGGACATACATACAGACATACAGACAAATAGACAAAAATTCTAAAAACTATTTTTTGGCTTCGATATCGATTATAGATCACGCCCTAAGTATTTTAAAAAAAAACAGTAGCAGTCGTGGGACTGCCGATAGAAGTGAAAACGGAACTATTAAGTTGAGAGTAATTAAAACTATATAACTATATAAAGCGTCCAACGCGCACATAATACAGTCAGAAATAGTCGATGTATTAGTGTATACGTGTACACAGGCTACTGCGCGTGCGCTAGTCTGGCTCTCCATAGCTATAGATATACTATTATCATTAGCATGTCGGTGACGCGAACCGAGGATTTTACCCTCTACCGAAACGCTCAACGCGCCTAAAGAAGTTTTCACTTCAAAAAAAAATTCAATGTACAGTTTTGACTTTCCTACGATTTTATTATATGTATAGATAACGTAAAATTCATTGTAAATTGTTTTCGCAATAACCTGAGTGCTTGTCACTGTCGTCTTTTGTTTGGACAGTAACGTAGTTGTAGCCAGTAAACTAAACCAGTAACATATGCCATATAAACAAACAACAACGCACCATTAACATCTTTAGTATCTATAGGTGATGATTATCTGATTCCATCAAGAGAGCCATCAAATTGTTTGCAATCCAATAGTATGCAAAAATAAAACAAAAATGTACCTGTTATTGCAATAACTTTAACTTAATTAATTATTCTGTTTGTTTCAGGATGGAGATGTCATTGAGCTTTGCCAAGTCAGTGACGTTAGATCCGGGGGAGTGCCCAAGGTCTGTATTTTTATATATCTTATATCAATTAAACAGGTATGCTCATAAAAACAGCATGAAAAAGACTTTATGGATTGTTTTTTGTTATTTATCGTATCTAATTATTTATTTAAATGATACCACTTATCGAGTCAGCGTTTAAAATGCGATGTTGGTATTACCCACCCATTTGGCCAACGAACAGACCGGTAATTTCTTGTTTTTCAAATATTTAAAAATTTTCCTGTGCACGTTTTGACGAATAGATATTACTAACTGTTGCCTGCGACTTCGTCCGCGCGGACTTCGTTTACTCCGCACTGCTCCTCCCCTGTAGGTGATAGCGTGATAATATGTAGCCTATATGTTGACCCGACCTGTTAGTAATATTCATACATTTGAAGTAAATCCATGCAGTAATTTTTGAGTTTACCCCGGACATACATACAGACAAACAGATAAACAGACAAAAATTTTAAAAACTATATTTTTGGCTTCGGTATCGATTGTAGATCACGCCTCAAGTATTCTTTTAAAAAAATATTCAATGTACAGTTTTGACTTTCCTACGATTTTATTATTAGGGCGAGCGAAGCGAGCCCTACACTAGGCCACTTTCTATGCACTTTTGTGGTACATTTTACTCAAAAATTATCGGACTTTTAGGTTTGTGCTTCGACGTAGTAGTTTAAATTCATGTCTAGATATGTTATCTACCATAAAAATAGAGAGAGTGGGAGAGGGAGGGGGAGGGGGAGGGAGGGAGAGGAGAAGTGGAGGGGGGGATGGGAGGGGAAGAGGGAGAGGGAGGTGGAGAGGGAGAGGGGGAGGGGAGTGGGAGGAGGAGGGGGGAGGGGGAGAGAGAGGGGGAGAGCAGAGAGAGAGAGAGGGGGGGGGGCTGGCGGGGAACAGTGTGTGAACAGAGAAAAATATGTCGCGTAACTCACGCGAACCGGGCTCGTAATGTTGAAGTGAGAGAGAAGTTATGCTTATACCTATTCGGAAAGCACATTAGTTCTTACTTGAAAAACGAGAAGAAAGTACCTAATTCCAAGCGAACCAATATGCGGGCGGCAAAATGTATGGGATTCTCGAAGCACATCAAAATGTTACTGGCCACTAGCATTTACTAAGGAAACTTGGCAGTATGTGCTTTATTTCATTTGCCTCCTCAATATTAAAAAAAAAAACGATTGTACGCGCGAATTTTCTTTATTATTGTATCTTCTTCTTACATTCTGTTCTGAATTCTGATGTCTATGTCTAGTAGCGAGAATGTAGATTTATATACGCCGCCTGAATTAAAAGAAGCTGCTCAAACAGTCATTTTAAACCTTTTGCCATAAAAGTCCAAACATAAGTACAACAAAACATATGAAGAATTTATGGAGTTTCAATAATTGTAATAATTTTAATAAAAATTTTAACTAAAATGTTTTTATTTTCCCCATTGGTGTAGTATAAAGCAGTATGTATCACTCGGGAGAAAATGCGATACCTAACTTGAGTGTATTGAAACTACACTCTCGTAAGGTATCGGTCATTTTCTCGCCTTGGAAAACAAACTATTATTTTTCTATACATTAAAAGACTTATAGACTATATTATTATAAATAAAGTCTATACATTAAAAGATGTAATTCTCATAAAAATACTTTTCTAACAATATTACTAGATAGTATAACTTTGCGAGCCCCTACAAAGCTCTGCTTTTTGCTAGTATGTATAGATAATATTAGAGCTTACTGTGAGGACCTGTCGCCTGTCATCGTCGTCGATTCCTATAATCAACGATCTGTCATTCGTAGCAGTAACCATTAGCAACCAATTAAATAATAACGTAGCGTTATCATACTATTCTACCCACGGATTAAATGATACGCCTTTCAGAGCAATTTCTTAGTTTGTCAGCGTAACTTGCATTCACGCACAGAAATACAGAGTTATACTACTTACCGATGAAATAAAATCACTTCAAGAGTAATTTTTAAACCTTGTCATCTCATTCGGTACGATAAAATAGTACAACATAGTTTATTTCTATTTTTTCATACTACGATATGTCTACAATTGTATGACACTTTGACACTTTTGACAGTATAGGAGCGTTTGAACATATGCGCGTCCACACATTTCCTTCCCAATGCCGTGTCTACTAGTATTCATGTGATCTGTGATTATACCAGTTTCTAGGACCATGTCGACGGGTCCTACGTACCTATACTGGCGCAACCCGAAACGACGAAAACCATTCTTTTACATCAAAAGCCTTAAAATTACGTTATGTTTGTCCTAATGTGATAAAGTAATGTAGTAAAGTATTTCTATTGATTTATGTCAAACTTACAAGTTATAGAACGTTGAATCCGCTCTCGTCATTACTCATTGCACTTGGTAATTTGACATTTACATGAATAGTTTTAGCTTACGCCTCGTAAAATATATTAGGTACAATAACTAAAACAAACAGTTTTATTGGTATAGGAACCGCGCAAGAGCGATGCAAAATTCTTACTCATTACACTTGGTAATTTGACATTTACATGAATAGTTTTAGCTTACGCCTCGTAAAATATATTAGGTACAATAACTAAAACAAACAGTTTTATTGGTATAGGAACCGCGCAAGAGCGATGCAAAATTCTTACTCATTACACTTGGTAATTTGACATTTACATGAATAGTTTTAGCTTACGCCTCGTAAAATATATTAGGTACAATAACTAAAACAAACAGTTTTATTGGTATAGGAACCGCGCAAGAGCGATGCAAAATTCTTAACATGGCCGCTCACATTATTTGAAATAATATAAACAAAGTCGAGATATAGGTAACGTTTACTTGGTGAAGGCCCTTTTTTCCAGTACATGAATCCTGTATTTATTTAGCGGTTAATATCTTTCATGTTACCGGTTAAATTCCTCTCATTGATTAACCGGTTAACCAAATGAGTTGTTCGTTACTCTTTAAAATCATAATGATTACCGGTTAGTACACGTATGAATTTTAACTAGTGGGCGAGTCAAATTAACCGGTTAAAATCAGAATTTATATCTCATGACGTAGCGCGCGCCAACTCATTCGTATTTTCTTCGGGTATAGTCATATCAGAAGATATGTCTTTTTCTGCATTGACGAGCTTGAATAGAATTTCATGTTAATCAGTTTATTTTGTTGAATAGACAGATTATAGAGAAGATAAATACATTATTTACAATAATAATATGTTTCGGAGTCTATTGACACCCACGTACCTCAGACGATTCCATGGAGCTGTAAACAAAAAACTCGCTATATTGTTATATATCGATAATATGATTTCTGAGGATAGCCATTGGGCAAGCCATTCCGTAGGCGTATCATCTAACGTTTGCAATTCGCCAGCGATCAGCGATGACTCTTAAACGTAATGAAAAAAATCATCAAAAACGTCGCCAATTGCTTGCTGGTCACTAGATACACTTTTTGCAATGTCACAGCATCAAAACTAATCAAGCGGCAACGACTACCACTAATGTACAAGGCTGTTATGTGTCTTGCAATAACTAAACATTCACGATAATTTCGCATTGCGAGTTACGTGATCACCCCACCGATTATGTATTAACGTTCGGTTCGCACTGCCTACCCTGTCAGTGAACTGGGAGGTATTTATTTGTCTATTATATTTTTGGCTATTATAATTGATAATGCAATAAGTAAGTTATAAAATATTAAAGTGAGCGTGAGACTGGGCTTTGTGATAATGTACAGTTTCCTGTGGGAGGCGTTTGATAGTTATGTAACCTTGAAACTATAATTGTTTTGACTGAAGTTAGAAATTAGAATACAATCTTGCATTTTAATCTTCTTTGCACGCAATATAAATTATACAGTGTATAGTGTATAGCCCACAAATTATACAGTGTATAGTGTATAGCCCACAAATTATACCCAATATTATCACCTCTGTGGTGTATTGGTCTGGCGTTGGCGTTGACCACAAGAGGTCCCGGGTTCATTCCCGGGTTGGGCAATTAAAAAAATGTATTAATACAGTTTTCTAATACAGTTCTAAATACAGTTTTCTAATAATAACAAAGTTGCCCGTGATTGGAAAGTGCCCGGTTGGTGATAGGCTTGCCACCTTATTACATTTGTAGGACTAAGTATCTTCTGGCTTGTAGGACTCGTAGTATAGTATAGTAGTATAGTAAGTATTCGTAGGCTAATCGTGGGTGCACTTGTTGTACCTCTGCCTACCTGATCAAGGTAGGCGCGTCTAGGTCTTCCTATCCGTGCCTTTTCTTGCACTTTCCCTTCTATGATGTTTTTTAGTAAACTATCTTGTCGTATCAGATACCTAAACATTTTCCCACTTCTATTCTCTATAGTTTTTAACAACTTTCTCTTCTCTTTTACCAGCTCTAGCGCTTTTTCATTTGTTCTTATTTCCGTTATTATTCCGTTATTATAGGAATTGGAACTTGTTATATACCCCACTACCTGCCCGCGGTTTCACCCGCGTAGCTTTTGTTCCCGTGGGAATAGGTATCGGAAAGATTTATATACTAAAACTTTCCTCAAGAATCAATCTATATATTAAAAAAAACTGCATCAAAATCCGTTGTGTAGTTTTAAAGATTTAAGCATGTAACATAGGGACATAGGGACAGACAGAGAAAGTGACTTTGTTTTATACTATGTAGTGATATATAAACGGGTCAATGTAACTTCGCCGAAACGTCGAGCTTTACAAGTAAGTTCTATATATGTACGCGTTTTTGACCCGTTTTTATATTTTCAAAAATGATAGTAGAACGCGTTAGTTTAAAAGTTCATATGTAGTGATATTCGCGCAAATAAACTAATTGTATGCTCTTAATCGGCCAAATAAAAAACATTTATGTGGGTATATATTTATGAGATCTGACGAAAACGACTGCCTCGTTGGTTGAGTGGTTTGTACGTTCAGCTTAGAAATTTTCAGTTAGACTTCATTTTTTTACATCTATATCAACACAGTTTCTTAAACGGTGGATACCTTAGAAAAAATATCTTGTTTTTGACTTAATAAAGAATTTATTATATGCCCTATCTATATATATAAAAATCAATGCCACTTTTCGTTGTAATTTTATAACTCAATAACGGGCCCACCTATCCAAACCAAATGTTTAGGCTTTGTTCGGACTATTTAGTAGATGGTTTATGTGAAGTTTGCACAAAATCGGTAGAGCGGTCCTTCATTTATCACATTTTTAATATTTCACTTTATACGTAGCGAATCACGTACCGGGCCGCTAGTATTTATATATTTTGTAAATGAGTGCCTTTTTTTTCGACAGGTTAACATAGAGGCTTTGGGGTAGCCGTTAAAGTTGATAAATGTAGTTATAAGAATCACCCACGAAATAAAGAAAACAAGGGGAAGTGAAGAGTGGGCGTGCCGCGTGCGTCACTATTACACGCTTTTTATTAGCTTCACCTGTATGTTTGTATGTTTGTATGTTTGTATGTTTGTTTGTAACCGACTTCTTTGGGCGCGATTTTGACCCACTTTAAACGGCCAGATTTCGTTCAAACTTTGTAGATTTATCGAGGACTGATGACAATACACTAATTTGATAAAATTATTCCATTTTTAACCGACTTCAAAAAAAGGAGGAGGTTTTCAATTCGGCTGGTATATTTTTTTTATGTATGTACACCGATTTCTCCGAGATTTCTGAACCGAATTACGTGATTCTTTTTTTGTTTGATACGGAATAGTTTCGAATTGGTCCCATAAAAATTTGATTCAGGTAGGCCCAGTAGTTTTTGTTTTATGAGCATTTTTTTATTTATTGTACCTATCTCGATGTCTGAAATCAAATCTCGCAAGTAAATTTGATCCACTTCCCGGTTACCGATTGAGCTGAAATTTTGTGTACGTATGTTAATTGAATGACAATGAAACCTTATTATGACATGGAGCTGATCTGATGAATCTGAATCGGAAGGTGACCACAGGAACTTAATAATTAAATGGTTAAAAATCGGTTAATAACAAGACTATTGAGTTTGGACTCATTTGATTCATGTTGACGAGCACTTTGGTGCTTGGTGGTGACTAGGATCTTGCAGGGTCCGATGATGTAGCTAAAAGATGGTCATAGGAGCTCAGCAATTAAATGACACAACTCTATCGAATTTGGGCTCATTTGATTCATGTTGACGAGCCCTTTGGTGCTTGGTGGTGACTAGGATCTTGCAGGGTCCAATGATGTAGCTAGAAGATGGTCATAGGAGCTCAGCAATTAAATGACACAACTCTATCGAATTTGGGCTCATTTGATTCGTGTTGACGAACACTTTGGTGCTTGGTGCTAACTAGGGTCCTGCAGGGTTCGATGATGAAGCCAGAAGGTGACCATAGGAGCTCAGCAATTAAACAACACAACTCTATCGAGTTTGGGCTCGTTTGATTCGTGTTGAAGAGCACTTTGGTGCGGTTGGAAACAAGTTATAAAAGGAACTAC
The DNA here is from genome assembly GCA_036924255.1 of Apodemia mormo. Classification (NCBI taxonomy): domain Eukaryota; kingdom Metazoa; phylum Arthropoda; class Insecta; order Lepidoptera; family Riodinidae; genus Apodemia; species Apodemia mormo. The sequence continues at coordinate 34,241,060 of JAUPFN010000016.1, read as the reverse complement.
TCTTAACAAAAGTCTTTGTTCTACGTCGGTCAGTTCAAGAGGTAAAGATATAAGTTCCATGTTGTTCCAGTAGGCCTGAGAAGGAACTTTTCTTTTTTTTTATGGTAGTCGAGCAAAAAAAAAAACAAAGGCTTTAACTAATGACGTCTGTTGTTTTGGATATAATAATTTCTTACAGATTGTACATGGTACTTCAGCATATTGATTTATGGTGGTTATAAAATTACGCTCAGTAATTGAACGAAGTCTTTGTGACGTCTGACGCGCTACCGCTAGGCGGTTCTCACGTGGCTGAGCAGACTCGATTGCTGTACGGTTTCGTATCACTACTAATCCACGAGCTCTCTGCTCGGCGGACTCCTTAGCTAAACGCTCCTCAATAAGACCAATTCTATGAGCCTTCTGCTCGGCAGACTCGTTCGCTAGTAGTTCTCTCGCTAGTCGCTAGTTCGCTAGTTCTCTAGTAGACTCATACGCTAGACGCTCTTGGATCTTACCGAGTCTACTTCTACCAAGGCTGGGCCAAAGCGGGTTTACAAGCATGGGCCAGAGATAGACAGCATTGCGCCAAGCATGGCCCATATCTGGCCCCGTCGTATTGTCCTGTATGGGAGGGAGGAACGCCTTGCACACTTACACACACACACACACACACACACACACACACACACACACACACACACACACACACACACACATATGTCTATAAGCGTGTAAGTAGTTCCGTGCTTCTACCGCGGCACTCGACTAGGTATGCGCATTAGAGTTTGCAACAGTGTCTGCGCATACAACTTAGATTTCACGAGCCACGAAGAGTCCGCCACCGTCTCTGTGACTGAGTTTAATTGACTAAGTAAAAAAACAAAAAAAAAAACAAAATAAATGTACATAATATTTATAGATATAGATATATCACCATCCATGTTAATTTTACATGGATATATATAGATATAGTCTTGTAGTTTTCGTTTTTTATTAATTGTAATTAAACGACACTGAATTTATTAGCCATTTGCATTCGATGATCTACAATTGCCGATTACAATTAAAAAAAATAACTCAAATTGATTTTTTCATAAGTTACAGTGTTTCCGGAGCTTCATACATGACGGACAGGAAATTTTTTGACCTATTTTCATATTTTTTCCGTTTCTATTGCACTAAATTAATTTTTAGCAAGTATAGAATTAATCTCCATTAAATTATCTCGACAATAGTATGCAAAATATCTTGATTCCGTTAACTAACAACGCTATAATACTAAAAATAGTTGCCAAAATAAGGCGAAAAAAATTTCCAAAGGTGGTATCAAGAGTCTTCGCAACCGGCGTGTGTGTATGAAAAGAGTGATGAATGTGGAGGAAGCGAGACAAGCCTGCAAGGATCGTGATGTATGGCACTCGGTTCTCTCTGCCTACCCCGTAAGGGATCTGGCGTGAAGATATGTATATATGAAAAAAAAATTTCGATCGTAAAGCACTCTCTGATGCTTCGCATCATGAGTCGTGCAATAGTTTAAAATTAAAAAACAATCTATTATAAATAAACCAAACTGAAAAGTAGAAAATAAATAATAGTTTAAAAAAACTAAAAAACACGCTTTTTATAGAAAACCGAACTAAAAAATAGAAAATAAATTTTAATAAATTTAAATTAAGAATAGTGTTAAAAATTTCAATAATTATAAATTAATAATAGTGTGAATAAAAAAAATTAATTTTATTTTAAAAAAAGCGTGGGGTGCTTTTTAAGATATTACCGAAATGATAATCACTCTACTCATATGTGTCAATAAAATATTTATAACTATTGACACCATGCACCCCACGCTTTTTTTTAAATAAAATTATTTTTTTTATTCACACTATTATTAATTTATAATTATTGAAATTTTTAACACTATTCTTAATTTAAATTTATTAAAATTAATTTTCTATTTTTTAGTTCGGTTTTCTATAAAAAGCGTGTTTTTTATTTTTTTAAACTATTATTTATTTTACTCTAAATTGCCTTAGTGATACTTACCATATCATTAAGGGATAGTCGTCGTGCGAAAATCTATTATACACTGAATTATGCCGTATTATGCCATCCTTGAATGCAGAAATGATAGTAGAATACAGATGATTAAAAATGGAGATATTTCATATCATTCGAAAGTACAATTTTCATTTTATTTTAATTAAATTCCTGATTTAATATAATCTCTAATGATATAATAGAAAGTCAAGCTAAAATCAGCCGTACACCTTACATATAAAGTTCATTTTAGGTTGACCTAATTTTTTTAGAAAGATATACGTAATGACAGTCATTACGTATATCGTTCTAGAAAGTTCTCTACTCAAATATGATCAACTGAAAATTACGGAAAAATCAATACTGCCATCTATTGTAGAATAGCGAAACTATTACGATCTTAAGTTTCACTATTGTACAAATAGATGAGTCTATTTTGAATTGACTACAAAAGGACGTAAATACTCTTTTTTTTGTAGCAAAATAAAATCTATTGTAACGCAGTTTGGTATATTTTTAAATGTTCTGTTTGTGTGTTTCGGATTATTGTTGCTTAAAATGAAAACGACCAATGAAACAATGTTTGCATTAGTAGTTTATATGCAATAATGCTTATTTTATGTGTGAGTGTGGCGATCGCGGTCCTGATACAAATGTTTGTACTTGCCAATTCCGTTGTTTTCTTTATTTCGTGGAATCACCTAACTAGACTAATTATGTGGGAGATTTCTACAACATCTCAACCGGATTTTGGTACCACTATTGCGGCACAGTTAGATCCTTATCTAACTTTGGCGCAATAGTGGTACAAATACTGCGGCAGGATTTGGAAGGTAATGTAACCGATAGACTAATATATATATATATATATATATATATATATATATATATATATATATATATGTAGGAAATGGGTCAGATATGATAAATAAAATGCGGATGTGGTAATATAACAACTCTTTATATTTAGATCAGAATAACATTAGATCACTATTAAAGCTTTCCATCACTAATGACTAGTTCTGGTTTAACAATTCCAAGTAACTTAATTATTCCCTATTACAAATAAGTCATAATTTAAGCAATAGATAGTCAATTATAAATTGTACTGCGACTAATTTATAGTTGACAATAATAATTAACTTGTTTGCACAAATTAATTATCCGAGAGTCAAGGATAAGCTACTAGCAAGATACAACAAGTGTACCGAGCCACGCCAGAGCCTAGACTGCCCGAACGGGGGGCGCTCAGAGCCTTTTATACAGGTAGCAAAACAATTTGAGTAGTAGGGATATCGAACGATGCGCTCGGTGACTCAGGCGTACACCTGTTGTTTACAATATTCTTGGACTTGATGGCGCGGACGCCGTCACGGCCATACTGACATGCACGCGTCCTCGTGTGCGAATCTTTATTCATCTGAGGACAATGAACGCCTCGTTCATCCTGACATATCTTTTAGAAAACTAAACATAATCTTCTTTTTTTTTTTTAACAACTCTATAATTAGCGTGATCTTTTAGCGAAATGTTACAATATTTGCTGGTCCGGTAACCCCTTCAGCAACTACAACTATTAAACTTTTCTCGTTAGTTTTGAAACCGGAGACTGGATCCTACTAAGCTAGGAATCCCTCTCATCAGTTAAAAAAAACCGGAGACTGGATTTTACTAAGCTCCCTCTCATCAGTTAAAAACCGGAGACTGGAGTGTATTAAGCTCCCTCTCATCAGTTAAAAACCGGAGACTGGAGTGTATTAAGCTCCCTCTCATCAGTTAAAAACCGGAGACTGGAGTGTACTAAGCTCCCTCTCATCAGTTAAAAACCGGAGACTGGAGTGTACTAAGCTCCCTCTCATCAGTTCAAAACCGGAGACTGGAGTGTGCTAGGCCGGAAATCCCTTTAGCTTATGTGCTAGACCGGAAATCCCTTTAGCTGAGAGTGCTAGACCGGAAATCCCTTTAGCTTATGTGCTAGACCGGAAATCCCTTTAGCTTATGTGCTAGACCGGAAATCCCTTTAGCTGACAGTGCTAGACCGGAAATCCCTTTAGCCGACAGTGCTAGACCGGAAATCCCTGTAGCTAATGCTAGACCGGAAATCCCTTTAGCTAATGCTAGACCGGGTTGCAATCCCTGTAGCCAAAAGGCTAGACCGGAATGAACCCCTTTAGCTGAGTCATTGGACCGGACACTCCCTTCAATGACTCTAATCTTCCTACATTTTTTGTCAATCCTACATTTTTTGTGTCAATCCTACATTTTTTGTCAATCCTGCATCTTTTGTCAATCCTGCATCTTTTGTCAATCCTGCATCTTTTGTCAATCCTAAATTTTTTGTTAAATTACTTCTTGTACATTTTTTTCCATTGATTTCTTTTCATAGTTTTATAAGACTCCCATTTCCTTTAATTATTCTTTTTCGCTTCTTTTCTTTTTTTACTTACATTTTTAGTGATATTTTATCATCATTTTACTACATTTTTTTTCGTTTACTTAATATCGTATTTTTTTGCTGATGATGTAGCCTCATGAATAGTGGCATTAGTTATTACAAGATTAGAGAATCTCCTTCGCAGGTAGATATTAAAAACTCTGACTGTTATAACTATTTACAATATACACTGCATTTCTATCAATATTGTTTGGACCAGTTTTATGAACAAGATCATTATCATGAGTATACGCCGTCACGTCATCCTTGTTATAATTTTCATATAGGTACCTCAAGAAACCCTACAGGAATATGGGGAACTTCGCAGAGGCTATCATGGGCGCACTTGTTTTCTAAAATTGCGGTAACTTTTAAGGAGCCCTTATATTTTGAGTCAACAATAATTTTCGTTTAGTGTCGTTCTACATTCCTAACAAAGACAAAGTCACCTACACTAAAAGGTTTAACCTTTCATTACCTCTACTCAACCATAAAATGTCCGATTGGGCTGATTTTTTTTTCAAAGCTTGTAGATACTTTCGCGAGTTTTTGTTAGTTGCCGAATGTCAAACCTAATGCTGCTGAGCGCGTGTTAAATATTACCTAACCGCTTTTGCCATGATTTGTCAGAGAATTATACTGCGCTATCATTATTAAACCCTACAGGAATCGCATTACATATTCGGACCGACTGTTAGCTCTATATGTGCCTGTCGCAAGAAGATGTAAATCTGTATTGTTTTCTCTTTTTTTTTTTAAAAAAAAATTAGTTTGAGTTTAGTTGGTAATAAACTTTAAGATTGCTTATTAACGATCTTCAAAGGGTCAACTAATTCGATTTCAGCTCGACGAATTTAAGCCCAACGGTTTTAATTCAATTGGTTGTCAATTGTTTTTAAAAATATCTACCAAGCGCTCTCTATCTTTATCTACAAGGTCAGTGTTTACCATACTCTCGCTAGCAGATTTTGAAATTGAGCAGGATTGTTTTTTTTTTTTTATATATCATAAGATAGCAAACAAGCAGATGGGTCTCCTGATGGAAAGAGTCAACCATCGCCTATAGACACCAAAGATGTTAATGGTGCGTTGCTATCTTGCTATCAAGATTGTGTTTAAGTATTGCTAAGCATTAATCTGTTTTCGCTTACTTCCTATTCTACATTGGTCCAAATTTTGCGGCCTAACGAAACATTAAGACTTATCAGGTCAAACGTGAAACTACCTCCAAATTTAAATTTTGCCTTGTGGTTAAGCATTTGATTTGTTCAGTGGAAACTACATCAAAACAAGCGACTATTTATAGATTCTTGTTCATAAAACCGTTCTCTTACAAAGGAGTCATAACAGATTTGTTTGATATGGCTACATTCTAAACCAGACTCAAATATAAAAGATAATTAAATTCTACTTAGTGTAATACACCATGTAACGCTCTGGAACAGATGTTGACTGGTTTTCTGTTTTTCGGAACTCGAAGTGGCAACTTCTTTCTTCTTGTAGCTCATCGGAAAAATGGAAGCTTTGTGGCTGGGCCGGGGTCACAACATACATAGCAGACCACTGGTGGTCGGCCACTGGACACGTCACCAGAGATAGTGGTAGATGACCTGCTTTCGCTGCAAGCAAAAATTATTTGAGATAAGTTTCTGTTTATCACGGCAATAGTTGTTACGATGTTCGATTCTATCACAAAATTGTAACTTCCTCGAAATACAGTGGTGCTCTTAAATCGGTTCATATTTAAGTCTAAAAGGAAGAGATCTTCAAGTCCTAATATAGCTTGGCAAGACAGCAGCTTGTGAAGTAGGTGACGGCACGACTCTTAAGTGAGTGAGTAGCTACAATGATCAGATCAACCCCGTCTAATTTTTTCTTTTCTATATTTATTTTACTTGAGGTACACCAGCTAGTAAGTTACACGACAAAAATCCTACGAGTCAGATGAAGGGTCTTTGGAACGACAGAAGCATCTCATTAAAAACAAAGCAGAGGCTGGTTTGTACGCTGGTGTTCTCCATATTCCATCTCCATAGACACTAAGAGCTGCAGACAGACGTCGCATTGATGCGTTTGAAATGTGGTGCTGGAAAAAATGTTACGTATCCCTTGGACAACACACAGGACCAACGCCTTCATACTAAAACAACTTGGAGTAAAGACCAGACTGTCTGCTACGTGCCTTCAAAGAATTCTACAATACTTCGGCCACATTTCTATAAAGCAAGGAGACAATCTCGAAAAAGCTAATCGTGACCGGAAAAGTAGAAGACAAAAGACCACGTGGACGTACTCCTATGCGATGGTCAGACCAGGTTCGCACCAATCTCATGTCTAAAAAGTTTTATGATGCTCTGCACGCCGCTGAAGATAGAGTCCAATGGCGTAACATTATCAAGAACTATCCAATGAGGAGGTTACGACCCTCAGTAATGAAGAAAACGAAGCAAGGAGGAGGACACCAGTCAGTCATATCGGAGTCTACCTCATCAGAATCAAAGTATATCAACTTAATGGGAGTAGATGCATTTACAGAACGTGGATTAATATTATCTGCTATTTTTCAAAGAATAGTTTCCATACCGCAAGTGAAAAGAGACATTTACTGCTCTACATAATTAACCGAAATAGTTTGATGCTGAAGTGGGAGTGAATCCGATCCCAATTCTGATGTAGGAAATGGGTCAGATATGATAAATAAAATGCGGATGTGGTAATATAACAACTCTTTATATTTAGATCAGAATAACATTAGATCACTATTAAAGCTTTCCATCACTAATGACTAGTTCTGGTTTAACAATTCCAAGTAACTTAATTATTCCCTATTACAAATAAGTCATAATTTAAGCAATAGATAGTCAATTATAAATTGTACTGCGACTAATTTATAGTTGACAATAATAATTAACTTGTTTGCACAAATTAATTATCCGAGAGTCAAGGATAAGCTACTAGCAAGATACAACAAGTGTACCGAGCCACGCCAGAGCCTAGACTGCCCGAACGGGGGGCGCTCAGAGCCTTTTATACAGGTAGCAAAACAATTTGAGTAGTAGGGATATCGAACGATGCGCTCGGTGACTCAGGCGTACACCTGTTGTTTACAATATTCTTGGACTTGATGGCGCGGACGCCGTCATATATATATATATATATATATATATATATATATATATATATATATATATATATATATATATATATATATTACATTCTAACCCCGCCTCAGATAACTAAGCATTAAACATTAAATAACGTTGACGTCCGGGTAGGGTAACAGCGTGGTGATATTTATTTAATCTTTAAAAAAATAAAAAATGGAAACATTTGATTCCTACTAAATGAAATCACAGTCTATATACCTTGAAAAATATATATAGAAACCTTTTTTACTAGCTGTGTGCCAGATTACTTTCGTTACCGTACAAACCCCTTTTCCCCTTCAATCACATCCCTTTAGGGGATGAATATTCAAAAATCCTTTGTGAGTGCTTTCCTACATTTTATAGTTCTGTTCTAAATTTAATGTTTGTTGGTCGACTAGCTTAGGCTGTATCTAGATTACCGAATAAGATCAACTTTCAGCCATTTTTTGATGACTGCAAATAAGATGGGCACAGATATCTATATTTCAAATTCTGAATGTTTATTACCATTTACATATTGATTAATTAACACCTAAGTAAGTTATATAGGTGTTGTGATATCACAAACATATAACTTATTATTATTTGGGGATACATCAATTCGTGTGATTTGTTCAACTATATCTGTTTATTTAAAGTTCTTCGTATTGGTCCGGTTCTCTTTTGGAGAATAAACTATTTGTAATTCTGCCCGGCAGTTTGTAAAAGGCGAAGGATTGGTCAAATCTGTAACTTACCATCGAGACTACTAGGTGGTAGAGTTCCGCAACGTTAACCCGGGTTCGATACTACCGCAATAGCGTCAATGTTCATCACTGCATCAGGTAAGCGGTAATTATGGTGGCATTACCATTTCGCCACACGAATAGCAACGCACCATCAACATTTTTGGTGTCATCTGCATGTTTGCTATCCCATATTATATAAAAAAAATGAAATTAAGATACTGAATGAAATTAATTAATTTTAACGATTAATAAAATATAACTGGGTTTCTCCCTATTATTTTATGGCATTTTGTCAAACCGGCCTAAGTGTTTGCGACTAAGTTTATATAAATTTTGCCTTCTTACTAATACATAAATTTAAATTTTACAACCATTAGATACGACATAAATACAAATATACAGCGATAGTGTGAATGTAAGATAAGTGTTTGTACTTTGTTGATTGCTTATGGATTACTAATTGAACTACGAGTAGAGTAATAGACACGGCTTGTTTAAATTAGATAATTTTTAAACGTATATCAGTACAAGTATTTAAGTAGCGTTTTGTTAAGATTTTTTTAGGTTTTAATTTCCCGTTTTAGTCCCCGGCTCCTTTGAAGAATATACCAACTGATGTTCTACCAGGCTGGTCGTTAACAGGCGACCGATTGGCTAAACGTGTCACTAATATCGTGGCTACTAGGTGGTAGAATTCAGAGTGCTAAGTGTGAGTTTTTCTTTTCTCATTCGATCGTGAGCGCGTTTCGAGTTTACTAGGAATTTGTATGTGATTTGTATAGCGCCACCTAGTGGTAAACGTGAGAAACCAGTTTACCACTAGGTGGCGCTGTACAAATCACATACAAATTCCTAGTAAACTCCAAACGCGCTCACGATCGAATGAGAAAAGAAAAACTCACACTTAGCACTCCGCAACCTCTCGTCCTCGTAGTGACTTGCATAACCAATGGTTTGCCTCTTACGAACAGCCTGGCAAAACGGCAGATGTTCTATTGTACAAAGGGGGTCCAAACCAATACGGTGCAAAAATAATAACATGGTTGGCAAATTAGTCTTTTACGAAGTGCATAGCAGGAAGACAGGTCTGTTCTTTAAAAGGAGTAGGGTGGCATGAAGAAGATTCATTAAGGTAGACTATATAACTTTAAAGCTATGTTTACACAGGCGTGACGTCAACGTGTTATTGGTAATCCAATAAGTGGTGTCGTAAATTCAATCAATACTTATAAAAGCCATTCTCGACAATTGATTGCCATAACATAAAATTGTATTTATCTATCCCGAAACCGGCGACCTATTAATGTACAAGACAAGACATCATAGTATCTTCACGCCCGTATTCCCGAAGAGGTAGAACTTACTTTACTTTAACTACTATTACTTACTTTTACGAATTACGTGCCGGGAAGATAGTTCATTCTTCTAAAAAATTTGGTTGGGGGTATTTTGGAATAAACTTTATTTTTACTATTACGCATTTATTCCAGGATGCAAAGTTGACTGCGAATTTAGAAAAAAAACACGGCGACCAATTGGAAGAAAAGTCACTAACAATATGCAGCGGCACCGACTATATTAACATAAATTACCAACACGTCGTCTGTCCTGATGCGAACACAGCAAAGGTAAGCTTTATTTATTAGGTCCAGTCGAAGACGTTATATAATCTTTGGGTTTAGTACACACTCTCGTTTTCTTGGTGCGATTTTTCATATTTGCGTCGTAATTGGGGTTATATGATGTAGATACTAGATACATATTATGGAAGACGTATAGAAAGTAATTTCTTTCTAGAAAGTTTGGCGTAAAGCGCTCAAGGTCATAAACTTCCACATTTATTTTTCTCTCTAAATAAACACGCTGGTTTCAGTGACTATTGACTAGGGTGGAGTGAAAAAAAAAATTTTTTTTTTCTTCTTAGCCTGGGGGTCAAATTTGTAGCTTATAAAAAACAAAAATTTTTGAAAAAAAAATAAAATTTTTTACTCAACATCTTGAGGCAGCCCACTCATTTTTAAAATTAATTACGAGTAAAAATATTTGGTTGCAAAAAAAATTTTTAAAAGCGTTCTAAAAACTTTAAAATATCCTCTTTTATGCCAATTAAAAATCACAAGTTAAAAAAAAATTTTGTGGCTATTGTTTTAATATTTAAAAAAAATCCAAAAAAGTAACATTCCTCGTTAGGGCACTAGAATAAAATTTGAGTTGGAAACGATCATAATTGCCAATTCTTGGATGTTTTAAGACATTAAAAGACAAAAAAATTTTTTTTTTGCAACCAAATATTTATACTCGTAATTAGTTTTAAAAATGAGTGGGCTGCCTCAAGATGTTGAGTAAAAAATTTTATTTTTTTTTCAAATTTTTTTGTTTTTTATAAGCTACAAATTTGACCCCCAGGCTAAGAAGAAAAAAAAAATTTTTTTTTTTCACTCCACCCTACTATTGACATCATCCTCGGACAGCAGTCGATCGATTGGATCAGTTAGCCTAGATTGGTCAGTCTTTTGTCTCCGACGTAGCTTCATCTATCTACATTCGTATTTTATATAAAATGTTTGTTAATCTTTTATCTACTTATTTTCTATATCTCTAAGCTATCGAAGTATTATTTTCTTTTCTCATTTTTACACTGACAAACTTTCAGTTCAATTTTACTTAAATTTATTTTTATTTTTTTAAACTTAATTAAACTGATTGAGAAATCTTGCTTCATTATTAACTTCCTTAAAAATTCATTGTTGTACAGTTATTTTAACATTAGATAAAACTTATTTTTTCTAAAGTGGTTTCTCTTTTCCTTAATCTACGCACTCAACTCAAAATATCTGCGATATTAATATATTAGATAGGATTTGTAGGTATTAGCCAAGTAATAAGACAATTGCAATATATATTCGACATATAAAACATAATTTGAATCAGGAAAGCGAGTGTATAGACTAAACCTTACAAGTTACGACTGACTGAAAAAATATAACTTAAATATAATTATTAATTTATTAATATTTCAAAGGTTTGGTTGGATGGTCTGAGGAAAATTACACACAACGTTAAAGCGAATAATGTATGCCCTATGACTTGCCTCAAAAAGCAGTAAGTTGCATCGTAATTCGGTGATGGTTGCATGTCTTTTCTTTGTTGTTAACGAGATCTTTTAATACTAATTTATCCATTGCATGGTTATGGTGGTAAATTTTATATTTAAATACAATGAGCATGGCTTATTTTGTTCGCTTAGATTACCACGGAACACTAAGAACAAGTGGAAGTACAACGTAGGGCTGTTGCTGATGCAAGTTTTTACTGTATCAGCTGATGCTGATGATGCTGATTTTTTCAGATTGATGTCAGCGGATGCTGATGCAGATATTAATAATGACTTAAATGAAACATATCCTACTGTACAAACATATGTAAATGTGTTATATCACATTGAATAAAATACAAGTTATATTTAACTTGCACCTATTATGGCAATACGCACGTAAGTCACTAACTTCGCACTACATATTTCGAAAATATGCTTATTTGTCGTACAATACATACTTATAATCCGAATTTCCGAATAAGTTAATTCATTAATTTGTGATAATTTAAAAATAGAGGGTCCAATATAGCTAATAACGCGTAGTATTTCCACTTGTACTCTGTGTTCCGTGGATACTTATGTCTAACATCAATAGTTATCAATAGTCAATAGTAGTAATGTTTGAAATTATGTAAAAATCAAAAATTTTATCACGTAAGAAGTTTTGTTCCTTACAAGTACAGACATTGATAAAAAAACAGAATTTTCTGTAAAGATGTGTAAACAAAACTTTATAAAGTTTATATATTTAGAGACCCTTCGACTACTATCGAATCGTCTCTAAATCACGTTTCAATTTTCGCATTTTCCGTACCTAGTCATCTTGCGTGAGATGTGGCTCGCTTTACCCCCACAATGATTACTAGATAGTGGAGTTTCGCAACGTCTCGCCTGAGTTAAGTACCACCGCCTTACCTTTTCCTGCTGCAATAGCGTCTATGTCACTGTCGTATTTCGATCTGGAGGGTAAGGTAGCCGGTAAACTTATGCATGTGGATTTAACATTCCGCCACACTGATAACAACACACCGTTAATATCTTTGATGTCTATAGGCGGTTGTTGTCTATTTTTATCAGAAGATTAACCTGCTTATTATATTCTAAAATAAAATAAAAATGTTTATGGATGGTTAGATCATCTGCCATTCTGCCAGACAGCTCGTAAAAGTCAAACGTGGCCATGGGCGTACCGATGGGGAAGGCAGGGAGGGGCAGCCCCCCCCCCCCCCCGGAACTTGTTTACGTCTACAAACTATCTACTGTTGTAGATAAAAAGTATAATCTTAAAATGTTGCGGTTGCCCCCCCTAGTCCAGAACATGGGTACGCCCATGAACGTGGCTATAAGTCAACAACATCGTGACTACTTGGTGATAGCGGTCCGCAATGTCTCGCCTGGGTATTTGGTACCACCGCCTTACCTATTCTGCAACAATACCATCAATCTTTGTCATTCCCGTGTTCCGGTTAAGGGTCTGTTTGTTTTTAATATTCAGTTAAGACTCTATTCACACATTAGTTTTTTCAGTCTTGCTTGATATTGTGTTCGGTCTTATGTGTAATGTGGACGCCTCACTATATTCACATTCACTAATAATGATCGAACAACGTTTACACAGTTGATTAATTAACGTAGCCTGCGGTCTGTTTATCTATGGTGCAGCGGTTTCAGATCGCAATTATCGTTTTCATTGGCTTTTAATTCAACCTGTGGTTATTACGTATCATTTCAGAACTTGTTACTTTAGTAATTGTGAGATTTATTTGCAGTTTATAATTAAACCACTAAAAATATGTATTTCAGATGATAATATATTTTTAATTTTTAAATGCATTAAAAAAACAGGCCTCCAATCTATATACATATACAGTAACAATAACTTTGCCCACCCCGAAAGGTATATACGGTACGTGTATATACAGTACCTACGAGGAGGTAGGTAGATGATATAACAAATAAATATTATCTAATTAAAAAAAAAAACATCGTCATATGTCAGCTATACCCATAACTCAAAAACTATTGAGCCGACGTTGATGAAACTTGGACTATTCCCTTAGTTGAAATACATGGAGCACACTAAAAGTTTTGCACTTCTAGCTAATCGGAACTATTTGAATTTCGAATGTTATATTTTTAAAATGTTGCAACCTTCTTAGTAATAAAAAAAAAATAATTGGCGGGAAATGATTTGTCAATTGTTTTTTTATCACACATCAAATTTCTACGTACGCAACGAAAATGGAATAAAGTCGAAAAGATTTTAGAGCGATGATTTTTTATATATAATATTTTAAAAGTTCTCTTTCTCCGCAAGACTGTGCCGCTCGTCTTCAAAATGCTTTTGAGAGAGAAGCACCTTGTTTGAGCACCGTGAGGCGATGGCTTGCTGAATTTGAGAGAGGTCGAGTTTCTTTACATGACGAATTCTGTGAAGGGCGTCCTTCAACTGCCGTCAACGAAAATAATGTGGCTACTGTTAAGCCGTTAATTGAAAGAAACCCCCGGATTACCTATGAGACAATTCGAGGACTATTGGGGATTCGTATGAGCCAAATTCAGAAAATTTTACACGAAGAATTGAAAGTTCGGAAACTATGTTGTCGTTGGATCCCTCATCAACCGCCAGCGGAGCAGAAGCGGGCTCGCGTGGAATGGTGCTCACAGATGCTACTGAAGTACGACCACGGACATTTTAATGATGTTTATGTCATTGTTACAAGAGACGAAACGTGGATTTATTGCTTTGAACCCGAAAAAAAACAGCAATCTTGTGAATGGGTGTTTGAAAATGAGAACAGGCCAACAAAAGTGAGACACGCGAGAAACGTTGATAAAAAATGATCGCGTTTTTTTTCTCAGCTACGGGTCCCATTTGTACAATTCCACTTGAAGATCAAAAGAGTGCTAATGACGAGTGGTATTCTACCATTTGTTTATAACCCAGGGTGTTAGAAAAAGTTCGCGAAAGACGATCCAAAAGCCGCATTCTCCTACACCATGATAACGCTTCTTCACACACGGCCAACAAAACAAAGTCATTTTTAGCTACCGAAAAAGTACATTTCGTCACTCAACCTGCGCATAGCCCCGACCTAGCACCCTGTGATTATTATATTTTCCCCAAAAATCAAAGATTTGATGAGAAGTTTTACTTTTACCAACTCCGAAGAGGCAGTGATAGCGTTCAATCAGCACTTAGAAAACATGCCTTCAGATCTGTGGTCCTCCTGTTTTAAAAAATGGTTCGATCGCATGAAAAAATGTTTAAAATGTAAAGGAGATTATTTTGAAAAGCAATAAACATAAATTTATTTTGGTTATAACATGTTGTTTTTTTAAGTTACGCAAAATTTGTAGTGTGACCTACGTATACTTGATTTTATCAAAACGATTATTTCAATATGTCTTTTATTTTTCAAGAAATTCTCGGACAACATAAAACCATATAAACATAAAAAACAAACATCCTGTAGAGAAATTTAGCACACATGCTTGGAAGCCTTAATAGATCGTATTCAAATATTATCGAAATCCGACCATATTACACACATACAAGTTAAACTGGTTACCGCCTTTTTGAAGTACGTTAATAATTATATATAGAATTTTATAATTCTACTTAATTTATTTTTAAAAACAAAAATGTTATGATATTTTTAAATTCTCGTTTTTACCCTTCAATATTTTTCTAATTTAGCGAACTATTTTGTCCACGTCGAGTCAACGGCCACGGCGTCTTTGATTATATGTTGCCATATGTAAAATATTATTTAAAGATTATATTATTATTTTGATCGGTAACTATGTATCTATTTATATTTACAAAATATTAACATATATAGGAGTATGATTATATTAAACCACGAAACAATGCCTCAGACGATCGATATTTTTGTGACACGCTGTATAAGTGTATTAATTATGTTGCAGGCAAATTCTATAGTTCATTCGTATACAAATGCATCGTCAGATTGCAAAGATAAGTACGTTTCTGAAAATGCCTCGCGTTGAATATAAGATATCGTCATTATATAATATGCATAATATTTACCGCTATGTTTAATTACTTTCTTTGTGCAATTATTATATAAACCATTCAACCTGGGGGGCGGTCTCCTCCTGGGAAGGCACAGAGAAACATCTAGGGGGTGACACACACTTGCATTCTTAAAAGAAAGAAAAACCATTTGATAGGTCAATCTAATGAGGGCTATGTCACTTGCGCATGATACCTTTTGCGTAGCGGCCGTGCCTGCAGGCCAATAAAACAATAAGTACATATAGTTCAAATGAAAACTAATAACGGTCGTTGAACTTTAAAACAATGTATGGTTTTTTATAGTGAAAAAAAATCCTCTACTTTTATTAGCATTTCTATAAACTATTATTGCCTATGGTTCAATTTATTGATGTATTGTCTTCGCCCTGTCTATATTATATCCCAGTCATGAAGATAACAACATATTACTATTAGTACGGGATCCGAATATAAGATGATCTTCACCCATCTGTTTACCAAATGAAACATTTTTTTTAATAAATTTCATACATAGACAAATACGTTATGCACGTATTGCCTATCAAAATCTGTTCATAGCTATCCTAAATTAAAAAAATATTAATTAATTTTTTTAGCAAGTTTCTCCCATTTGTTTACCGATCAAATGTTATTGATACTAAAAGTTTTAAACATATAAAATAGGTCTGTGAGGTATTGCCTACGTGTTTACGTTATATTTACTTACATGTTTACATCTGCTTACCTATTAGCCATGAACGTAAACACGTAGGAAATACCTCACAAACCTATTCCACATGTTTAAACTTTTAATATCAATAACATTTGATCGGCATTCAAGAGGGAGGAACTTGTTAAAATAAAATAATTAAGGATAGCTAGCTATGAACATATTTTGATAGGCAATACATGCAAGACGTATTTGTCTATGTATGAAATTTGATAATAAAAATGTTTCATTCGGTAAACAGATAGGTGAAGTTCAGCTTATATTCGGATCTTAGACTATATCATTATTGATGTATATGAGTCGGTATCTTTTACCGACATTTACCGACCATTACATGACCAACGGTAGTCTATTTTCGATAAACTGAAATGTCTACTTGTTGGCCATATTAAACCACACGACTTCCCCTCACGCATCCTTCGTCGCCATTGGAGGTAATTGCCGGTTCTTGAACCACTTGCGCTTTTCGCACGTTGCACGCATGCATGTTTATTGCTTTTTTCTTTGCTTACAAAGGATTGGAAGGAAGGACTTCGTGCAATCACTCATAATAATAAAATCAACAACATCTGCCCGACGACCAGTCTTATGAAACAGTAAGTATTTTGGTCAAAACACACGTAAGGACATCATCATGGCATTATTTATTTACAAATTGGCTGGTAAAAGACTGTACATATTGAAGGACACGATATTTAATGGTCATAGGTTGGTTACATATGCCCATTAAATATCGTGTCCTGTCAATGTAATATGCTGCTTTTTAATTTATCTTGAAATGTTCATAGACTATGGAAAAGTAGTGTAGATGGATATATTATGTCTATCTGATCAAACTATCTGTTTTTCGCAATGATAATTGTATTATTAACTGTTTGTAAAACATGAACTTATATATATATATATATATATATATATATATATATATATATATATATATATATATATATATATATATATATATATATATATATATATATATATATATATATATATATATACGCGAGTGTCCTTAGTCCGTACATAAACATTTTGGTACATAAATTGGATAGTAAAAAAGTACATATTTTTTGACAAATCTAATATCAGAAAGAGACGCCAGAGGCAAAATGGCGTCGATTTAATGCCAGTTCCGATACGTATGTTATGACCAAATTTTTTATAATACCTACTTAGATAATATCTAAGAGATCGTCATTTTCACAGCAGGGGTTTCAAACTGTCGGTATATGTGTGCGCTCTTATTTAAAAAAACAATCTTCTTTACCCCGCATCTCGTAAAATGGGAGCGAAAACTAAATGCGTTATTCCTCTAAGGCTAAATGTATCTCTCCTCCCATTATGATTGCTAGGTGATAGAGTTTTGCAACGTCTGTTCTGTGTTGATGCGGCACAGTATTTATATTAATTCCATCGCTGGTGATTGTTGCCATTGTATTTCGGTTTTAAGGGTAGTATCAACATCGATTAGTAGAGTCGATTAAAGTAATGAATTAGTTAGTTTTCTTTATTAACAGTCTAGATACTCAACAAAAAAAAGACATTTTTTATTTATCAAAATAAAGTTTGCAAATTCAATAAACGAATTAATTAGGAAACCATACATTTTTAATTATTTCTATATTTGTCAGAGGAGCAAATTTCTTTTTAAACAATTGGTGATGATTTCAAATATCGTTGTGATCGTCCACGAAGCCAGTCAGAAAATTTTCACGTGGTTTGGGAAAACGTGATCATTTTGGTCCAGGGGTTTTTCTCAGGGACACAAGGACGGAGAACAAAAAAAGGGACTGTCCCGTTCAAAACAAGACGTATGGTTAGTTATTCCACACGCATAAAGAAGGCTGGCCACACTGGCCTGTTTATGTCTGAGATCGTAATATATCTTAAAAAATAGTTTTTTTTTTCAATATAAACTAGCAATTCGCAAAATATGTATAAAAAAAATGTAATACAATTTTTTGTAAGTCTCCATAGTGAGCAGTTCGACATAATTACAAAAAAAGAAAACAATTACGCCATGTTGAATGTTCTTGTTTTAAACATGGTGTATAGAGTATGGAGGACCACCTCTGTGAATAGAAGTGTCCATCAAAAAGCATCAAACAGTGGTCTCGTCACCGCTGTAAAATAATTTTTAGAAAGAAAGTAGTAAAAGTAATTATATATATTGTTATTTAATTTTATTTATCAAAATAAATATAGAATTTCGTTATAAGACATGATATTCGATTTACGAGTCCAAGCGATGTATGAAGCATGGCCAGTGTTCTTTACCCCCTACCTTAAGCTCCCAAGTCCCAATAAACGGGACAGCGACAAGAATCGATGGTATTGCGACCGCAATATTTAAGACTTTGGTTCCAAACTCGGGTAAGACGTTCCAAAACTTTACCATCTGGTAAGAAGTCGCGACGTTAGTGACACGTTTAGGATTTCCTTCCCACTATTGTTTCACAGGACTGAAAGCTATAAAGTTGTGAAAGTTGGAAGTTACAATCCAAGTAGTTTTGAAACTCCTGTATTTATAGCACAGTTTATTTTAATTTTTACCTGACTTCTAAATTCTTTATTTTTGTCTCTGTGTATTTTAATGCATGTTTACTGGCTATCTAGGTAATTGTAGACTCAATCAGAATAGTTCTGATAAATTCAACTAAGACCCGATTCAGGGTTCCAGGGATTTAGAGAATATGAAGTCGGCTTTCGCAATTTTGTTAGTATAATCAAATTGAAGCAGTGACATAATAACTCATTTAATAAGAACACAGTCTACGTTGAAGACGAAGCTCGCTGGTTTAAACCACTCTAATATATGCTGTATAATTCCTGGCACGGTTCTTGAACGGAGTGGGATCGCTTTGCGCGCGGCAAAATGAACCCTATTTCGTATGTTATACGTTATACTTATCACTACTGCGCAAGTCAAGGTCAGCGCACAAGAAATGTGCGAATAACAATACTGTAGTGTAGAAGTCGTCCAACTTTCCCGTTTTTTTAATAAATACCTTTATGCGCCGGTATTTCGTAATACTTTTATTTATTGATATCAAAAATACTTGTAATTAATTGTTTCACTTACCTGTACACGTTTTATTGCTCATACTATAATCACTTCTAGCATCATCAGGATTAGAAATACCGATCCATTAGTCTACAATTGCATTAACTACAAAATTGGTAATTATGAGGAGAGCGTTTTAAAGTTTTTTAAAATTTTAGACGTGAACAGTACGAAAACAAAGAAATAATAAAAAAAAATATGCATCTATTTACGAGACTATTATCGATATTTCGATACGCGCAAACGAAAGAGCACAACATTTAGTGTTTTTGTCACTAAAAAAGTGAAAATTGAAAATTTCGCAGTTAGTACATTTGTGAACTAAAGCGTCGATATTTAGTTATTTGATTTTTAGTTTTTTATGTCTCGTCACAAACACAGCCACCAAACAGCCAATAAAATGTTTCGTACATTTTGTTTAAATTGTCCCGTGCTAAACCGGATCCCATTTTTACAAAATGTCAACTTTCTTACAGCCAACATTTCATAAAATTAAAATTCTACAACATCTCGCCGGAGTTTAATACCACCGATTGTCTATTCTTACCGTAACATCATAAAAAAATCTTTTCATCAGGAGAACCATCTGCATATTTGCTACCACAAATAAGTTCCATAAGTAGTATCTAACTTACAGCTTTACGTCGGGACGTAGCGCCAAACTCATGAGTGAGCATCAAGCATAAGTGAAACAATTGAATACGAGTGTTCTTAAGAGTCTAGGGTTATAACTTTTAATTCTTTCAACTCGAAGTCAGAATTTTGAACAAAGATACATAGAAACACGTAGGTAGATTTTTGAAAGGAGGACACCTCGATGGTGTTGCTTGTACAGTTTCACAATCACTAGCCTAATTTAACTGGTTTTCCAATGATCCTTTTGATATTCCAGTTGGATGAGGCTCTCGTTCCTAGTGAACCCTAAAGGAAAGGTACCAGTGAAAGTGGTAGCCAAAACATTCGCATCCGGCAAGACGGAAAAACTGGTCCACCAATGTCTGTCTGATCTTGGCCTGCCTTCAAACAAGAACGATGTAATGGAAAAGGAAGCTTTCACATTCGACAAATTCTACGCGCTCTACCACAAGATTTGTCCCAGGAATGATATTGAGGAATTGTTTAGAACTATGTGAGTATCCAGCACGATTTTGATTTAAATAAGAATTTTAATAGTGATTTCATTATTTTTTCAGTAAAACCAATGAATTTTTTTTATATCATAAGATAGCAAACAAGCAGATGGGTCTCCTGATGGAAAGAGTCAACCATCGCCTATAGACACCAAAGATGTTAATGGTGCGTTGCTATCTTGTGGCGAAGTCTAATGCCATATGCATAAGTTTACCGGCTACCTTACCCTCCAAACCGGAACACGACAGCGACAAGCACTGACGCTATTGCGGCAGGAATAGGTAAGGCGGTGGTACCAGACCCGGGCGAGACAATGCAGAATAGCCTAACACCTAGTAGCCACGATGGTAGTGACTCGATATCCAATCGGTCGCCTTTTATGACCTGCCTGGCAGAACGGCAGTTGGCCTATTCTACAAAGGAGACCGGGACCAACACGGCGGAAAATTTAATCAAATATCTTTATTTTTAATTTCACATTATCAAACATAAAAATTAAAATATAACAGTATTGTAATAAATCATATGTCAATGAGCTGTAACGATATCAATGTCTTAAACGAGCATGTGGTGCACCTGATGGTAAGTGATCACCGCCGCCCATGGACATCCGCAATACCAGAGGTTTTGCAGTTGCGTTGCCGGCCTTTTAAGAATTTTAAGAATGAGTAAGCTCTTTTCTTGAAGGTCCCCATGTCGTATTCGTTTGGAAACCCCCCTGCCTGTAATTGATTCCAGAACAGAGTAGTGCGAGGCAAACATTGTCGAGAGGATCGCACACTTGTGGATTTCCAGACACTGAGATGGTGAGGATGGAACTTTAAATTTTGACGCGATGTCCAGTGACGAAATTCGCCGGCAAGAATTAATCCAAACAACTCGTTGGAACACTCCCCATGATAAATACGATAGAAGACGAGTGAACTTACGTCTCTACGCAATGCCAAAGGGTCAAGCTGTTTTGAAACAGCCCGGTCGTCAAAGATTCGAATTCGCAATCTTACTTTAAAAAAATATGTACATGGAAAAAGGCAAACCCACTGAGTTTCTTCCGCCGGATCTTCTCAGCGTGTGGCCGCGTTTACGGTCCGCGTTACGGTAAATAAAGTACTTCTGATTTCTGATTTATTAAACCGAAGATTTAATCAATCAAAATATAACTATTTATAATTAAACTGAAAAATGTGACAGCAAATGATATCTTTGATGACGTCTATTGCTCGTGCTTACAATGTCCTGCACTCTTCACTACTAACTTCAGATCAGACGAATACTTCAGGTGACTTAAAAGCAAGGATTTATAACGTTATAATTTCGATATGTTTGCGTCGTCGTGATTGGTTACGGTATATGATATTATGACGTTGTCTTCTAGCGTTAGTTGGCGAACCAATCACGAAACAGCATTAAGCGCGGCGAACCAATCACGAAACAGCAAAAATATCGAAATTATAACGTATAAATCCTTGCTTAAAAAAAGGTTTTGTGACATCTGTTGGGCGCGCCGACAGCGCTATGGGCGCTTACGGCGCAAATCTGACCGCACCCTATATACTCGTATGTAGATTTTAAAGAAAATTATCTTTACGCCCGTATCCCCGAAAAAGTAGGCAGTGGTACAACCAGTTCACCCACGATTAGCCGAAAATAATTAGTCCCACAATGTAATATCCAATCCCGAGCAACGTTGTTTTTATCACATAATTCAAAAAATACCTTTTTAATTTGCCTGACCTGAGAATCGAGCCCAGGAGCATATGAGATCAAGACTAACTCCGGACCACTAGACCACAGGGGCGATTAGATTTTAAAAAATCGCAAAAATCATATTTTTTTAATATATGAAAAAATCGTTGTTTCAACGTTAATACTCAGGAGTCTTATGGTATATTGTAAGGTTGACCGCTCCGTTGGTCGAGTGGTCGTTACCCTGACTACGCAATCGATGGGGCTCCGGTTCGATCCCCGACGGGGACAAGCATTTGTGTGATGAGCATAAATGTTAGTATTTCCGGGTTTGGGTGTATATTTAATATATTCTAGTATTTATAATTTATATATGTATTTCTATGTATTAGTATCGTTGACTAACACCCATAACACAAGCAAAATAATTTGCTTACTTTGGGTTTAGATCAGTAAGTGTAATTTGTCCCGTGAATATTTATTATTTATATTATAAGTTATGTCTAGCACTATTGTAGTCTTGGATACTTTCGGACAGTAATGTATGGCCTATGGATATAACTGTCGGAAAGTTGTAAAATATGATACAATCTATATTAATCTACAATTAATATTACAAATGCGAAAGTTTGGATGTTTGGATGGATGGATATTTGTTACTCAATTACGCAAAAACTGTTGAACGGATTTGAATGAAATTTGGCTCACAGAAGATAACCTGGAAATTGGAATAGCTCATAGGCTACTTCTCTTCCCGGTTTACACATTTAATAATTAGGTGATCCCGCGGGATTAAACAAAAACTTATTTAGCAGCGGGCTGCACGTAATGTTATAAATACAAAAATCTAAGTCTTGCGCTCTCCCGACCAAAACGCGAAATCGATTTCGGTGAAATTTGATACAAAGATAGTTACAGGTCCGTGGGAAAATATAGACTACTTTTTAAAGATAGTTAAAGATCCGTGGGCAAATATAGACTACTTTTCTAAAGATAGTTAAAGATCCGTGGGCAAATATAGACTACTTTTTAAAAGATAGTTAAAGATCCGTGGGTAAATATAGACTACTTTTTCAAAGATAGTTAAAGTTCCGTGGGCAAATATAGACTACTTTTCTCTAAACTCAGAATTGATAAGGGGCTGAAATAGGTTATGAACAACTTTACGTGTGGGCGAAGCTGCGCATATCAGCTAGTGGATACTTAAGCCAATTTTAATCAGAAGAACATCATGTTATAGATTTTTTTTTTAATTTTACAGAACCCAAGGAAAATCCGAGCGCATTAATATGGAACAGTTTGTCAATTTCCTGAATGAGAAGCAAAGGGATCCCCGGCTCAACGAAATCCTTTACCCATTGTACGACGAGAAGCGAGCCTTGGAGATTATCATGGATTACGAGCAGGATGATGAGGCGAAAGCAGCAAGTACGTCAAATATTATTTATTATCTATACATATAAATAAAATTGAAGTGTCTGTCTGTGATGTCAAAATACCTAGGTTCTTTTAAGTGCAGTGTGTTATTTTTACAATACTAATACCTAAACAACGATTTTTAGTGTTCCGAAGTAAACTATAGATAGTTATAGTATTTATTTATAGTAACTATTTATAGTCGCTATGTCTGTCCGTCCGTCCGTATGATAGCTCAGAGATCTTTATTACTAGAAAGCGTTTACTTGGCACGAATGTACATATTAGTTACATCGTACGTACTTAGCATAAAATCTTGAAAAATATTTTTAGGGTAGCTCCCCTACGTGTAAAGTGGGGATGTTAATTTTTTTCTCACGTACCCTGTGTGGGGTATCGTTGGATAGGTTTTTAAAAAATATTGTAGGTTTGTTTAAACAAGTTCTCGATTAAGCAACTCGTTTGTAAAATATTAGGCTTTTAAGTTCCAATTTTTCTTAAAGTCAAGTGTTCCCCCCCCCCCCCCCCCTCTGCAGGCTAAACGGTTTTGGGGGTGGGAAAAATATCATAGTAGTAGTAAATATAATGAAATGAAATGATATTATTAAATTAATAATTTTCATGTACCTTTAAATTTAATTAATTATTTAATTATTATCACGGCTTAGAAGGCTTTACAAGTTTTTGAGTAATAGTCGACCAAATTATAAAATGTACTTAGAGAAGTTTTTATAGGTGGTGATATTTTTTTTTGTATTATAAGATAGCAAACAAGCAGATGGGTCTCCTGATGGAAAAGTCAATGATCGCTTATAGACACCAACGGTGTTAATGGTGCATTGCATCGCATCTTGTGGCGAGGTCTAATGCCACATGCATAAGTTTACCGGCTACCTTACCCTCCAAACCAGAACACGACCGTGACAAGCAGGAATAGAAAAGAAATGGTACCAGGCACGGGCGAGACAATGCAGAACTCTACCATTTAGTAGCCACGATGGTGATGACTCGCATAGCCAATCGGTCGCCTTTTACGACCTGCCTGGCAGAACGGCAGTTCGTCTATTCTTCAAAGGAGCTCGGAACCAACACGGGGAACTTGTGGTGCAGATTTGTCATTGACGTTGAATAGCTTAAATATTAAAAGTATAAAATATGAAACTATGAAAGCCCTCTTCTTAATCCGTATTATTGTGATGAGCAACTTTGTAACCCTACATTGCGCGTGGCCCGACAAGCACGTTACCATTTCTTTTAAATTCCTATCTGTTTCATCATCTGTTTGTACGGGGTAATCTGTGAAACGGCTGAACCGATTTTGATAAAACTTTTAGTAAGAGATTTAGGAGTTTATAGGGCAGGATATATTCTGTTACTTTTTATCCGAGTGAGCAGAAGAAAGTAATGATTTTATATCACTCGAACGAAGTTGCGAGTAATAGCTAGTTATCATCTATAACGTATATTATTATTATAATAAATGCGAATATGTTTGGATGTATGGATGGATGTCTACTACGTGTTGGTCTAGGCCCACCTTGATGTACAGAATATCTACCCTTCTGCCAGGCAGTTTATATAATTCGAACGATTGGCCGAATTTGTCCCTACCATCGTGACTACTAGGTGGTAGAGTTCTGCAAGGACTCGCCCTCTTCTTAACTATTCTTGCCGCAACAGAGTTAGTGCTTGTCACTGTGTTCCGGTTTAGACGGTAATATAGCCAGTAGTCTTTTTTTATTTATTTTTTATATTATATCATAAGATTGCAAACAAGCAGATGGGTCTCCTGATGGAAAGAGCCAACCATCGCCTATAGACACCAAGGATGTTAATGGTGCGTTACTATCTTGTGGCGAGGTGTAATGCCACATGCATAAGTTTACCGGCTACCTTACCCTCCAAACCGGAACACGGCAGTGACTAGCACTGACGCTATTGCGGCAGGAATAGGTAAGGCGGTGGTACCAGACCCGGGCGAGACAATGCAGAACTCTACCACCTAGTATTCACGATGGCAGTGACGCGCATAGTCATAGTCTTTTTCCTGTGGCGTTACCAACCCGCCACACATAGCAACGCACCATTAACATATGTGGTGTCTTTGGGCGATGGTTGTCTCTTTACATCAGGAGACCCATCTGCTTGTTTGTTATCCTATGATATAAAAATGTCTAATGAGCACGAGCTATTTAAGATGACCAATGAGCGCACGCTCTTCGGTTTGATAAATGAGCGTGCGCTATTTGAACTGACCAATGAGCGCGTGCTATTTGTGATGAAAAATGAGTGCGCGCTATCAGTGATGACCAATGAGCGCGCGCTATTTGTGATGACCAATGAGCGCGCGTTATCTGTGATGAACAATGAGCTCACGCTATTTGAATTGAACAATGAGCGCGCGCTATTTGAATTGAGCAATGAACGCTCTTTTTGAATTGAGCAATGAGCGCGCGCTATCTGTGATGACCAATGAGCGCGCGCTATCTGTGATGACCAATGAGCGCGCGCTATTTGAATTGAGCAATGAGCGCGCGCTATTTGAATTGACTAATGAGCGCGCGCTATTTGAATTGACTAATGAGCGCGCGCTATTTGAATTGATCAATGATCGCGCGTTATTTGAATTGACCAATGAGCGCGCGTTATTTGAATTGACCAATGATCGCGCGCTATTTGAATTGACACATGAGCGCGCGGTACTTGTGATGACCAATGAGCGCGCGCTATTTGTGATGACCAGTGAGCGCGCGCTATTTGTGATGACCAATGAGCGCGCGCTATTTGTGATGACCAATGAGCGCGCGCTATTTGAATTGAGCAATGAGCGCGCGCTATTTGAATTGACCAATGATCACGCGCTATTTGAATTGACCAATGAGCGCCCGGTACTTGTGATGACCAATGAGCGCGCGCTATTTGTGATGACCAATGAGCGCGCGCTCTTTGTGATGACCAATGAGCGCGCGCTTTTGTCATGACCAATGAGCGCGCGCTATTTGAATTGACCAATGAGCGCGTGCTATTTGTGATGACCAATGAGCGCGCGATATTTGAATTGACTAATAAAGCTCGCGCTATTTAAAATAAAAATGAGCGCGCGCTATTTGAATTGGCCAATGAGCGCGCTATTAGCATTGACCAGTGAGCGCGTACTATTTGAGGTGACCAATAAGCGCACGCTATTTGAATTGACGAATGAGCGCGTGCAGTAGCCGTCAGATTGTAGCTATTTAATCACTTAGATGTCGCATATTACATACACATCACATGCGACTACAGTAGAGCTCACTCGTTTTTATTTTATTATTAATTATCTCATGTTATCTCTTTTAGGATGCTTGACCAAAGACGGTCTGATCCGTTACCTGATGTCGGACGAGAACGCGCCCGTGTTTCTGGACAGGTTAGACTTCTACATGGAGATGGATCAGCCTCTGGCGCATTACTACATCAACT
Organism: Apodemia mormo; assembly: GCA_036924255.1. NCBI lineage: Eukaryota > Metazoa > Arthropoda > Insecta > Lepidoptera > Riodinidae > Apodemia > Apodemia mormo. The sequence continues at coordinate 34,214,126 of JAUPFN010000016.1, read as the reverse complement.
CGTCTCACAACACGTACCTGTCTGGCCGCCAGTTCGGCGGGAAGAGCTCCGTGGAAATGTACAGACAGGTCTTGCTAGCTGGATGCAGGTATGGTCCACATCAAAGTGCTTAACTTTGTTTATTTACACGTCTAAAGGAGTAATTGGGTTATATAGAATAGCCTGATTTAAGTCTAATAAGTTTAGCAGACTTGGTTGACACGTACGTTAGTTTCATCTGAATAATCAGACGAGAAGGAGTTGAAAGAAAATAAATAGGTATGCTTGTTGTTTTTCATGTCATGAGACAAAAACCAAAATTAAGATAAAAACTATACTATCTTTTAAGTTGGACTAAACAGTAGACATCTACAACATTTCATTGAAATCGGTTAATTAATCAATCGCATATAAATTACGTGTCACGTTGCTAGTCTGTGACTAGCAACGTGACACGTAATTTATATATATTAAGATACTAGCTGATCCGGCAAACGTTGTTCTGCCTTTTTAACTACTCTTATTTTTTTATACTTTCTCCTTTTAAACCATCCCTGGACTTCAACAATTAATTCAAAACCAAAATTAGCCAAATCGGTTCAGCCGTTCTCGAGTTTTAGCGAGACTAACGAACAGCAATTGATTTTTATATATAGATATAACTTTTCAACTGCTTGACCGATCGAGATATAATTAACAATTGGGTTCCAACAAATTTAGACTTTTTGAATTTTTTTTATAAATCCTCAGTAGTAGGGATTCGTTGGTTCCCGACCACCCGGGTCGTTGGGTCTGGATCCCTGTTTCTGTCCCACCTGTGTTTCTGACCCACTTGGTGGTCGGTCAAAACTAAAAAAAAAAAAAAAAAAAAAAAAAATTTGGTGTCAAAATGGGGGTTTCCGGGTACGCCCGATCGATTGCAAGCATCCGTTTTTTGATATCTCGCACGGTTGCAAAGTTAGCATTCCTGGCTCTCCTTCGTTATCTAATCACCTCATTATCATTAAGCTCGAACGCCCGTCACACAATCGCACTATTAAAAGCTCATTAGGACGTCTCGCATTGCGTATCACTTGCAACTAATGAATATGGAATAAAATAAATATCATCAAGCTGATTCCCGTGTCGAGAAGGCAGAGCGAGCGTCTTAACGTTCCACTGCGATTCACCTGTTCAGCGGACAAAAGCACGATTATGGCGATCATTCTATTATCATTTTAGCAGCCTGTAAGACTTTTACTTTTTTTTTCATAGTAATTTATATCATTAACATCGTGAGTACTGACTAGTTGGTGAGTTCTGCAACGTCTCGACCAGGTTGAGTACCACCACCTTGACCCATCTTATTACATACATCATCAGTGCTAGTCGCTGTGGTGGTGCTATTATTACTGGGTCTGTGTGCTTATTAAATATATTCCAGTACTTGTATGCATGTAAAAAAGTATCTTCACGGCCATATCCCCGAAGAGGTAGACAGAGGTACAACTAATGCTCCCACGATTAGCCGAAGATACTAAGTTCCACAACGTGATAGGTGACAATCCCGACCCAGGAATCGAACCTAGGACCTCATGTGGCAAGCATCGTCACCGCACCATTATGCCGCAGAGGTGATTTGTTTGAATGTATTTATTTAGTGTTGTTGACAAACACCCATATTGCATGATGTCTGGGCTAGCAGGATCGGTCACTTCCGGTATCAAAAGCTTCACATGCTCTTAAGGTATGTGGGTGTTTCGCAATACACAAGTATGAACTTCACTAACGATTCATTGGAATGTTGTATCATAATTGCTAATGCGAATGTGATGAGCAACAAGATTTGTAACAGAACGTGTTCGCTAATGTTAATTGCTTAAAACTTCCTATATAAACCTTGGATGAAAGCACATCTACAATATATCAAATAATTATTTTAACAGAGATAGTGCTACATTATTGTAACGTGTGTGTGTGTGTTATTGTGTTCACGTGCTACTTCGATAATATGGATGTAAGTATCTCATTTATTGCTCTTATAATATCTTATATATTAAATATGTGTAATGAATGTAGATATAATATTTTTGTCGTTTCATATTTTTACAATATTATTCATGTATTTCACCGGAGAGGAAAGTATACTTGTATGATGAACGTACACATATTTTTTCAGATTTGGTTAGAAAATAATATTTATACCTACATGCACACACAGAAATGATGTATGTGTTAAATCTATACATATGTGTACTACATGTATACTGAACAGAAATTTTATTCAGTCGTTAAGGCGTGTAAGAACTTTTAACAAATATACACGCACAAACTTTAGATTTATAACATAGTATTAGGATTTTACGTTAGCTATGTCGTAGTGTCTAATATTTGGTATTATGTCCTTTACAGAATTCCTCGAGCATCCTTGAAGAGAACACTTTAAAACATTATTATTATCCACTGTCTGACGACGACGAGTCAGATTTACAATTGACACAGCCATTGAAAATAAAAAGAACACGTAGCAGCAGCAGTTTGGACGACCTATTTGAAAAGCCAGCCAAAAAGAAGAAAAAAATGTCGTCCTGCGTTGGAAGGGCGTCTCGAGATGGTGGAATGGCATACATATCAACCAATACCGACGATGGGGCGCAAGCCACACACTTTGTAAAAATAGAAGTTTACGATCTAAAAAAACTGGCGAGGATACCCCCAACTGATCATTGGAAACATGCAACCACTCGGATTAAATATTATGCGGCAAGTCATAGGCTCAACAAAATCAATGAAGTGATCTATGATATATCTAAGGAAATAGCCGATGCACCTGACGTAAAAAAATATCACTTCGACAAAAATACTTGATATTGTTCTTTCAATGACTGATTTTTTAAGTATGCTATTGTATAAAGTTTCAATGTAATTAGAGATAATAATGTGATTGGTGATTAATTTTAGTCATCAGTTAACAATTTTAAAAGAATTTTAAAGGTCTTTAGTTAATGAAGTGGGCGTGGAAAGGTGCCATATATATAACAGCGTTGCACTAAACAAGTGCTATTATTGTATATTTTAACGCAGTTGTCGTACAACCAACTGTAAAAATGTCTTTTATAAAAAGTTTATATTTTGAATTAAGTAACGATACTTTAGTTGAGTCACTATATGATTCGTGCTACGATGCTGAACTATATGAAATATGTTGCAAAGTAGAGAAGGAACAAGCTCAATGTAAACGTAAATCTGAAGATAATTATCAAAATGGCAATCATGAAAAACATCGCCGAATCAATGAAGATGAGTTTTGTCATGGTCACCGAAATAGATCACAGCCTTTCGTTGACTCTCAATATTTAGACTCAGAACTCTACAACATGTGTGAAACTATTGAAAGGTAAACGCAATTTATTGTTATATGAAATATTATTATTTATATACCCGCTATATGCAGTTTCTAAATTATTAATAAATTTTCAGTACTTTCATCCAAGTGGGTTGTGGAGAACCAGGTGCAATACCATCTACATCTAAAGATCATACATTTCATAATATAGAGACGTCGATTCAAGAATGTACACCATCTACTGTGAAAATGATGAAGTGTACTACTTGCAACGTTAATGTAAAAAAAAGGTATTTTTCCAATCATGTTAATAGTCATTTACATAAAAATAACTTATTTAAATTGAAACACTCCTTGGAAAACGTAGATATAATTGAAACTGCATTTAAAGACCGATTACTAACATATAGGATAGGTACGAATTCTTCCAAGGATTTTACAACCCCGGAATTATATTTTTCTTCAATCAATAACAGTGTTGTGCAACTACTCTCCGAATGTATAAAACAATTTACTACATTTAAGGTTAATTTTATATTGCGGGGGAGTTTTATTCAGCAAACGAAAGATTTAAAAAATTCATTTGATTTTCAGACTTCCAACTATATTGTTTGTATGAGTACTGATGTTAATGAACTAATTACATCTGTTTATAGTATCTTAACCAATAAGATTAGTGAATTTGAAAGGAAAGATAGTGGTTGGAGCCTTCAACACCTGACCGAATTAGATTTGAATGTAGGAAAGTTTAATCCCTGTCGGGGTAGTTCTTTTATTGAGCTGCCACGTGACATACGTTCTAAAAAGGCAGTTATTAATGTGAAAAACACAGATGTTCTTTGTTTCAAATGGGCAATTCTCTCCGCTTTATATCCTGCACAAAACCATTCTGATAGAGTCACTGCTTATAGCCAACACTCTAATAAATTAAAATTTAATCAAATAGCATTCCCAGTAAAATTACGTGATATTTCAAAATTTGAAATTTTAAATAATCTAAGCATTAATGTTTTTGGTTTAGAGTACAGTAAAAAAGAAAAAAAAAATATCGTAGTTGGGCCTTTACACCATACAAAACAACGTAGACCTGTTCACGTAAATTTATTGTTATTAACACATGGCAACACTAATCATTATTGCTACATTAAAAACTTATCTCGTTTATTGTCAAAACAAGTTACTAATCGAAACAATGCAATTTTTATTTGCGATGGGTGTTTACTATTCTTTACTAAGAAAGATGCTTTAATGAATCACCAAAAAAGTGACTGTATGCAAATCCGTACGGAAATTCCATCCGTAAATGCTTTAAGGAAGGATTGGTTTGGTACATTAACACACAGCAATAAGTTAAAATTTGAAAGCTATCACAAAAAACTAAAAATTCCATTTGTAATATATGCAGATTTCGAATCATTTTTAAAGCCAATTTATAGTTGTTCGAATAATCCATGTGCATCACACACAGAAAATGTACAGAAACATGATGTATATAGCTTTGGTTATTATATTAAATGTTCATATGATGATAGCATTTCAAAATATGTATCTTATAAAGGAAATGATTGTGAGTGTGTATTTATTCAGAGTTTAATTAAGGATTTAGAAAACATTATAGAACGTAACACTTTCCGCAAATCACCAAAACCACTATCTGAACAAAATGTAAACTTTACAACACATGATAGTAAATGTTACGTTTGTGATTTAGATTTAAATTGTGAAGATTTCACCGTGTATGATTCATATACCGGCGAATTTAAAGGTTTTGCACATACAATTTGTGGTAAGAAATATGTAACGCCTGACTTTGTACCAGTCATATTACATAACATGAGCCATTATGATGCTCACTTTATAGTCCGTGCTTTACACGTAGTTGAAGGTAACATTCAAGTAATACCACAAAACAAAGAAAAATACATATCTTTTTCAAAAACTATAAAGATCAACAATCGTAGTATTAGTATACGATTTATAGATTCTTTAAAGTTTATGTCCAGTAGTTTAGAAAAATTATCTCAAAACCTAAATAATGAACAATTTATTGAATTACGTAAAAACTTTCCAAATAATGAGGACTTTGTACGTGTAAAGCGAAAAGGAATTTATCCGTATGAACAAATGCAATCATTTCATTCTTTAAATTTAACAACGTTACCCCCTAAGGAAAGGTTTTATAATTCAATGTCCGATTCTAATGTGTCAGATGAAGATTATAAACATGCAAAGGACGTGTGGCAATATTTTAAATGTAAAAATATGGGTGATTATTCCGATCTATATTTAAAAACAGATGTTTTATTGCTGACCGATGTATTCGAGAATTTTAGAAATGTATGTTTAACTACTTACTATTTGGATCCATGTCACTATTACACAGCACCAGGGTTAAGTTGGGATGCCATGATGAAATTAACAAAAGTGGAATTGGAGTTATTAACAGACTTTGAGATAATTTCTTTTTTAAAATCAGGTATACGAGGTGGTATTTCACAGTGTAGTAATCGCTATGCTAAAGCAAACAATCAATACATGGAAGATTATAATAAGGAACAACCTGATTCCTATCTGATATATTTGGATGCCAATAATTTATATGGGTGGGCAATGTCACAATATCTTCCAATAAATAACTTTGAATGGGTAGATGTCAACACAAAATTCGATGTTTCTGACGATTCTGATTATGGATACATAGTAGAAGTAGATTTGGAATATCCTGAAAACCTACATGATACTCACTCAGATTTACCTTTATGTCCTGAACGTATTTGCACAGACCAATCTATTCACCCCAAATTAGTAACAAATTTAAATAATAAAACAAAATACGTAATTCATTACCGAAATCTTAAACAGTGTTTGTCACTGGGCTTAATACTTAAAAAGGTTCATAGAATTTTAAAATTTAGACAAAGTCCTTGGTTAAAACAATACATAGATCTTAACACATCTCTTCGAACTTTATCAAAAAATGAGTTTGAAAAAGATTTCTATAAGTTAATGAATAATTCAATATTTGGTAAAACGATGGAAAACATAGAAAAAAGAGTTGATGTTAAGTTACTTACCCATTGGGAAAATCTTGGAAAGACCCAAGGAGCTCAATCACTTATTGCACGTCCCGAATTTCATAGTCTTTCTATATTTTCCGAAAACTTAGTAGCTGTTCAACTCAAAAAGGTAAAACTTGAATACAATAAACCAATATATCTCGGATTTTGTATACTGGATATTTCAAAAACCTTAATGTTTGATTTTCATTACACCTATATGAAAAGTAAGTTTTTAAGCCCAAAATTACTATATACTGATACAGATAGTTTAATATACCAAATATATACGAAAAACTTTTACAGTGATATTAAACCAGATTTAGAAAAATATTTCGATACTTCAGATTACCCGGAAAATAATATTTATAATTATAACCTGATAAACAAGAAAAAAATCGGGGTTTTCAAAGATGAAAATAATGGGCAAATATTTCGTGAATTTGTTGGGTTGCGATCAAAAATGTATTCAATGATAGTTGATAATAAATTAATAACTAAAGCTAAGGGTGTTAATAAGAGTGTTACTAAGAAATTAACATTCAAAGATTTTGAGTCCTGTTTAATGAATAACACAATCAAATTAGCGGAAATGTATAGATTCAGATCGATTAAGCACATAGTTTTTACTCAAAAAATTAATAAGATTTGTTTGTCTTCTAATGATACTAAAAGGTATTTAATACCTAATTCAACAGACACCCTCGCATGGGGGCATTATTCAATAAGATAATTTAAAGAAATTGTAAATATTTTTGTTTGTAATTTGTAATAAATGTAACGTAGTTTTAAGTATTTTTAATATTTGTAACTGTAGTTTTAAGAATATAAACTCCGTAGCACTTAAGTGAAATGACATACTTTGTATAGTAATAAGTTTCTTTCTATAAAATAAATAAATAAATAAAATAATTTGTGTAAAAATATGTATAGTATAAATGTGTTCTGAGCAATAAATTTATTTGTATATAAAGACTCTGTTTTATTTCTTCATATGCCATTATAAATTATTGTTTATAAAGAGGTAGACGTTTAATATAATACGGAATAAAAATGATTCACTTTATTCATCCATTCACATCGATAGTGGCTGGGCCTAGTGGATGTGGAAAGTCTAACTTTGTTTCAAATTTTTTGACTTACATAAAAGATATATGTGATGTCAAGTTTGATAAAATATTATGGTGTTATGATGAAATGCAACCACTTTATAATAGAATAGATGTGACATATATCCAAGGAATACCTGATATGAATATGTTTAATGGGAAACACCCTCAATTACTCATTATCGATGATCTTATGAGAGAATCGGATGGTCGTATAGTTGATATCTTCACGAAAGGAAGCCACCACAGAAATTTAAGTGTATTTTACATAACCCAAAACTTATTCCATCAGGGCAGAGGTCAGAGAGATATTTCTCTAAATACCAGCTATCTCATATATTTCAAAAATCCTCGAGATAGGACACAAATAAAACATTTGGCCCGTCAGGTGTTTCCCGACAATCCAAAATTCGTGGAAGAATCTTACAGAGATGCTACTAATGAGCCTCATGGGTATTTGATGATAGATTTAAAACAAGCTACGAATGACGCATATCGGTTTAAGACGAAAATATTTCCCTTAAATGAACATTGTATAGTGTATGTACCGAAAAAAGGATTTAAATACGATTTGAACGATGAGATTCTTAATAGTATCCGATGAATGGTGTCGGTGAAACAGCGTCTACTGCAAAGTCCAGTAGAAAAATTTTATACACTTTTAAATCAAAATATCGCAAACTTTTAATACAATCTTACAGTGATAATGAATTAGATCTTATTTGTGAAAACCTTTATAAAATTTTTGATGGAAAACTTGCAGATGTCACTAAGTCTTCGGGTAACATTCTGCAGTGCAGTTGTTTTTTGATACCGTTTATAAACTATTTTACACCTTAAAATTTCTCAGTGTAGAGCTATGTCGAAAAGAGTGAAGACACATCAAGATTTATTAAGAGCTTTACATACACTGAAACCCAAACATCGTACAGCCTTATTAAAAGTCTGTAGCGATGAGGAAATAAACTGTATTTGTGAATGTATTTATAATGTTCTGAATGGTAAAATAATATTGAAGGAAACAGAAAAGTCTAAATTAAAGAAATATAAAAAGCTGTTGCGTTTGCTAGTGTCGAAGGGTAAACATAGGTTAAGAAAGCGAATCATTATACAGAAAGGTGGGGCTTTTCTTCCTATTATTCTTAGCACAGTATTAAGTGGATTATTGAATTACATAATAAATAAATAAAAACAAAATGGATACTACAAAGAAAATGATATTGATTGAACCAGACGCATTGGAGCGACTAAAGAAAAGAGAAAATATTTCTGATGATTCTTTGTCAAGATTAGACAAGGAAATGCAAAAAATATTAAAAAGTAAAATTGATGATCGTGAAAAATGGTCATTATACCTCCAAGAATTACAGAAATACTTACACTTAATACAAGAAGATAAAAAACCTTTAAAGTTACCTATCACAATTGAAGAAGTTAAAGACAACACAAGCGAGAAGCAGATGATTCCATTTGTAAAAGAGTTATCACCAGTTCAGGACGTACAGACACCGGAATCTCCGGATATATTACTAAAACACTACACGGCTGATTATTTGAAACGACTTATTCCTAAAACTTACAAAAAGAAAGGTAGCATTCTTTTAGATACTCTTTATAAAAATAACGATAAAATTTCCTGGAATGATGATGGTACTGTTGTGATCAACAAAGAACATTTACCTCAAAGCAATATAATAGATCTCATAAATATAACTCTCCGACCCTTAAAATATAAACCTGATGGGTGGGAAAAGTTTGCAAAAGCATTAAAAGATATTAAAGTACCACTAATATGTGTTGGTAATCCTGAAATAAATAAATTCATGAATGAATTGTATGTAGAAGATTTTCGTCTTAATACTCCTACAAAACTAAATACACCGAAATTATCTAAACCAGGAAGAAAAATAGATTGGGAAAGATGGACACCTTATTAGATATACATAGTACTTACTATGATATAGCAAATCCGGCGGGATATAGTAGTGTAAATGCATTAACTAGAGCAATGAAAGGTAAAATGAATCGAAAACAAGTTCAAGAATGGCTGCAAAAACAGGAAACTTATACTCTTCATAAACCTATAAAAAGAAAATTTCCAAGAAACAGATATATCTTATCAAACTTAAATGAACTCTGGCAAGTAGATTTAAGTGATATGAGAAAGTATAGTCAATATAATGATGGTTATAATTATATTTTGTGTGTTATTGATGTATTTAGTAAATATGCATTTGTTAGACCCTTAATTAAAAAGAATTCACAATCAATAAAAAATTGTTTTGAGAGCATATTTTGCGAGGCAAAGGCCACACCTAGTCACATACAATCGGATAAGGGAACCGAATTCGTATCAAAAGATGTAAGACAATATTTAATGAATAAGAATATTAATTATTACACAACGAATAACCCTGATATTAAGGCTAGTATAGTGGAAAGGTTTCAGAGAACTCTCAAAACGAAAATGTGGCGATACTTCACCCACAAAAATACATATAGATACATAGATATATTGCAAGAATTAGTCTATTCCTATAATTATAGTTTTCATTCGACTATAAAAATGCGCCCAGTTGATGTTAATTTTAATAATATAATGACTGTATGGCGTAATATCAATGAAGGACGATTACAGGGGAAAAAAATGGTACACAATAATCAGGATCCAAAATTAAGTATAGGCGACTACGTTAGAATTACTAAATATAAGCATATATTTAAAAAAGGCTATGAGACTAATTGGAGTGATGAAATTTTTATAGTGGCCTCGGTAAAACGTAAGCCTGTATTGATTTATACCATAAAAGATATTCTAAACGAGGGAATTGTAGGTACATTTTATGAGAATGAATTACAAAAAGTTTCTTATGACCCCACATCGTATTTTAAAATTGATAAAATAATAGGTTCACGTTATTCTGGAATCAGAAAAGAAGTGCTTGTGAAGTGGGTAGGTTATCCGAATAAATTTAATACTTGGGTTCCTAAATCAAATTTAAAGAAAATATAATGGATAATAGTTTTTATTTAACGTTACTTAGTAACAGCTCCATGGGCTACTTTCCAGAAAACACAACAGCAAACTTCTTCACTAAACTACCTAAAACTATTAAGCTAGAAGGAGAATGGGTGGTCGGTCTAGTTGAATGTCACTATCCGTGTAGTATGTTAAATGTACAGGATCATGAAAATGTAGTATACATTTCTAAAAAAGTATATTTACCCGATTCAAAAACAGATTATGCTAACGTTGAATATAAATCCCATATACCAGCAACAAACTACGAAAATATTAGTAACTTCTTAAACGCATTCAATGCAAATCCTTTATTAAATGGGAAAGTAAAGTTTCAACACGATGAAATATCAAGACTTGTCGCCGTAACAAATATGACAAGTAACATTACTCGAATAACAGCTAACCCCAAATTGTCACTTCAACTTGGGTTCGAACCCAATACAAATTTTGTTAGGCAGAATATTGGTAAGTATCCAATAAACTTACATTTAGGTCTACCGTCACAACTATTTATTTACTCCGATATAGTACATCCACAGATAATAGGAGATGTAATGTCATCTTTACTGAGAATAATTCCATTAGATCCTACGAAATATATTTATGGAGCCTACAAAATTAATGTATTTTCTCCTGCACACTATCTTCCTGTTTTACGTAGGGAATTTGATGTGATAGAAATTGATATAAGAACGAGCATTGGTGAAAGAGTACCATTTCAATTTGGAACCTCATGTATTAAGCTTCATTTCAAAAAAATAAGTTCTTAATATTACATTAAATATATAAAAATGGTATGTCCCTATCATCACTATTACTCTGCACAAGCAGGATCTGGTGTAGGTATAATTTATAAAGGAACACCATATCAACGTGGACATGGCATAGGGAGTTTTCTAGGGGGTTTATTTAGGTCAGTATTTCCAATTTTAAAAAGTGGCGCAAAGGTTCTTGGAAAAGAAGCATTAAACGCTGGAGTTGGTCTTCTAAGTGATTTGGTTGGAGCTCAACCTCTTGATGAATCGATAAAAACTCGATTCCGAACCGCTACTTCTAATTTAAAAAGAAAAGCTGATGAAAAACTCGACTCCATAATGGCAGGATCCGGTTATAAAAATAAAAGGCAAAGACTTAAGTCTATCACTCACAAGAAGACATCAAAACAAAGAAGAACTCTTAAAGGAGCTCTCAAAAATAAAAAAGATATTTTTGGAAATTAAAAATGGCGTTCCTACACAATAATTCTTGTGAATGTGTGAAATCAGAATTGGATATCTTTGCTTTACCGACAACACAAACAAGTATAGAGAGTGGTCAATGGATGCAATATCGTCCGATATCATCGCTAACTGATGATGGCCCTATCGAGTTTTTAATACCTGGTGCTGGTGATGAATATATTGACTTATCACACACAATGATTAGTATCAGTGCACGAATAGAAAATATTGATTCATCAAGATTAGCTGTCGATGCCAATGTTGCACCTGTAAATAATTGGCTACACTCGCTTTTTAGTCAGTTGGATATTTATTTAAATCAGAAACTTGTTTCTCCACCAAATAACACATATGCATATCGTGCGTATATAGAAACTTTATTAAATTATGGTCCAGCAGCGAAAGCTTCCCATCTTACCTGTGGTTTATGGTATGAAGATACTCCAGGAAAGTTTACTTCGTGTGACGCAACTAACGAAGGATTTGCTAAGCGACAGCAACTATCAAAGCAGAGTTCAACTATTGAAATGATAGGTCATTTACATGGTGATATATTTAATCAAGGGAAATTTTTAGTTAATGGTATTGAAATGCGGTTAAAATTAGTTCGTTCGAAAGATTCTTTTAATCTCATATCGTCCACAGTAGAAAATAAATTCAAAGTTAATATAATAAATGCTTCGCTCATAATCCGTAAAGCAAGAATCAATCCATCAATATTACTTGCACACGAAAAAGTACTAGCAACAACCACAGCTAAGTACCCAGTTGCTAGAGCTGAAGTAAAAGTATTAACTATTCCATCTGGTGTTCAAGGGAAAGTTCTTGATAATGTATTTCTTGGGCAAATGCCTAAAAGGTGTATTATAGGATTCGTTAGCAATAAAGCATTTAATGGCAGTTTCGAAACGAATCCCTTCGATTTTAAACACAACAACCTCAATCTGCTTAGTGTATATGTAGATGGACAGCAAATACCACCGAAAACATTAACTCCCAATTTTTCCGACAATGCTTTTACCAGCGTTTATCATACATTATTCTCTGGGACCGGTATACACTTTTTAAATGAAGGTAATTCGATATCTAAAGAAGCTTTTGCAAACGGGTACTGTCTAATGGCTTTTGATATGACTCCAGACTTAAGTGCAAACTCTACAACTCATTGGAATTTAGTAAAACGTGGAAGTGTTAGAATAGAAGTACGGTTTGAAGGCACTTTGTCATCAACAGTAAATTGTATAGTATATGCAGAATTTGATAATGTTATAGAAATAAACAAAAATAGAGAGGTTATTATAGATTATAATAGCTAATCTTAATTTTAATTAATTTATGAAATAGTACTTATATATTATATTGCTAGTGTATTTACTGTCAATTTCATTCAGCATATCTTTAAAAATAGACGCTTTTAAAAATTAAATCCTATGATGGATTCTATAGAAATCCAAAAGTTTCTGGATATGGTTAATGGTAGTTTAAAGCTTAATGTTTTTGCAGCTAATCGTATACCAGTACATGTTAGCTTACCCTTTTATTCTATATCAAATTTAGATCCTGATACAAAGCCTGGTTCTCATTGGGTAGCAATATGCATTGATAAACATGGTGTTGGGGAATATTTTGATTCTTTCGGGAGAAAGCCAACTGGTTATCATGAGTCATTTTTGGTAACAAATTGTAAGAAGTGGAATTATAATAATAAAGTAATTCAAAATTGTTTTAGTTCTATGTGTGGAATTTACTGTCTAGTTTTTATATATTTCAGATATTATGGAGTATGTATGTTTAACTTCACTAATATGTTTACTACTAATACTGTTATTAATGATAAAATTGTAAATAATTTGTTTAAATACTTTTTCTGTAATAAAATATAATTGATAAAGAAATTTCGTTGTATTATTTTACCCTGTATGTCATAGGAATACAAAAAAAACAAATGGGATAACAAAAATAAAACCTTTATTTAAGTATTCAAGTATTAATCACATTATTATCTCTAATTACATTGAAACTTTATACAATAGCATACTTAAAAAATCAGTCATTGAAAGAACAATATCAAGTATTTTTGTCGAAGTGATATTTTTTTACGTCAGGTGCATCGGCTATTTCCTTAGATATATCATAGATCACTTCATTGATTTTGTTGAGCCTATGACTTGCCGCATAATATTTAATCCGAGTGGTTGCATGTTTCCAATGATCAGTTGGGGGTATCCTCGCCAGTTTTTTTAGATCGTAAACTTCTATTTTTACAAAGTGTGTGGCTTGCGCCCCATCGTCGGTATTGGTTGATATGTATGCCATTCCACCATCTCGAGACGCCCTTCCAACGCAGGACGACATTTTTTTCTTCTTTTTGGCTGGCTTTTCAAATAGGTCGTCCAAACTGCTGCTGCTACGTGTTCTTTTTATTTTCAATGGCTGTGTCAATTGTAAATCTGACTCGTCGTCGTCAGACAGTGGATAATAATAATGTTTTAAAGTGTTCTCTTCAAGGATGCTCGAGGAATTCTGTAAAGGACATAATACCAAATATTAGACACTACGACATAGCTAACGTAAAATCCTAATACTATGTTATAAATCTAAAGTTTGTGCGTGTATATTTGTTAAAAGTTCTTACACGCCTTAACGACTGAATAAAATTTCTGTTCAGTATACATGTAGTACACATATGTATAGATTTAACACATACATCATTTCTGTGTGTGCATGTAGGTATAAATATTATTTTCTAACCAAATCTGAAAAAATATGTGTACGTTCATCATACAAGTATACTTTCCTCTCCGGTGAAATACATGAATAATATTGTAAAAATATGAAACGACAAAAATATTATATCTACATTCATTACACATATTTAATATATAAGATATTATAAGAGCAATAAATGAGATACTTACATCCATATTATCGAAGTAGCACGTGAACACAATAACACACACACACACGTTACAATAATGTAGCACTATCTCTGTTAAAATAATTATTTGATATATTGTAGATGTGCTTTCATCCAAGGTTTATATAGGAAGTTTTAAGCAATTAACATTAGCGAACACGTTCTGTTACAAATCTTGTTGCTCATCACATTCGCATTAGCAATTATGATACAACATTCCAATGAATCGTTAGTGAAGTTCATACTTGTGTATTGCGAAACACCCACATACCTTAAGAGCATGTGAAGCTTTTGATACCGGAAGTGACCGATCCTGCTAGCCCAGACATCATGCAATATGGGTGTTTGTCAACAACACTAAATAAATACATTCAAACAAATCACCTCTGCGGCATAATGGTGCGGTGACGATGCTTGCCACATGAGGTCCTAGGTTCGATTCCTGGGTCGGGATTGTCACCTATCACGTTGTGGAACTTAGTATCTTCGGCTAATCGTGGGAGCATTAGTTGTACCTCTGTCTACCTCTTCGGGGATATGGCCGTGAAGATACTTTTTTACATGCATACAAGTACTGGAATATATTTAATAAGCACACAGACCCAGTAATAATAGCACCACCACAGCGACTAGCACTGATGATGTATGTAATAAGATGGGTCAAGGTGGTGGTACTCAACCTGGTCGAGACGTTGCAGAACTCACCAACTAGTCAGTACTCACGATGTTAATGATATAAATTACTATGAAAAAAAAAGTAAAAGTCTTACAGGCTGCTAAAATGATAATAGAATGATCGCCATAATCGTGCTTTTGTCCGCTGAACAGGTGAATCGCAGTGGAACGTTAAGACGCTCGCTCTGCCTTCTCGACACGGGAATCAGCTTGATGATATTTATTTTATTCCATATTCATTAGTTGCAAGTGATACGCAATGCGAGACGTCCTAATGAGCTTTTAATAGTGCGATTGTGTGACGGGCGTTCGAGCTTAATGATAATGAGGTGATTAGATAACGAAGGAGAGCCAGGAATGCTAACTTTGCAACCGTGCGAGATATCAAAAAACGGATGCTTGCAATCGATCGGGCGTACCCGGAAACCCCCATTTTGACACCAAATTTTTTTTTTTTTTTTTTTTTTTTTAGTTTTGACCGACCACCAAGTGGGTCAGAAACACAGGTGGGACAGAAACAGGGATCCAGACCCAACGACCCGGGTGGTCGGGAACCAACGAATCCCTACTACTATCCTCAGAAAATCGCCGAAACAATTTAACTCCAAAAAATTAGCTCTTTTCCGTGAATAGAGCTGATTAAATTTTGCTGTAAATCTGATCAAAATCGATTGATTCTTTTGACACCTGTAATTGTCTAAAAAATTCGAAAACTGTTTTACGATATGTCTGTATTATATTTTAGCTTGTCTCACGGTAAGGAAAAATTAAAACTTAACACAAAAAAATATATTATTCATCCAGTCCAGTTATACATAAATTTAAAAATGTTATCATTTTTAGATTTATGTAAGTTTTCTAGATTTACAGAAAAAAGTAGTATCCACGCCCGTATCCCGGAAGAGGGAAAAGCCTATCGCCAACCGAGCTTTTTTCCAGTCCCGGGCAAAGTTGTTGTACTAACTAGATTTACAGATTTTTAAAATAACTTATAGACTAAATGCACCCATTGATACCAAAATCTAAAAGAAAATACATAAAATTGTTAGCCTGAAAATGAGAAGTAATAGTTAAGTGAGAACTAGTAGTTAGTTAATAACTTTGTGAAGAATTGCATTTTTAAAACAAACGCATCTTATCTACTTAAACTTAATAAGTATTACAAATTTTATATTATAAACTAGCTGTTGCCCACGACTTCGTCCGCGCGGACTTCGTTTACTCCGCACAGCTCCTCCCCCGTAGGTGACAGCTTGATAATATGTAGCCTATATGTTGACCCGACCTGTTAGTAATATTCATGCAAAATTTGATGTAAATCCATGCAGTACTTTTTGAGTTTACCCCGGACATACATACAGACAAATAGACAAAAATTCTAAAAACTATATTTTTGGCTCCGATATCGATTGTAGATCACGCCTCAAGTATTCTTTTAAAAAAATATTCAATGTATAGTTTTGACTTTCCTACGATTTTATTATATGTATAGATGTTCATACAAATCGCCAGAGCCGTTTCCGTGATAAATCTACATAGAAGTATCATCACGCCTGGTTCCCTTGCGGCGTAGGCAGAGTAAACCGAACGTCTATAAAATTTCACCACGATTCACCGGTTTGTCTATTGGCGAGATAAGTGGTAATCCTCATCGCCACATTTACCGACATGTCAACGATTATCGACTATAAGCCATAACCGGGACCGACAGTTTGACGTGCTCATCCGAGGCACGGGAGTGGTAATACACCGCTCCGCCAGACTCCAAGCTGCTGCTGAGGATTAGAGTTTCGAGGAAACCCCGAAAAAACCTCAATAACACTTTTGCCCGACCCGGGGATCGAACCCGGGACCTCATGGTCTATGCTGAATAGACTACCCCTAGACTACGAGGCGGTCAAACCTACATACTTAATACATTATATGTATACAAAGACTTCTCGTTGAATCAAATATTTAATATCTTAATTTTTATATAAATAGATGTGTGGAACTTGACTGTTGGGATGGCAAAGGCGAAGACGAAGAGCCAATCATAACCCACGGGATGGCAATGTGCACCGATATCCTCTTCAAGGACGTCATATACGCCCTCCGAGACACCGCCTTTGTGACCTCCGACTATCCGGTTATACTGTCCTTTGAGAACCATTGCTGTAAGGCCCAGCAGTATAAGTTAGCGAAATACTGCGATGAGATTCTTGGGGACTTGTTAATGAAGGAACCATTACCTGAATATCCAGTAAGTAAATTTTTTTTAATACATGTGTTGTCGTGTTTAAAGAATAAATTCCAGAAGAACTATTTGACATGTTTTATGTTATTTGACATATTTGAATGTTAGTCTCATTCTGCTTTATGTCTAAAGCAGAATGAGACTAACATTCCTAGACTAAGTCTTGGATGTTTTTTTAAAAAAGATGTCGAAAAATAAATAAATATGGAAGATATAGATAACAATTTCCTTCTAAAAAATTTGGCGTAAACCACGTTCGTTTATGTTTCGATGGCTATTGAAATCATTTTCGGGCAGCAGTCGATCGTTTGAATCAGTTAGTCTGGATTGGTCAGTCTTTTGTCTCCGACGTACCTTCATTCTTCTACATTCATACATATATCATAAGATAGCAAACAAGCAGATGGGAGACCCATCTGCTAATATCCTAATGGGAAGAGTCAACCATAGCCTATAGACACCAAAGATGTTAAAAGTGCGTTGCTATCTTGTGGCGAGGTCTAATGACACATGCATAAGTTTACTGGCTACCTTACCCTCCAAAACGGAACACAACAGTGACAAGCAAGACTATTGCGGCAAGAATAGGTAAGGAGGTGGTACCAGACGCGGGCGAGGAAATGCAAAACTCAGAACCTGGTATATTATTGGAACGAAGTTCCTTATCGCGCGTTGTGAAAGGGGGCTAGGCGGAAAAAATTCTAACGAAAAGTTGTCACGACACTTTTTGCTATAATAAGCTATTGTAAGCTGTGCGGCGTGCGCATGTTTCTCTGTCTCTCTCTCTCTCTCTCTCTCTCTCTCTCTCTCTCTCTCTTATAGAAAGCAAGGCAGATGTACATTTTATTATAATTTAAAATTTTATTACAATTCCTTCACTAATTAATCGAAAGAAACTTCGTTCCATCCGGGTGTCCCTTGACACCTCTTAACTTATTTTTAGTATAATATTTTTCTCGGTCTCGGTAGAAAATCTCCTTAACAGCTCGAAATCTGTTAAAGTGTGTTAATCCCGTGCTTTGAAAAGCACACATCGCCGATTTAAGCACACTCGTTAAAATTGCCAAATGCGCAGATGTGATAATTTTCGTCTGGTTCAGGCGAGGAAATCGAGCACCGAGGAATTTGTACTCTGGTACGAACCGTAACGATAAGATTATCGAAACTGTGAGCTATGACTTATAAGATACTAGCTGACCCGACAAACGTTGTTTTGCTAAATATATTTATTGCAGTATTTCTCTACTATATAGTGGGTGTTATTTATTATACATATAAACCTTCCCCTTCAATCTCTCTATCTGTTAAAAAAACCGCATAAAAATCCGTTGCGTAGTTTTAAAGATCTAAGTATGTATAGTAACATAGCGGAAAGCGACTTTGTTTTGATGTATTACTGTACTATGTAGTGATTATTTTCTAATAAATACAGGTAGCTATTTATGCTAAATACTTATGAAACAAAGCATGGTACAGATTAACAGAATCAAAGACTTGTATACACATCTCATGTGTAAGACATCACATTACAAACAAAACTTCTAGGCTCTAGAAAATCTAACTCTTGGAAGAATGGTAAGGTTCTACTGATCCTGGCTTATTTAATGTACAACAGAGTTAGATATTTAAAAGCCAACATTCCTTTGGTTTCACTTGGATATTTTTAAAATTCAGCCATATTAGTCACAAAACCCTTAATCCGGGCAATTTAGTTTTAAGTAAATCTCTCGGTAATTCTTAAACCTGCTTCGTCAATAGACATGCCACATAGCTGTATATATTTAACGAATATTTAACTATTTGTAGTTAGAACCAGGTCAACCCCTTCCTCCGCCGTGTCTCTTGAAACGTAAAATCATGATAAAGAACAAGCGCCTCAAACCAGAGGTCGAGAAACAAGAATTGGAGTTGTTCAGACAAGGGCAGCTCGTAATTGAAGACGAGGTCAAGGAGGACGCTTCCGCTGTGAAGCCTGAAGTGAAGGTCAGATCTTATGAATATATTACTATTTACAGTTAGAACCGGGGGTACCTCTGCCTCCCCCGTGTCTTCTGAAACGTAAGATCCTGATAAAAAACAAGCGGCTGAAGCCTGAGGTGGAAAAACAAGAGTTGGAGTTGTTTAGGCAGGGGCAATTTGTCATTGAAGATGAGGTCAAGGAAGATGCTTCCGCTGTGAAGCCTGAAATTAAGGTTAACTTTCAGGTGTGAGGTCCAATACTTTCTGAATTTACGCTTTGGCGTGGCTGCCCGTGCATGCTTATTTGCATGCGTGTTTTACTAATAAAAATAGGAGCTGGTATTACTGTTATTTCATTACGTAAATATATTTTATTGATTATTAATATCTTCATATTTTCAACCTGTATATACGTCTATTATATATAGCATGTGTGTATAGTAACGGTGACTGCATAGTTTTTTTTCTTATTTGTTAGTTTATTACATTTTACTTCTTTTCCTAACACCCTTTGGTTAATGTGGCACTGACATGGCCAGTCCATGTCAGTGCCACATTAACCAAAGGGTGTTAGGTATCATAATGTAGTTATTACTTTTTAATATACCTATTTAAAAAAATGCATGTTAATCGCTTTTTTAACAATAATTAATTAATTGGCTTATCGATTCAATAGCTCAATATATATAATCTTGGTCTAGGCTTAGAAATTTTGAAAGAACTAAATTCTAGTTTTGATGAGATGTTGTCGTGTATATTAGTAGATTTTAAATATAGTAAAGTACTTTTTTAGTACTCTATTTTATATTTTTGTTTTAAAATAATATTTTTTTAAACTTACTGTTTGAATAGATTTGCTAAATATTAAACAGATTTTATAAATGATTTTTATGCTTTTACGTGATGATTTCAAAAAGTAGTCTTAATAGTCTAGATTTTCAAGTAAAAAAATGCATTAAATAGTTTCTTTTTTGTTTGTGGCAAAGTGATTTGGTTATTCAAGTTCCTCTTTTTTATAAAGTATTTGCAGGCATACGAATAAATGGGCCACCTAATGAAAAGCGGTCACCACTATCCATGAATTTTGCGGTACAAAAGCTTACTTCCCAATATGATGCCGGCTTCTAAAAAATTTAATTCCTCTTAAGTATTTAAATTCCTCATAAAATTCCAGTATCAAAACTACTCGAAGAAACAGTGTCAGGTATACTGTTCCAGAGTTTGACTGTACGTATAAAGAAGGTACGAGCAAATCGAACAGTCCAATCGTCAATATGGTGTGTGTGGAATCTGTGGTGGAAACTGCGTGTAGTGCGATGGCGGAACGTGGAGACCGGCACTAAATTAAATAGCTCATCAAAATACCCCATTATACAGACAATAGCATACATAGAGATCCGATGTCACCCCAAAGGCTAAGTGGTTCAAGACCGCTGGTAAATGTAAGATTGTCGACAAATCGTACCGCTTTACGTTGAATTTTATAAAATAGGAGGGTTTGATACTAACTCGGCAACAAGGTGCAAACAATACTCCAAGTGTGGCCAAACTTGGGTTTTATAAAGCATAAGTATATGGCCAGAAATGAAATGTTTTGCACGATTCAACGCCCCCAGTTCCTTTGAAGCTAATTTAGTTTGCTGAACTGGACGTAACTTGCTATGTCAATACCTAAAATGTTAATCCTACAGAAATAGTGAGGGGGTGTTTTGAAACAGAGAAGCCTTGATAAAAGAGTTCTTTTTGGTGGATACCGTACAGGCTTAAGTCTTCTAAGGGTTAAATGATATGAGGTTTTGCTCGCCCCACTCTGAGAGTCTTTCAGACATAAGGCTATTTCGATTCTCATCTACCTGTGCGCACGAAAGATCCACATGGCCTGTAATAGAACATCTCCTGTACTGTCGTCTGCATATCAATGAATGCTGTTATTTTGTAGCATATCGTTGATATGCGAAAGAAACAGTGTAGGTGATAGCACAGAGCCTTGAGGGACACAAGCATTAATTAGTTCCGCTTTGGAGCATATAACATCAATTACAACTTTGTTGCTGCAACTGCCAAAAATTATAATAGTTTTGCGAGCAGTCCGTAAGATTGCAGTTTTAGCAACATCAAGTCTGAACGTGAATGCCTCCTCCGTGCCTTCAATGGCTGCAGCCCTCAATGGATAAGGTAGACCAGAAAATCACCAACGGAGCGACCTCGACGAAAACCGTATTATTTGTCGCTTATTAGCTAATGATATTTCAGGTACTGTAATAACGTTTTATTAATAGAAGGCTCCATCACTTTTGAGAGCAACAAGGTGATTGCTATAGGCCTGTAATTTTTTTTTATCATAAGATAGCAAACAAGCAGATGGGTCCCCTGATGGAAAGAGTCAACCATCGCCTATAGACACCAAAGATGTTATTGGTGCGTTGCTATCTTGTGGCGAGGTCTAATGCCACATGCATAAGTTTACCGTCTACCTTACCCTCCAAACCGAAACACGACAGTGACAAGCCTTGACGCTATTGCGACAGGAATAGGTAAGGCGGTGGTACCAGTGGTAACTCTACCACCTAGTAGCCACGATGGTAGTGACTGGCATAGCCAATCGGTCGCCTTTTACGACCTGCCTGGCAGAACGGCAATTGGTCTATTCTACAAAGGAGCTCGGAACCAACACGGGAAATTTACCGAATTTGCTAATTTCTTTGGGAACGGGGTGAACTAGGGCAGTCTTCCACACCACAGGAACAATACACTGATTATAAAATACCTGGTATACCTGGTTGGAACACCCGTCTGACCCGTTCGACTTATGGATGTTGAGTGAAAACAAAGCTCGCCTAACAGTCTTCTGCGTACATAAGATGTCAAGAATTGAGTTCCCATAGGATGGTATTGTGGGTGGAAGTTTTTCTCCATCATCAAGGTGAGAGTTGCACGCAAAGAAAAAGCCCAGTAAATCTGCTATTTCTTTGGCGCTGTGAACTCACGATTTATCCGGTTTGCGCAATTGTGGTAGTGACGACTGACATAAATTACTCTGGATAGCCTTGGCAAGAGACCAGAACACGCGACTTCCTGACGGAAGGCCAAGTAGTCTCTCGCTAACTCTCCCAGGATCTTTTCATGCTTGAAAGACCCGAAGATAACGTTTTACTGTTTTTTAAGGTCAGCAGAATTTGTATCACCTTTAGCTTCGGCTCTGGTCCAGGTTCGATAAGCAGTCTGCTTTACCCTTTAGACCTTTTTGCAAGACTGGTCAAACCACGGACGAG
Source organism: Apodemia mormo (assembly GCA_036924255.1). Classification (NCBI taxonomy): domain Eukaryota; kingdom Metazoa; phylum Arthropoda; class Insecta; order Lepidoptera; family Riodinidae; genus Apodemia; species Apodemia mormo. Next base: position 34,191,356 of record JAUPFN010000016.1, on the reverse strand, counting down.
ATCAACCACCGTCAGGTGAAACGGAGCTGGGTATGACGCATTCCAAACTCTACTGTACCATATCAGTGATCTGTTCTGCACAAGCATTCGGATCATTTGTGGATAAACAAAATTCCCTCCAAGAGTAGGATGCAAAAAAGTTTCGCAATCCATCCTAATCTGCTGATTTTTAGTAGATACTCTTCAAGAAGTACTGATATGATTAGATGTAGGGTCACTGATTGACGCAGGAGATTGTACCAAGCAATTGTCAGATGTACCCAAAGGCGTACTAACCAAGACCGTCAAGGTGCGTAATTAGGCGTGCTAACCAAGACCTGATAACCGTCAAGGTGCGTAATTAAGAAGGGATATGGACCTCGATGTTAGTTTCGCTATTTTTTTTCTTTATTCTTTGGTTATTATTAAAACACTGCATATTTAGCTAAACAATTCAAACAACTTGTTTAAAATAACCTTAAGATAAAAATGTTATGACAACCAAAAAAAATATTTTACCCACCGAAGTGTATATTTTGGTCTATATTGGTATAAGGGGAAAACTATGCACACGGAAACTGTATGCTGTACTTATTTTAGCTGTCATATCATTACTGCGTGTGGTTATGGTATTACGACCACGGTCTTGTTCACAGGTCTTCCAACAACAGCAGTAGAGGTGCGTCGGTTTATTGTTTGCGCTTTTAGTTTCAATTTACAGCCGCGAGTTTCGTGACAATAGATACATAGATGTGCTCTTTTTCCTGCCCTTATTTCACCCTGCGCGCGCACCCATCGATAGCAGTGAAGTACGGTGACAATAAAGCGGAAGAAAAGTTATGACTTAATTAATTTCACCATTGCAATTGGGCTTCCTTGACCTGTGTATAAGACCGTGATTTGCCAAGGTAGCCGTTAGATTTACGCATGTAATCTGATGAAGTACCTAAGAGTCATGAATCATGATAATAGTCGCATTTTTAGACTGTAGCATGCTGCATACCAGATTTCATATTTTAAGGAATTCCTTGGTAAGATTTCTGAACCAAACCTAGGCAAGACGCGTGACTTACATAATATTATATAATCAAAAGTTATTTAATCGGCGAGGCGGACGAAAGGGACGCGCAGTGGCGCATGTATTACAACTTGTGTGTATGTATGCGCGTGTATGTGTGTGTATGTGTACGCAGAAGCCGGTGGTGGACGAGAGGGATGCGCCGGAGACCGTAAGGTACGTCTAATGTATATGTGTGTGTGTGTGTGTGTGCAGGAGGAGCCAGTGCCAGTAGAGGCGGCGGCGGCGGGGGAGGGGGACGCGCCACCGCCCGTGCAGTACACCGGCTCCACCACCAACGTTCACCCCTGGCTCTCGTCCATGGTCAACTACGCGCAGCCTATCAAGTTCGTCAGCTTCGAGGAAGCTGAAAGTAAGTTTCTATTGTTATTCTCTCTTTTATATTGAACAAGGACAAACGATAATGAGCTTCACCTGATAGTGAGTGATACAGCACCCTCCATGAACATCTGTAGCCCCAGAGGTCTTACAGCTTTTTTCTACAGTTGAGGGGACAAACGAGCAGGTGGTGCACCTACAAAGTTGGAGGCGATGGGCTGGCATGAAGTACTGCTTTGCTCTGCTAAGTACACCAAGCTTTTTGGAGGCTAGTTTAGTCTTTCCTTCCAAATGACCGCGGAACTGAACGTTGTTTGATATGTTGACTCCCAGAATTCCAATACTGCCTGAGGCTGTCAGGAGAGTGTTCTCGAATTGAGGTGATACGACAAAGGGTATTTTTTTGCGGTGATCGTCTTTTTGGGGTTAAATGTAACAAGATTTTGACGACCCCATTCCGAGATATCGGTTAGTCGATTCTCGAGTTCAGACACGAGTTTGTTCCGGCCCTCTTCGACATGTTCCCAAGAAATACCGCTACGGCCGGAGTATGTAGCATCACCAGTACTGTAGTCCGTATAGCAATGTATGTTACTAATTCGCAACAGATCATTGATATGCAGAAGAAACAGTGTTGATGATAGCACGCAACCTTGGGGAACACTAGCATTGACAGGTTTGAGGTCGGAGCATGCACCGTCGACTACGACCTTGATGCTCTGATCAGCGAAAAAACTGAGGATCCACTTGCATAATTTCTCGGGAAGCCCATAGGAAGGCAGCTACGAGAGAAGCGCTTTATGCCATACCCGATCAAAGGCCTTCGGTATATCTAAACTAACTGCCAATGCCTCCCCCTTGGACTCAACTGTCTCCGCCCAGCGATGCGTCGGGTGTACTAGAAGATCACCATCTGAGCAGCCACGACAGAAATCGTGCTGACGGTCGCTAATCAGCTAGTGTTCTTGTAAATACTTCAGGAGCTGACAGTTTATAAGTGTCACCATGATTTTAGAGAACAAGGAGGTTATAGCTATTGACTGATAGTTTGAGGAATTAGAGCGATCTCCTTTTTAGGGATGGGATGCACTAAAGCTGTTTTCAATGAATTCGGTACCGCGCCGAGGGAATAGGAAAGCCGGAATAGGTGCGCCAGCTCTGGAGCACATACTTTAAGCACAATCGGAGGAAAGCCATCAGGCCCTATCGACTTGTGGATGTCTAAAAAAAGAAGTGCTTTACGCACAGATAACTGCCGAAATTGTGGTTCTGGCATGAAACATTCACACTACGGGATGGTAGGCGCTGTGTTCCTTGGTCATCCAGAGTCGAGTTGGCCGCAAAGAACGAGCCCAGAAGATCGGCTTTCTTTTTTACGGTATGGGCCAGAGAGTCATCGTTTTGGTGCAAGGATGGAAATGAAGGCTGGGAGAAATTCCCTAAGACAGCCTTGGCCAGAGACCAGAACGCAAGTTCCCGAAAGAAGGCGAACTAATTTCTCACCAATTCTGTCAATGGGTTCCGCTTTTGCTTGGCGATAGCTCTTTTGAAGAACCTCGAGGAAGAATTGTACTCCTTTCGTAATGCGCTAGTTTTTACATCACGAGATGCCGACGCAGCAGGCTAAGCTCGATAGCATTTCTGCTTTCGGCATAAAACTGCTTTGCAGTGGCGACCAAACCAAGGCTAAGATTTGCCACCTATGGGCACCGCAGAAGACAGAATGAAAAGTTCCATGCCCTGCAGCACCACATCAGCGACAACATTCGGATCATCCAGCGAGAAGCACAACCGCCCCCACGGGTAGAATGCAAAGAAAGACCGCATCCCGTCCCAATCTGCTGACCTATAGTGCCAAACGCGACGACAGCCTGCAAAGGGAGGCCGTGATGGGCGCGTGACCGGCACTTTGCTCCGGATCAGGCAGTGGTCCGACGCGCCAAGTGGAGCGTCTACCGATACCTGATAACGGTCCGGGTGAGAGGTCAGCAAGAAATCCAACAGTAAAGGCGTATGGCCATCCACATCGGGAACTCGTGTAGGCGAGGTTACGTTACAAATAGTATTAGACCATACGCCAAGGCAAAATCGTGAACAGATCTCCCCGCATAGCTGCGTTGCTAGCCTTTAAAATTAAGTCGTATCCATTTTAATCATCTCTGCAATTTATAATTTTCCTTGTCATTTATAATTTTGCTTATAAATGACGTCGATAAGTGTTCCTATGTGTACCTACGTCGAATAAAATATTATTTGAATTTGAAATTTGAATTTGATTTTGAAAATATATATAATATCTTTCCAAAATAGGTGATCATATTTTAACACAGTGTTCAAACGAACGAGCCCTAGATTTTACAAATATCTATATTTTAATTCTCTCGTCCTTAATGTTCCCTCTTAATACGCATTAGTAAATAATAACTGTTATGACTGTTGTTAGACTGTAACGAATTGCACAAGCCATCAGCTGATAAACACGTGCAGTATTTACCACCGCGTTACCTATTTCTGCCGCAATAACGACAGCACTTTTCATGGTCGTATTCCAATTTATAGGCTTAACCAGCCCTCTTATGCATTTTTCATTATCATCCTGTAACACGAAGAACAATACAACATTAGCATTTTCGTAATTTATAGACAACATCAGGATAGCCTAAAGCTTCATTGCTATTACATAAAAAACTAAATATAACATAATTTTCCAGAAAAAAACATCCACCATAACATGTCTTCATTCGCGGAGACAACAGGCATGAACTATTTGAAGCAGCAAGCCATCGATTTTGTCAACTATAACAAGCGACAGATGTCCAGAATTTACCCTAAAGGAACACGCGCTGATTCGTCCAATTATATGCCCCAGGTGAGCGTTTGATTGTGAACGTTTTTGATAGGTGTTTATGCATCTCTATCGCTCGTTTAACGGGTAGGAGCTACTCGGGAAAAGTTCCTTTATGACACTTTTGCCAAAATATGTTACAGCTAGCATTATTGTGTGGTGCGGTTATAAATTAGAAAAGGAAAGAGAAAGTGTTTGCAGGGTAAAGCAAGCCGTAAAACGTTATAATACATTTTTATTACCGTTCCTTTATTGTATTGTAAATATCGAGTTTTATTTAAACGTTTAAAAAAATCCTTGGGCTAGGACGCACTTATATAATAAAAAAGAGCCTTACAGAAGTCGCATATAATGTGTAATATCTAACATTTAATTGATTAAGTTGGTACAATCTGATGGCCGACTCTACCACCGCGCGCTCATTGGTTAATTACAGTAGCATGCGTTTATTGGTTAATTCAAATAACACGCGCTCATTCGTCAATTCAAATAACATGCGCTCATTGGTTAATTCAAATTGCGTGAGCTTATTGACCAATTAAAATAGCATGCGCTGCCCCGGCGTCCTGCTACCCATTTTCGTCGCATTTTATGAAATAACTCACAGATTGCAGTAAAGTGGTGAAATGAATAAGGTAAAAGTATTTCATAAAGCATCACATATATCATTTAGCGTTGAAGCTACACGTAGCACAATTGAAATAGATTAAAAGTTGTGAAAGAAAAATTTGGATTTTTATTAAACAGTCACGCTAATTAGTAGCCTATTTTTATTCCAGATAAGCTATTGTACAAATGGAATTGACAAAAACCTTTGATCTCGCAGGGGAGCAGGCAGGCCAGGATAAATTATATATAGAAATCTATTATGATATTTATATCCTGATGGAAAAAAAACCATCGCCTATGAGACTCCAAAGATCTTAATGGGGCGTTGCTATCTATGAGGCGGGATGGTAATATCATATGCACACGTTTACCAGTTAACCTACCCTCCAAACCGGAACACTACATTAACAAAAATTGACGTTATTTCACGCATCCATGCGTTAATTTTTAATGTTTTTGATAATACGGAATCTACGGAAAAAGTAAAAGTACTCGTTTCAATTCCATGTAAGTCTAGGTATGTATGTATACATACAGCATAGGTAAACCGATATTAAGTTTTCCAAGGGTACAAGTTTCATATCCTAGTGTTTACCATACAGTAATCGAGTGTGATATGCTGCAGGTGTTCTGGAACGCCGGGTGTCAGATGGTGTCGCTGAACTTCCAGACTTCAGACCTGCCGATGCAGCTCAACCAGGGGAAATTCGAATATAACGGCAATTGCGGGTAGGTCACACTCACATAGGACACTTGAAATTTAGCAACACAGAATTTCATAATATAATTACAACAAGCTATAATTCGGAATGAAAGTTATTATTTTTATATTATTTTCGTAAAGTTCTAACAACCTTATATTTTATTTGTATAGTTTTGGTAAATATGTAATTATAAAAATTTTATAATTTTTTTGAGCGATGATGTTATGAAATATGATACTTATGACATTCTGTTCTATCTGCATACCCAGTAAAGGATCTGGCGTATGTATAGTATATGCTATAGACAAAGATTATAGGTTAATTCATTTCATTTCAACCGATTATTTATTTTTTTCAAATTAAGTTAACGATGTAATTTTTTTTGTTGTGACAAAACTATGTATTGTGCTTATGCTGCGGCCGCTCTTGCGTCTATCATCACAAAGCTTCGTACAATGCCACGATACATGGAGATGTGACCGGCTATTATCGGTTATTGTCGCAAACATTTGGAAGTGTGCCTTAAAGCGCAATTTGTGGTACATTAAAGGGTTTTAGCGCGCTAATTAATCGCGCTGCTAGACTGACTAGACTAGCGTTCTACATTTAAGTCTTTGTTTCATCGACATAGTAATACTTCCGTTGTATTGGATCAGTTCAGACTTCAGACGTATGCGGGTAGTTGTGTAAAATGGAGTGTAATGATGAAATAAACGGTAAGCTAAGCCTATAAAACTGGATCTAAAACACGTGAATAAAAAAACCCATGTAAAAGTAAAGTTAGTTGTTAACCATAGATACACGTTTAAAAAAAAATGATGTGGTGTCGCGGGACACCAGGTAGGAACGAACTTCCTTCGGCTAAACGGCACTACTCGCTTGTGTACGCGACTGTCGCGCCTGTGCACGTCTCATTTAACGCTTTTATTCCACGCATTTTTCTTACGGTTTTACTATCACATTTTTTTCAGTTCGGCCGCGCAACAAAATCCCTATCCCCTCCAAGCCTGCCGTAAGGAACTTCGTTCCAATAATTTCAATCATTTCGGATTGCACGGTAGTTCGTGCAAAATATCTTTGATCGATTGCAGTTTTTGTCGCGATAATATTAGTGTAAAAGCTTCGGCACATATCAGTTATCACTTCGGGACCTTAGATGTAAGGGCGGTCTCAGCATTAGAACGGCACAAAGTAGCGTCATAATTTCGTCAGTGGAAAATTGTAAGGTAATTTCCCTCTTAAATCAACTTTAAAATAATTTTTGAATCTGGTTTTATAATTCTATAAAATTATAAAATTTATTCGAATGCCGATCTGAAAGTTGTCTCAGCGGTCAAGCGGTATCGACTTCAGTATAGATGCATGAGGTTCTGGGTTCAAATGCCGGTTTAAGCAATTCGTTCTGAATAAGTTTTTATTTTTGTCGGAATCATGACATAGGTGCTTGACTCGTCGAAAGGTTAGCTGTCTGTAATCTGTTACATTGTGAGGCCTAATATGTTAGGCTAGTTATGCCTTTATATGCAGGGATAGCAGTAAGGTATGTGTGAAGTTATTTAGTGAATAGTGTGTGTGTTGCGTGTGTGTGTCAGGTACCTGCTGAAGCCGGACTTCATGCGGCGCGCGGACCGCAGCTTCGACCCGTTCGCGGACGCGCCCGTCGACGGGGTCATCGCCGCGCAGTGCGCCGTGCAGGTCACCACACCACCACACACACACCACCACACACACACACACACACCTCCACACACACCATCGTTTTTTTATTTTTTTTTACTTCATAAGATAACAAACAAGTAGATGGGTCTCCTGATAGAAAAAGTCAACCATTGCCTATAGACACTAAAGGTGTTAATGGTGTGTTACTACCTTGTGGCGAGGTCTAATGCCACATGCATAAGTTTACCGACTACCTTACCCTCCAAACCGGAACACGACAGCGACAAGCACTGGCGCTATTGCGGCAGGAATAGGTAAGGCGGTGGTACCAGACCCGGGCGAGATAATGCAGAACTCTACCACCTAGTAGCCACGATGGTAGTGACTCGATAGCCAATCGGTCGCCTTTTACGACCTGCCTGGCAGAACGGCAGTTGGCCTATTCTTCAAAGGAGCCCGGGACCAACACAGGAAAAAGTAAAGTTAATATCTCTTATTACTACGAAATTAACTCTCTGGGAGAGACTCTGTGGTCTAGTGATCCGGTGTTGATATTGGCCACACGAGGTCGCGGGTTCGATTTCTGGGTCAGATAAATTGAAAATTTGTTTTTACAGTTTTCTGATAAAAATAACGTTGCCCGGGCTGGATAAATGGTCGTTTGGCGATAGATTTACCACCTATTTATATTACATTGTGAGACTAAGTATCTCCGGCTAATCGTGGGTACACTGGTTGTACCTCTGCTTACATCTTCGAAATACGGACGTGAAGATACTTTTTTAACGTTATCATTCACAAATTCCAATGTTCAATTTTTATATCATTTTGAGCGAATTTTACATTCATTAACAAAAATTCAATATATTTAACTTTTAGTGACTTGTTTGCTAAATTATTTGTATTAAATCAGTTAAGAATTTTTAAGAGGATATTTTTTACTCTGTGTAAGTTTTGATTACGCCTACTTTTATTAAAAATTAAAAACGTATCATCTGCAAATAAAATAATCTCGTCAGGTTTTTTACTGGTTTAGTCAGGCACAAATTATTAATATATATTGACGCTTTAAAGGCAATCCAATTAGTACATTGTAATAAATTTAATTACAATTCAATTAGGTGATTTTTTAAGATTTTTTTATTTTATATTTGAACTATAGAAATCACTCTCCTGTAAAGTTTACTCAACGTCGCTTAGTGAAGATTGTCTTTCAAGCGTCGATATGAACTATGAATAGAAAAGGTCCTAAAATTGAGCTTTGCAATGCACCCATTATGATATATGTATTTGCAGTTACGTTGTGTCGTGTTGTGTTTCTGAGGTGAATCGGTTGGTGCAGGTGATAGCGGGCCAGTTCCTGTCGGACAAGAAGGTGGGCACGTACGTGGAGGTGGACATGTACGGGCTGCCGTCGGACACCATCCGCAAGGAGTTCCGCACCCGCCTCGTGCCCGCCAACGGACTCAACCCCGTCTACAACGAGGAGCCCTTCCTCTTCAGAAAGGTAACGAGCCTTCCCATCTTACATCACGCGATATGAGACACCATTACAGGTCACGTCATACTCCACTGATAACGGTCTCCGTATAATCACATGAGAGTTTAATCCTCGGATCGGGCATTTCGATCTGAACGAATTTTTCTGTATTTCTACAAAACTTAATTAGTCCGAGGTGGGATATTTATCAATTGCCGAAATAACGTCAATAATACACGGGCGTAAGTGACATACAAATGCTACATGAGAACTCCGTTCTGTTTTTACATATCATCGAATAACAAGCAAACACACATTTATATAAAAGGGGAGGATACGTCACCAAGTCACAGCGCCCGGTCCTACAAAACTAGGTCCATGGACACAATGACAATCAATCACGCGCGGGACATCATATCGTGCGCTTATACTTTCTTACTGTTTTTTTAATTAAACACGCATCAAAATGATATCTTGTGTATTCAACCAGTGTTATAATCACTCAAGGAAAAAAATACACTAGAGATTACTTTCCATTTGTAAGTACGGCTAAAACAATTTATTTGAAAATAAGATTAAATTATTCTTTGTTTCGCCATGATTGTGAGAGTGAAATAGTATGATACAAAAGTAAGTGAAAGAACACCGAGCCTTTGTTTAGCGATTGCGATGTTAGAGCGTAAATTATCTTCTTTTTTAGTATATCAATGCAAACGCATGGCTTTTTTAATAAAAAAAAAAACTATCCATCGCATGTAAACTCTAAAGAACGAAGATGGTAATGGTTCCTTGTGATAATTTATCAGCTACTTTACTCTTTAAAATCGTTATAGCAGCAAGTATAAACAGGACAGTGGCACTAACTTCTTCTAAGTGGCACTAACTAATCTAGTAGTCGCGATGGTTAAAGTGTAATGTTAACCTTCCGTTCGATTTACGTACTGCCCGCAAAAGTCATATATCAACACTTGCCCCCTTTGCCAGAGATCAACACGGGAAATATAACGTCCATGTTAATAGATAATTCTACTACATATATATTTTTAATTTTATTTCATAGGATAACAAACAAGCAGATTGTTCTGCTTATGGAGATATATATCTATGGCCTCTGAAAGTTGTTATGATGCGTTGCTCTCCGTTTATCGTTTATTATTTTATAACCTAAAATTGCATGTGCAAAATAGTAGTTAGCTAACAGGTATATGTCTAAATATATGTGTATGTACATATATGTGTATATATAAATTATATATATATATATATATATATATATATATATATATATATATATATATATATATATATATATATATATATATAAGAATTTGTGTAGTTTAAGTAGTATATATTTAAATTTATTAAGATCTATGTTTTTATATGACATATATTTTCTGAGGCACCGTTTACATACTTTCTGTTTGCCTAAAGGTTGACTGGAGGGGAATGCCAATAGGCATTATGTCCGCCTTTGGTACAAATTTATTTAAGGTGTACAAAAAAGTTAAATAAATAAATTAATAAATTTGCATAAATTTTCCGGCTACCTTACACCAAAACCGGAACATGACAGTGACAAGAATGAGCAAAGTGGTGGTACCAAACCCAGTCAAAACGTTGCGGCACCCTACCGCCTAGTGAGTAATCACAATGTTAATGACACGTGTTTAGCCTTCTCGCCTTTAAAAGATGCCAAACATTAAAGCAGTTGGTCTTCGGTGCCCCGGATCAACACAAGCATCATCAGGCCTTTCAGAGTAATATTTTTATACTAATTTGTGATCTAGCCGGGCCTGGGTCATCTGTCCATTAATATGAATTCTGCGTTGTCAAACTAGTATATATTTATAATTAATAATAAATAAATAAGTATATAAATATAATTTGACAAATCACACCCACAAATCAAATCACACCATTCTAATCCCAAAGTAAGCAAATAATTTGCTTGTGATATGGATCAACGATATTAATACATAATATAGATACCGAAATATACATAATAAATACCCTAACCCAAAAATACAAACATCTATGCTCATTACACAAACGTGTATCTTCTGAATTATTGTTAAGTATATATAAGCTCAACACTTGCCGCTACCACCACCACCAGCACACAACATCAACACCACACACCATTACTACACTTCCACCACACCACCACCACCACACACCACCATTCGCACCACCATGATAATAAATGCGTTTATTACTTTAAAGAAATGAAAAATATATTTTCTTAAAATTTTGACACTTTCGTATAGGTTCGGGGAACCCCCCTGCCTCCAGATTTTACACAATGGTTATGTTATTATCAGGCAGGCTATTTTTGAGGGAGAGCCGCACAAATGAAAAATTACCTGTATACGATATGCTATTTGTTTTCTCAGGTCGTACTACCAGACTTGGCTGTACTTCGGTTCGGAGTATATGAAGAGAACGGCAAACTGCTGGGTCAGAGGATTCTTCCCTTAGATGGTCTTCAGGCTGGATACAGACATATCTCTCTGAGGACTGAAGCTAATTTCCCCATGTCACTGCCCATGTTGTTCTGTAACATCGAGCTCAAGATCTACGTGCCTGATGGATTTGAAGGTAACTTCGCTGACAGTACCACTCTGTTTTTCCCTTAGATATATGATTACGGACTAGGCAAACTTCCACACGTTGCTACCTGTGCTGTTCTGTAATTTAAAAAAAAGTATCTTCACGCCCGTATCCCCGAAGGGGTAGGCAGAGGTACCACAAGTGCACCCACGATTAGCCAAAGATACTTGGTCCCACAAATGTGATAGGTGGCAAGCCTATCGCCAACCGGGCACTTTCCAATCCCGGGTAACTTTGTGTTTATCAGAAAACTAAAAAAAACGCTTTTTTTTTAAGTTGCCCGATCTGGGAATCGAACCCGGGACCTCACGTGGTCAACGCCAACGCCGGACCACTAGACCACAGAGGCGATAATGTTAATGTTATAATAATGTTCTGTAATTAATCTCATTATTCACAAACTAGATAGGTACTTATGTAACTAATAAAGTCTTAGGCCCCATAGTTTACCTACGTTAAAATGGCTTCAAGATCTACTCATCAATTGGCTTGAAAGGTTAATCTATTGGCAATGTTACTCCTTCCTTCCCCATAAAGCTGTCCATGCTATTCTGTTATATCAAAACCAAGACGTGCCTGGTGGGGTTTAACATTGTCAGAATGACTCCACCCTTCCGTAAGACAATCTCGAAGAGGTTTGAGGTGAACTTTCCCATGACGATACCAAGGCTGTCCTATTACATTGAGTTCAATATATGATAACAATACCATTCCATCATCCATTAAATAAATAGCAGCGGAATGAATTCAGCTTCCCCATGACCCTGCCAAGGCTGTTCGGTTAAGCTCAAATTCGTCGAGTGTCGCTGTGATGTCGAGCTCAAATTTAAATAACAGTACCACCCCATTATTCCGTTGACGCTGCCCAAAATATTCTATTACTTCGAGCTCAAGTTAAAATAAAAGTGCCACTCCATCATTCTATTAAATATTAAATATGGCTGCAAAATGATTCTAACTTTAGCACGACGTTACCCAAAATGTTCAGTTACTTCGAGCTCAAGTTCAGATAACAGGGCGACTCCATAACTCCGTTAAATATGTGGCTGCAAAATTATTGTAACTTCCATATGACGTTGCCCAAAATGTTCAGTTATTTCGAGCTCAAGTTCAGATAACAGGGCGACTCCATAACTCCGTTAAATATGTGGCTGCGAAATGAGTCTAACTTCCGCATGACACTGCCCAAAATGTTATGTTACTTTGAGCTCAAGTGTAGATAAAAGTGTCACATCATAACTCCATTAAATATGTGGCTGCGAAATGAGTCTAATGAGGCATGACACTGCCCAAAATGTTGTGTTATTTTAGCTCAAGTTCAGATAATAGTGCCACTCCATCATTTCGTTAATTATGAATAACTGACTTTCCTTATGATAACCTTCCTTCTCATATCCTTGCAATAAAGATTAGGAGTCTCATAATTTAAGGTTTAATAGTGAAGATTCGCTAAATTGACTTTTTCATAATACACAATAGTATAGGATAGCAAACTAGCAGACGATTTTCCTCATATCACGAAAGACCAAAGCTGTTAATAATGCGTTGCCATCTTTATGGCAAGGATGTTATGCCATATGCATAAATTTACCTAGCTACCTTATCCTCTAGACTGAAATAAGCATTTACGCTATTACGACATGAATAGACAGACAGACGTTAGAAACTATACCAAATTAGTAACCACAATGATTGTAATACTTTTAACCTTCGCTTGCTTTTTATCAGCTGCCTAGCAGGTGAGAAGGGACAAGGCAATTATACTATGATGTTTCTTTTGTTAGATTTCATGGCGGCGTTATCCGACCCCAGAGGGTTCATGGGAGCGGCCAAAGAGAGAACTGATAACATGAAACAACTCGGCATTGAAGAGAGTGGACCGGAGAAGAAAGCCGCTGTCGAGGAGAAAAAGGAAGGTAAACATAACAGTAATCAGTTTTTTTTCTATGTTTATTTTATCTTCTAATAGAAATGATGCAGTCACAATATTGATAATAAAGACTATACACACATACAGCGAGATAAAGAGACAGAGAGAGAGAGAGAGAGAGGGACAGGGATAGATAGACATGAACATTTTAACTGACTAAGCACATTGCATCAATATTTAATTTCGTTAGTAATATTTTATTATTAGATTATGATATATTTAGCATGTTTAATTGATACCTAAATTATATATAATTTTATACTTTAGCAGTTAAAAGTGCTAAAACTTTTTGCATTAAAATTAGTTTTGTCCCGAACAAACAATTCTTTTTTTTAAGATTATGTACTATATATTTAACAAAGTACTTTTAAAATATGTTTTCTCAATAATGCAATTTTTCTCCTATGCCTAATAAATCTCATATCTTATTTTACGAGTACCACTTGATATGCAAGTACATTTTTATTTGTACACGTACGCATCTTAACGTGTAACTTCGTAAAAATGGATACCTACATCATTAAAACAATCAAAATGGCCTATACCTGGTGCTATTGTTGGATTTTTTTAATATCGGCGAAAAAATGTTTTAAAATAATTTCCAGATTAATGTATCCGTAAAACACGTATAAGCCACCTCCAAAACAATAATTCGCTGAATCAAGCCTTCCCAAACAAAAATTTTTGATCCGTCACTGTACGTGTTTATGTTAATAGACAACGCAATGTTACACTATCCTTGCGTCCCTGAGTCGAAATCATGGCCGTACCGAGGGGGGGGGGCAGATAGGGGCAGCTGCCCCCCCTGGAATTTGGTTACTTCTCTACTGACTATAGACTGTTGTAGATAAAATATAGTCCTAAAATGTTACGGTTGCCCTCCCCTGGCCCACAACTTGGGTACGCCCATGGTCGAAATACTTCTTTTTTATTAAAAAAATCTTAAAAAGCATGGATTACTAACAGTTTACGATCGCTAAAACATGCTAACCGCGGACATAAACTAACAGGTCATTTTCAAGGATTTGGATAAAATCCAACAAGTTTTAATCATCAAAGAGCAATGTTAATGAAAGTATAGTTTATATGTATAAAATCATAAACAATTCATATTTGTTTTAATGGTTAGTTGAACGAGAATATTTTGACGTTCTACCTCAAAACAAATTCTTTTTAGCATAATAGGCTATTTATGGTTTTTAACATAATAAAAAAACTGCTTAATACTTTATCTTATTAGGTAGGCATATGAAGCAAAAACATATTTTTTTTAATATCGTCCATTTATAACAAAAATTACGCGGTTTTAAATTTAAATTTTACGAAAACGGTCTGGACTGTCATGGCGTCTAAATGACATCACGCCGTAGTCGTACATGTAATAAATACTCTGTGGTTTCTATGAAAATGTCAATAACAATATGACATTATACCACGGTGTGACGTCACACTTCCAGATTTGCGTTTACTGTCACGTGACTTATGTTTATTTTTGTCCAAATTATATTCTTAAAATATAATTAATGCTTATCTTTTAAAATTAATATTTTAGTTTTTTGTTATCACCATATCATAATTAATCATTAGACACTACAATACATACGATTCATTCTTAGTGGACACAAACCTGTTGTTGAACATCCACACTACTAAAATTAATGCTGCAAAAAATATTCACTCTTTATTCTTAATACATTAGAAGCAGTAATTTTTTTCGATGTTCTTATTTTTACGCCAGCATCTGTTAACTAAATGTTGCCATTTTGTTGTAACTCATTCACCAACAATCAGTACTACGCCGGCTTAAACAATGGTATCGCTAATGGTAAAGTGTCGTGAGCGATGTCACTGCGTATATAAAAGTAGTAAATAAATATTGCAAAGATGATTCAATTTTTGTATGATGTTATAACGATTTTTTTTTTTTATTATTTAAAGATTATTCGAAGTCGAGTGATTGGCTATTGTTGTCACTACCATCGATACTACTAGGTGCTAGAGATCTGCACCGTCTAGCCCGGGTTTTGGAACCTATTCCTGCCGTAATAGAGTCAATGCCTTTTTAATATCAAAAGATAGCAAACACGCAGATGACTCTCCTGGTGGAAAGAAGAATGTTACTACTAGCGCCGGCCCCGAATATATTCAAGTGCCATCTAGCGATCTCTCGCGGTAACACAATATGATAATAGATGGATGTAGCTAGAGCCCACGCGAGAGGTCGCTAGCATAACTTCGAGGATATATAATTCCGCCATTTTGTTAGGCAAAAGACTTTTACAATAAACCTGTCCGAGTTAGCAGCTTATTTTATTTAACACCATCATCCATCATCTGAGGCGAGGGCGCGTGGCTCCCATCCACGCGCTGACAAGAAACTATCGCCTATAGACAGCAAAGATATTAATGGTACGTTTCTGTCCATTTGGCGGGATGGAAATGCCACATGCATAAGTTTACCGGCTACCTTACCCTCCAAACCATAACACGACAATGATAAGCGTTGACGCTATTGCGGCAGGAATAGGTAAGGCGGTGGTACCAATTACCCGGGAACGTCGCTGTGAAACTAGTAGTCACGATGGTCGTGACACGTATTGCCAATCGTTCGATTTTTACGACCTGCCTGGCAGAATGGCAGTAGGTCTATTCTTCAAAGGAGCCCTGACCAGAACGGAGAACTCTGGGTTAAATACCCACCTAATTAAAAAAGCAATTCATTAAATTAATCTGGGTCCCTTTTAAAGAATATATTAAATATGTTACCGCAGGCATCTCGTAAAAGGCGGGAGAATACGTTTCACTGTACTGGCTGTACGTGTCACTACCATCGTGAAAATAGCAGTTAGACTTCCGCAACGACTCGTCCGGGTAATTGGTACCACCTCCTTACCTATACCTGCCGCAATAGCGTCAGTGCTTGTCATTGTCGTGTCCGGTTTGGATACTATCCAAGGTAGACGGTAGACTTATGCATATGGCATTGTTATCCCGCCACACGCATAGCAACGCATAATTAACATCTTTATTGTCTATATTCCATCAGATCATCATCCATCTCTTTCCATATGCCTGTTTGTTAACTTATGATACAAAAGGAAACCTATCCTACACGGGGCACACTAAAAGTTTTGCACTTCTAGCTAATCGGAACTATTTGAATTTCGAATATTATATTTTAAAACGTAAACCTTCTTGGTAATTAAAAAATAGCAATTAGCGGGAAATGATTTGTCAATTGTTTTTTTATCACACATCAAAGTTCTACGTACACAACGAAAATGGAATTAAGTCGAAAAGATTTTAGAGCGATGATGTTTTATGATTTTAAAAGTTCTCTTTCTCCGCAAGACTGTGCCGCTCGTCTTCAAAATGCTTTTGAGAGAGAAGCACCTTGTTTGAGCACCGTGAGGCGATGGTTTCCTGAATTTGAGAGAGGTCGAGTTTCTTTACATGACGAATTTCGTGAAGGGCGGCCTTCAACTGCCGTCAACGAAAATAATGTGACTACTGTTAAGCGATTAATTGAAGAAATCCCCAGATTACCTATGAGACAGTTCGAGGACTATTGGGGATTGGTATGAGCCAAATTCAAAAAATTTTACAAAAGAATTGAAAGTTCGGAAACTTTGTTGTCGTTGGATCCCTCATGAACTGACAGCGGAGCAGAAGCGAGCTCGCGTGGAATGGTGCTCACAGATGCTACTGAAGTACGACCACGGACATTCTACTGCTGTTTATGACATTGTCACAGATTAAGACGAAACGTGGATTTATTGTTTTGAACCCGAAAAAAAAGAGCAATCTTGTGAATGGGTGTTTGAAATTGAGAACAGGCCAACAAAATTGAGACAGGCGAGAAACGTAGGTAAAAAAATGATCGCGTTTTTTTTCTCAGCTACGGGTCCCATCTGTACAATTCCACTTGAAGATCAAAAGAGTGTTAATGCCGAGTGGTATTCTACCATTTGTTTACCCAGGGTGTTAGAAAAAGTTCGCGAAAGACGACTCAAAAGCCGCATTCTCATTGCGGCATGCGGCAGCCGCATTGCGTTCAATCAGCACTTAGAAAACATGCCTTCAGATCTGTGGTCCTCCTGTTTTAAAAAATGGTTCGATCGCATGAAAACATGTTTGAAATGTAAAGGAGATTATTTTGAAAATCAATAAACATAATATTTTGGTTATAACATGTTGTTTTTTTAAGTTATGCAAAACTTATAGTGTGACCTACGTATAACCTATGTCCTGTGCGTAAATGTATGTATAGCACATTAACACCTTTGATGATAGGCGACGACTAACTCTCACCACAAGGAGAGTCATCTTCTTGTTGGCTATCCTATGATATGAATAAAGTACCGGATATGTCTATAATTAAATATTGCATCAATCTTAAACCTAATCACGGAAAACCAATAAAAAACAATTATTGATAGCTAGAAATTGACGTAGAAGATAAACCACACTCGACCTGTGTGTTTACGTTATGCATTCCGCAAATAGATTATATTACACCGCTCGAATATCTCAACTACCGGACACGGATGCGCCTGTTTCACTGGAGATATTTTAGGATATCTCTTTTGATATTATATGCTGCAAGTTATAAGCAGTAGCGAGCTAAAATGCTTTAAAATAAAAGTAATTGTACACTTTATGGTTGGCACATAATGAGTAAGTCACAACTCACAAAGTTAACTATAATATTTAACTAAGCGCATACTATGAAGAAATATCTATACTATTTTACTAGGTGGTAGAGTTCTGCAGGTGGTAGGGCTCGACCGGGTCTGGTACCACCGCCTTACCTATTCCTGCCGCAATAGCGTCAGTGCCAGTCGCTGTCGTGTTCCGGTTTGGAGGGTAAAGTAGCCGGTAAACTTATGCATGTGGCATTAGACCTCGCCACAAGATAGCAACGCACCATTAACATCTTTGGTGTTTATAGGCGATGGTTGACTCTTTCCATCAGGAGACCCATCTGCTTGTTTGCTATCTTATGATATAAAAATTTTTTATTATAAATGCAAAAGTCTGTCTGCCTGTTAAGCTTTCACGGCTGAACCGCCGAGTCGATTTTAATGAAATTTGGCAAGCATATGAGTGGAAAATCCGGGGTCAATCAGGCCACTTTTTTCAAAAGCCAACCCCTAAGAGGATAAATTTGGTATGAAAGACTATATGGAAGACAAGACTCTACTCGCGTGCGAACAGAGTTCTTAATGTACTACGTACTAGAGAAGCTATGCTAAATAGAAATCATGTTCCATTATGTTAACAGTTGCCACACCGCTGAAATTACCGCGAATTTAATGGCGCTTACGCCTTTCATTCAATAAGCTACGAAGTAGGTGGTCCATGGACTACACTTTAGTGGCATCCAAGTACTGTGGCCCTATTCTACTTAGTACATAGAAGTATTTCGATGCGAAGCTACGCGAGTCAGCTAGTAGTTATAACCATTTATTAAATGTTTTATCAGAAACCTATTCGTTATTATGATCATTCTCGTTTACCTTAACTGTCATCTTAACAACTTTTTATCTTAGTATATATAAATTATGTTTTTTTATATATAATATAAGATAGCAAACAAGCTGATGGGTCTTCTGATGTAAAGAGACAACCATCGCCTATAGACACCAAAGATGTTAATGGTGCGTTGCTATCTTGTGGCGAGGTCTAATGCCACATGCATAAGTTTACCGGATACCTTACCCTCCAAACCGGAACACGACAGTGACAAGCATTGACGATATTGCGGCAGGAATAGGTAAGGCGGTGGTACCAGACCCGGACGAGACAATGCTGAACTCTACCACCTAGTAGCTACGATGATAGTGACTCGTATTACCAATCGGTCGCCTTTTACGACCTGATTGGCAGAACGACAGTTGGCCTATTCTTCAAAGGAGCCTGGGACCAACACGGGGGAAGTTGTGTCACGTTGTTTGTCCGCGATGGACTCTCAAACTACTGAACCGATTTCATTGAAATTTTGTAGATATCTTTTGTTCGGCCCAACTTTAAAGACAGAATAGTTTTTATTTTTGTGTTATAGCACTCACCCCGTGCTTGGGAAAACTGGAAAATTTTTAAAAACAACAAAGATAAATTTCCCGGATTTAGGGAAATGGTCGCAGGTTCAATCCCTGCGTGTCGATATTTTTCTTTGTTATTTTTAAAGTTTTTCCAGAATAGTATTTATCTCAATTAACCCCCTCCTCCACCACCTCTCAAGTATCCCACCAAAATATTCAATACAAGTTATTTGTTTGGTAAAACAACGTTTGCCGGTTTGTCAGCTAGTGCACTAATATTTTCTTTACTTTTGACGTTTATAGTTTTATGTGCGACCAAATTAAGCTTGTTTGATACGTTACCAATGGAGTTTAAACGATATAACGTTTGATGTTGATTTCTACGTCGTTTCACAAATACTTCTGAACACAATTTGTTGGCAATCTTAGGATAAAAAAGGAAAATGTTTACTATTTGAACAAATATGTTTTAATAAATCGTACCGCGACTTATTGACGTTTGGTAAAATCGGAAATTATGCCTGTGAAAATACTATTTATATTTTTGTTTCCATTTTATTTATTTATTTAACTTTTTGTACGCCTTTAATAAGTTTGTACAATAGGCGAACTTTGCTTTTGTCTTTTATATGTCCATGACAACATGATTAGACCATGAGAAACCGTACGCATACGCATTTCTTATATAAATTATCTATTTGGTTAGTACATATCGAAGGTGAGTAATTTTTTTATGAAAGAAATAAATTTAAATACTATTGAAATTTGATAACAAATTATCTTTTCAACCGACTTCTCAAAAAGGGGAAGATTCTCAATTCATCGAAATATTTTTATAATGTGTGTTCACCGATTACCCGAAGGTGCCTATGCCGACTTTAAAAATTATTTTTTGTTTCAAAGAGTGTACTTTCGAAATAGTCCCATTTTGATTTGATAAAGATCTAATGCAGGATTTTGATCGATCGACGTATTTAAAACGTAGTAAAACTGCAAAAAACCGACTTAATATATCCATATTTCGACAGTTATCCTCACAATACCATTTTAAAGTCGGTACACTAAATGAGTTTAAACTTTAAATAAAACTTAAACTTAAATTATTATATTATATATTAAATAAAACTTAATCTTAAATTATTATATTATTATATTATATAATCGCTGTACCATTTCGTTCCAGTGGCCGTAGAGACCTTGGGTAGTTGGAGTGTGGAGGCAAAGGGCCTAATTAGGGAGATTGGACGCAGGCTTAGCGAAATTACAGGGGACTCCCGCTCTGGATCATTTTTGGTGCAAAGGTTGGCCATCGCAATTCAACGCGGTAACGCGGCGAGTGTCATGGGCACTTTTGCGCCGGGAACGATCCAGGTTGGATTAAATAGCTAGTTGTTAAAAATATATTATTATAATGTTGCCTTGTTTCGTTATAAGTCGTCTTTATATGAAGGTGGATACTGAAGGCACAGTTTAATTTGTTTGTTATTAATTTAACTATTAATTGATTTGTGTTAATATTATTTTTAATTATTATAGTTTTCGTTATTTGATTAATGCTCAACTATCAACATGCTATTCAATTATTTCATTACATTTCTTAATAAATTTTGATCATTCTGACCTTTTGTGTGTTGTTCTATAAACCTAGATACGTGCGTCATAATACCAAGAAAGTGACGAAAAATGTATTGAATTAACGTATTGTAATACGCACACAATATTTGGATGACACATCATCTTATCACTTGCACTACGCGACCGCTCACATCTCTCGGTTCCCATATTAACTGTAACCGTTGATTGCTCCATACTCATTGATTCAGTCAATTCTAATCTATGTAAAACTATGCGTTCGTTTGGAGTCATAACGGGCTATAACTAAACATTATAATATTATTATGCAATTGGAAGAATACTTTTATTATTTTTAAAGTGTTTGTGTTTTTAAATTTACCAAATGAGTGTTACTAAAGGTGAGTTTGAAATTGTTATCATTTCTGCTAGTTTAAGTTTTTTGTAAGCTTTTTAACGAATCTATTATTGAATCTATTAATAAACCTTATTACTTAATATTATTAGTGTTAAACAGAAACTAATTTTTACTATCCCATTTAGTTTTATTTTGATATACTAGATGTTGCTCGCGACTTCGTCCGCGCGGACTAAGTTTACTCCGCACTGCTCCTCCCCCGTAGGTGATAGTGTGATAATATGTAGCCTATATGTTGAACCGATCTGTTAGTAATATTCATGCAAAATTTGAAGTAAATCCATGCAGTACTTTTTAAGTTTACCCCGGACATACATACAAACAGAAAAAAATTCTAAAAACTCTAAAATTCTAAAAATTCATATCAATCTCTTATTGTAGCAGTTTTTAAATAAATCAAACAATATGTAAAATCATATATCATTGCATGTCTCAAGCTTGATAGAAGTTTTATTTTTTTACCCAGTGTAAACATGTATGTTTTCGATCTAAAATAAGTCAACTATGCCTACATTAAATCTGAATTTATATTAATTCATACGTATATAATATTTTTTCATTCAAACTAACTGTTGAACCGCGTAACAGAGTAACAAACATACACACACAGAGAAAAATCGCCTATTAATGGGATTCACATTAAATCAAATATTTCGTAAAAAAACAATGGAAATACATTAACCTACACCAATCTCGTAATAAATTGTAAATCTTAATCGGCATTATTCTTTAAAATGTTAACATTTAAAAAAACGTCAAGTAGTAACATAAAATCATTCAGAGTGCTAAGTGTGAGTTTTTCTTTTCGCATTCGATCGTGAGCGCGTTTCGAGTTTACTAGGAATTTGTATGTGATTTGTACAGCGCCACCTAGTAGTAAACTGGTTTCTCACGTTTACCACTAGGTGGCGCTGTACAAATCACATACAAATTCCTAGTAAACTCTAAACGCGCTCACGATCGAATGCGAAAAGAAAAACTCACACTTAGCACTCAGTTATTGACTGTGAACTTGGAATTCATTTGGCACGTAATTTTGGCACGTTTCTCATAAATCGACCGTATTGTTTCAAATGTACCTTCCACTTATCTACCTCGGTTCACTTATGGTATAAAGTGTCTATTCTAAGTCACTTTATATGAATACTGAATAGGCCTCGGAATTTTGCCAACGTGAGTGTATATTATACCTAAAATATCTCTGGATTTACAAGTCTGATAGTGAAAATAAAACGTGTAATGTGATCCTTAGAACTAATTCTCTCTAGAAACTCTCACAGAAAATATGTAGTTACAGTACAAAACAGTACAAAAAAATATTAATACTTCAAAGTAAAAATTTTAGATTGATTCGCATGAAAAACCAATAAATATTAATAGAATGCAGATCATCAACAAGCCTATTGTTTGATATTAAAATTAAAGTAATCGGTCCAAAGGTTACCAAAACCCCAACAGCGCTCTATCGAGATCTTGTAGCCCCATGACCTCATCCATACCAGTTAATGTAGGAAATATGTACCTAGAAGTAGGAAAATTAAAATTTAGGAAACAAGTAGTAAGAGATTAAAATATAGAAAACAAAGGCCTTATAAAAAAGTTATTAGGCCTTAGCTTCTTTCCTACAATTCTTCCATGACAGTTGTGTAATGTAAGAAGAGGCGTAAAAAAATTCATGCACACTTACAGATACGCGTATATGCAATTATGATCTAATATGTAGTTTTTTATTAACTTAACCGATTTAAAAGGTGATAATCGTTATTAACAAAAATATAATAATAATAATAATAAATATTCACGGGACAAATTACATTTACTGATCTAACCCCAAAGTAAGCAAATTATTTGCTTGTGTTATGGGTGTCAGTCAACGATACTGATACATAGAAATACATATAAAAATACCAGAATATATTTAATAAACACCCAAACCCGGAAATAAAAACATTTATGCTTATCACACAAATACTTGTCCCCTTCGGGGATCAAACCCGAGCCCCGTTGATTGCGTAGTCAGGGTCGCTAACCACTCGACCAACGGGATGGTTATAAAAATATAAAGACGAAAGTATTTAAAACAATTGGGTTTTCCAGTAAAAAAATAATCCGCATATCTGTATAAAAACTGATAATTATCAGTCATTAAAAACTGATAATTATAATTTTATAATGTTTGTTCTAGAACCACTAGTGTTTGAACTTCTTATCGTAAACATGTTATGATTCATAAATCCTAGTACACGCTACTTTCAACCTTATGCCATAACCCACAATGTCCATTATGGCATAGCCCAGTTCAACTATTTGTTTATCAATAGCTATCTCTTTCTTTTATTTCTAGATCTCTCCAGCGCTCCAACTCTACACGTTTCTAGATTATTCGTAACAATATTAAGTTTTGAAGTGCTAATTTTTGTTAGAGTCAAATTTTATAATGTTTGTTCTAGAACCACTAGTGTTTGAACCGATAACGGTAGAAACACTCCGACAAGAAAAGGGCTTTGTGAAAACAGGCAAGAAACAACAGAAGGATTTGGATGCCATGAAGAAACGACATGCTAAAGAGAAAATGTTATTGCAAAAGCAACAGTGTGCAGCGCTTGAGAAAATGATCAAAGGCAAGAAGTAAGTTTGACCATTACCTTATATTGTAATTATGTATAGAAGATACTTTTGGCCTAATTTATAATTCACTAGCTGTTGCTCACGACTTCGTCCGCACGGACTTCGTTTACTCCGCACAGCTCCTCCCCCGTAGGTGATAGCGTGATAATATGTAGCCTATATGTTGACCCGACCTATTAGTAATATTCATGCAAAATTTGAAGTAAATCCATGCAGTACTTTTTGAGTTTACCCCGGACATACATACAGACTATATTTTTGGCTTCTATATCGATTGTAGATTACGCCACAAGTATTCTTTTAAAAATATTCAATGTACAGATTTGCCTTTCCTACGATTTTATTATATGTATGGATTATATCAGGAGCGTAATGTCTCAAATTTAAGAATATACACTATTGAATATGTTTCTTTTTATATCAAAGAATACAATTTAATTTGCAAACTTCCATGAATTTTCAATTGTGCTCTTGCGATGCCACTGAAAGAAAAAAATAAAAAAGCGTTGTAAGCTTTTGTGCTCGTGTGTGTGGTGGGCAATTTTTCAGATCTAAGGTGAGTTTGTTACTTTTCTTACACCGTTTCTTAATTTTTTTCCTTTCAAAGGCACAAGCATTATATTTTCATTTTATACTAGCTGTTGCCCGCGATCTCGTTCGCGCGGGCTTTGTTTACTCCGCACAGCTCCTCCCCCGTAGGTGATAGCGTGATAATATGTAGCCTATATTTAAAGTAAATTCATGCAGTACTTTTTGAATTTACCCCGGACATACATTGACTTCCTACGATTTTATTATATGTATATAGATTTTTGGTCGTCAAAACTTGGGGAAACTCTATTTTTTATATACTACTTATCTACTGTTTACGATTTATAAAACTGTATTATATTAATTTGGCATTTTTTTATTATTTTTAGGGTTCCGAATTAAACTAGGAACCCTTACAGTTTCGCTATGTCCATCCGTCCGTTCGCACGATATTTCAGAGATCTATATTAGTATGATTTGGCACGAATATACATATTAGTTACGTCAACAAAATGGTAACATAAAATCTTGAAAATATTGGTTTTCAGGGTAGCTCCCCTACATGTAAACTGGGGATGATATTTTTTTACACATACCCCATTGTGTGGAATATCGTTAGGCTTTTACAAAATATTGTAGGTTTGTAAAAACAAGTTTTCGATTAAGAGACTCGTATGTAAAATATTGTTACGTACTCGGGTTCGTAATTGTAAGAAAACACCACTTATATTAAATCCGTGTATTTAGTATACAAATACACTAGACAACACAATGTAATACTAAAATACACTTTGCACACTAGTCACTCACTATACTATCACTGAACTACACAATAAAACACTTCTCGCTTCGCTTTCTGTTCACTTTAAGTATCGCTCTCGATCGCTTGATAAAAACTGCCTTGTATTTGTCAACATATCTCTATTTATAGCCAGGGTAAAGTTCTACCTGGATCCAGAAAAATCTAAATGTATCGGGAAACAATGAATCACTTCTTATCGTAAACATGTTATGATTCCTAAATCCTAGTACACGCTACTTTCAACCTTATGCCATAACCCACAAAGTCCATTATGGCATAGCCCAGTTCAACTATTTGTTTATCAATAGCTATCTCTTTATTTCTAGATCTCTCCAGCGCTCCAACTCTACACGTTTCTAGATTATTCGTAACAATATTAAGTTTTGAAATGCTAATTTTTGTTAGAGTCAAGATTCCTCCCCCTCTGCAGGCTAAACGATTGGTTTTGGTAGTGGGAAAAAAATCATGGTACTAGTAAATATAATGAAGTTAAAAGAAAAACTATCACGGCTTAAAAAGGTTTACAAGTTTTTGAGTAATAGTCGGCCGAGGAGCCGAACTTATAAAATGTACTTAGAGAAGTTTTTATAGGCGGTGAACCTATGGTGCGGTTATATATTTGTTATCGACGTTGAATAGCATAAATGTTCATAGTATGAAACAATAAGTCCTCTTTCTAGTCCGCATTATTGTGATGGACAAATTCGGAACCCTACATTGCGCGTGGCCCGACACGTATTTTACTTATTTATTTTGCGAAATATCTTTTAAAAATATATATAATTGGCGGCATTTCTGCCCCTTATTTGATAGTATTTTATGCATTATAATGAATGAGCCCTGTAAAAAATAACCCGCAATACATGGGGCACACTAAAAGTTTTGCACTTCTAGCTAATCGGAACTATTTGAATTTCGAATGTTATATTTTAAAAACGTTGCAACCTTCTTAGTAATAAAAAAAAAACAATTGGCGGGAAATGATTTATCAATTGTTTTTTTATCACACATCAAAGTTTTACGTTACGCAACGAAAATTTTTAGAGCGATGATTTTTTATGATTTTAAAAGTTCTCTTTCTCCGCAAGACTAATGTTTCCGCTCTCTCCGCAAGACTTGATTTATTGTTTTGAACCCGAAACAAACAGCAATCTTGTTAATGGGAGTTTGAAAATGAGAACAGGCCAACGAAAGTGAGACAGGCGAGAAACGTTGGTAGAAAAAATGATCGCGTTTTTTTCTCAGCTACGGATCCCATCTGTACAATTCCGCTTGAAGATTAAGAGTGTTAATGCCGAGTGGTATTCTACCATTTGTTTACTTCGGGTGTTAGAAATAGTTCGTGAAAGACGATTTAAAAGCTGTATTCTCCTACACCATGATAATGCTTCTTCACACACGGCCAACAAAACAAAATTATTTTTAGCTTCCGAAAAAGTACATCTCGTCACTCATCCTGCGCATAGCCCCGACCTAGCACCCTGTGATTTCTGTATTTTCCCCAAAATCAAAGATTTGATGAGAGGTTTTACTTTTACCAACTCCGAAGAGGCAGTGATAGCGTTCAATCAGCACGTAGAAAACATGCCTTCAGATCTGTGGTCCTTCTGTTTTAAAAAATGGTTCGATCGCATGAGAAAGTGTTTAAAATGTAAAGGAGATTATTTTGAAAAGCAATAAACAATATATTTATGTTATAACATGTTGTTTTTAAGTTACGCAAAACTTTTAGTGTGACCTACGTATAGTGCAGGAAAAATTCGTGTATTGCGTGTACTAGTGAGTAGTGGGTAGGCTAATGGCGTGTGGTGATGTGCATTGCGCAGCAAGGAGCAGTTGAGCGCGGACCCGGCGTTCCGCGCGCTGGTGGGCGAGCAGGCGCAGGCGTGGGGCGAGCTCGTGCGCCGCCAGCGCGCCGAGCACTGCGCCGCCGCCGGCGCGCGCCTGCACGAGCAGCGGGACCTGCTGCGCCGCTGCATGGACGCCGCGCAGCTCGCGCAGATGAAGCAGCTCGAGGCCAAGCACGAGCGGTCAGTGCGCACACACACACACACACACACACACTGCTGCACGAGCAGCGGGACCTGCTGCGCCGCTGCATGGACGCCGCGCAGCTCGCGCAGATGAAGCAGCTCGAGGCCAAGCACGAGCGGTCAGTGCGCACACACACACACACACACACACACACTGCTGCACGAGCAGCGGGACCTGCTGCGCCGCTGCATGGACGCCGCGCAGCTCGCGCAGATGAAGCAGCTCGAGGCCAAGCACGAGCGGTCAGTGCGCACACACACACACACACACACACTGCTGCACGAGCAGCGGGACCTGCTGCGCCGCTGCATGGACGCCGCGCAGCTCGCGCAGATGAAGCAGCTCGAGGCCAAGCACGAGCGGTCAGTGCGCACACACACACACACACACACACACACACTGCTGCACGAGCAGCGGGACCTGCTGCGCCGCTGCATGGACGCCGCGCAGCTCGCGCAGATGAAGCAGCTCGAGGCCAAGCACGAGCGGTCAGTGCGCACACACACACACACACACACACACACACACTGCTGCACGAGCAGCGGGACCTGCTGCGCCGCTGCATGGACGCCGCGGAGCTCGCGCAGATGAAGCAGCTCGAGGCCAAGCACGAGCGGTCAGTGCGCACACACACACACACACACACACACACTGCTGCACGAGCAGCGGGACCTGCTGCGCCGCTGCATGGACGCCGCGCAGCTCGCGCAGATGAAGCAGCTCGAGGCCAAGCACGAGCGGTCAGTGCGCACACACACACACACACACACACACACTGCTGCACGAGCAGCGGGACCTGCTGCGCCGCTGCATGGACGCCGCGCAGCTCGCGCAGATGAAGCAGCTCGAGGCCAAGCACGAGCGGTCAGTGCGCACACACACACACACACACACTGCTGCACGAGCAGCGGGACCTGCTGCGCCGCTGCATGGACGCCGCGCAGCTCGCGCAGATGAAGCAGCTCGAGGCCAAGCACGAGCGGTCAGTGCGCACACACACACACACACACACACACACTGCTGCACGAGCAGCGGGACCTGCTGCGCCGCTGCATGGACGCCGCGCAGCTCGCGCAGATGAAGCAGCTCGAGGCCAAGCACGAGCGGTCAGTGCGCACACACACACACACACACACACACACACTGCTGCACGAGCAGCGGGACCTGCTGCGCCGCTGCATGGACGCCGCGCAGCTCGCGCAGATGAAGCAGCTCGAGGCCAAGCACGAGCGGTCAGTGCGCACACACACACACACACACACACACACACACTGCTGCACGAGCAGCGGGACCTGCTGCGCCGCTGCATGGACGCCGCGGAGCTCGCGCAGATGAAGCAGCTCGAGGCCAAGCACGAGCGGTCAGTGCGCACACACACACACACACACACACACACTGCTGCACGAGCAGCGGGACCTGCTGCGCCGCTGCATGGACGCCGCGCAGCTCGCGCAGATGAAGCAGCTCGAGGCCAAGCACGAGCGGTCAGTGCGCACACACACACACACACACACACACACACTGCTGCACGAGCAGCGGGACCTGCTGCGCCGCTGCATGGACGCCGCGCAGCTCGCGCAGATGAAGCAGCTCGAGGCCAAGCACGAGCGGTCAGTGCGCACACACACACACACACACACACTGCTGCACGAGCAGCGGGACCTGCTGCGCCGCTGCATGGACGCCGCGCAGCTCGCGCAGATGAAGCAGCTCGAGGCCAAGCACGAGCGGTCAGTGCGCACACACACACACACACACACACACTGCTGCACGAGCAGCGGGACCTGCTGCGCCGCTGCATGGACGCCGCGCAGCTCGCGCAGATGAAGCAGCTCGAGGCCAAGCACGAGCGGTCAGTGCGCACACACACACACACACACACACACACACTGCTGCACGAGCAGCGGGACCTGCTGCGCCGCTGCATGGACGCCGCGCAGCTCGCGCAGATGAAGCAGCTCGAGGCCAAGCACGAGCGGTCAGTGCGCACACACACACACACACACACACACACACACACACTGCTGCACGAGCAGCGGGACCTGCTGCGCCGCTGCATGGACGCCGCGGAGCTCGCGCAGATGAAGCAGCTCGAGGCCAAGCACGAGCGGTCAGTGCGCACACACACACACACACACACACACACTGCTGCACGAGCAGCGGGACCTGCTGCGCCGCTGCATGGACGCCGCGCAGCTCGCGCAGATGAAGCAGCTCGAGGCCAAGCACGAGCGGTCAGTGCGCACACACACACACACACACACACACACACACACACACACACACACTGCTGCACGAGCAGCGGGACCTGCTGCGCCGCTGCATGGACGCCGCGCAGCTCGCGCAGATGAAGCAGCTCGAGGCCAAGCACGAGCGGTCAGTGCGCACACACACACACACACACACTGCTGCACGAGCAGCGGGACCTGCTGCGCCGCTGCATGGACGCCGCGCAGCTCGCGCAGATGAAGCAGCTCGAGGCCAAGCACGAGCGGTCAGTGCGCACACACACACACACACACACACACACTGCTGCACGAGCAGCGGGACCTGCTGCGCCGCTGCATGGACGCCGCGCAGCTCGCGCAGATGAAGCAGCTCGAGGCCAAGCACGAGCGGTCAGTGCGCACACACACACACACACACACACACACACTGCTGCACGAGCAGCGGGACCTGCTGCGCCGCTGCATGGACGCCGCGCAGCTCGCGCAGATGAAGCAGCTCGAGGCCAAGCACGAGCGGTCAGTGCGCACACACACACACACACACACACACACACACACTGCTGCACGAGCAGCGGGACCTGCTGCGCCGCTGCATGGACGCCGCGGAGCTCGCGCAGATGAAGCAGCTCGAGGCCAAGCACGAGCGGTCAGTGCGCACACACACACACACACACACACACACTGCTGCACGAGCAGCGGGACCTGCTGCGCCGCTGCATGGACGCCGCGCAGCTCGCGCAGATGAAGCAGCTCGAGGCCAAGCACGAGCGGTCAGTGCGCACACACACACACACACACACACACACACTGCTGCACGAGCAGCGGGACCTGCTGCGCCGCTGCATAGACGCCGCGCAGCTCGCGCAGATGAAGCAGCTCGAGGCCAAGCACGAGCGGTCAGTGCGCACACACACACACACACACACACACACTGCTGCACGAGCAGCGGGACCTGCTGCGCCGCTGCATGGACGCCGCGCAGCTCGCGCAGATGAAGCAGCTCGAGGCCAAGCACGAGCGGTCAGTGCGCACACACACACACACACACACACACACACTGCTGCACGAGCAGCGGGACCTGCTGCGCCGCTGCATGGACGCCGCGCAGCTCGCGCAGATGAAGCAGCTCGAGGCCAAGCACGAGCGGTCAGTGCGCACACACACACACACACACACTGCTGCACGAGCAGCGGGACCTGCTGCGCCGCTGCATGGACGCCGCGCAGCTCGCGCAGATGAAGCAGCTCGAGGCCAAGCACGAGCGGTCAGTGCGCACACACACACACACACACACACTGCTGCACGAGCAGCGGGACCTGCTGCGCCGCTGCATGGACGCCGCGCAGCTCGCGCAGATGAAGCAGCTCGAGGCCAAGCACGAGCGGTCAGTGCGCACACACACACACACACACACACACACACACACACTGCTGCACGAGCAGCGGGACCTGCTGCGCCTCTGCATGGACGCCGCGCAGCTCGCGCAGATGAAGCAGCTCGAGGCCAAGCACGAGCGGTCAGTGCGCACACACACACACACACACACACACACTGCTGCACGAGCAGCGGGACCTGCTGCGCCGCTGCATGGACGCCGCGCAGCTCGCGCAGATGAAGCAGCTCGAGGCCAAGCACGAGCGGTCAGTGCGCACACACACACACACACACACACACACTGCTGCACGAGCAGCGGGACCTGCTGCGCCGCTGCATGGACGCCGCGCTGCTCGCGCAGATGAAGCAGCTCGAGGCCAAGCACGAGCGGTCAGTGCGCACACACACACACACACACACTGCTGCACGAGCAGCGGGACCTGCTGCGCCGCTGCATGGACGCCGCGCAGCTCGCGCAGATGAAGCAGCTCGAGGCCAAGCACGAGCGGTCAGTGCGCACACACACACACACACACACACACTGCTGCACGAGCAGCGGGACCTGCTGCGCCGCTGCATGGACGCCGCGCAGCTCGCGCAGATGAAGCAGCTCGAGGCCAAGCACGAGCGGTCAGTGCGCACACACACACACACACACACACTGCTGCACGAGCAGCGGGACCTGCTGCGCCGCTGCATGGACGCCGCGCAGCTCGCGCAGATGAAGCAGCTCGAGGCCAAGCACGAGCGGTCAGTGCGCACACACACACACACACACACACACTGCTGCACGAGCAGCGGGACCTGCTGCGCCGCTGCATGGACGCCGCGCAGCTCGCGCAGATGAAGCAGCTCGAGGCCAAGCACGAGCGGTCAGTGCGCACACACACACACACACACACACTGCTGCACGAGCAGCGGGACCTGCTGCGCCGCTGCATGGACGCCGCGCAGCTCGCGCAGATGAAGCAGCTCGAGGCCAAGCACGAGCGGTCAGTGCGCACACACACACACACACACACACACACTGCTGCACGAGCAGCGGGACCTGCTGCGCCGCTGCATGGACGCCGCGCAGCTCGCGCAGATGAAGCAGCTCGAGGCCAAGCACGAGCGGTCAGTGCGCACACACACACACACACACACACACACACACACACACACACACACACACTGCTGCACGAGCAGCGGGACCTGCTGCGCCGCTGCATGGACGCCGCGCAGCTCGCGCAGATGAAGCAGCTCGAGGCCAAGCACGAGCGGTCAGTGCGCACACACACACACACACACACACTGCTGCACGAGCAGCGGGACCTGCTGCGCCGCTGCATGGACGCCGCGCTGCTCGCGCAGATGAAGCAGCTCGAGGCCAAGCACGAGCGGTCAGTGCGCACACACACACACACACACTGCTGCACGAGCAGCGGGACCTGCTGCGCCGCTGCATGGACGCCGCGCAGCTCGCGCAGATGAAGCAGCTCGAGGCCAAGCACGAGCGGTCAGTGCGCACACACACACACACACACACACACACACACACACTGCTGCACGAGCAGCGGGACCTGCTGCGCCGCTGCATGGACGCCGCGCAGCTCGCGCAGATGAAGCAGCTCGAGGCCAAGCACGAGCGGTCAGTGCGCACACACACACACACACACACACACACTGCTGCACGAGCAGCGGGACCTGCTGCGCCGCTGCATAGACGCCGCGCAGCTCGCGCAGATGAAGCAGCTCGAGGCCAAGCACGAGCGGTCAGTGCGCACACACACACACACACACACACACACTGCTGCACGAGCAGCGGGACCTGCTGCGCCGCTGCATGGACGCCGCGCAGCTCGCGCAGATGAAGCAGCTCGAGGCCAAGCACGAGCGGTCAGTGCGCACACACACACACACACACACACTGCTGCACGAGCAGCGGGACCTGCTGCGCCGCTGCATGGACGCCGCGCAGCACATCTTGTTTAGGAGAAATGGCAGAATATTGATTTCAATGTTATTTATCTAAATCCATTTTTATTTGGATTTCATATAATATACAAAAGTTATTGGGGAAAAGCATATATGATTTGCAGAAACATTTTAAGTACCTAGTAGTATTCGATCGATACCAACTATC
The DNA here is from genome assembly GCA_036924255.1 of Apodemia mormo. Taxonomy (NCBI): domain Eukaryota; kingdom Metazoa; phylum Arthropoda; class Insecta; order Lepidoptera; family Riodinidae; genus Apodemia; species Apodemia mormo. The sequence continues at coordinate 34,158,388 of JAUPFN010000016.1, read as the reverse complement.
AGCCAGTAATGTACAGCACAAATAATTTATCGATCAATCATAGCAATACGAACAAGTACCTACTATTTTAAGTTTCGAAATATTTAGGAAAAACGGTAGCACAATTCTCACATTAATTTTAATTAACTTTGAGCTTCTTCATCAAACCTATATAATCTAAGAAAATCTTGTTCATAAATTCAATCAAACGGCTTGCATTGTTTTATTACAAAGTTTCTGTAACCAATTTTTATCTTACGTGCATACGTGCAAAACGTTAATTCAATCGAAAGTATGGCAAATTATTTGGAGCCTAAAATGCACACATTAGGAAAGATCAAAGAAATAAAATCTTATAAACCTCAAGTAAAATATTGTATATATTAGAAAACGACTGAAAATAATAGGCAAAAATGCAACGATATAAAAGCCACCTCTATTCTTGCATAATCTATAGTCCCTTTTAGTTTAGTAAATTCAATTGTTAATAGATGGCTTAATAATCAAAACTGGGAGAAACGTCAGTCTTCCTACGACAAATCAGCCTTAAATTAATTTCTGTGATGCTTGACACACAACCAATACATTGAAACAAATTCTTCTACAAATGAGTTCTCTCTATTATTACGCTATCTTTCCTATGCAAGGGGCATAATTTGTGCAGGAAATTGAAAATTTAATGTTGTCTTAAATACACTTAAAAATTTACACGGTTTAATATATATCATTAATCATTAAGGTAATCAATTTAATTTGCAACTTTTCTATTTTATTTGTGGATCTAGCGCTACTGAAACAAAAAAAAACAGCACCACAAATAAAACAAACTCGTCAAAGGTCTAGCAATTAATGAACGAAACACCAGAATCTATAACTTGAAAGTAATTGTCTTTTTGAAAAAAAAATCAGTTTAATACAATAATTACATTATATTTTTATACATTATTACATTTTTAACACGTTTTATATTTAGATCAAGACACTGCTATGGAGGCGACGTCACTGAAGAAAATACAGGTGCATTTCCTGAATGGATTCCAATAAAATATGCTGTATTTTAAGTAAATCCTCGCGACCTTAAAGAGGTAGTAATGCGATAGAAAGTCATCTGGGTGACGATCTTCTTAGGAGAGGATCAGAAAGATTACAGGATATTTTATAGCAGTTCTGTTTAAAATTAGTTTTAATGTAATTTATTCGTTGCATTCAAATTGGAAATTTCAAACTAACATAAAGATAGTACTGCTGCAAGGTTTCATTTTAAGCCCTCTGCTTAACGATCTTTTTAGGCACCACTTTTTGGCATTCAATCAACTATTAATGGATATTTCTAATTGTGGAATTATAGCGATGTCAACGCAAACGAAAAAGGTCCTGATTACGATTGTCAGGACCGACTGGTAGTTCTGCTGTCTTGGTTTTCTGAAAAACGTAACTTAGGTGATATATATGTACTAAAATAGTCTTAAGGCTTGCGAACATCATCACTGTGAAAAAAGACTAATCGTCCAATTGCGTAAATTAGACTGTCACTATGTAGATGATTGGCGTAACGAAATATTTTTAATGAAAACATTTAGGAAGGTGGCAACCGCCTGAGTATTAAAACAAAATTTATAAATAATAACAAATATTTTTTTGAAATTACATAAAATTTAGTTTCGTCATACTCATTAAATATTAAAATTTTTTTTTTTCAGGGAATTAAAAGAAATGAATACACGGCAAGCTAAAATAAGCGTAGAAACGAGTAAAGAGGTGGCTAATGACAAGACTTTGAAAACGAAACAGGAGAAGGACCGCCGGCTCCGAGAGAAGAAGCAAAATAACACCAAGAAGTTTATGGATGAACGAAAGGTAGGTGACTCATCTAATCAATGATCGATTTTTATAGATCATTAATTGTCCAAGCCAATTTGAAAAATATAGCTATGTTAGCAGACTCTGCGTCCCTGTTGTCCGTGATGGTCCAGGGTCCCATTAAAGAATATACCATCTGTCATTCTAACAGGTAGTTTGTAAAAATCGCCTCTGTGGTCTAGCGTTGGCGTTGACCACATGAGGTCCTGGGTTCGATTCTCGGGTCGGGCACAAAAAAGTGAGTGTTTTTTCAGTTTTCTGAGAAACACAAAGTTGCCCGGGATTGGAAAGTGCCCGGTTGACGATAGGCTTGCCACCTATTACATTTGTGGGACCATGTCTCTTCGGCTAATCGTGGGTGCACTTGTTGTACCTCTGCCTACCCCTTCGGGGATATGGGCGTGAAGATACTTTTTAGTTTGTAAAAGGCGAAACATTGAGTATACTTGGTACAGTGGTATATGTGGTACAGTGTACACAACCACTAAACTCATGCCTGTGGTATTATCATTTTTGATGTATATGAGCGATGTTTGTCTTTATCCGCCAGGAAAGCCATCTTTCACTACCATCACAACCACCACTTAGTAAGTGATAGAATTCTGCAAAGTCCCGCCTGATATGGTCCTTCCAAAAAAGGTGACCTTTTTACAGTGTTTGGTATGCCTAATCAAAGATATTAGACAAAGAATTCTATTTAGTTGACTTTATTTTTCTGTATTTTACCTTAGTGTATTTTATAACTATTGTATAACTTGTCATGTATAATTTTGCTTATAAATGACGTCGAAAAGTGTTCATATGTGTACCTACGTCGAATAAAATATTATTTGAATTTGAATTAAGCCAAAAAAAACTAGATTCAATTTCATTTTTTAAAACTTTAGGAATGATTCATTATGGTTTTTGTTCCATTAAGTATAAAATCATTCACTTGTTTATGTCTAAGCAATGAATGACATTTAATGCGTACGTCCACCGTAAACCATTATATTATAGTCTATCGACCGTAACACACGTCGGATCGATCTCATTAAGTAAACAAATACCACGTACTCATAAAAATTCCCAAATAACTTATTGCAGACTTCTTTCTTTTTCCTAAACGCAAATTACTACTTCGTGGCACCCATTTTGATTCGATAGAAGACAAAAAAAGAGAATTCACGGAGAGAACTAAATTCAATTTCGGAAAAAGCGTTTTAAAATGTTTTGATGATTGGATTATTCGTTATAGTAGGGGAGCCCAAGATGCTAAAGTTACTCGAGCGTCGTAGGGCGCTATTGGATTTTGTAGATTAAATTAATTAGGGCGAGCGCAGCGAGCCCTACACTAGGCCACGGTCTATGCAATTTTGTGGTACTTTTTACTGATAAAGTATCGCATTTTTAGGTTTGAGCTTCGACGTGGTAGTTTATATTTATGTCTAGATTTGTTATTTACCATAAAAATACTATTTTATAAAAATAAAAAAATAGAAGGTACAATTTGTATTAGAATCTTATTACTACTAACGCCATCTCTTATTAAATTAACAAGTTTAAATTGATAGAAGATACATTTTGTATTAGAATTTTTGAACTTATTAAGAGACTACCTACTTCATGAATTGTTTCTTCATATTTGACTGGCGGCGCGCGGTCATCGTGCCCTCGTATAAAAGCGAGGTTCAAGTATAAGCTGCAATAGCTATATGGCCATCAGTTTGATCAGTTTGGCATCGAAGGTGTATGATAAAGTCATTGAAAGGAGAATGCAAGAGAAGTTCGAAGTAATGTTGTGGGAGGCACAAGGGGAATTTAGGTCTAGAGCAGGAATGTTTGCGGAGGACAGAGTAAATAGAGCGTTAGAGAGTTTCACAATATGCTTATTGAGAAACTGTACAGATCTATTAATTGATTTATATTTTATTGAGATCAATTCCCAATCTTAGCCCAAGGGTAAAAAGCTAAGAAAAGGTATATTCACGCCCGTATCCCCGAAGAGGTAGGCAGAGGTACAACGTGTGCATCCACGGTTAGCCGAAGACACTTAAGTCCCACAATGTGATAGGTTGCCAGCCTATCGCCAGTAGGGCACTTTTCCAATCCCGGGCAAAGTTGTTTTTATCAGAAAACTGAAAAAACACATTTTTTCATTTGCCTCTCTGGAATCGAACTCCGAGGGTTTCTCTGAGAGAAAAATTCGTGTGGCACCGCTGGTCCGTACCGTGGAAGGGTCGAGTTGATGGAACCAGCGGGCCAGCTTCATGGCAGGTGACGTCATAACTGTGGAGGTCGATGACGTCACACAAAGACAAGGAAGGGAAAAGGAAGATCTTCCCAGCCAGGCAAGGTGTACTGCCTGGGGACCGAAGTCCATTTGAGAAGCGTTGAAACTTGTATATAGTGTTACAAGATAAATAATTGTAATATCGCGATTCAGGATTTTATTTTGAATTTCATTTTTTCCATTTGTTATTGATTTTTGTCCATTTTTTATTATTTTTTCTTGTAGCGTTTTTGTGATTGTTTTGAGCGGCTACAATACTCTCCCCCAAGACCGAAGGTCGATCTAGTTGAGCCAGTGAAGCGTATGTGCCTTGAGTGCTCGAGTCTGCGGTGAGTCGAGACGAGCCGAATAAGCGCGGTCCTCGGTGAGTCGGGACGAGTGCGCTCCGCTATGGTTCGCAATGAGTCGGAACGAGCGGGACAGAGTTGCTGCTTGGAGATCCAGTGAACGTAGGCAGTTCGAAGTGGATTCCGGAAAGCGTAGATGAGGCATAGCTTGTGAAGCTGGCTGATGCTCTTGGAAGCAGAGGGGGTATCAGGAGTCGCTGATGGTCAGAAGGCTGATGCGTGTTGTTTTGCCAAGGGTCACCACTGTGGCATGTTTTATAGCTGTTAGTGGTGATGATCACGTCGGTGTAACCACTGACAGCTATAAAACATGCCACAGTGGTGACCCTTGGCAAAACAACACGCATCAGCCTTCTGACCATCAGCGACTCCTGATACCCCCTCTGCTTCCAAGAGCATCAGCCAGCTTCACAAGCTATGCCTCATCTACGCTTTCCGGAATCCACTTCGAACTGCCTACGTTCACTGGATCTCCAAGCAGCAACTCTGTCCCGCTCGTTCCGACTCATTGCGAACCATAGCGGAGCGCACTCGTCCCGACTCACCGAGGACCGCGCTTATTCGGCTCGTCTCGACTCACCGCAGACTCGAGCACTCAAGGCACATACGCTTCACTGGCTCAACTAGATCGACCTTCGGTCTTGGGGGAGAGTATTGTAGCGGCTCAAAACAATCACAAAAACGCTACAAAAAATAATAAAAAATGGACATTCCCAACACGCAAAGACAGCTATTTTGCGAGATGTCTACGTCAAACATACGACCTTACATCCCGCAACAATTCAGGAAAGAAATATTTTTTCAAGTACACAACTTAAACCATCCGGGTATAAAAACAACAAGAAAACTAATAACTCAACGCTATTTCTGGCCAAATATGAATACTGACATTTACCTATGGGCAAAGCAGTGTATTAAGTGCCAACAATGCAAAGTACAACGGCACACACGTTCTCCTACCGGAACCTTTCCACCGACGGCACACACCACGCTATACGCCTCCGCTACAGTAGGCAGTTCGAAGTGGATTCCGGAAAGCGTAGATGAGGCGTAGCTTGTGAAGCTGGCTGATGCTCTTGGAAGCAGAGGGGGTATCAGGAGTCGCTGATGGTCAGAAGGCTGATGCGTGTTGTTTTGCCAAGGGTCACCACTGTGGCATGTTTTATAGCTGTTAGTGGTGATGATCACGTCGGGGTCACCACTGTGGCACCGCTGGTCCGTACCGTGGAAGGGTCGAGTTGATGGAACCAGCGGGCCAGCTTCTTGTCAGGTGACGTCATAACTGTGGAGGTCGATGACGTCACACAAGGCAAGGAAGGGAAAAGGAAGATCTTCCCAGCCAGGCAAGGTGTACTGCCTGGGGACCGAAGTCCATTTGAGAAGCGTTGAAACTTGTATATAGTGTTACAAGATAAATAATTGTAATATCGCGATTCAGGATTTTATTTTGAATTTCATTTTTTCCATTTGTTATTGATTTTTGTCCATTTTTTATTATTTTTTCTTGTAGCGTTTTTGTGATTGTTTTGAGCCGCTACATTCGAAAAATGTATTCGCTGAGTGTCTACCGTCAATTCTTCGTGCCTGCGTTAAGTCCAATATTAAGTCCAAACATTTTGAAGGATTATTTAAATAGAACATTTTTTGATTTTGATTTCGTAAATCGATGTAAAACCAGGAACTTCCTGATTAAAAAAAACAAGTATTTCAGCAAAATGTAAAAATGTTTTTTATAAGATTTTTATAAGATCAACCTTCATTTTTAATACCCATTTTTCCTTGAAAAAACCAACAAACAAAAACCAAATATTCCTAATCCAAAGCGAATGGAATGTTTAGGTGAAAATACGCTGGGTTTTTTAGGTTAGATAATTATAAATAAAGTCCATACATTAAAAGATGTAATTCTCATAAAAATACTTTTCTAACAATATTACTAGATAGTATAACTTTGCGAGCCCTTACAAAGCTCTGCTTTTTGCTAGTATATATATATATATATATATATATATATATATATATATATATATATATATATATATATACATATATATAAATTATAGGAAAAATAAAAGGTTATATGTTGTTTTTCATTTAAATGGTGGAGAAAAATATCTACAGATAAAAAAAAATAAAAAAAACTGTGACATGGAAACACTAAATCGTGTCAGATTAAGGTATGGTGGGTTAATTGCTACCTAAAATTTAGAAAATCTGACGATTCAAGTGTTTTGTAAGGGAGTGAGAGGGTCATAGGGTCAAAGAAAGTGTTGTTTTGACATTCTCGAGCGCGTCTGAATTTTATTATATAGGAAATGATGATTATATAGAGAATAACGAAAAACGTATAATCTGACAATTTCCATAAGCAGAAGTTATTGGAATTTTGTTTTTTTTTTCTGCCCTAATAACCCGCCTCTATGTAAAGGGCTTATATAATTGGTGGAAGCCTCAACAGTTTGCGAGGCACCCCCCCCCCCTTCCCCTACCCCCCATGTTAATCTGACGCGCTTGAGTAAATCCAAAAATCCTCTCTTGGGCTCCCGTTATTATAAGAGTATCGTTTCTGAGGGAGCAAACTTTGAAGACAATAAAATAAATTTGGATGAATAACTATCATTTTGTGATCGTTTCCCGGTACTTTCTTGCAAATAAAATGATTATTCATTCATACACGTTTAACGTATGCAGATGAGATAGCGTAATTGAAATTATATCCGTGCGTTTTATTTTTTGCGTCAGATAAAATTGACATTTTGAATGGTTTTTAATTCTTTTTTTTATTACATAAATCAAACAAAATAAAATGAATAGCCTCTGAAAATTTGGCCGGGACTTTAAAAGTAACCCCCTGTATAATATACAATATACATTGTGTATAACAAAATGCTTTACTCGCAATTTACAACATGACTAATTTTACACATATTGTTTTCGTTTCCAGAATCAAACCATTAAACAGAACCGTGAGAAGGAAAAGCTGAAGGCGACACACGACAAACAAATTGAAGAATTATCCAAGGATATTGACAATGTGAGTTTTCTTTAAATAATAGATGTGGTTTCACCCGCGTTCATTCCACTCCTGATGGTTGTACCACAGAATACTGGAGACTACCAGAACTCTACGTATACACAAGTAATATTCGAGCAACGCAGGTGTCTACTGTCTATGTGTGCGTTGCTCGATTATTACTTGTATACTAGCTATGATACTCAGCTTCGCTCAGGAGTTGATATAAGATTATGTGGTAGTTGAAATATAACAATTAATGTAACTTAAGATTTTATTGAAATTTTTAATTTCGCCCCATTGCTACACATGCTGCAATTGCTCGCAGCGCCTTTCGAAATGCTACCCAAATAATCGTTGTTTTGAATGAAGTTAATAAATTAATAATTCAAATACTCGACAACAGATGGCGCCACTACACTTAATTTCCAAGTAGAAGGGTTGCAAAAGCCCTTATATCTTTAAAAACACGCCCTTTAGGATAGAACTTACTTGTTCGAGGGGGGATAAAGGGCTATCACACTATATAAGTCCCTTTATCGTGCCGGGACACCTTTTTAAGCTTTATCGGCACGCACATTTTATCTTATAGTAATTTATTTTATCTTATTAGTTTTATTATATATGTAATGCATTGCTATCCCACCATACGCATAACCAAGCCCCATTAACATCTCTGGTGTCTATAGACCGTGATTTCTCTTTCCATCAGGTGAGCCATCTCCTTGTTTGCTATCTTATGATATAAAAATATAACCTCCAACATTCCTCAATTAACGCTACAACATGCGAAGTCAATATATTTTTAGTTTATGAATTTGACGGCCCAGGGTTCTGTTAGTTTTGGTTAACGTATTAAGCTACCGTATTTACTGGGATTACACAGTTGAAAATAATGTGATTAAAGTTACAAATATAGACAAATAATTTTAAATTAATCGATCGGTTTCACTTTTTAAAGCATCTTCAGGACGTAATATTCTTTAGATCATTAATTTCCTGAAGATGCTTTAAAAAGCGAAACCGGTCGATTATTTAAAATTATTTGTCTCTATTTGTGGTGAAATTAAAGTACAAGTGATTATAACCTAGTTTAGACTTATGATTAAAGTTATTTCGAGAAAAAAATGTCTGCAGCAACCACAGACCACATAAATACTAATAGACATGGCATTGGGAAGGAAACGTGTCGCCACGTTTCCTTCCCAATGACATTGAGCAAACGCTCCTATTACTGTCAAAAATTTCATACATTTGCATGTTATATTAAGAAAAATAGAAATAAACCATGTTGTACGGTTTTATCGTACCGAATGAGCTGACGAGGTTGAAAAATTACCCTTGTAATGATTTTATTTCATCCGTAAGTAGTATAACTCTGTATTTCTGTGTGTAAATGCAAGCTACACTGACAGACTAAGAAATTGTCTTGAAAGGTGTATCCATCTAATCTAATTTTGATTTATAAAAGTATACGCTTCTACAATAAGCTACCTGATGCCATTAGAGATTTACCAGTTAACAAATTCAAAAAATGTGTTAAAACAAAACTGTGTAAAAAAGGTTACTATAAAATATCTGAATACCTTGATGACAGGAAAACGTGGGATTAACTGCTCCTCATGTCGGCAATCCTTATTATTAATGTAACAATTAGATACTAATTAAACATTATGTATCTTATTTAAAAAATGTTATGAAAAACAAACAAGCCTGCTGAGTTTCTTCCGCCGGATCTTCTCAGTGTGTGGCTGCGTTTCCGATCCGGTAGTAGTTAAAAAAAATGTTGACGTGTCAAAATAACTTGTAAAAAGTTTTATTGAATAAGGTACTTCTGATTTCTGATTTCAACAATGAGAACTTTAAAATTGTAATTTCAGTTAATTGAATTATATAAAATGGAGGAATCCGAGTTTGAAATGGCGAGTAAGACGGAGTTCTTCGCATGAAAGTACCCCGACATCGCCCCGCTGTTGGAGGAAATGTCTTGAGACTCGGTGAAAGTGAGTGCCAGTGATCTCGTTACACAATAGACTTCTATTTATACACGTAGATTATACTTCCTTAGCTAAATGTACTGATTTTCGATTGTTGCAAAAGTGTTACAACTCATAAATTATTATTTTTATTTATTAAGAAATTACTTGTTTGCAGTACATAATAAATTTGATTTTGAAGTATCATTAAGTTTCAGTGCATACTTTATTTTATATTTTTTTTAAAAAACTAAATCGAAATATGTCGTAGTTTTTTATTTTAGTTTTTCAATGATGACGTGGGCTAAATAACTTAGTCTATTTGCCTGGTGCAGAAAAAAATGTATAATGTCATAAACAATTAGTAAATAATATGTACATATTTATTTACATATGTATGTATATGTACATATTCCATTTAAACTCCTTAACTAACATGTATGAACTTATCGGTCACAAAATTAATGTTTTTTCGTTTGTCGTCCCTGACAAACAAATTATCCGAATCGGTCGACTCTACGTGTCATCATTTCAAAAATCCAAAAATTCATTAATTAAATTGCCGCATGTTTAGCAAAACTGTTTAAACATATTGTTTAAAATAGCTTTGTGTTTAAGTTAAAAATATTAAAAATTGTACCATAAAATACGTTACACGTCAAATTAGCAGCAGAGAATCTAATATGAATAAAATATATTCTTACAGCCTTCTTACCGAATATGAATTCATAAAATACTATGCGTTCAAACTGAGAATAGAATCGCGCTTGTTGTCAACTTCATATCACAAGTGTGAAATTAGTAATGTTAGCAAAAAATTTTTTTTTAAAATATTGCTGATTTATTGAAGAACAACTTTAAAAAGTTATACATATGTGTACCTAGCGATCGGTACAATCGACGGAATCGATCATATAGCAAAGAATTTCGCCACGTCGAGCCTGTCTCCGGCTTTAGGGAGACGGTCGCGGGTTCAAATCCTGCGTGTTGATATTTTTCTTTGTTGTTTTATAAACTTTTTCAAATTTTCCCAAGCACGAGGTGAATGCTAAAAACACAAAAATAATTTAAAAAAATAATATTGTAGAACAAATAACGTTTCAATATTATTTTTCAATTTAATAAGTTTTATTTTCGTTTCTTAGGCTAAAAACAAGTGCAAGATTGAAAAATAAAGTATAAATTGTTTATTAACAGTACTATTCATTTTTCGTAAATATTATTTTTTGATTCTAGCGATATTTACCGAAGTTTTATTTAACTCTATATATATTTTTATATAACTCTATATATATATATATATATATATATATATATATATATATATATATATATATATATATATATATATATATATATATATATATATATATATATATATATATATATATATAGAGTTATATAAAAGAGTTAACCTAATACCAAATTAAGTTCGATGAAATTTTAAAATTCATCAAATGGCTTTACTCAATGAACTTGGAATGTTTTCCAAACTTTCAGTGTGAGGTATGAATCCATATTTAACCCCAAACTTCATGTAAATGAAATAAAAAAATGCAAATAAAAAGAAACTACATATGAACGCTTTGCTTGTCCACAAATCCGCTAGAGAAATTTTGGGGTTAACAACTATTCAATCATGTCTAAAAATTATTGTTGGAACTCTTAATATGTCTTGAAATCTAAACACATTAATACGGTAATAGTTAATTTTTATCTATAGCAATATATATATATATATATATATATATATATATATATATATATATATATATATATATATATATATATCAATACAGCTTAAAATATCAAAACAGCTTTTTGGTCATGTCAATGTCGTCGGTCGATAGAGTTTTGTTAATCGCGCCGTAACGCTTTTTTAAGCCTGTTCTATAACATTATTATTGGGGCTTTATTCTCATTTAGCTCAGTTTCCTTTAATTTATTAACAGTGTTTGATAAATCACTGAAACCTACTTGATCAAACGAACCATATACTAATTCTGAATTTAAAAAAGCAAAGGAATGATAACTAGTTGTTATTGAAAATATATTTTTGGGTTGTAACAATTTTGTAATATATTTATACAATATTGTCTATGATCAGTTATTGTTTATTATTATTTATTTATAATTCTTAGAAGATCTATACAGTAGATAATTTAAAAAATGTTATTAATAACATATTAGCTAATATTTTTAGGTAATAGAAATAATTGTTGGCTGGCGTTGTGTTGTATTAATTTGAATCTCTTGACCTTACCTTATATAATATTAATTATTATATTTGTTTGACATATTATTTGATAGGTGACAAAAAGGTCTAAACCCAGAAATTTACTTTCCAACAAAACTATTTTGTTTCGCAGCTCTTAGACTAAAACTTAATTTTAAAGGCTTAGAACAAAGAATGTGATTTGATCGTTTTAGATGTATGTGACCAAAAAACACAATGTTTAACTAATTTTATTTTTATTTAATTTGCCTTTGTAATATGAATGTGCACACGAGCCATTCTTTGCTAGGCACTAAATTCTGTTTTACATTCATACAAAGACACCTGAAAAATAATTTAATCATAAAAAAAAAACATTTATGGTGGTTTTATGTAGAATAGTAACGTGGCCATTTTCCCGGAAACCTAAATCTATATGTAATCAAAGCTGATACCTGAATTCCTATGAAATCATGTTGATAATAGTCGTATAAACGCATAACAGCTAGAGCTGTGTACTTCAAGTAAAGAACTATTTTCACTCTCCAAATTTGTATTATGAAAAATGGCATAGAAAAAATAATATAATAAAGATGTAAATAATTAATAATACTTAAATGTTATACATGAATTTGTCTGTTATTTGTAGATTATATTATTATAAATTTTATTTAATTATCAGTAATAAAATCATTATCGGAATAATAAATGAGAAAAAGTTATTTTACAAAAGTTACACACTTTCTTGTCTTTTGGAATTATTTATGCATTAACATTAAACTAACTTCTCATAATTGTTACTAGAAATCGCTCGGTGGTTGAAATTGGATCATATAATTTTTATATAAATTTTAGATTACTGCACTTCTTCATAATATAAACGTTATGTACCTATTGCCAAGTGTATGAATCAAGTGTTTTCACTTTACGTATTAAGTACTGTATGATTATTTAATAGAAATTATAATATATTTAATATATTATATTATTACAATACAAGTAGGTAAGTATGTATAAGTATTTATAATAAATACATAACCTGATTTCATTGTTCTCAATACTATATGTAAAATATTTTTTTGGTATTTTTTTTATTTTAAATCTATATGCATTGAATGGTTTTGCTACATACGCAATAGGTAATTTTCATTTTAGTTTTTAAGTGATGTCATCATGAAATATGACGCCTAGTTTTTGCCAGGTACAAAAAAAAGAAATTTATTTTTGACAAATGTAGTATTTAGCCTTCTTTTCTTTTTTTACATGTAATGTCGAGTATTTTAAGTCAATTAATGTACCTGACAGAGGCTTAGTCATACTACCTTGCGATGTCATTACCTAAAAGTTTTAAAAAATCATGCATATTTAGCAAACTGCTGCTTATTTAGAAAAACTATTCGAATGGTTTGTTTACAATTCCTTCTTTTATGGGAAATATATAAAAAAGAAAGCCAAAAATAAAAATGCCGAATAATAATAAACGTTAGTGTTATAATTAATTTAATTATTATCGGTGGCATAGCCGTTTTAAAACGAATATTAAGAATAGAATCGCATAATATGAAATTACTTCGCAGTACCTTTATATTAAGTAAAAATAATAGATGCAGTAAATAAAACCATTCACTTATTTAATTATTCCATCAATAACTTTTTAATTGCTTTATAAAATATTAAGGTTATAATCTATTCCCAACTTGACCAAAGTGTGTTGAATTAATTGTACAGACAATAACTTAACATTTTTTGTCTATTTTTAAACCAACATCATAATAAAAGTATACTGTATAATCTATTCACGCGCAAGCTTCCATTATTAGGCTGTATTTATGAATATATGTATTTGTATAAACAAAACTGTTTTTTGGCGTTTTTCTAAAATAGACCTAACAAGACTTGTACTACCAAAATTAAACCAACAGATTTTTAGTGGTATGTATTTCAAATTGAAACCAATGGATTTTTGCACTACTTATAACCAAGCCAATTGGTTATGAAATGACCATATTGCTAAATTTACATATTATAACGTTTTACTTATCGTTTGCAAAACTTGAGAAAATTTAGAAATAAAATTTATTATATTTTTGAAATTAACATTATCTGTAAAATTCTTTTTCCCACATTGACATTAGACTTAAAAAATCTTATCAGTCACTTTATTGCATAAATCAAGTTTTATATAATATTCAATAAATACTATATAAATTTATTCCTATTCAATAAGAACCTGGGTAATTTAAGATCTTCTTGTTCCATATCTTGGGCTAAAATTCGCTTTTCGTTAGCTTTGTTTGTTATATAATTTTCAGAATCCATTCCATTATCCTTTCATCAATTTAGTAGTGGACCAACTACCAAAATCTAAATAAATAAAATCTTTTCATATTATATGAATCCTATTTACATTAAGTGTATAACGCCAAAGATTTCCACTTTTGTACATATTTAAATGTAAGTTTATATATTGTATAGTTCATTGAATGAACTCTTCCAGTGTTAAATGTTTTTTGTATATTTCAATGTTAAGGCTATTTCACTATTCTTATTAAAGTATTAGCTTACGACACGTGCGATTTAAGTTATGCGTAATTCACCTGGCAAATTTATGTTTCTCAATGAATATTAGATAATATATACGTTTAGATAAATTTAAACTTCGATTTGATAAATGTGGACTCTTAATCTTACGTTTAAATTAAGTAAGATTATACCTGAAAAACCATCAGCCAATCGTCACCTAAAGAGTTAACCTAATACCAAATTAAGTTCGATGAAATTTTAAAATTCATCAAATGGCTTTACTCAATGAACTTGGAATGGTTTTCCAAACCTTCAGTGAGAGGAATGAATCCATATTTAACCCCAAACTTCATGTAAATGAAATAAAAAAAATGCAAATAAAAAGAAACTACATATAAACGCTTTGCTTGTCCACAAATCCGCTAGAGAAATCTTGGGGTTAACTACTATTCAATCATGCCTAAAAACTATTGTTGGAACTCTTAATATGTCTTGAAATCTAAAGACATTAATACGGCAGTAGTTAATTTTTATCTATACATTTTACAACATACATACATATATATATGTTGTAAAATAATTCGTCCCGCTGTGGGCGGGAATTGTCCCGATTTCAAACTGTCTTTCCCAGTTTCCAGCGAGATCAAAAATGTCTTGATTTTGGAAAAAAAAAACAATTTATATACTTATTTATTTATCTTCATCAAAATCATGGCATTCGAATTGCGCGAAAAACCATTTTTTCAGGCAGGAATTACCGAAAGTTAGTGACTAACTTATATAGATGATGAATAATTGTTTAAATATTTAAATTAACTCCTTGTTTTTATTTAATAACTAATTAATTAATAATTAATTAGGAACTATAAAGCTACTTGGTTGAAATCCTACTACTAAATCTAATTAAATATTTTTCTGTATTTAAATATCTTTTTAAAAGCTAATTTATATTTTTTATTTATATACAAAATTATTTTTATACAAAATTCTGTAAGCGTCCCCCTTTGACTCAAGGGAAAAATAGTCACCTTCACTATGAGACCAAGTTTAACCACAAACTACATATGCGTGGGTAATTAAAGTCCCCGCATATCCGCTAAAAGACCTTTTGGCTAGCCGGTGTTCAGTCATGCCTAGAAATATTGTTAGAACTCTTAACACGTCATGAAATCAAAATACATAATTACAGCAGTAGTTAATATTCGCCAATATATTAAATTCGTTAATTTAACTTTTTTATAGCATAGGAACATTTAGACCAAAGATGTTAATAGTGCCTTGCTTTCCGTTTATACGTATTCAGTATCCGAAAGGTGCAAAATTATACATAGACTGAGTTAGACACTTATAAAATTTGTAAGTATTGCTTAATGGAATAAAATCACGCTTAGTCATGTAATCGCAGTAAAACTGCAAACAACCGGCTTCCCCTTTCCTGTATCTCCGGAATCAGATCTTCACCAAATTAAAATACGACGCCCTTTGAAATAGAAAAAAAATTCAAAGGGCGTCCAATTACTTGAAATCATTTTTTCAAGTAATTGGTGAACATAAAAAAAATGACGATTAATTCCTCCTTTTTGGAAAGTCGGTTAAAAATTGTGTTACTGTCATTAGTTATTAATTTAACTTACAAAACTGCAAGTACAGTAAGCCACGCCATCCGTTAAGAACCGAACCAAGATTTAACCAATCAAATCACTCTAAATTTAATTACGAATGATTTGATTGGTTAATGGGCCAGCGGATAACAATGGCTCACTGCATTCTTAACGCGAACGTACTATAGCTTCACAGAATAGTGAAATAGTCTTATAAAACACTGTCTTATTAATAAACAAGTTTGATGATGTGCGTCAGCCAGCGCTCATTTTATCTTTCATTCTCACGTATTGCTACGTCGTACTCGATGTGAGAGAATGAGTGCTAATCTACTCAATTCTCAAATAGGTTTATTAATAGCACCATTTAAAATTAGGTGCCTAAGTACTTATTTATAGATGTCTAGTCAATTTTTTAATTCGTGAATTGTTTCATGAAATAATAATATAGCTATAGGTATATGTTATTATTTTAATAAGCCTTATTCGAATATAGTTTTATTATAATTCATTATGTTCATTAAAAATGCTGTTAATTTTTAAATTAATTTATTGGTTATTTTTTCCAAACACCAATAATACTTAATCCATCCATTAGCGAATGTACCAAGTTCAAAAAAAGATGTCGTAGCAATGTGGCGCCATCATTTGTTTTAAACTTAGATTTTTAGTTTATCTTATAAAGATACCTAATGCTTAAAATCAGTGTTTTATCTTATATAAATGAGTGCCACTTCTGGCACCACATTTGAAAATGTTAAAAAAAGTAGAAAGTACCAAAGTTTATAAACTGTCTTAAAGAAGTTGATATTTTTACTTCAGTTTAGAGAGTAATAGATAATTGTTCACTGATAAAGAAAAATGTTTAGAATTTAGAAAAGCATGTATATGGTAAGATTCCATAAAACTTGTGATTGTATGTCCGTTATTTAACAGATAACATAGATACAATATTGTCTACGTAATCTCATACCTTTTTTTTGGCATGGGTGTTAGAATCTCATACCTTGTACTTCTGTAACATGTTCAATGTTGTCCGTAGCTATAAGCAGAGACTATTCTTTTTTAGCTAATTTTTAGTTTAATTTATAAATTGTTAGGGCAAAGTTTGCCAAGAAAATTAGAACGCTCGGTTTTGTAGATATTCCATTGCAATTCATTTCAAGTTTCGAATAAAGTGGTATCAATTATTACAAATCTTAACTGCGAGTCATAAAAAATAATTTAATCCTATTTTAAATTATGTGAAATTGCATATGCAATGCTTATTACGCTTTTACATTATACTCCGTTTAAGCAGTCCTCATGACATTTTACATACAAAGGAAATTGGCCTGTCATCCAGAAAAAAATACTTTTCCCGGGAAATAAAAAAATAACGCAAGCGAAAGCTCATACAATGCAATAATCTAGGTCGGTAAGAATTACATCGGCATTGATATTTAGATTACAGGTGGTAATTTTAACCAATGTAGATGGTAAAATTATTTTATACTGATATCGAGGGCTGTCTGAAAAATTTTAGAATTACAATTTTTTAACTTCAGATATTTAAAAGTACAGAATTTGTGCGGGGAATACTTGCCAGGACGTATTCAAAGAAATATCCACTCTGTAATCATCAATATATAAATCCCCAACAGTAGAAGCTTAGGAGGTTATTATTTTATCAAAAATATGCCCACTTAGTGGTTTTGTTAATTCTATTCATTAGTAGTTTTTGGTGTTGGATTATAAAAAAAGGTAATTTAAGTAGGTTGTTTAAGGTTTTTAGATATATTTAAAAAATATACCTAAAAACCACTTTTTTCCAGTAGAACAATTCTTTTTGTGCAATATTTTATAATGCAACTTATAAAGTATAACTTGATATTAAATATTTAAGTATAGTCTTTGTATCAAATTTCCTTGTGTTTAAAAGATAGTGAGATTAATTTAAGCATAAATATAAATTAGGTTTAATATAAAGCGTGCTTAGACTATGTAAAAAACACTTCAGCCTTGGTGTTATTAATAACAATAAAGTAATATTAAGTTATTATTGGATTCTAAGCAGCATATCTGGGCACGCTCAAATATTAACCATAGGTATAAATTTTAATATTTGAAACGTGTGCACTTAAGTCTTGAAAATATTTATATTGATGGTTTAAAATTTTATATATTGTTTGGTGTAATTTAAAATATAATTTTATTAACATATAGGATGACTGTGTTAAAAAATCCTCTAGTATTTATTAGGAATATAATAAAATCTGTATTTCCTCTATGTTATTTCCTCTATGTTATCCTATAACAATATCCAATATCTGGTTGACCGAGCTTTGCTCGGTTTTTCACATACCCATATCTTGGGAACCGAGCTTTTCTTGCATCTGGAACCTTGATAAATCGATTCCTTGACCCGAAAAACCCCTAATTTGTGACTCATGAAAATCGTTGGAGGTTTCCGAGATCGTAGATATATATTTATATATATACAAGAATTGCTCGTTTAAAGGTATTAGATTTAATAAAATTAGACATCAAGCAGAATTTACAGTCTGTTGAATTAATTAAATATTAATTTATAGTGTTAGATATAATTCATATTAAAATTATTAAATATTTCATATTCATAATTATTTGCATTCTTGATTTTACTAAATGTATTTTAATAAATTTAAATCAAAAATATTGATTCGAACATTTACATTATTATAATAGATTAAACTAGCCATCGCCACTTGCTTGTCTATTTGTATTAATTGACGATAATAATTTTATAAAAAAAATTGAATGTACGTATTGCACAGGTTGACTGGTAAAATATTGTACCTATTGAAGGATTAGGGCCATTATGGCCATAAGTGAACAATAAAAATATAATAAAAAAGATTATTGCTTAATCATACAGTTAACCTCATCGAAAATAAAGTAGTAATGTTCAAAAAGTATGGTTACCGCACCCTGAACTAAGGAGTCTATTCGCGAGTTGGGTAGATGGCTGTTTATAAACAAAGAACTACTATGCACCGTGCGCGGCCAAAGTTTAAATACCTATTTCTTACATTTTCGGTATCAGAATCGAAGTACTGTCAACCTGTATAATTAGTATAGATTTCAAAATTAAATTGAAATAACTTGATAATTACTCTGGATGAATTTAATGGTCTGCCTTTTATTTTTTTATATTTATTCTACATCGATCTTTATATTTATATAAAGGATTCATCACCAGGTAAAAGGCATGGTATAAATAAATAATAATATTCACGGGACAAATTACACTTACTGATCTAACCCCAAAGTAAGCAAATTATTTGCTTGTGTTATGGGTGTCAGTCAACGATACTAATACATAGAAATACATATATAAATACTTTTACATACATAATAAACACCCAGACCCGGAAATACAAACATTTATGCTCATCACACAAATGCGTGTCCCCGTCGGGATCGAACCCGAGCCCCGTTGATTGTGTAGTCAGGATCGCTAACCACTCGACAAACGGGGGGATAACATATTTAAAATTACATTTATTTATAATTAACACAGTTATCCTAATATATATAGAATAAGTTGTTGCACTTTTGGCATAATCATAATATTTTAAAGCACTATTTGTATTTTAAAAAATATAAATTGCATGAAAATTTTAATGTTGGAGTTCACAAGTAAAGCATATATTCTAAATTTGTTATAGTGTAGTTATATTATGCAGTACTTAACAATTTTAATTTATGCCTATTCAATAAAAATCACTGTATCCAAAAAATTGTTTATTGTTTCAATTAAATTATTATAACTAATTGTGTTTTTTATTCTACAATCTCTTAAAAGCTACTTATTTAAGACTTCTTATTTTTTTCTTCTCCTTGTATAAACTATGCTGTTGAACTGAAAAGAAATAAATATATATTAATAGCTGACCCGGCAAATGTTTTGCCATACGAATTACTTGTATCGAACATTTTGGTGTGGTAGTTGAGATGGGGGGTTAATTAAGATAAAAACTATTAAGTTGGACCAAACAGTAGATACCTACAAAATTTCATTAAAATGGTTCAGTAATTTGGGAGTTCATCCTGGACAAACAATATGACATATAATTTATATATATTATATACAACAGTAGTTAATCTATCATACATGTGATATTCGAGCAACTCACACATAGACAACCTCTCAAGGACGCGATATCTCAGAATGGTTCAACACAGTTTGTTCCGCACCAGTCGGAGATATCGCGTCCGTGAGAGGTGTCTATGTGTGCTATGATCGAATATTACTTGTATGTAACATTGACTTCTGTTAGTCTCTAAGTATTCAGTGACTTAAAAAGATTAACAGAAATGTTTGAACAATTAACACCCTCTTTACATTTCTTGACTGCCTCGCTGGTTGGGTTAGCAACCATGACTATGCAATTAATGAGGCCGAGGTTCGATTCCCTATAGGGACAGGTTGTTGACAACGAAAATCATAATTTATGTCCACTGTATTTAGTTTACGTTCACCTTGTATAGATGGCGCTGTGTCATTTATAGATCGCGTTATCGTGTGACAGCAGCGTTTTTATTATACTAATCGCCCACTGTATATCAGTTCAGTATATGGGAGTGTTTCATTTTTTGGACTTTTTGTTCATTTTCCTTCGAGCCGGATACCGGTATTGGAGGATTTTGACATCGAAGTCGGCAGCAGTACCGATCTAGTAGTGGATTGATTGCTACTAATGGTACGTTCATCATCATCATCAGCGTGCATCATCATCATCAGGATTCATCATCATCATACCTTTCAGCTGGAGTTGAGTTTAATAGTGAGTGAGTGACAAGTGGACAAATCGTGAGTACATTTAAAACATTATTAGACTTAAAAAATTGTGTCAAAATACAACTTGTAAAATTTTAAAAATATTTTTAGACTTGTAAATTTTAATGATCAATATTGGACTTGTAGTAATTTCATTAATTGCATGTTTAATTTGGACTTAGAATAATTTCGAAAAAAGTGACTATACGGGGAACCTATGCCCGATTTTTAATTGATAATCTAAAGTTTCAAACACTTAGAAAAATTTCATTATAATTTCAACATTATATTTTAATAGTTAATATTTACTTGTTGTGTAATTGGATACATATTGTAACTTAAATTTCACTGGTTTTAAAGTTTATTTTGTAATTAATTTAACGGCGAGCATTTACTTTGGCTCTTTACATGAACAAGATGGAATCGTATATTAAAGTGCAAGATAATTTGTATGAAAGAATACTTAAGGCAAAAGCCAACTTTAAGAAATCGCCCAAAGATCGGTTGGCAAATGATTCATATTTACAAACTAGATTGGATGCCCTTGAAGAACTGTGGTTAAAATTTTCCACAACACATACCAAACTCATACAAGATTCTGATAGTGATATCCTAAAGTTGACACCATATATTCAATCTGATCTTTATGGAAATTGTGAAGAATTGTACATTGAGTACAAGTTTGAGTTACGAGAAGCTCGTGCTAAATTAGTAAAACGGCAACCTGCGGGAAATGCACATCTTACTAGTGCTCGAGCATCCTGTTCAAATCAGCAAGGTTTCAAACTGCCGAAAATAGTAATTCCATCGTTTTCTGGAAAATATACAGAGTGGACGAGCTTCAGAGACCTGTTTTTGTCTTTAGTACACAATAACTCAAATTTAGACGATGTTCAAAAACTCCACTATCTAAAATGTCAACTCAATGGAGAAGCGGAGCAGCTTTTGCGGCATATTCCAATCACAGCTGAAAATTACCAATTATGCTGGAAACAACTGGAAGATCGTTACAGCAACAAAAAGTATCTTGCCAATTGCATTTTAAAAAAGTTCATGAGCCAAAGAAATATAACATCAGAATCGGCTACTGCACTAAGAGAAATGTTAGATACCACTAATGAATGCATGCATGCTTTGAGAAATTTGTCTGTAGATGTAAGCTCTTGGGACACTATTATTATATACATTTTAGCCTTAAAATTAGATGCCGAGTCCCGCAAACAATGGGAACTCAAAACCAGTGAGAATTGTAATGAGTTACCAACATATAATCAGTTTAAGGAATTTTTAGAAATTCGTTCTCGGTCACTAGAGTTTATTGATCCTAAATTAGTTAAACAAAATATCTCACCATCGAAAGCTATTGTCACTTCAAAGGTATTCCATGCTACAAATATAAATTGTATTTATTGTGCTGATGAACATCATTTGCGAAACTGTAAAGGTTGTGCAAAGGAGATGACTGACGCTCGACGTAATTTCGTACAATCACATAATCTTTGCTTCAATTGTCTGGGTGCAGGTCACAATGTATATTCGTGTCGCCAGAATTCCAGATGTCGAATTTGCAAAAAGAAACATCATTCTCTACTTCATCCCAAAAATGTTTCAGCTCCAACAGAATCACCCATGAGTGGGTCAGAATCAGGTGCTTTAACAGCATCGACACCACAACAGGTAGAAACAACTAACAATATCAGAGCCTGCTTCTCAAATATCAGTGGTCAAGTTTTACTTGCCACCGCATTAGTTAATGCGAAGTCACACACAGGCTCAATGATAACACTCAGATGTCTTATCGACCAGGGGTCACAGGCTTCATTTTTAACTGAAGCTGCCGTTCAACTTCTAGGGCTAAGGAAACAAGCGCACAATAGCTCCATATTTGGGTTAGGAAGTGACGAATCAATTTCAGTTACCTCTAAGGCGAGGGTTGAACTTGAGATTCATTCACTTCATCGCAATTTTAAGGTTTGCGTTCAAGCTTTTGTGCTCAACAAGCTTACCTCATTCCTTCCTGAAAGGAAGGTTTTAGTTGAGTTATGGCCTGAGATGTCCGGCATAGTTTTGGCAGATCCCTCATTTGGAACACCAAATAAAGTGGACATGCTCCTTGGAGCAGATGTTTATAGCAAAATTATCCTAGAGGGCTTAATTAAGAGTTCACCGAAGTCACCAATAGCACAAAACACACAATTCGGTTGGATTCTATCTGGTCCAGTTCAATCAAATTCTAACGCCAGCACCATCAGGTGTAATCACATTCATCAAAATGATGAATACGAACTTTTAAAAAAGTTTTGGGAGTTAGAAGCAGAACCACTGGATATTAACAACCCTCATCTTACAGAAGAAGAACTAAGGTGTGAACAGATATTCTCATCCACTACAGTGAGAGACCACTCAGGGCGATATATTGTCAATTTGCCTTTCCGTACCGTTGATCCAAAAAGTAAGTACGGTAACTCAAGATCCATTGCAATCAACCAATTTCATAACCTGGAAAGAAGGTTGATGAAGAACCCGAACCTCAAAGGTGAGTACGCTGCTGTAATAGAGGATTACAAGAATCTGGGACATATTGAACGTATACTAGATGATCAAAAGGAATCAGCGGATGCTGTATATCTTCCACACCATGCAGTGGTTCGTGAGGACAAGGACACAACGAAGGTTCGTATAGTGTTTAATGCTTCTTGTCCAGGCATTAACGGAGTCGCACTCAATGATGACCTCATGGTAGGGCCACCTCTGCAGTATGATTTACGTCACATTATAATGCGTTGGCGCAAATATCCCATTTGTCTAATTTCAGACATTGTAAAAATGTACAGACAAGTACTTGTCACAAAGCTCCATACCGATTTTCAACGTTTCGTGTGGCGCGAAAATCCTAACGAGGAATTGCAACATTTCAGGCTTCTAAGAGTCACGTTTGGAACTGCGTCAGCACCTTACCTGGCTGTCCGAGCATTACAGCAAGTAGCACACGACGATGGCGAGAAATTCCCCTTGGCTTCTGAAAGAGTCCTGCAAGAGTTCTACATGGACGATTTGATGACTGGTTGTTACTCTGTAGAAGAAGGTATACAGGTTTATAATGAAATGACGGAGATGCTTAAAGGAGCCGGTTTTATCTTACAGAAATGGAGTAGCAACAGCGAAGAAATTCTGAAAAATATAGATGAAAATCCAACTGAGATTAAACAAAACCTGAAATTAAAAATTGATGAAGTTTTAAAAATTCTGGGTCTTACCTGGAACCGTAGAAATGATGTATTTGAATATACAGTACAACTTCAGCCTTTCTCCACACCTGTAACAAAACGAAAGGTTATATCAGAAATTTCACGGTTATTTGATCCACTGGGATGGCTTGCACCAGTCATAATTTCAGCTAAAATTTTTATTCAAAAATTATGGCTTTCAGGAATTGAGTGGGATGATCAACTTCCTCCTCAACTACTGAAGGACTGGTTAAGCTATCGCAGTGATTTAAATGAACTTACCAAGTTAAGTATCCCACGTTGGATCCATACAAGCAAGGACGACAGTGTGCACGAATTGCATGGATTTTGTGACGCCTCAAACGATGCGTTTGCCGCGGTCGTATATTTACGAGTCGTAAATATTAAAGACGAAGTTTCAGTGTCACTAATAACTTCCAAAACGCGGGTTGCTCCTATAAAGCAAATTTCTATTCCACGACTGGAGCTGTGTGGAGCGGTGACACTTACTCGACTGCTAGTGGAAGTAGCTAAAGTAATGGATATAGATAAATCTAACGTTCACGCTTGGACTGACTCGCAAGTCGTTCTCGCTTGGTTGAAAGGACAACCTAACCGTTGGAAGACGTTTGTCGCTAACCGGGTATCAGAGATTATCACTTCTATAGAACCGTGCCGCTGGCAACATGTCTCTACGAAAGAAAACCCTGCGGATTGTGCATCACGTGATTCCAAACATTGGGATCTCCGCCTCTGGATGGAAGGCCCAAGGTGGCTGAAAGAAAAGAGATTAAATTACCCAAAGGTTGTAACTGAGGACATACATTTAGAAGAAAGGAAGAAAAATATTTGTTTAGCGTCTACTTCTAAAGGCATAATTCAAGGACAGTTTGAACCAGAAGAAATTTATACACGATTTTCATCACTGAGAAGGCTAGTTCGGGTTATTGCCTTCTGTAAGAGAATGACAAAGCGAATTAGAAAGAAAGATGTTAAAGAGTGGATTACCAGTTCTGAAATAAAAGATAGTTTAAACACATGTATTAAAATATGTCAAGAAAAATATTTTGCCGAGGAACTGCAAAACTTAAAAAATAAAGAGGAAATAAGTAAGAAAAGCAAACTTAGCTCACTTAATCCGCTTATCGATGATGATGGTATACTTAGAGTAGGTGGCAGGCTCCAACAAGCAGACCTCAGTGATGATCGGAAGTATCCAATAATTCTGCCTCGTGGATCCCATTTTACGTACTTGATTATTGCTGATGCTCATGACAAAACATTACATGGTGGTCCCCAGTTGATGCAAATGTATTTGCAATCAAAGTACTGGATAATAGGAGCTAAAGACTTGATACGTCTTTATATACGTAAATGCGTACGTTGTGTACGATATTCAGCTCGTATTAGGCAACAGCTAATGGGGCAAGTACCAGCTGCAAGGGCTACTTCCTGTCGACCTTTCTGGAAGACCGGGATCGATTATGCTGGGCCCATAAATATAAGAACCTCAAAGGGCAGAGGTCACCAATCGCATAAAGGCTACATTTGTTTATTCATTTGTATGGCCACTCGCGCTATCCACCTAGAAGCAGTAAGCGACCTTACTGCTCAAGGCTTTCTCGCGGCCTTTAAGCGCTTTACAGCACGTCGTGGTCATTGCGCCGAAGTTTGGTCCGACAATGGAACCAATTTTGTGGGTGCTGCACGAGAACTTAAATTCCTATTTGCGCAAGAAAAGTCCAATATAGCAGTTGAAATTGCAGACCAGCTTGCTATAAACGGAACCGATTGGCATTTCATCCCTCCTCATGCTCCAAACTTTGGCGGATTGTGGGAAGCAGGAGTAAAATCCACAAAATATCATTTAAGGCGAGTGGTTAGCAATTCTACTTTAACTTTTGAAGAAATGACGACATTACTTTGCCAAATAGAGGCTTGTTTGAATTCTCGGCCAATTTCAAGGATAACTGATAATCCTGATAATCCAATCCCACTAACACCGGGTCATTTTTTAATAGGCGAACCGCTGGTTTTAGCACCTGACGTCAACTACGAAACTTCTAACATCACAAGCCTCCGTAGGTGGCAACTTACCCAAAAAATGACACAAGATTTCTGGCGTCGGTGGTCACATGAATATTTGGTCCAATTCTACCATCGCTACAAATGGAATCATATTGTTCCTGAACCCAACATTGGAGATTTAGTACTAGTGGTCGAAGATGATCTTCCACCTGGTAGATGGTTGTACGGTATTATAGTTAACAAGCATCCTGGATTGGACGGAATTACGAAAGTCGTCAGCCTTAGGTGTAAGGACAAGATAATAAAACGTCCTATATCCAAACTCTGTTTTTTGCCCGTTACAACATGAAATTTTGTTGAAAACGTTGTATAAATATATAAGTAGTGTTATAAGTTGTTTTTCCATCAATGTTTATTTATCATTTACCGTTGTTTTATATTTAGCACATTTTCAATCAGATTATTATTATTGTTTAAGTTATAAATTTCAGTTTTGCAATTATTGTACAATTGCACATTTATTATTTTATTTATTGTTTTATTGTGTTTACAGTCCATTGCTCTTTTGTATATAGTAATGAATGGTGGGCTGCGTTAAGGAAAATTTTAAAGAATTTGTCCTTGGTGGGCTGTATGTTGACAACGAAAATCATAATTTATGTCCACTGTATTTAGTTTACGTTCACCTTGTATAGATGGCGCTGTGTCATTTATAGATCGCGTTATCGTGTGACAGCAGCATTTTTATTTTACTAATCGCCCACTGTTCATTACGAGCACACCTTTTAATACCTGTTGTTGGAATATAGTAATATATCAGTTCAGTATATGGGAGTGTTTCATTTTTTGGACTTTTGTTCACAGGTATTTGTGTGATGGGCACAGATGTTAAAGGTTTGGGTGTTTATTTTTAAATATGTTTGAGTATTTATATATGTATTTCTTTTATGTAATAATATTGTTTAACAAGGAAATAATTTCATTACTTTGGGGTTAGATCAATTCGTGTTATACATCTACTTATATTATTATTATTATTACATGTATCTGCCTTCTTCCCAGACAAACTTAGACTCAATAGATCAGATCTGATACTGCCATTGTAACCACTAATTAGTAGTATTCTGCAATGTCTTACAGTGTTCTCTACCACCACCTTACTTAACATTTCTTGCATCGAACAACTGTCATTGTCTCGTTAAAACATGATATTTTTTACCTGAAAAATATTGCAGGACGTCATAATAGTAATTCAAAATGAACAAAAAATATGTTCAATTTAAGTATAGCCTGCTTTAAAAGATTACATATTTAGAGGCTGACAGGTATAAGAGAGATATATATTGAATATTTTTTTTTTATATCATAAGATAGCAAACAAGCAGATGGGCCTCCTGATGGAAAGAGTTAACCATCGCCTATAGACACTAAAGATGTTAATGGTGCGTTGCTATCTTGTGGCGAGGTCTAATGCCACATGCATAAGTTTACCGGCTACCTTACCCTCCAAACCGGAACACGACAGCGACAAGCACTGACGCTATTGCGACAGGAATAGGTAAGGCGGTGGTACCAGACCCGGGCGAGACAATGTAGAACTCTACCACCTAGTAGCCACGATGGTAGTGACTCGATAGCCAATCGGTCGCCTTTTCTGACCTGCCTGGCAGAACGGCAGATGGCCTATTCTACAAAGGAGGCCGGGACCAACACGGCGGTATAAGATAAGTAAGGTTGTACATGCTGAATGATGCAATAGTTAATGGTCATAGACAATAAAAATAGTTATAATAAAAAGAGAATATTGCTTAACCACAAAGTAAACCTCAGGGAAATTCGTGTAATATTCAAAAAGTATGATCTCCGCACGATGTACTAACGAGTCTAGTCGCGAGTTCGGTAAATCGCTGTTCGTAAACAATGAACTATGCACTGTGTGCGGGTGTCCATACTAAACATTTTTATTAGAAAATGAGGTCAAAATTTAAGTGCCTCACAAATTTGGTATTAAAATCGAGTACTGACCATCCCATTCATTCATCCATTTAGTATGGACAGTCTTTTACCAGACAACCAGTGGAATCAAATCTAAGATTATTCAAAGATATTAGTTCCACCCATAAAAATGTGACTATATGGACTGAACATTCACACAAGAAATGAAGTGTTAATCATTTTTAATAAATATCAAATCGGGAAATTAACCAATATAAGGTATTTTTAAATATATACAGGCTTTCAAAGGTGCGGCCAAACTTTCAGAGGATGTTCAGAATCTATACATATAATAAAATTGTAGGAAAGTCAATGTATGTCCGGGGTAAACTCAAAAAGTACTGCATGGATTTACTTCAAACTTTGCATGAATATTACTAACAGGTCGGGTCAACATATAGGCCACATATTATTACGCTATCACCTACGGGGGAGGAGCTGTGCGGAGTAAACGAAGTCTGTGCGGACGAAGTTGCGGGCAACAGCTAGTCAATAATATACTCAATTGGAAAAAATCTACTTAAAGCGGCAGATTACATAATAGTTACTATTATAATTAGAAGTAAATGTAAAATGATACACTGCCAGCATTACAGAGTTCATTCACAAGACTCGGTGCATCGGATTCATGAATTTAGTGGAATATTTATGAAAGACTTGCAAAGTTCTTGGAATAATTTTACAATTATAATTAAAATGCACTTTCAATTTTATATTTATTTCCTTATTTTAAAAATTGGCCAGACTTTTAAAAGTAACCTGTGTGTGTACTGTGTACATACAGATGGAATTATAAACATTTTTGATGAATAATGCTGGAACTCACTTTTCTGGTGTAAAAGTAGCCTGAATACTATTCCAGGCCATCACCTACCTGTTTGCCAAATTTCATCCAAATCCATTCAGCAGTTATTTCATGACTGAGTAACAAACATCCATCCATCCATCCAAACTTTCATATTTATAAAATAATAATATTAGTCGCTTCTGTGGTCTAGTGGTGGGGCTATGGGCGTGAAGATATTTTTTTAATATTAATATTAACATAGATTATAAAAATTGTAATAATATTATAAAATGGATGGATAGTAGTCACAATAAATATCATTCATTCAATTTAGTTTGTCATACTTGTTCAATGGATCTTTCAATTTTTTACAACCATATTGATTGTCTATGACTAATTTAAGTTACTGGTCTGCCATTATTGTTTACTAAAACAGACACTTAAGATAAAACAAACTGTAAATATCTCCATCTGAAATTTTATTTTATCCGCTATCCGCTAAATTCAGGGTCACAAATCTTCATCCATTTTTGGCTAGATTCGTTTTTGGGTTGTAACATTTTTTACAAAAGTTTTTACATGAAGGAGTGGTACAGGGAAGTAAGAGTACTCCTTCCCCAAGCCTCCAGTTTGTGTCGCCCGTTTCTAATGCAATGCCTGATGCCTGATAGAAAATATAATTTGCAAGTGACAACCTAAAACTTTTATAATGTATATCTAAGTAACCATAGGTTTCCATGGCGGTGAGGTACAGGGAGTAGAAACCCTCAAGCACCTTTCGTCTTCTCCTCTCCCCTTAAATCAGTATAAAGATGTCCAATGCAATCCCCAGTATTAAAATTATGAGGAAAAAAGTAATTTAAGTATGTATTAATGCGTTCTCATATTTAATTTTCACTACATATATTTAACTCTCCTGGTCATTCCAGCTTCTAATCCTAGTTTTTGAAAAAGGTTTAATTTACTGTCGATAAATAAACTTATATATTTTCTTTTCTTTAGAATTACTTAAAACAGAGAATGAAAAATCAAAAGCATCAACTTACTAAAAGGATCAAACCGAATAACTTCTAGTTTATCGGCCAAACGTTCTCTAACTACATTATATTTATGTCCAGACACCATGCTTTCCATCATCACCAAAATAAATCTGCAATATTCAAATTTTTATATTATGTAATAATATATTTCTATAATATCCAAACTTTAATACATACACTGATTCAATTAGTGAGTGAGTGTTACTGATTTATGTTACAATTAAATATTGTATTTTATTGTAACAAAATTGCAGGATTATGTCAAAGTTATCACACTTACTTGCTCTTGGCCTTTTTAAATAATACATTGGTTAAAAACATTATGTTAGAATAATTTAAAAACAGACAAATTCTTCAATTTTTTAGCGGTGCAATATGACTTTTTTTACGTCATTTTTATTTTTTGACATTGACAAGTCTAAGTTTAAACTACAGCTGACAGTACAGTTTAATGTTTATACAAATATTAGTCAATGGCTATGAGCACATTGATATAATGTTCAATTTACACATTCGCACAAATAGCGAGGCGAATGGCGAGGCGAATAGCAACACGAATGTATAACAGTGGGCTCGCTATTCGCCTCGTGCCTCGATCGCGCGCTTGAGTTCCGTTTAGCATTCGTACGAATATCGAAGCGAGGCGAATAGCAACACGAATGTGTATTAACAGTTCGCTCGCTATTAGCCTCGTGCCTCGCCTCGCGACTCGCGTCGGGAGCTGTTTTTCGGACACTAATCAAAGGGTAATAAGTAGAGATGTGATAAACGGCTTTTAATTATTAACACGTTTAAACGTTTTGCTTATAATTTTAAACGTGCTTAAAAAAGCGCTTTTCGTTTAAACGCTTTTTTAAACAAAAGTTGTTGATCGTTGAGAAGGTCGATTATAAAACGAAGATTTTAGTGAATTAGTGGCGACCGATAAAGCCGAGAGCTGAAAAAAGCGTACAATGTTTTGTGGTTTTGTTAGTGTTATTACTTATTACTAGCTTATAGAAATGACGTGTTATCAAATACAATACAAATTATTATACAATACTAGCTGACCCGACAAACGTTGTTTTGCCATATAAATTATTGAATTAAAAAATAGGGGTTTATGATAAAAGGGTGAATATTAGGGTTGTATGTATTTTTAATGCCACATTATAAAAAAATAACAATAAATAATTTTGTCCTAAAAATAAAAAGCAATGTTAGGGGTGGACAACTCTTATCACTTAGGGGTATAAAAAAATAAACAGTAGCCGATTTTCAGGCCGACTGAATATGCATATAAAATTTCATAAAAATCGGTCAAGTCGTTTCGGAGGAGTATGGTAAATAACATTGTAACACGAGAATTTTATATATAAGATACTTTATCATTCAATCAACTTCCTTTCGTACTTTTCAGGCTTAGGACTATCTGAAATGAATAGTAACACAATATACACTTTTTTATCCATAACCTAATTTTAATAATTAATATAAACAAAATTAAGTACTTTGAAAATTTGTAAAGAGATTCGTGTCATGTTCGTACGCGCGCTAAGTAAAATAAACAATTTTGATGAGCGCGTCGAATTTCTTCAACAACGATAAGCGTACTGGAACTTGAAAAAACGTAAGTTGTCAATTCGTTGTAAAAAGTACTAACCAACCAAAAACGGAGCGTTGTCAGTCCGACACAAATATTGCGTAAATAAGTGGAAAATAATTTAGCCGCTTAGTACGATAACCAATCCAAATTGTTATCGTTTCTTATAAGAATAGTAATAAGGTTGTTAATCCAATAAAATGAAAAATTATATTGTCGAGTATAGAAATAAGGTTTATTCTATTTTATATTCAATTTTAACGTTATTGAAATAAGGTAATTTTTTGTCAATCATGCTAATATGGTATTTAAATTTTTGTATCTTAAACATCAACGTTTTAACGAAAACAGCTTAAATCCGTAAGCGCGCTTATAGGCATACTTTGAAAAGCCTAATTTTTTAAGCCTATATCGTTTAAACCCGGGACCGGAACCCGGGACCGCATGTATTTTGTAGTTAAGAAGATCGATTTCATAATATTACTAGTGACCCTTTCCAGTTTCGCACGGGTCAATTTTCTCTATTATACGAAATATAAGAATATATTTTGACATTTTTTTATATATATCATTAGACAGCAAACAAGCAGATGTCTCACCCGATAGAAAGAGAAACCATCGCCTATAGACAACAAAGATGTGAATGGCGCGTTGCTATTTGCGTGGCGGAATGGCAATGCCACATGCATAAGTCTACCAGATACCTTATCCTTCAAACCGGAACACGACAAAGACAGCATTGACATTATTGCGGTAGGAATAGATAACACAAACATAAAAACAAACAAAGTAATAAAAAAGAAACGAAATGAATTAAAGTTTTTATATCTTTACTAGCTGCAGCGTGCAGCACGCTGCATTATAAAAGTTTTTAGTGAATCTAGCGGAATCATCTAATTTTTCCGGAATAAAAAGTAGCCTATAAAATCTAGCTATTCCAGGTCATCAGCTACCTGCATGCCAAATTTCATTCGGATCTGTTTAGCAGTTTTTGCGTGATTGAGTAACAAACATCCATCCAAACATCCATCCAAACTTCCAAACTTTCGCATTTATAATATTATATTAATATTAATACTAGTTAATCGGGCAAACGTTGTTCTGCCTTTTTAACTACTCTTATTTTTTTTCTATATTTTTTCACCTTTTAAACCTTCCCTGGGCTTCAACAATTAATTCAAAACCAAAATTAGCCAAATCGGTTCAGCCGTTCTCGAGTTTTAGCGAGAGTAACGAACAGCAATTGATTTTTATATCTATAGATAATATAATATAGATTTTTTTAAATATCATAAAATGGCAAACAGGCAGATGGGCCTCCTGTTGGAAAGAAACAACCATCACCCTCCTTGTTCTCCAAAATTATGAAGACAATCATCAACTCTCAGCTCCTGAAGTATTTAAAAGAGTACCAGCTGATTAGCTATCGCCAGTACGGTTTCCGTCGCGGCCGCTCAGCTGGTGATCTTCTAGTATACCTAACACAGCGGTGGGTGGAAGCATTTGAGTCCAAGGGGAAGGCACTGGCAGTTAACTTGGACATTGCGAAGGCCTTTGATCGGATATGGCACAAAGCGCTTCTGGCGAAGCTGCTTTCCTATGGGCTTCCCGAGAAATTATGCAAGTGATCACCAGTTTTTTGGCTGATCGGAGCATCAAGGTCGTAGTCGACTGTGCGTGCTCTGAGCTTAAATCTCTCAATGCTGTCTGAAGTTGAGAATCGACTAACCGATGTCTCGGAATGAGGTCGCCAAAACCTGGTCACTTTTAACCCTAAGAAGACACAGATTTGCGTGTTTTCCGCTAGACACCCTTTGTCGTGTCACCTCGATTTAGGAATACTCTCCTGACAGCCTCAGCTAGTGTCGGGATTCTAGAAATCGACATATCGAATTACGTTCTGTTTCGCGGTCATTAGGAAGGTGAGGCTAAACTAGCCTTCAAAAAGCCCGGTATGCTCAGGAGAGCGAGACAGAACTTTTTAACTTTAAACTTAACTTAACTTTACTTTTCAATCGATTGAACGGGTCGTAAGAACCGGGCCTTTTTACAACAGTTCTTTCTGATCGAACGAACTACAGTAGTAGGGATTCGTTGGTTCCCGACCACCCGGGTCGTTGGGTCTGGATCCCTGTTTCTGTCCCACCTGTGTTTCTGACCCACTTGGTGGTCGATCAAAACTAAAAAAAAAAAAAAAAAAAAAAAAAAATATTTGGTGTCAAAATGGGGGTTTCCGGGTACGCCCGATCGATTGCAAGCATCCGTTTTTTGATATCTCGCACGGTTGCAAAGTTAGCATTCCTGGCTCTCCTTCGTTATCTAATCACCTCATTATCATTAAGCTCGAACGCACGTCACACAATCGCACTATTAAAAGCTCATTAGGACGTCTCGCATTGCGTATCACTTGCAACTAATGAATATGGAATAAAATAAATATCATCAAGCTGATTCCCGTGTCGAGAAGGCAGAGCGAGCGTCTTAACGTTCCACTGCGATTCACCTGTTCAGCGGACAAAAGCACGATTATGGCGATCATTCTATTATCATTTTAGCAGCCTGTAAGACTTTTACTTTTTTTTTCATAGTAATTTATATCATTAACATCGTGAGTACTGACTAGTTGGTGAGTTCTGCAACGTCTCGACCGGGTTGAGTACCACCACCTTGACCCATCTTATTACATACATCATCAGTGCTAGTCGCTGTGGTGGTGCTATTATTACTGGGTCTGTGTGCTTATTAAATATATTCCAGTACTTGTATGCATGTAAAAAAGTATCTTCACGGCCATATCCCCGAAGAGGTAGACAGAGGTACAACTAATGCTCCCACGATTAGCCGAAGATACTAAGTTCCACAACGTGATAGGTGACAATCCCGACCCAGGAATCGAACCTAGGACCTCATGTGGCAAGCATCGTCACCGCACCATTATGCCGCAGAGGTGATTTGTTTGAATGTATTTATTTAGTGTTGTTGACAAACACCCATATTGCATGATGTCTGGGCTAGCAGGATCGGTCACTTCCGGTATCAAAAGCTTCACATGCTCTTAAGGTATGTGGGTGTTTCGCAATACACAAGTATGAACTTCACTAACGATTCATTGGAATGTTGTATCATAATTGCTAATGCGAATGTGATGAGCAACAAGATTTGTAACAGAACGTGTTCGCTAATGTTAATTGCTTAAAACTTCCTATATAAACCTTGGATGAAAGCACATCTACAATATATCAAATAATTATTTTAACAGAGATAGTGCTACATTATTGTAACGTGTGTGTGTGTTATTGTGTTCACGTGCTACTTCGATAATATGGATGTAAGTATCTCATTTATTGCTCTTATAATATCTTATATATTAAATATGTGTAATGAATGTAGATATAATATTTTTGTCGTTTCATATTTTTACAATATTATTCATGTATTTCACCGGAGAGGAAAGTATACTTGTATGATGAACGTACACATATTTTTTCAGATTTGGTTAGAAAATAATATTTATACCTACATGCACACACAGAAATGATGTATGTGTTAAATCTATACATATGTGTACTACATGTATACTGAACAGAAATTTTACCTAAATATATTCAGTCGTTAAGGCGTGTAAGAACTTGTAACAAATATACACGCACAAACTTTAGATTTATAACATAGTATTAGGATTTTACGTTAGCTATGTCGTAGTGTCTAATATTTGGTATTATGTCCTTTACAGAATTCCTCGAGCATCCTTGAAGAGAACACTTTAAAACATTATTATTATCCACTGTCTGACGACGACGAGTCAGATTTACAATTGACACAGCCATTGAAAATAAAAAGAACACGTAGCAGCAGCAGTTTGGACGACCTATTTGAAAAGCCAGCCAAAAAGAAGAAAAAAATGTCGTCCTGCGTTGGAAGGGCGTCTCGAGATGGTGGAATGGCATACATATCAACCAATACCGACGATGGGGCGCAAGCCACACACTTTGTAAAAATAGAAGTTTACGATCTAAAAAAACTGGCGAGGATACCCCCAACTGATCATTGGAAACATGCAACCACTCGGATTAAATATTATGCGGCAAGTCATAGGCTCAACAAAATCAATGAAGTGATCTATGATATATCTAAGGAAATAGCCGATGCACCTGACGTAAAAAAATATCACTTCGACAAAAATACTTGATATTGTTCTTTCAATGACTGATTTTTTAAGTATGCTATTGTATAAAGTTTCAATGTAATTAGAGATAATAATGTGATTAATACTTGAATACTTAAATAAAGGTTTTATTTTTGTTATCCCATTTGTTTTTTTTTGTATTCCTATGACATACAGGGTAAAATAATACAACGAAATTTCTTTATTAATTATATTTTATTACAGAAAAAGTATTTAAACAAATTATTTACAATTTTATCATTAATAACAGTATTAGTAGTAAACATATTAGTGAAGTTAAACATACATACTCCATAATATCTGAAATATATAAAAACTAGACAGTAAATTCCACACATAGAACTAAAACAATTTTGAATTACTTTATTATTATAATTCCACTTCTTACAATTTGTTATCAAAAATGACTCATGATAACCAGTTGGCTTTCTCCCGAAAGAATCAAAATATTCCCCAACACCATGTTTATCAATGCATATTGCTACCCAATGAGAACCAGGCTTTGTATCAGGATCTAAATTTGATATAGAATAAAAGGGTAAGCTAACATGTACTGGTATACGATTAGCTGCAAAAACATTAAGCTTTAAGCTACCATTAACCATATTCAGAAACTTTTGGATTTCTATAGAATCCATCATAGTATTTAATTTTTAAAAGCGTCTATTTTTAAAGATATGCTGAATGAAATTGACAGTAAATACACTAGCAATACAATATATAAGTACAATTTCATAAATTAATTTAAATTAAAATTAGCTATTATAATCTATAATAACCTCTCTATTTTTGTTTATTTCTATAACATTATCAAATTCTGCATATACTATACAATTTACAGTTGATGACAAAGTGCCTTCAAACCGTACTTCTATTCTAACACTTCCACGTTTTACTAAATTCCAATGAGTTGTAGAGTTTGCACTTAAGTCTGGAGTCATATCAAAAGCCATTAGACAGTACCCGTTTGCAAAAGCTTCTTTAGATATCGAATTACCTTCATTTAAAAAGTGTATACCGGTCCCAGAGAATAATGTATGATAAACGCTGGTAAAAGCATTGTCGGAAAAATTGGGAGTTAATGTTTTCGGTGGTATTTGCTGTCCATCTACATATACACTAAGCAGATTGAGGTTGTTGTGTTTAAAATCGAAGGGATTCGTTTCGAAACTGCCATTAAATGCTTTATTGCTAACGAATCCTATAATACACCTTTTAGGCATTTGCCCAAGAAATACATTATCAAGAACTTTCCCTTGAACACCAGATGGAATAGTTAATACTTTTACTTCAGCTCTAGCAACTGGGTACTTAGCTGTGGTTGTTGCTAGTACTTTTTCGTGTGCAAGTAATATTGATGGATTGATTCTTGCTTTACGGATTATGAGCGAAGCATTTATTATATTAACTTTGAATTTATTTTCTACTGTGGACGATATGAGATTAAAAGAATCTTTCGAACGAACTAATTTTAACCGCATTTCAATACCATTAACTAAAAATTTCCCTTGATTAAATATATCACCATGTAAATGACCTATCATTTCAATAGTTGAACTCTGCTTTGATAGTTGCTGTCGCTTAGCAAATCCTTCGTTAGTTGCGTCACACGAAGTAAACTTTCCTGGAGTATCTTCATACCATAAACCACAGGTAAGATGGGAAGCTTTCGCTGCTGGACCATAATTTAATAAAGTTTCTATATACGCACGATATGCATATGTGTTATTTGGTGGAGAAACAAGTTTCTGATTTAAATAAATATCCAACTGACTAAAAAGCGAGTGTAGCCAATTATTTACAGGTGCAACATTGGCATCGACAGCTAATCTTGATGAATCAATATTTTCTATTCGTGCACTGATACTAATCATTGTGTGTGATAAGTCAATATATTCATCACCAGCACCAGGTATTAAAAACTCGATAGGGCCATCATCAGTTAGCGATGATATCGGACGATATTGCATCCATTGACCACTCTCTATACTTGTTTGTGTTGTCGGTAAAGCAAAGATATCCAATTCTGATTTCACACATTCACAAGAATTATTGTGTAGGAACGCCATTTTTAATTTCCAAAAATATCTTTTTTATTTTTGAGAGCTCCTCTAAGAGTTCTTCTTTGTTTTGATGTCTTCTTGTGAGTGATAGACTTAAGTCTTTGCCTTTTATTTTTATAACCGGATCCTGCCATTATGGAGTCGAGTTTTTCATCAGCTTTTCTTTTTAAATTAGAAGTAGCGGTTCGGAATCGAGTTTTTATCGATTCATCAAGAGGATGAGCTCCAACCAAATCACTTAGAAGACCAACTCCAGCGTTTAATGCTTCTTTTCCAAGAACCTTTGCGCCACTTTTTAAAATTGGAAATACTGACCTAAATAAACCCCCTAGAAAACTCCCTATGCCATGTCCACGTTGATATGGTGTTCCTTTATAAATTATACCTACACCAGATCCTGCTTGTGCAGAGTAATAGTGATGATAGGGACATACCATTTTTATATATTTAATGTAATATTAAGAACTTATTTTTTTGAAATGAAGCTTAATACATGAGGTTCCAAATTGAAATGGTACTCTTTCACCAATGCTCGTTCTTATATCAATTTCTATCACATCAAATTCCCTACGTAAAACAGGAAGATAGTGTGCAGGAGAAAATACATTAATTTTGTAGGCTCCATAAATATATTTCGTAGGATCTAATGGAATTATTCTCAGTAAAGATGACATTACATCTCCTATTATCTGTGGATGTACTATATCGGAGTAAATAAATAGTTGTGACGGTAGACCTAAATGTAAGTTTATTGGATACTTACCAATATTCTGCCTAACAAAATTTGTATTGGGTTCGAACCCAAGTTGAAGTGACAATTTGGGGTTAGCTGTTATTCGAGTAATGTTACTTGTCATATTTGTTACGGCGACAAGTCTTGATATTTCATCGTGTTGAAACTTTACTTTCCCATTTAATAAAGGATTTGCATTGAATGCGTTTAAGAAGTTACTAATATTTTCGTAGTTTGTTGCTGGTATATGGGATTTATATTCAACGTTAGCATAATCTGTTTTTGAATCGGGTAAATATACTTTTTTAGAAATGTATACTACATTTTCATGATCCTGTACATTTAACATACTACACGGATAGTGACATTCAACTAGACCGACCACCCATTCCCCTTCTAGCTTAATAGTTTTAGGTAGTTTAGTGAAGAAGTTTGCTGTTGTGTTTTCTGGAAAGTAGCCCATGGAGCTGTTACTAAGTAACGTTAAATAAAAACTATTATCCATTATATTTTCTTTAAATTTGATATAGGAACCCAAGTATTAAATTTATTCGGATAACCTACCCACTTCACAAGCACTTCTTTTCTGATTCCAGAATAACGTGAACCTATTATTTTATCAATTTTAAAATACGATGTGGGGTCATAAGAAACTTTTTGTAATTCATTCTCATAAAATGTACCTACAATTCCCTCGTTTAGAATATCTTTTATGGTATAAATCAATACAGGCTTACGTTTTACCGAGGCCACTATAAAAAATTCATCACTCCAATTAGTCTCATAGCCTTTTTTAAATATATGCTTATATTTAGTAATTCTAACGTAGTCGCCTATACTTAATTTTGGATCCTGATTATTGTGTACCATTTTTTTCCCCTGTAATCGTCCTTCGTTGATATTACGCCATACAGTCATTATATTATTAAAATTAACATCAACTGGGCGCATTTTTATAGTCGAATGAAAACTATAATTATAGGAATAGACTAATTCTTGCAATATATCTATGTATCTATATGTATTTTTGTGGGTGAAGTATCGCCACATTTTCGTTTTGAGAGTTCTCTGAAACCTTTCCACTATACTAGCCTTAATATCAGGGTTATTCGTTGTGTAATAATTAATATTCTTATTCATTAAATATTGTCTTACATCTTTTGATACGAATTCGGTTCCCTTATCCGATTGTATGTGACTAGGTGTGGCCTTTGCCTCGCAAAATATGCTCTCAAAACAATTTTTTATTGATTGTGAATTCTTTTTAATTAAGGGTCTAACAAATGCATATTTACTAAATACATCAATAACACACAAAATATAATTATAACCATCATTATATTGACTATACTTTCTCATATCACTTAAATCTACTTGCCAGAGTTCATTTAAGTTTGATAAGATATATCTGTTTCTTGGAAATTTTCTTTTTATAGGTTTATGAAGAGTATAAGTTTCCTGTTTTTGCAGCCATTCTTGAACTTGTTTTCGATTCATTTTACCTTTCATTGCTCTAGTTAATGCATTTACACTACTATATCCCGCCGGATTTGCTATATCATAGTAAGTACTATGTATATCTAATAAGGTGTCCATCTTTCCCAATCTATTTTTCTTCCTGGTTTAGATAATTTCGGTGTATTTAGTTTTGTAGGAGTATTAAGACGAAAATCTTCTACATACAATTCATTCATGAATTTATTTATTTCAGGATTACCAACACATATTAGTGGTACTTTAATATCTTTTAATGCTTTTGCAAACTTTTCCCACCCATCAGGTTTATATTTTAAGGGTCGGAGAGTTATATTTATGAGATCTATTATATTGCTTTGAGGTAAATGTTCTTTGTTGATCACAACAGTACCATCATCATTCCAGGAAATTTTATCGTTATTTTTATAAAGAGTATCTAAAAGAATGCTACCTTTCTTTTTGTAAGTTTTAGGAATAAGTCGTTTCAAATAATCAGCCGTGTAGTGTTTTAGTAATATATCCGGAGATTCCGGTGTCTGTACGTCCTGAACTGGTGATAACTCTTTTACAAATGGATTCATCTGCTTCTCGCTTGTGTTGTCTTTAACTTCTTCAATTGTGATAGGTAACTTTAAAGGTTTTTTATCTTCTTGTATTAAGTGTAAGTATTTCTGTAATTCTTGGAGGTATAATGACCATTTTTCACGATCATCAATTTTACTTTTTAATATTTTTTGCATTTCCTTGTCTAATCTTGACAAAGAATCATCAGAAATATTTTCTCTTTTCTTTAGTCTCTCCAATGCGTCTGGTTCAATCAATATCATTTTCTTTGTAGTATCCATTTTGTTTTTATTTATTTATTATGTAATTCAATAATCCACTTAATACTGTGCTAAGAATAATAGGAAGAAAAGCCCCACCTTTCTGTATAATGATTCGCTTTCTTAACCTATGTTTACCCTTCGACACTAGCAAACGCAACAGCTTTTTATATTTCTTTAATTTAGACTTTTCTGTTTCCTTCAATATTATTTTACCATTCAGAACATTATAAATACATTCACAAATACAGTTTATTTCCTCATCGCTACAGACTTTTAATAAGGCTGTACGATGTTTGGGTTTCAGTGTATGTAAAGCTCTTAATAAATCTTGATGTGTCTTCACTCTTTTCGACATAGCTCTACACTGAGAAATTTTAAGGTGTAAAATAGTTTATAAACGGTATCAAAAAACAACTGCACTGCAGAATGTTACCCGAAGACTTAGTGACATCTGCAAGTTTTCCATCAAAAATTTTATAAAGGTTTTCACAAATAAGATCTAATTCATTATCACTGTAAGATTGTATTAAAAGTTTGCGATATTTTGATTTAAAAGTGTATAAAATTTTTCTACTGGACTTTGCAGTAGACGCTGTTTCACCGACACCATTCATCGGATACTATTAAGAATCTCATCGTTCAAATCGTATTTAAATCCTTTTTTCGGTACATACACTATACAATGTTCATTTAAGGGAAATATTTTCGTCTTAAACCGATATGCGTCATTCGTAGCTTGTTTTAAATCTATCATCAAATACCCATGAGGCTCATTAGTAGCATCTCTGTAAGATTCTTCCACGAATTTTGGATTGTCGGGAAACACCTGACGGGCCAAATGTTTTATTTGTGTCCTATCTCGAGGATTTTTGAAATATATGAGATAGCTGGTATTTAGAGAAATATCTCTCTGACCTCTGCCCTGATGGAATAAGTTTTGGGTTATGTAAAATACACTTAAATTTCTGTGGTGGCTTCCTTTCGTAAAGATATCAACTATACGACCATCCGATTCTCTCATAAGATCATCGATAATGAGTAATTGAGGGTGTTTCCCATTAAACATATTCATATCAGGTATTCCTTGGATATATGTCACATCTATTCTATTATAAAGTGGTTGCATTTCATCATAACACCATAATATTTTATCAAACTTGACATCACATATATCTTTTATGTAAGTCAAAAAATTTGAAACAAAGTTAGACTTTCCACATCCACTAGGTCCAGCCACTATCGATGTGAATGGATGAATAAAGTGAATCATTTTTATTCCGTATTATATTAAACGTCTACCTCTTTATAAACAATAATTTATAATGGCATATGAAGAAATAAAACAGAGTCTTTATATACAAATAAATTTATTGCTCAGAACACATTTATACTATACATATTTTTACACAAATTATTTTATTTATTTATTTATTTTATAGAAAGAAACTTATTACTATACAAAGTATGTCATTTCACTTAAGTGCTACGGAGTTTATATTCTTAAAACTACAGTTACAAATATTAAAAATACTTAAAACTACGTTACATTTATTACAAATTACAAACAAAAATATTTAAAATTTCTTTAAATTATCTTATTGAATAATGCCCCCATGCGAGGGTGTCTGTTGAATTAGGTATTAAATACCTTTTAGTATCATTAGAAGACAAACAAATCTTATTAATTTTTTGAGTAAAAACTATGTGCTTAATCGATCTGAATCTATACATTTCCGCTAATTTGATTGTGTTATTCATTAAACAGGACTCAAAATCTTTGAATGTTAATTTCTTAGTAACACTCTTATTAACACCCTTAGCTTTAGTTATTAATTTATTATCAACTATCATTGAATACATTTTTGATCGCAACCCAACAAATTCACGAAATATTTGCCCATTATTTTCATCTTTGAAAACCCCGATTTTTTTCTTGTTTATCAGGTTATAATTATAAATATTATTTTCCGGGTAATCTGAAGTATCGAAATATTTTTCTAAATCTGGTTTAATATCACTGTAAAAGTTTTTCGTATATATTTGGTATATTAAACTATCTGTATCAGTATATAGTAATTTTGGGCTTAAAAACTTACTTTTCATATAGGTGTAATGAAAATCAAACATTAAGGTTTTTGAAATATCCAGTATACAAAATCCGAGATATATTGGTTTATTGTATTCAAGTTTTACCTTTTTGAGTTGAACAGCTACTAAGTTTTCGGAAAATATAGAAAGACTATGAAATTCGGGACGTGCAATAAGTGATTGAGCTCCTTGGGTCTTTCCAAGATTTTCCCAATGGGTAAGTAACTTAACATCAACTCTTTTTTCTATGTTTTCCATCGTTTTACCAAATATTGAATTATTCATTAACTTATAGAAATCTTTTTCAAACTCATTTTTTGATAAAGTTCGAAGAGATGTGTTAAGATCTATGTATTGTTTTAACCAAGGACTTTGTCTAAATTTTAAAATTCTATGAACCTT
Organism: Apodemia mormo; assembly: GCA_036924255.1. Lineage (NCBI taxonomy): Eukaryota > Metazoa > Arthropoda > Insecta > Lepidoptera > Riodinidae > Apodemia > Apodemia mormo. The sequence continues at coordinate 34,115,367 of JAUPFN010000016.1, read as the reverse complement.
TTTAAGTATTAAGCCCAGTGACAAACACTGTTTAAGATTTCGGTAATGAATTACGTATTTTGTTTTATTATTTAAATTTGTTACTAATTTGGGGTGAATAGATTGGTCTGTGCAAATACGTTCAGGACATAAAGGTAAATCTGAGTGAGTATCATGTAGGTTTTCAGGATATTCCAAATCTACTTCTACTATGTATCCATAATCAGAATCGTCAGAAACATCGAATTTTGTGTTGACATCTACCCATTCAAAGTTATTTATTGGAAGATATTGTGACATTGCCCACCCATATAAATTATTGGCATCCAAATATATCAGATAGGAATCAGGTTGTTCCTTATTATAATCTTCCATGTATTGATTGTTTGCTTTAGCATAGCGATTACTACACTGTGAAATACCACCTCGTATACCTGATTTTAAAAAAGAAATTATCTCAAAGTCTGTTAATAACTCCAATTCCACTTTTGTTAATTTCATCATGGCATCCCAACTTAACCCTGGTGCTGTGTAATAGTGACATGGATCCAAATAGTAAGTAGTTAAACATACATTTCTAAAATTCTCGAATACATCGGTCAGCAATAAAACATCTGTTTTTAAATATAGATCGGAATAATCACCCATATTTTTACATTTAAAATGTTGCCACACGTCCTTTGCATGTTTATAATCTTCATCTGACACATTAGAATCGGACATTGAATTATAAAACCTTTCCTTAGGGGGTAACGTTGTTAAATTTAAAGAATGAAATGATTGCATTTGTTCATACGGATAAATTCCTTTTCGCTTTACACGTACAAAGTCCTCATTATTTGGAAAGTTTTTACGTAATTCAATAAATTGTTCATTATTTAGGTTTTGAGATAATTTTTCTAAACTACTGGACATAAACTTTAAAGAATCTATAAATCGTATACTAACACTACGATTGTTGATCTTTATAGTTTTTGAAAAAGATATGTATTTTTCTTTGTTTTGTGGTATTACTTGAATGTTACCTTCAACTACGTGTAAAGCACGAACTATAAAGTGAGCATCATAATGGCTCATGTTATGTAATATGACTGGTACAAAGTCAGGCGTTACATATTTCTTACCACAAATTGTATGTGCAAAACCTTTAAATTCGCCAGTATATGAATCATACACGGTGAAATCTTCACAATTTAAATCTAAATCACAAACGTAACATTTACTATCATGTGTTGTAAAGTTTACATTTTGTTCAGATAGTGGTTTTGGTGATTTGCGGAAAGTGTTACGTTCTAAAATGTTTTCTAAATCTTTAATTAAACTCTGAATAAATACACACTCACAATCATTTCCTTTATAAGATACATATTTTGAAATGCTATCATCATATGAACATTTAATATAATAACCAAAGCTATATACATCATGTTTCTGTACATTTTCTGTGTGTGATGCACATGGATTATTCGAACAACTATAAATTGGCCTTAAAAATGATTCGAAATCTGCATATATTACAAATGGAATTTTTAGTTTTCTGTGATAGCTTTCAAATTTTAACTTATTGCTGTGTGTTAATGTACCAAACCAATCCTTCCTTAAAGCATTTACGGATGGAATTTCCGTACGGATTTGCATACAATCACTTTTTTGGTGATTCATTAAAGCATCTTTCTTAGTAAAGAATAGTAAACACCCATCGCAAATAAAAATTGCATTGTTTCGATTAGTAACTTGTTTTGACAATAAACGAGATAAGTTTTTAATGTAGCAATAATGATTAGTGTTGCCATGTGTTAATAACAATAAATTTACGTGAACAGGTCTACGTTGTTTTGTATGGTGTAAAGGCCCAACTACGATATTTCTTTTTTCTTTTTTACTGTACTCTAAACCAAAAACATTAATGCTTAGATTATTTAAAATTTCAAATTTTGAAATATCACGTAATTTTACTGGGAATGCTATTTGATTAAATTTTAATTTATTAGAGTGTTGGCTATAAGCAGTGACTCTATCAGAATGGTTTTGTGCAGGATATAAAGCGGAGAGAATTGCCCATTTGAAACAAAGAACATCTGTGTTTTTCACATTAATAACTGCCTTTTTAGAACGTATGTCACGTGGAAGCTCAATAAAAGAACTACCCCGACAGGGATTAAACTTTCCTACATTCAAATCTAATTCGGTCAGGTGTTGAAGGCTCCAACCACTATCTTTCCTTTCAAATTCACTAATCTTATTGGTTAAGATACTATAAACAGATGTAATTAGTTCATTAACATCAGTACTCATACAAACAATATAGTTGGAAGTCTGAAAATCAAATGAATTTTTTAAATCTTTCGTTTGCTGAATAAAACTCCCCCGCAATATAAAATTAACCTTAAATGTAGTAAATTGTTTTATACATTCGGAGAGTAGTTGCACAACACTGTTATTGATTGAAGAAAAATATAATTCCGGGGTTGTAAAATCCTTGGAAGAATTCGTACCTATCCTATATGTTAGTAATCGGTCTTTAAATGCAGTTTCAATTATATCTACGTTTTCCAAGGAGTGTTTCAATTTAAATAAGTTATTTTTATGTAAATGACTATTAACATGATTGGAAAAATACCTTTTTTTTACATTAACGTTGCAAGTAGTACACTTCATCATTTTCACAGTAGATGGTGTACATTCTTGAATCGACGTCTCTATATTATGAAATGTATGATCTTTAGATGTAGATGGTATTGCACCTGGTTCTCCACAACCCACTTGGATGAAAGTACTGAAAATTTATTAATAATTTAGAAACTGCATATAGCGGGTATATAAATAATAATATTTCATATAACAATAAATTGCGTTTACCTTTCAATAGTTTCACACATGTTGTAGAGTTTTGAGTCTAAATATTGAGAGTCAACGAAAGGCTGTGATCTATTTCGGTGACCATGACAAAACTCATCTTCATTGATTCGGCGATGTTTTTCATGATTGCAATTTTGATAATTATCTTCTGATTTACGTTTACATTGAGCTTGTTCCTTCTCTACTTTGCAACATATTTCATATAGTTCAGCATCGTAGCACGAATCATATAGTGACTCAACTAAAGTATCGTTACTTAATTCAAAATATAAACTTTTTATAAAAGACATTTTTACAGTTGGTTGTACGACAACTGCGTTAAAATATACAATAATAGCACTTGTTTAGTGCAACGCTGTTATATATATGGCACCTTTCCACGCCCACTTCATTAACTAAAGACCTTTAAAATTCTTTTAAAATTGTTAACTGATGACTAAAATTAATCACCAATCACATTATTATCTCTAATTACATTGAAACTTTATACAATAGCATACTTAAAAAATCAGTCATTGAAAGAACAATATCAAGTATTTTTGTCGAAGTGATATTTTTTTACGTCAGGTGCATCGGCTATTTCCTTAGATATATCATAGATCACTTCATTGATTTTGTTGAGCCTATGACTTGCCGCATAATATTTAATCCGAGTGGTTGCATGTTTCCAATGATCAGTTGGGGGTATCCTCGCCAGTTTTTTTAGATCGTAAACTTCTATTTTTACAAAGTGTGTGGCTTGCGCCCCATCGTCGGTATTGGTTGATATGTATGCCATTCCACCATCTCGAGACGCCCTTCCAACGCAGGACGACATTTTTTTCTTCTTTTTGGCTGGCTTTTCAAATAGGTCGTCCAAACTGCTGCTGCTACGTGTTCTTTTTATTTTCAATGGCTGTGTCAATTGTAAATCTGACTCGTCGTCGTCAGACAGTGGATAATAATAATGTTTTAAAGTGTTCTCTTCAAGGATGCTCGAGGAATTCTGTAAAGGACATAATACCAAATATTAGACACTACGACATAGCTAACGTAAAATCCTAATACTATGTTATAAATCTAAAGTTTGTGCGTGTATATTTGTTACAAGTTCTTACACGCCTTAACGACTGAATATATTTAGGTAAAATTTCTGTTCAGTATACATGTAGTACACATATGTATAGATTTAACACATACATCATTTCTGTGTGTGCATGTAGGTATAAATATTATTTTCTAACCAAATCTGAAAAAATATGTGTACGTTCATCATACAAGTATACTTTCCTCTCCGGTGAAATACATGAATAATATTGTAAAAATATGAAACGACAAAAATATTATATCTACATTCATTACACATATTTAATATATAAGATATTATAAGAGCAATAAATGAGATACTTACATCCATATTATCGAAGTAGCACGTGAACACAATAACACACACACACGTTACAATAATGTAGCACTATCTCTGTTAAAATAATTATTTGATATATTGTAGATGTGCTTTCATCCAAGGTTTATATAGGAAGTTTTAAGCAATTAACATTAGCGAACACGTTCTGTTACAAATCTTGTTGCTCATCACATTCGCATTAGCAATTATGATACAACATTCCAATGAATCGTTAGTGAAGTTCATACTTGTGTATTGCGAAACACCCACATACCTTAAGAGCATGTGAAGCTTTTGATACCGGAAGTGACCGATCCTGCTAGCCCAGACATCATGCAATATGGGTGTTTGTCAACAACACTAAATAAATACATTCAAACAAATCACCTCTGCGGCATAATGGTGCGGTGACGATGCTTGCCACATGAGGTCCTAGGTTCGATTCCTGGGTCGGGATTGTCACCTATCACGTTGTGGAACTTAGTATCTTCGGCTAATCGTGGGAGCATTAGTTGTACCTCTGTCTACCTCTTCGGGGATATGGCCGTGAAGATACTTTTTTACATGCATACAAGTACTGGAATATATTTAATAAGCACACAGACCCAGTAATAATAGCACCACCACAGCGACTAGCACTGATGATGTATGTAATAAGATGGGTCAAGGTGGTGGTACTCAACCCGGTCGAGACGTTGCAGAACTCACCAACTAGTCAGTACTCACGATGTTAATGATATAAATTACTATGAAAAAAAAAGTAAAAGTCTTACAGGCTGCTAAAATGATAATAGAATGATCGCCATAATCGTGCTTTTGTCCGCTGAACAGGTGAATCGCAGTGGAACGTTAAGACGCTCGCTCTGCCTTCTCGACACGGGAATCAGCTTGATGATATTTATTTTATTCCATATTCATTAGTTGCAAGTGATACGCAATGCGAGACGTCCTAATGAGCTTTTAATAGTGCGATTGTGTGACGTGCGTTCGAGCTTAATGATAATGAGGTGATTAGATAACGAAGGAGAGCCAGGAATGCTAACTTTGCAACCGTGCGAGATATCAAAAAACGGATGCTTGCAATCGATCGGGCGTACCCGGAAACCCCCATTTTGACACCAAATTTTTTTTTTTTTTTTTTTTTTTTTTTTTTTTAGTTTTGATCGACCACCAAGTGGGTCAGAAACACAGGTGGGACAGAAACAGGGATCCAGACCCAACGACCCGGGTGGTCGGGAACCAACGAATCCCTACTACTAACTACACATGCGTATTCGGAAATCAGAATACGAAGAAATCACAATTCAATCTAAAATCTCATAATACGTCCGTAAGGAAGGTAATCGTAATCAAATAAGAATCTACTTTATATAATTTTCTTCTATAGTACTAAAATAGTTAAGTATGTTATAGTAACTGCTAACTACTGGTATGTACCAAATATATTGTAATTTTTTTTCTTGCAGCTTCCCAGGAAATGAGAATCTTCGGCAACGGTGGCTTAAAGAGAAGCTCGACCAACTCGTAAAATGTGCTTGGAGGAGTTTTTATAGGCAATGAATCTGTGGTGCAGATATATTCATCATTGACGTTAAATAGGTTTAAAGTAATGTTATATGAAAGAATAAAAGGTCTCTTCTTAGCCCGCATTATAAGAGGGACAATTTCGAAACCCTGCATTGCGCGTGGCCCAACAAACACGTTACCATTTTATTTTGAACTTATTTGGAATGAAATTATCACTAGAATATTATATATGGTCACCCTAATAGAAATGAACACATTCCACCAATGTCGTTGTACTCTTCGGAACAATTTTGAACCGCACGTGAACATTCCACCACCTGGAATGGTAGTAGGTACCTATGTAACTTCTTGTTCTGAACACACCCATTTTACTACACTCTGTAATAATCTTTGGTGTATACAAGGAACTTATATACGATTATATATTATTAGGAAGCAATATTTGAAAAATAAAAATGTACTTTATTTCGTTATCAATAAAGTTGACATTTGTTTCTTACTTAACAGAGGGGAAAAACGTTCTGAGCAAGACAACGACAAGAGTGGATGCTGTCCCTTTCTTGCAATAGCCAGTCTAAATAAAACTATCTGATGGTAGATTTTATATATTCGGTAATCGTTAAATCCCTTTTATTCATACGTCGGTATAATGTATTGTAATTTACATAGTGAGTTCTAAAATGTGCTTATTTTAATTATAACGTAATTACTTATGCAATGCAAAAACTGTTTCTCAAATCAGTAGAATTACTTAGTAGTCATTTGCAAACTACGCATGGTCGCACTTATATATGGCGATTGGCGCTTTATTTAGCAGAAAGAGACACACTCCACCCATGCCGTGGTACTCTTCGGAACGATTTTGAGGCGCGTGTAAAGGTAACTTCCTTGGGTGTATAGCTACGGTAGCGCCAATTTAATATGTACGGCAATTTTGCGTTACTCTTAGGCGTTACCTATTTGTTTATACTTTATAGACATATGATAAAATCGTAGAAAAGTCAAAATTGTAAATTGAATATTTTTTTAAAAGAATACTTGGGGCGTGATCTACAATCGATATCGAAGCCAAAAATATAGTTATTAGAATTTTTGTCTGTTTGTCTGTTTGTTTGTCTGTTTGTTTGTCTGTTTGTCTGTTTGTCTGTTTGTCTGTTTGTCTGTTTGTCTGTTTGTCTGTTTGTCTGTTTGTCTGTTTGTCTGTTTGTCTGTTTGTCTGTTTGTCTGTTTGTCTGTTTGTCTGTTTGTCTGTTTGTCTGTTTGTCTGTTTGTCTGTTTGTCTGTTTGTCTGTTTGTCTGTTTGTCTGTTTGTCTGTTTGTCTGTTTGTCTGTTTGTCTGTTTGTCTGTTTGTCTGTTTGTCTGTTTGTCTGTTTGTCTGTTTGTCTGTTTGTCTGTTTGTCTGTTTGTCTGTTTGTCTGTTTGTCTGTTTGTCTGTTTGTCTGTTTGTCTGTTTGTCTGTTTGTCTGTTTGTCTGTTTGTCTGTTTGTCTGTTTGTCTGTTTGTCTGTTTGTCTGTTTGTCTGTTTGTCTGTTTGTCTGTTTGTCTGTTTGTCTGTTTGTCTGTTTGTCTGTTTGTCTGTTTGTCTGTTTGTCTGTTTGTCTGTTTGTCTGTTTGTCTGTTTGTCTGTTTGTCTGTTTGTCTGTTTGTCTGTTTGTCTGTTTGTCTGTTTGTCTGTTTGTCTGTTTGTCTGTTTGTCTGTTTGTCTGTTTGTCTGTTTGTCTGTTTGTCTGTTTGTCTGTTTGTCTGTTTGTCTGTTTGTCTGTTTGTCTGTTTGTCTGTTTGTCTGTTTGCCTGTTTGTCTGTTTGCCTGTTTGTCTGTTTGTCTGTTTGTCTGTTTGTCTGTTTGTCTGTTTGTCTGTTTGTCTGTTTGTCTGTTTGTCTGTTTGTATGTTTGTCTGTTTGTCTGTTTGTCTGTTTATCTGTTTGTCTGTATGTATGTCCGGGGTAAACTCAAAAAGTACTGCATGGATTTACTTCTAATTTTGCATGAATATTACTAACAGGTCGGGTCAACATATAGGCTACATATTATCACGCTTTCACCTACAGGGGAGGAGCAGTGCGGAGTAAACGAAGTCTGCGCGGACGAAGTCGCAGGCAACAGCTAGTTTCCTCTAAAATACGACAAACTAAACTGCTTGAACATTGTTTCCCTTAAAATACGGCAGTTCTCACATTAACAACACTGAGTCCGACTGCTGAGTGAGTGTTGTAAGTTGTCAGCAAGGAACTTATACATACGAGAACTAGAATTTTACGAAGCAATATTTAAAAAATAAAAATGTACTTTATTTCTTTTCTAATTAAGTTGACATTTGTTTCTTACTTAACAAATGGAAAAATGTTCTGAACAAGACAGCGACAACGGTGGATGTTGTCCCTTTCTTGCAATTACCAATGTAAATAAAATATCGGACGGTAGATGTTTATATTTTCGGTAACCGTTAACTCTCTTTTATTCATACACTTTGATAGACACATTAGCATAAAATGTGTTGTAATTAACATATTGAGTGCTAAAGTGTGCTTGTTTTAATTATGACGTAATTAAATATGCAATGCAAAAACTGTTTTCTCAAATTAGTAGAATTAGTAGTATTTGCCAACTACGCACGGCCGCACTTATATATGGCGCTTTCTTTAGTAAGACAGACAGGGAAGAGACACACTCCACCAATGTCGTTGTACCTACTCTTCGTAACGATTTTGATGTGCATTTGAACATTCCAGATAGTATGTAACTCCTTGGTTGTCACAGATATATTAAAGCAGTGCTGCCAGATAGTTACATTCCCTTACTTTTAGTAGGTTTTAGCGTAAAATGCGAGTAGTTAACTGGTGTTGTATAATGTATAGGAATTAGGAATTTATTACAAGTAATTTCCGTCGTACATTGCCTGTTGTTAAAATTATAAAAATGAATGTCATTTTAGTCAGGTCATAAAAGACAATATGATTACTGATATTTTTGCTGTGTTAATTGAACCATACTCAAAGAAAGTCACGAATGGAGGATGAGCGTGTCAATAGATATCTTTTAATATTTAGAGATCAAGATAAGGCTATAAATAATAATTACAGATAATTTATATGAATTCTGTTGCATGATACGCAGCCGTAGGTACATTTTGAATGCCAGTTAGAAAAAATGGGATAAAAAAAATCAGTAGAATGCTAATGAGTTTCCTAAGTATCTTAATTAGAGAAGAGCGTTAAAATAATGCTGGGATTACATTATAATTTTGCACATTACATTTTTTTTACAATAGGAGCTATTTATTTCCATCCTGATGGATAGAGACAACCGTCACCTATAGACACAAAATATGGTAATGATGCGTTGCTATGTATGTAACGGGATGATAATACCACATGTATAAGTTTACAAGTTATCTTACCTTTTAAAATAGAACACCAAAATGACAAGCATTGTCACTAATTCGGCAAGAATTTAACCTTTAATCAAGCAATTTTTTTTTGAGGTAATTGTAAACTGGTGACGGTTTTTAGGTAAGTGGGTTCTGTAGATTTCGAAAACAGAGGGAGGAAATGGAGGTTTTGTGGTGGGAAATTATTTCCCATTATCCAGTGTGTCAAAGTAGAATAGAATTAAGTGGAAAAATATTTCTCACTATCCGAAACATCTCTCGACTTTTGATATATTTTATCTACAAATTCTATACCACGTTATGTGCTCCTAATTTGCTTGTTTTTTTTAATAAAAAAACAAGTAACATTTGTAACAATTAACAGTGAACAAAGTTATATAATGAGACAAACACAAACAACTACAAAAGTTTCCAAAGTTATAAATGTCTCAGTTAGCTATAATAATTAAGTGAGAAATCACATAATCGCAGTCACAACTCTCGAAAAAGTTCCTTAGCTGTCTTACTCACCGACAACTTTGTGTTCGTTACATAAGTCTACAAGTACCTATACCTATTTAGGTAATTATAAGTGTTATAAGTGTTTAGGTAATTACAAGTTATTTTTTTCATGTAATGTATATGAATTGATTTTTTTCAATGCAAGAACAAATTTTGGGGAATTATTTCCCACAATGAAACCCAAAAAAAATTCAACAAATATTCTTCAACAAAAACTATAAAAAGCATTCAGAAAATAAGTCTAAGTTTCAGGAATATTATCTTAATTTACCAGATTTTTCTTTAAAAATTTTTCAAAACTCCCGCAAGAACCGGCTTTTGCGTAAAATATTTCAAACTATGTTTTTGACATTAACATGCGATGATAGTTCGCGACTTTGTACAAAATATTGCCATATAAAATATTTAAAAAATTTGAATGATTTTTTTTCTGAAAGATTTTTTTACTGATTATAGTTACCAATAAAGAAATAATAAAGAAATTTTACGGTAATGTCAAGTGGGAAATAATTGCCCAATATTTGATTTACGGGTCAAGTTAGGCGGTGGTACCAAATATGTACGACGTTGTAGAACTCTACCATCTATTTATTAGGATAGAATGACATGTTTGGCTAAACGTTCACCATTTACAAACTGCCTGGCAGATTGGCAGTTTTTATAGCGGATCGGCCTAACAAATCTGATTCAAATCCGTAAAATATTGTTCGGATGTTGTCATAGAACTACATATTTGTATGCATAGGTGTACCGAGGGGCGGGGGGAGGGGCAGCTACTCCTCTCCCGCCCCTGGAATTTGTTTTTCTTTCTACTAACTATCTACTGGTGCAGATAAAAATATGGTCTCAAAATGTTACGGTTACGGGTACGTCCATGTTTGTATGAAAGGTTACGTAATACGTTCGGTTACTTTTTGTCATCTATAAATCTCCACACACACCAGATAGACCGGACCGAAATAGTCATAGTAAAAAATAGAAAAATTAGAAAACGACATGTAATGTACGATGTTAATGTGACGTACAATTGACATTGCTTTGAAACGGATTATTTAATTATTTTTAAATTCATATTTTCACGGATTCAGACCGAAAATATTACGAAAAGATTTGTTAGGTAATCGATTCCGGTCCGAGTTTCCTTGATTGGTATTTTTTCGGATTCATATCAGATGTAGAGCCAAAGCATTATTACACAAAGAGTATAATAATAGTAAAAACAAAGTAAAAAAATAGGTGCTAATCCAAAAGTCAAAATTCTACCATAATTATTAACAAAACATATTTTTTGTTCATAACACTCATAAATAGCTATCAAATATAAAAATAAAATCAGATGACGACCGTAGAAGAATAATATGCCGCAGAAGTCTTAGCTATTTTGTCTTTGAGTATTTATAAATTATGTAAAAATTAGTAAAATTTGCCCAGTTAACATTTTGGCAACACTATAGTGATGATGACTGATGAGCTTGTTAGCTGTGAATTGTGAACCGGCATTATATTTTTCGTAAAAAGTAATTTTCGGCTAATTTGTGTTAGTTTATTCTTCGTTTATTTGTTGCAAATGAAATAACCAACTTCCATCAGTGTAAATTTAATTAGTATTTTGTAGACCGTAGTGTAGTTCACGTTATAAAAGAACAATGTTAAAAAACGACAGCAATATGGAGAATGGCGGCGGCGACGCTAATAATTCCAATGTGTCACCAACCAAACTCATGGTCAACTATATTCCAGAATTGATGACGCGGGACATGATGTATGCGCTTTTTTCTGCAATGGGAAAGATTGAAAGTTGTAAATTGATAGCGAACAGAGGGTACGGTTTCGTTGAATACGAGAAACACGAGGACGCCGAGAAGGCGAGATCTGCGTTCAATGGCCTTCTCATGCAAGGCAAAACACTAAAGGTTTCATTTGCCCTGCTCAATCCTGAAAACAAGGTCAACCACAAGCCAGACACTGAATCGAATCTCTATATAAGTAATCTACCTCCTGACATGACGTTAGATCGTCTCAACAATATATTTAGTCAGTTTGGGAATATCACAAACAGTCGGGTCTCTCAGGGTATTGGATTTGTGTGTTACGAAACTCGTCAGCAAGCTGAGGATGCAATACAACATTTGAATGGACAAACACCCATACCGGGCGCTGGTGCTATAGTTGTCAAGTTCGCGAACAAACCGAATTCAAACAAGAACGCACCGAGGCCAGTTCAAAGGGTCGGGATAAGTGCCGCTCCTCTTCCATATAACGGTGCGGCAGTCTTCAATGGAACGGGTTCAGCTTTCAATGGCACTAACCTAAGCGCCGCATTTGGCGCGCGTCCAGCTTTTGCACACGGCTTCCAGCAGGCCTCACCTCCGCCTCTGCTTCCATCACCTGGTAAGGCATTGCCTTTCATCAACAAGGGTCAACAACGTTTCAACCCTATGGCTGCCACTAACCACTCACCATTACCCTTAATAGGCGCCCCGGCCAGTCCTGTACCTCTGCTCGGTGCCCCGGCCGCTTCCCAGGCGACAGTGTATGTGTGCAACATTGGTGAAGACACCGAGGAGCTAGCGCTGTGGCAACTGTTTGGGCCCTATGGTGCTATAGATTCTATTAAAGTTATTAAAGATCCAGAAACTAAGAAAAATAAAGGTTTTGCTTTCGTTAATATGAGGGAGTACGATGAGGCCGCCTTGGCTATTCAAGCGCTCAACGGATATACGCTCAATGGACAGGTTTTACTGGTTAGCTTTAAGACAGTGAAGAGAAATAATTAGGTGAATGGACGTTATAAACGCCATTTGTGATTGTTCCGGGGCCGAAAGCTTAAAGATTTTCATTCCAATCTCAGAATATTTTTGTAGTAGCGACGCGAGATCCTCTATGTGCATTTCAGATTAGTCACATAAGTATTTTTGTAAGATTTAGTCTAGTTTTTTACTGGCAAGAGCACGACATGACTACCTGTGAGTTCAGTTGGCTTAACAGTTATCTTATATGTGTACTTTTATTATATGATATTTTATTAATGGACTATGTATGGACCTGTCGGTTATGTATATGTGCCCGGGCAGTGTGGGGTCCGCCTGTCAGACTCCCCACCCTGCCCTACCCTCCAGGTATTTTATTTTGTATAACAAAACATTGTATGTTTTTAAACTTTAATAAATTTCATGTTTAAATAGCGTGTATTGTATATTTCTCTATTTTTTTCTATATACATCCTTATCCTATCCTTATTTAATAATATGCATAATATAATTATTTGTGGCAGTAGTTTAAACATGTACGTAATATTTTTATAGTGTATAATATTGTCCAACGACAGGTCAGCTGTTAAATCTGCTTCAATATTGCATGTTGTGTAGTGACGACCAAGCCTATGTTTTATTTGTTATGTTAAAACATTTTATACTCCCAATTAATTTATCTGCCGTTATTTAATAGTTTTTGATGTAACTAAATTTTCTCTTACGTATATATTTTAATTTCTTTTAACAATTGACTATCACAGACATTTATTTTAAGTTTAATCTATTGTAGGGCTTCTGTGACTAGTAGGGTAGTGTAAGGAAACGTGAGATGTTAGGTTATTGCTATTAGGCTAGAAAAGTTGATAAGATAATGTGCCACGATAAATGTGAAAGCTAATCTAAGTGCTAAAAAGACTGCCACAAAATAGTTAAGACGTGTTTAAGCTTTAAAATTATAAATGAGAGTGAAAGTTGTGTGTAAGTATAGCATCGTGACATCAAGTGGTGAGTACCTAATCAATTTAATGATAATTACATGATAATAACAAACAGAAGACTGCTTTCTTCTTTCAAACTCCAAATGCAACTTGTCATATTTATTCTATTTAGTATTAACATTTTATTAATGCAACATTATTTTATTATACAATTTGTCAGTATTAATGGATGTTTTTACTAATACGATAAAGTATATTGATAATTTGTATTCTGAGTTTGTATAGTAAGAGAGCTCATTCTTATATCTATACATATAATAAAATTGTAGGAAGGTCAAAACTGTACATTGAAAATTTTTTTAAAAGAATACTTGGGGCGTGATCTACAATCAATATCGAATGCAGAAATATAGTTTTTAGAATTTTTATCTGTTTGTCTGGGGTAATGTATGTCCGGGGTAAACTCAAAAAGTACTGCATGGATTTACTTAAAATTTTGCGTGAATATAACTAACAGATCGGGTCAACATATAGGCTACATATTACGTATGGGGGAGGTGCTGTGCGGAGTGAACGAAGTCCGCACGGACAAAGTCGCTGGCAACAGCTAGTTGTCAATATAAGAATGAGTTGGTTTATTTTATAGATATCTGACAAAAGCATAACATAATGAATTTTTTTGATTCTTAATACATTAGTATCGGCCATCTGTTATTTATTATTCCTCTTGCTTAATCATGGGAATTCAAGCACTATCTTACACTGTTTTTAGACTTTAAATTCTTATTGCCTTCAGCAAAATGCTGTGGATAAATCCTATAATTGTGCAAGCTAAACATTTATACAAAACTTTATTTCTCTTTTCTAGATTCCTTTCAGTGTATAAATCTTCTATGCCCTTTAAATTAGGAGAAAAATATATGATGATGAGTGTTGAGAGACATATGTGGACATATCAATCATCATTGCTGGTATTTTAAGCTTAATATCTCTATCTTGAGGACAGCAAACTCTTATTCCCTAATATATTCTTATAATAATAAATCAATATATGCTTATAATATACACAATTTTAAAATTCAAAATATGAATATATAGTAAACTCAATAGAAACATAAAAATAAGCGTACTCTTAGTTATTACTGATTTTTACCAGGGCTCTTTAACTGGTTAATTTTCAAATCTAAATCAGCACAAGTACATAAGAAGCATTTTGTAAGGGTTTCACTCTACCTTAATTTGTAAAAACCAGTTTCTTGATGGATAAGGGTTTGAATTAATAAACTGGTTTATAGAGGTTTTATTAAATTTTTCTTTGATGTTTGCCTCTCCCAATTTTTGCCCATGTTGTGTGTGATACGGTTTGTGGGTTGGCTTAAACTGGTTTATGAAGTTGTCACATCTCAGATAAAAATTAAAAAAAAGATACTGAACTTCTTAATTTTTATCTCAGATAAAAATTAAGAAGTTCAGTACAAATGGCTTTTAATTCAAGAATCTCAATGGTACGTGTTTAACAATTATTAGACTCTTATAAACTTGTAACTGCTTGCTTTGAACACATAAATGTGTTTGATGCTAACATATTTGTTAGCATTGTATTGTTATTTATCTGACCGTAAGACTCTATCGAGTTTGGGCTCATTTGATTCGTGTTGACGAGCAATTTGGTACTTGGTGGTAACTAGGTAAGGTAGCCGGTTTACTTATGCATGTGGCATCGGCCTCGCTACAGTATAGCAATGCACCATTAACATCTTTAGTGTCTATAGGCGATGGTTGACTCTTTCCATCAGGAGACGCATCTGCTTGTTTGCTACCTTATGATGTAAAAAAAAAACAGGGTTCGATGATGAAGCCAGAAGGTGGCCATAGGACGTCAGTACTTAAATGACACAACTCTATCGAGTTTCGGCTCGTTTGGTTCGTGTTGACGAGTACTTTGGTGCTTGATGGTAACTAGGATCCTGCAGGATCCGATGATGAAGCCACAAGGTGGCCGTAGGAGCTCAGTAATAAAATGACACAACTTTATCGAGTTTGGGCTCGTTTGATTCGTGTTGACGAGCACTTTGGTGCAGGTGGTAACTAGTTAGGAACTAACTACTCTTGACAAAAGTCTTTGTTCTACGTCTTTCAAGTCGGTCAGTTCAGGAGGTAAATACATAACTTTCATGTTGTTCTAGTAGGCCTGAGAAGGAACTTTTTTTTATGGTAAAACGTGCTGTGACTAATGACGTCTGTTGTTTTGGATATAATAATTTCTTACAGATTGTACATGGTACTTCAGCATATTGACATATGGTGGTTATAAAATTACGCTCACTCATTGAACGAAGTCTTTGTAACGTCTGACGCGCTACCGCTAGTCGGTTCTCACGTTGCTGAGCAGACTCGGTTGCTGTACGGTTTCGTATCACTTCTAATCTATGAACTCTGCTCGGCGGACTCATTAGCTAAACGCTTCCTAATTAGATCAATTCTATGAGCCTTCTGCTTGGCAGTTTCGTTCGCTAGACGCTCATTAATGAGACCAAGTCTATTAGCTCTCTGCTCAAAGAGTCATTCGCTAGACGCTCTTGGATCTTACCGAGTCTAGAATTATAATATTCAAAAGTTTCTTGACGTTAGCGTGGTTTCATATATGCTTTCATGTCTTTTAATAGTCTCAAAAGAACTTAATATTGTGTTTCGAAGAGCATTTTTACGGAGACGACTACTTCTATCCGTTCCAGTTTCTTGTCATCTATGTTTGTTAAAGCGCACAACATCTGTTGTAGGTCTACCCATAAATAGTTGTCAATACAACAATACACTAAAAAGTATTAAATAAAAATAACTACGTTAAAAAAAACCGACTTCAAATACTAAAAAGTAAAAAATAATAAAGATTTAATGTTAATTAAATACTACCTATTATTTATATGTGCTATTTACTAATAGGTTTGAAGTCGGTGCCAAGCCTTAAACAAATATTAATATTTTAATCACTTAAATGAATACGAGCAAATTAATACAATAAAATGCCTACTTTAAAGATTAAAATACGTAAATATACCTCATAAAGAACAATTAAATATTATTATAGGCAGCTTCAATCAATACGAAGAATAATGAAAAAAATATTACGAAAATGTATTCAACAGAATTCCTAAAGTAAATGGTCATGTGAATAAATTTAGAATTATAAATTAAGCATCAAAAATTTTAATATAAAATTTACACCACATAATGGTAGAATATTTAGTAGCTTAATTAATTTTTAACAACTTGTAACACCATATTCTTGCAAATAAATATTTTCTTTCAAAAATTTTATGCAAGTATTCAAGACGTCCATCAACGACGTCTGCTCGCGCGTGCATGCCGGATTGGCTTGGCACCGACTTCAAACCTATTAGTAAATATCACATATAAATAATAGGTAGTATTTAATTAATATTAAATCTTTATTATTTTTTACTTTTTAGTATTTGAAATCGGTTTTTTTAACATAGTTATTTTTATTTGTTTGTTTGTTACGATTTAACCTAGATCCTACTCAACCGATTTTTAAAATTTTCACTTTTAAAAAGGTTACTATCGAGGAGTGATACAGGCTATGTTTTAACTCGACTGCATAAAAGAAAGTAACGGCTTTTGGTCATGCGAACAAAGTCGCCAGTACCAGATAGTTTAAGATAAAATCGAAAATTACAACAATAACAAAATTAATTTTATTCATAGAAATAGGCCCAGAAATATAAACACCTCTCCTCCGCCGGGAATCGAATCCAGCCACATGGATTCTTAGTTAGGTTTACTAACCACTCGACCAACGGGGCGGTCAATATGATGCATTGAATTTAATATATTAAACAACAATATAAATAAAGACATTATTCTAAAATAAATTTTTAAACATCCTGTGCATATTTGGAATATGTAAAGAGGGCCGACAGTAAGTTGAATTCCCTAACGTCGGCCGTAATTTAAAATGCTTATTATTTCAATATACGTAATAGATAAAGGCGGCCGGACTTTGGTCATTGAAATAACGGATTCAAAACGCTTTAAAAAACAAATTATTGAACAAAAATCTAACTGTACCTTGAAATTCTGTAAAGTTATAAATTTGAGTCTTTCGGCCCGGGCCGACCATAGGCTCTTGTATCAAAATAAGCGCCTTAATCTCGGCCGCTGTTATTGAAATATTCATCAAAATTGCAGTGGCTAATATTCTATACTCTTTAATTTTTCTGCAGAAGAAAAGTAAAAGCTATTGGACGATTATTTAAGGCAAAACACCCTGTGAGTGGTGTCCTCTAAAGTTTTTAGCTAAATTGGAAACAATACGGCTCTGTGTGACGACTTGTTGGCTTCTACATGCTATAACATTGGGGTATATGACACAAATTGGCAAAATCGTGTGTTATTACATAGTTATTTGAGTAAAGTCGTGATTCGCAACACAAATTTAAACCTATATGGAATACTAGCTGTGCCCGCGACTTCGTTCGCGTGAAAAAAATTCTAAAATAAAAACCCGCATATATTCCCGTTCCCGTGGGATTTCCGGGATAAGAACTACCCTATGTCCTGTCTTGGGTCTCAAACTATATTTCTACCAAATTTTGTCCAAATCGGTTCAGCGGTTTAGCCGTGAAAGCGTAACAGACAGACAGACAGTTACTTTCGCATTTATAATATTAGTATGGATTATTTGCATGAAATTTTACAGGTACTTTTTTGACAAAAAAGTAAAAATTTTATAATTATTACGGGCTAGAGCATGGTCACCAAACCTGCCATCAGGGCTTATTAACTGGTTCATTTTTAAACCTAAATTAATGCAAGTACATAAAGAGTGTTTTGTAAAGGTTAGGCTCTACCTTACCCTCAAACATACTGGTTTCCTTATGGAGTAAAATTATAAGGGTTTTGAATAACAATAAATAAAAATCAAGGTTTTTTAAAAATATTTCTTTGACGTTTGTCGCTCCCAATTTTTGTTTGTACTGTGCGTGATGTACAATTCCTCAATTTTGGCTTAAACCGGTTTATATAAATTTATGAAATGCTCTCATCTCAGATACACTCCCAGTTAAACCCTTTATAAAAACGATAAATACCTCCATTTATCTTTTAACTAGCTGTTGCCTGCGACTTCGTCCGCGCGGACTTCGTTAACTCCGCACTGCTCCTCCCCTGTAGTTGATAGCGTGATAATATGTAGCCTATATGTTGACCCGACCTGTTAGTAATATTCATGCAAAATTTGAAGTAAATCCATGCAGTACTTTTTGAGTTTACCCCGAACATACATATAGACAAACAGACATACAGACAAACAGACAAAAATTCTAAAAACTATATTTTTGGCTTCGATATCGATTGTAGATCACACCCCAAGTATTTTAAAAAAGAAAGTATTCAATGTACAGTTTTGACTTTCCTACGATTTTATTATATGTATAGATTATGAATCCATATATATCCAATATTTTTTTATTTAAACCGGTTTCAAGGCCCACCTGCCATAATGCAAAAATATGACTTAATATTTCATATATTTTTTAATATGAGGTACCTATATGAAGTATACTTAACCCCAATATCTAGATAGATTTTTGTCAAAACACCAGTGATCTCTCAAAATATCAATCAAATTCAAGTGTGGAAATTAACAGAGCCTTCAAATACAGTTATTATATAATACTAACGATCGCCCTGTCGTCGAAATTCGACCACAGACTATCAATAAAATCTCTTAAATTTCACAACAGACTTTAGCTGTAAAGAAAATACAACATGTGTAATGTGTATATTACATAGTATAAAACAAAGTCGCTTTCTCTGTCTGTCCCTATGTCCTTATGTCCCTATGTATGCTTAAATCTTTAAAACTACGCAACGGATTTTGATGCGGTTTTTTTTAATAGATAGATTGATTCTTGAGGAAGGTTTAAGTGTATAAACCTTTCCGATATTCCCACGGGAACAAAAGCTGCGCGGGTGAAACCGCGGGCAGGTCGCTAGTATCATATACATCACATGAATGAAGTGTAATAAATGTTATGTTTATGTTTATTAACTTAATGTATTTCAAATACATATTATTTAAAGATATTAGGTTTCTCTGCAGTCCTTTGCAATGAAACTTCAACTTTGTAATTCATGACAGCCAGCTTCTAGGGCCCAGTGACATCTTTAACCGTTAGTGATTACTAGTCACTACTTACATTGCATTACACAATTCCTAAGCGAGAATAATGTAAAACTTTGAAAAGAGATCAGTATATTTCATATGATATGTCTATCTATCTTATATGTCTATAATCTTATAAGTCTCCGTCTGTTGGTCCCGGCCTCCTTTGTAGAATAGGCCAACTGCCGTTCTGCCAGGCAGGTCGTAAAAGGCGACCGATTGGCTATCGAGTCACTACCATCGTGGATACTAGGTGGTAGAGTTCTGCATTGTCTCGCCCGGGTCTGGTACCACCGCCTTACCTATTCCTGCCGCAATAGCGTCAGTGCTTGTCGCTGTCGTGTTCCGGTTTGGAGGGTAAGGTAGCCGGTAAACTTATGCATGTGGCATTAGATCTCGCCACAAGATAGCAACGCACCATTAACATCTTTGGTGTCTATAGGCGATGGTTGACTCTTTCCATCAGGAGACCCATCTGCTTGTTTGCTATCTTATGATATAAAAAAAAAAAAAAAAAAGTCTGGAGAAAATGTACTAGAAATTTTCTCGAGACCCAAATTGAATAATTTTAAAGTATTTTTAACAATTTGTGATCCAAAAACTAATGAAGATACATAAAATTATGTTAACCCTTTTATTATTAAACTAGCTGTTGCCCACGACTTCATCCGTGCGTACTTAGTTTACTCCACGCAGCTCCTCCCCCGTAGGCGATAGCGTGATAATATGTTGCCTATATGTTGACCCGATCTATTAGTAATATTCATGCAAAATTTGAAGTAAATCCATGCAGCACTTTTTGAGTTTACCCCGGACATACAAACAGACAAAAGTTCTAAAAACTATAATTTTGGCTTTGATATCGATTGTAGATCACGCTCCAAATATTCTTTAAAAAAAATATTCAATGTACAGTTTTCACTTCCCTACGATTTTATTATATGTATAGATTATGTATAATGGATATCATCCTGTGTCTAATTTGTTAACTTGTTTAATGGCTTGGTACGTGATGTAAGGGGATCTAACAATGAGATACTTTTTCCATATTGTATGATGTATGTATGGAGCTGTTAATACACTATCACCAGATATTTTTGTAGAGAGGAAACTCCCATACATTTTTTTGACCCAAAACCTTAAATATAGGAAAAATACAAATATGTATATTATCTAACCGGTTTCGCTTCCATGTTATTTCGTTCCAGTTTGGATGGTAAGGAAGCTGGTGGACTTATGCGTGTGGCATTGCCATCCTGCCTATTGCACCGCACCATTAATATTTTTGAGGGCGTATGCGATTTTTTTTACTTTTGAAGATCCATCTGCTCATTGCCATCCTGTCACACAGCTAGCAACGCACCATTAACTTCTTCGATGGTCTATATCTGCCATTCTGCCAGGTAGTTTGTAATAGGTGAATGATTATCAGTCAATTTTTTTTATATGTCATGAGCAAACATGCATATGGCTCTTCTGATAGAAAAAACCATCGCCTATAGAAACCAAAGATGTTAATGGTGCGTTGCTATCCTTGTGGTGAAGTTTTAATGCCACATGCATGTCTACCATCTACCTTACCCTCCAGACTGGAACACGATAATGACAAGCATTGACGGCAGAAATAGGTAAGGCGGTGGTACCTAATACCCGAGCGATACGTTGCGAAAATCTACAACCTAGTAGTCACGATGGTTGCCACACATATAAGCGAATCGGTCGCCTTTTACGACCTGCCTGGCAGAACAACAGTTAGTCTATTCTTTAAAGGAGCCCGGACCAGTATATGGTATATGGAATAGTGCCCCTTTGGCGTTACGACGTTTTATTTATTGTGATAGCGGCTACAACGACACATTCTGTTAAAAAATTCAATTTCCGTTTAAGTGATAGAGAGAGCCGTATAACGACAAAAAGGTGGATTTATCAAAGAATTTCAAATCATTTGGCAAGTCCAGTTGACTGTTTCTTCTGAAGGCAATATTGGTTAAAAAGGAAATTGTTTCGTATCTTGACGAGAGTTTAATTTCCTGACATATTTTATGATTCGACGAAATGCCATAAAACTTAGGCAGCAGGCGTATGGAAACAACATAAAATTAGAATTTACGAGAGGCAACGTGTAAACTTCAAAACGACGAAATTCAGCTTGTATTTAAATATTTATTAACTAGTTTTTTCCCGAGACTTCGTCCGCGCGGACTTGGTTTACTCCGCACAGCTCCTCCCCCGTAGGTAATAGCGTGATAATATGTAGCCTATATGTTGACCCAACCTGTTAGTAATTGCAAAATTTCAAGTAAATCCATGCAGTACTTTTTGAGTTTACCCCGGACATACATACAAACAGACAAAAATTTTAAAAAGTATATTTTTGGCTTCGATATCGATTGTAGATCACGCCCCAAGTATTCTTTTAAAAAAATATTCAATGTACAGGTTTGACTTTCCTACGATTTTATTATGTCTAATCCATTGATATATAAAAACCCAAGATACACAATCAGTGTCTCAAAAACGTCCTCTAAGAATGAGTGCACAATTTAAAATTGTGCACTCACTTCAAATAGAATCCCGTCACTCACGTCATTGTCCGCACGTCAAAAATACAGAATTGTTCTCTGATAAATTGTAAAATACAACATCATGAACGTTAAAAAAATATTCGGTAAGGATAAAAGTTTATCAATATATTTTTGTTGTTTATGTGACTAAATATAGGGTATAATGTATGTTTTTTATTTTATTTGTCTTAAAAATTTACTCGACGCTCCAAATATAATACGACAAAATTTCAGTGGTCACTTTTTCAGTAAAAGGACAATGCATTACAACCTCCTTTTAATTTAGTCGAATAATACAATTGATCCTATTATTATTAGTGGAGTCGATTCTTTTTCATTAATAAGTTAATTTTTTTATTATGAAGATTAATTTTTTTTCATTAATAGTTTTGAATACCTTTTATAGTTGTTAACCAACTGCCAAAAGAGAAGAGGAGATCAATTTTACGACTTTAAAATGTTTGATTATATTGATTAATTATTTTGAGGACCATTTTAGGTGATTCTTTTTATTCTACTTGTACAAATATAAAATAACAATATATAATTGTAATTCATCGTAAGAATCACAATTATTTGGAATATGAAACCTTGGAGATATATTACGAAACTTTTAATATAACAATAGGAAATCATAAGTAGCATCGAATTTTGTTCTGTTTACACGTGGTGTTGATAAAGCTTTCTTAAGTGGCAGGAACAGGTTGCGTTAAGAATGTTTTTTTAATTTAATAATTTAATTTTAATAAAATGTTGTTTTTGATTGCGGATATCTTATACTATACATATTATAAATGTTAAAGTTTGTATGTTTGGATGTTTGATAATCACTCACGTAAAAAATGGCTGTACCAATTCGGATTTGGACTCGGATGATGACCTGGAATAGCACAAAGAATTTTTTATCCTAATGCAGAGGTCTGCAGCTAGTCTCGTATAAATTTTAAGTGACTGTTTATATATACGAGTTGTTTTATTTGCATACTAGCTGTTACCCGCGTCTTTGCTCGCGCATATTTACTTTAGAACTTATTTAACCTTTCTTTATTTTATTAAAAATCTCGGTGGACGGGTGGGCCGCTGGGCCGCTAGTACTTAAAAAAATAATATTTACATATCCATCTTAATTATTTATATACGACATTTTTGTTATTAAAATTTAAGTAAAAAACTTACGACCTGAACTTCCTATAACTTCTAAATTTTCTATACCTAATATCATAACTAACTATCTCAATTTAAAAATACCTATTTGTAACACACCTTTCGAACAAACTAACCTAATAATTATAAAAGAAATTTATAATTAACAGGAAATATCTGAACTAAAATTACCTTTGGCAATAATATTATATGTACTAAACTATACTCCAAACTAAATATAGCTATCTACTACGATTGCTATGTATATAACACACCTATGTAACTAACTAATGTATCTATATTAAAAAAGTCTGTAAGCTGGTTGACCCTAAAGTTCACCTGAAACTTCCCGCTAAAATGAGGTATTTTAAGCTCAAAGAAAAAAACTATGCCTAAGCATAGACTTTTGAGTCCGAAAAGTTCAAAAATCGAAAGTTTTTTTTAAATGATACTTTGTTCAATATTTGAAAAGATGTATATTATTTCAAAATGATTAACGAGTTTGATCTTTCGAATAATATTCAACGTAATTTTTTCGCTCTAAATTGTTTTATTATGTCAAAAATGTCGAAAACATATAAAAAAAGCTTTTTTCAGAATTTTCCGTTATTGATAAATCCCGAACAAAACAACCGATTTTAATCCGATTTGCAGTATTTGACGCAGTATTTTAAGCAGAGGAGCTAGGTGATAAGATTTTAAAATATATCGGTATATTAGCCTGAAAGTTATTTTAAAATACGAAATAATTTATAACAGTGTAATTTTGATTTAAATATTGTTGAAAGCCGAAAAATTTTCGCCGTGTTGGTCCCGGCCTCCTTTGTAGAATAGGCCAACTGCCGTTCTGCCAGGCAGGTCGTAAAAGGCGACCGATTGGCTATCGAGTCACTACCACAGTGGCTACTAGGTGGTACAGTTCTGCATTGTCTCGCCCGGGTCTGGTACCACCGCCTTACCTATTCCTGCCGCAATAGCGTCAGTGCTTATCGCTGTCGTGTTCCGGTTTGGAGGGTAAGGTAGCCGGTAAAATTATGTATGTGGCATTATACCTCGCCACAAGATAGCAACGCACCATTAACATCTTTGGTGTCTATAGGCGATGGTTGACTCTTTCCATCAGGAGACCCATCTGCTTGTTTGCTATCTTATGACATAAAAAAAAAAGTTATGTCGAAAAAACACTTTTTTAATTTTTTGTCAATTCGCGCGAAATTTCATGCAAATATGTCCACGGAATAAAAATTTTCATACGAATTTTATACCCTATTTAATGCCCATCGGAATTGAATTTTTAAAAATCATTCATTAGTGGATCCCTACATCATAAGAATACGTTTGCGAAATTTTAAGGTTTAGCCCTAAGCGTTTTACTTGTGAAATTATATAAAACATTCATCCCCCATTTTACCCTCTTAAGAGGTTGTATTTTGGAAAACACAGAAATACGTAGGTAAGTCATTATTTTTGCCGTACTCTTGCCGAATTTGGCTTACGCCGTAGTGAGAGATTACATCCAGTTTAATTTGCTTGTACCTTCTTTATACAAACAGACAAACTCTGGATCAGCTTACCTCACTCAGTTTTTCCGATCAGCTTAGATATTGGAATTTTTAACAGGAGGGTCAATAAAATTTTCAAAAGCCGGCAACTAACCTTTCGTATTGCAAATGTCTATGGGCAATATTCGCTCGTACGCCTGCAAATACTATAACTAAATAAATGTTCGTTAACATAATACTGCAAAAAATAACCTACAGAAAAACTGAAATCTAATTCAAAAAAAAATCTACGAAAAGCTAAAGTTAGTTCTAGGAAATTAATGCGTTTCCTACTATGTTGTCGATACATAATATAATAAGTCTGAAGAAAAATGTAAGAATCTATGAACTTAATAACGTAGTCATAGTCACCATTGCAGTAAATTTCCTATTTCAATATATTCTAAATCTATTAGACTATGCAAACTAAATATATTAATATCAAACGTCAAATACTACATGGCTATACACCGACAGTTTGCCGATATGTTTAGGTTATGTGTAATAGAACCAATAACCTACAATGTTTGAAATATAAATAAATTATTTTAATGGTCATTATTTGCTTTATTGATATATAAATGTTCTACGCAAAAACAGATTTTCGGTCAGTTTTTTTTATGTAAAATTTACAAACCCATAAATTACTATCTAAGTTAATGCATAAAAATATTTATATTCGACTCCACTGATACCGTGTCCTACCGGTTAACATAAGTCAAAAATTTTATTGCTTTTTGTACATTGCTTTTTTAAAACAACTTTAAATCTTGCGCTTAAGGTTTAATATGAAAAAACACGTTTGTGCCACAACTATAAACTTTTTAGACTTAATTAGCGACAGTTTTGAATGTCAGTTTTGTTCGGAACTGTGTATCTTTGGTATTTTATATCAATGATCTAATCTATCTAATACCTTTAAACGAGCAATTCTTATATATATATATATATATATATATATATAATTGGAATCTCGGAATCGGCTCCAACGATTTTTATGAAAGTCACAAATTAGAGGTTTTTCGGGTCAAGGAATCGATTTATCCATTCCTTTTTTTTAGGTTCCAGGTCCAAGAAAAGCTCGGTTTCCAAGATATGGGTATGTGAAAAACCGAGCAAAGCTCGGTCAACCAGGTACAAAAATAAATAAATAAATATATATATATATATATATATATATATATATATATATATATATATATATATATATATATATATATATATATATATATATATTTATTTATTTATTTATTCAAAAATATGTCAACCAGATATTGTATAGATTAGCTAACCTATTTGATTTTTTAATTTTCAATCGCAATAAAGTTGTGATATTGATGTTTATCCCCAGAGGGTGCCAACGAAACCCTAACCCTGCTATCTGGTGTCGGTCTGTTCCTATGTCTGTCACGGGGCCTGTGTCTTTTGAACCGTAATAAATTCTTATGCCTGCACCGAGCTAATTTCGAAATAAATACGTTCGTTTGATCCCTTGCTATATCGTTATTATTAAAGATTTAGCTATGCAAATTGCAATTCATAAGTAAGATAAGTACTAAAGAATTCACGCCATAAATTATACAACTTGAAAACATGATAACTTTTAGTTTCCTCGATAGAAAAAAAATTCAGCTACCTCTGAACAAAAAGGAAAAGCCTTAGTATGGCTTAAATACTTAACGGAAGTTTTTACATAATAGCAAAACAAAATGTTTTCTATACCATATACTTTTTTAAAAAAAATAAAAAATTTAATGATAAAAAGGAAAAATTCCTTTAATATAAAAATTTTAATATTTAATATCAAAATCCGCACGTGTATCGCCCATCCTAGTCAGAGCCATCACGCTTCCCCCCGTCCTGTAGAAGGCCAAAATATCGATTCGCTCCAAAAACTCGGTGCTTTCTTAAAATTTCAAATTTTTGAACCGTACTGGACATTACATTTATTTGAACGGCAATAGATACCAACATTTAATTATTTTTTGATTCGTAATAGATATCTCCATTTTTTTTTGCTCAAGAGTAATATTTGTATTAAAATGCTTAAAAGTTAATATTTGTATTTTTTTTAAATAATCTAGTGATCCGATGACGGTGTTGACCATATGAGGTCCTAAGACGGGCAATTCAAAAAATGTTTTTTTTTTTCAGTTTTCTGATAAAAATAACGTTGGCCAGATTTGGTTATGTGCCCAATTGGCGATAGATATACTTGCCACCTATCACTTTGTGGGAATAAATATTTAAGCTAATCGTGGATGCACTGGTTTAACCACTGCCTATCTCTTCGGAGATACAGGCGTGATGTTATTTTTTTATAGAAACAACAAGAGTGAGCAGGCAGACGGGCACTGACGTCGTGACTACTAGGTGGTAAAGTTCTGCATTGTCCCGCCGGGGTCTGGTACTACATATTCCTGCCGCAATAGCGTCAGTGCTTGTTACTGTCGTGTTCCGGTTTGGACGGTAAGGTAGCAAGTAAAAACCTATGCATGTGGCATTAGACCTCGCCAGAAGATAGCAACGCACCATTAACATCTTTGCTGACTATAGGCGATAGTTGACTCTTTCCTTCAGGAGACCCATCTGCTTGTTGCTCTCTAAAAAAAGGCCTCGATTCTATCAGGAGACCCATTTGCTTGTTTGATATCTAAAAAAACGACCTTGACGTTCGCTTGAATTACTTCTTTCTCGCGATATCTGGGATCTTCATCTTGCCCTTCTAGCCAGGCTCTTGAGGCACTGGTTTGTTCGAAAATATCGATATTCATATTTTATAGTCGTTAACTAACAAAGTAGTCGCAGAAAAACAAAACAATATATAAGGTTTTTCTGGTTATATAACGCGCCATTTAACCCATGCTTTTACAATTCGATTATGTGTGTTTTAGATTAAAAATTTCAAGGTAAAATATATCGAGTCACGCAATTGTTTTGGTATTTACAAGTGTAATAAAAAGTAAATTAACTCTTTCGTGAGTAACTATACATAGAAATAACGCTGTTAAGTTTTTAAAAGGTTTTTTAACACTTAGGTGGCTATTATAAAATATCTTTAGATTTTTCAAACTAATAAATAATAAATAAATAAATATTCACGGGACAATTTACACTGACTGATCTAACCCCAAAGTAAGTAAATTATTTGCTTGTGTTACGGGTGTTAGCCAACGATACTAATACATAGAAATACATATATAAATACTTTTACATACATAATAAACACCCAAACCCGGAAATACAAACATTTATGCTTATCACACAAATGTTTGTCCCCGTCGGGGATCGATTACCCGAGCCCCGTCGATTGCGTAATCAGGGTCGCTAACCATTCGACCAACGAGGCGTTCTTAAGTTCTTTAAAAAATCGTCTCTGTGGCCTAGTGGTCCCATGTCGGTGTTGACCGGAGGTCCCGGGTCAGGCAATTCAATGTGTTTTCAGTTTTCTGATAAAAAGAACGCTGCCCGGGATTGGATAAGTGAAATGCTCGTTTAGTGATAGGCTTGCCACCTAATCACATTATGATTTGTGGGACCAAGTATCTTCGGCTAATCGTGGATGCGCTGGTTCTATCTCTGCCTACCTCTTCGGAGATATAGACGTGATGATACTTTTTAAAGAAACAACGAGAGCGATGGCAGGTAGACAAGTACGTCTTTTCTGCCGCAATGACCACAGTGCCTATCACCGTCGAGTTTCGGGTTGCTAAGGTTGATAAGGTGCTAGTTAAACTTATGTGACATTTGTCTGGAGAACCATTTGCATGTTTCTGAAACAAGTGGCTTTAATATAAAAAAACACGCATCAGCATATCGGACTTTTTGTGTAAAAATCTCAAATCTCGAGAAATTTGGAAACATCAAAAAATACTGATCACTGCCTCATGTCCTAAGGGATAGCCTATTCAGCACAGATCATGAGATCACTAGTTCGATCCCCGGGTCGGCCAAAATTACTATTGAGGTTTTTTCGAGTTTTTGAGTAACAGCTCGGAGTCTGGCGTGTTTTTGAGTAACAGCTCGGTGTCTTACCACTCCCGTGCATCTAATAAGCACCTAAAGCCGTTCCGTTCCGGTTATCCCTATAAACAGATGATAATCGTTATCAGGTCGATGAAATTCGACGATGGGGATCACCACTCATCTCGACACTGACTAACCGATGAATCGTGGTGAACCAAAAAAGCCTATAGACGTTCGGTTTAATCTGCCTACCCTGCAAGGAAATCGGGCGTGATGATACTTAAAAATTCTAACCGACTTGGTTAAATCAATGCCATTCTTACGCTTCGTGTAATCGGCTCAAATTTGGCACTTTGAAAATCTCGTGTACGATTTATTTGAATAATATAATATTACGCAATTACAAATAAGGTAATCTCCCCGTAATAATAAGATAAAAATATATCATAGAGTTAGAATGTTAGAATGCCTGAATTTGAGTATTCCGTTTATAAAGTCAATGTCGTTACCTGTGAACATAAGCCTTCGAAGTGGAAAATTTCAAGTAACAGTACATACAATACAGAGATAATTAAATTCTGTACGCACCTTGGCTACATTATGCATAACAACGAAACACATTTTAACTATTTTTTGTACATAGCGTTAATAGTTAGTTGTGCCGGCTTCAGTATAAACGCTTGAGTTATGTTATTGCACGCCTCAACGTGAAAGGTGAGGTAGTGTTATGCTCTCGATTACAAAAATCAAGCAACTTTATTATGTAAAAAGCTCTATGATTGTATTGTACCTATCTATACATATAATAAAATCGTAGGAAAGTCAAAACTGTACATTGAATATTTTTTTAAAAGAATACTTGGGCGTGATCTACAATCCATGTCGAAACCAAAAATATAGTATTTAGAATTTTTGTCTGTTTGTCTGTATGTATGTCCGGGGTAAACTCAAAAAGTACTGCATGGATTTACTTCAAGTGCATGAATATTACTTACAGGTCGGGTCAACATATAGGCTACATATTATCACGCTTTCACATACAGGGGAGGAGCTGTGCGGCGTAAACGAAGTCCGCGCGGACGAAGTCGCAGACAACAGCTAGTAGAATAATATAAATAAACGTCTATCTCGAAAAAAAATACTCATTTTAAGTTTTAACGTTGTTCATGTTTTTAAAAGACAAATATTTTGTTTAAATTGTACTGATTGAAAATAATTTCGAGTCTATCCTGGTGTATTTGTACGTACCTGGCACTAGATCCGGGCGAGACCTTGCAGAACTCCACCATCTATGTATCTTTTACGAATTGCCTGACTGAGGGTCTATTCTTTACGCCCCTTTAAACCAACGGACAAGCATTTAAAATTAGTTTTTAAGAAAGATATGTGCATTTGCTTATATATTTTGGCCATATGGGTAAATTGAATGTGGTGAATGAATTTATAACCGCAAGGTAAGCAAATTATTTGCTTGTGTTATAGGTGTCAGTCAACGATACATGTAGAGTTGCCATTCGTCCGGGTTTCCCCGGATTTGTTCTAGTTTAGGAGGCGTCCGGGGAGCGTCCGGTCGAGATTTTATATGTAGTACGGGTTTTAATTCAAATCACTCGCGCGATTCCTGACGATACTATCCTTAATTTAAGAAGATTCCGTTTAGTTTTTTTAAGACGTAATTTAGTTAGAAAGTCAATGAAAATAAATAAAAGCCAATTTAAAAGCAGTTACTAGGTGGTAGAGTTCTGCATTGTGTCTCCCGGGTCTGGTACCACCGCCTTACCTATTCCTGCCGCAATAGCGTCAGTGCTTGTCGCTGTCGTGTTCCGGTTTGGAGGGTAAGGTAGCCGGTAAACTTATGCATGTGGCATTAGACCTCGCCACAAGATAGCAACGCACCATTAACATCTTTGGTGTCTATAGGCGATGGTTGACTCTTTCCATCTGCTTGTTTGCTATCTTATGATATAAAAAAAAAACTTTATTATATTCTACTGAGTAACAATAAATACTGTGTTTAAAATGTCCGGATTGAAAGCTCCGAAATCGGGGTTTTCACGTTTGTTGACCTGGTTGACAGAATTTTGAGATAGCAACCCCTAAATACATAAAAATACAATATATATAAATACTCTATAGACATACAAGACAATATATACACATGCGATTTTCTTTAGGCTATAGTCTGCTGACAAATTTAAAACAGATTTTGTTGTTTATCCTGTGGTCAAATTACGACTCTCCCACACAAAATAGCTGTTTTGCACCTGCATTAATTTTACAGCTATCCATTAATGCTAAGTACTAACTGTAATCCCCCTCCCTCCCCCCCCCTCCCATAATATAACCCATTTACTTCCGCACTAATTTAATTAATGTTGTAATTATCGCCAGTTTCGATTCCAACATTTTAAAATTCGTTTGCGTAAAAGTCTAAAGTTCGGATGTGTTTAGGGGGCATCCATAAATTATGTGAGATCTTTAGGAGGGAGAGGGAGTTGAGTCAAATCTCATCTAATCTTACGCTGTGGAGTGGTGGGATCTCGGCAAATATCACGCAATTTTTTTTGTCTGATCATTCACTAATTCGTTTAAAAGAAAATAATTTAATTCATACTTCGACGTTATACTTTAGTACAAACCACTATATTATACAACACACGCATCACAATCCATGGACGGAATTACAGTATATATTCTTTTTTTAATTGCAATAACTACGATTTAAGTATTCTATTGTTAAATTTTTAATTGATTACTAGTTTTAACTAAGTAGTCGTAAATAAAAGCACGAAGCAATTGTTTTTTCTTTTTACAATAATAATCCAACGCGTTTATATATTTAAGAAACTCACATTTTGAAAAATCTCACGTGAGATTGGGGGATGGGGGAGGGGGTTGAATAAAATCTCATGACATCTCACCAAGGGGGGAGGGAGGGACAGACAATTTAAAAAAACACCTCACGTAATTTATGGACGCCCCCTTATACAGTTGTACGTTATGGCCTATGGGTTAGTTTCCAAAGAGCGCGTAAAACGGTTGGCAGTTATCGATAAGCGGATATTAACGAGCAATTTGGTTACGGCTGATTAATGCGGTGACATTGATTACCAGCCGACATATCGACAAATTGTGGCGAATCGAGTGAAAACCACATGTAAAAATTAAAATCAAATAGTTTTTATGCAAATGAATATTTGATATGAAAAAATTTAATTTCTCCTTGTTTATTCG
The DNA here is from genome assembly GCA_036924255.1 of Apodemia mormo. Lineage (NCBI taxonomy): Eukaryota > Metazoa > Arthropoda > Insecta > Lepidoptera > Riodinidae > Apodemia > Apodemia mormo. The sequence continues at coordinate 34,083,401 of JAUPFN010000016.1, read as the reverse complement.
GACTCCTTTCGAAGAATAGATCAATTGCCATTACGGCTAAGCATCTCGTAAAAGTCGGGATACACGTCATTAACATCCTGAGTACTAACTAGGCGGAGTTCGGCAAAGCCTCGATAGGGTTTTTTTTCCTGGAAAAATTGCATTAGACCTCGCCACAAGCAACAACTAGCAACGCACCATTCCTGCCGCAAAAGCGTCAGTGCTTGTAACTGTAGGTGGTAGAGTTCTGGATTGTCTCGCCCGGGTCTGGTACCACCGCCTTACCTATTCTTGCCGCAACAGCGACAGTGCTTGTCACTGTTGTGTTCTGGTTTGGAGGGTAAGGTAGCCCGTAATATGCATGTGGCATTAGACCTCACCACAAGATAGCAACGCACCATTAACATCTTTGGTGTCTATAGGCAATAGTTGACTCTCCATCAGGAGATCCATCTGCTTCTTTGCTATCTTATGATATAAAAAGAAATATAAAAAAACCTGGCTTCCTTTTCTGTTCCCCTGACGAAGTGGCTATACAATTTCGTGATGATCGGTATTGTAATAGTTAGAACATGTAGGCGTAACAGACACACTCACTTTCGCGTTTATAAGCAGTGATTGAACTTAACAAGATAAATAATATGCACCTTGACAATTATTGCGATAAATATAATTATCAAACGTATAAGTCAAGCAATTTTTAACTCGTATTACATATTAACATTTACGTTATAAATAAGTAATTTAGTAAATTAATTATACACATTTTGCAATCAAAGTAGTCTTTTATTATGTTCATAATGTCGTGGCTAAAACTTGCAAACCAAAATCCGGGAAGTTAATCGACTAAATACTACATAGTTAATTAAATGATTAATGAGTTGAATATCATCCTTATTGACCTCTGTTGCGATAACTGGATAAAGATTCCGGTATCTGAAAAGTGGAAATCGTCGTCGAATCCTATAATTTCTGTAATATTAAATTAAAAATGCAAAAATGAGTCTTGTTTGTGTGTTACACTTTCAAGGCTTTTAACCAAAATCCATGAAATTAAGTATGGATATCCATATGGAGTATGGAGTTGAAGATCCACGGTCAAACATAGCCTATTTTTCAAAAATCAACCACTAATGGGCTGATATAAGGGATGAAAGTTTGTTTGAAAACCCATATCTACGTCGTGTTAATTTTCGCGGGCGAAGCTTCGCATGTCTATATATACTAGTATAATATAGATTCAATACTGCCGAATAATCCCGTATACAAACATAATTTCAAGTAAGCTATTGGACATTGAATCGAGCCGAGGCTGCCTACGCCAGGCGTAGGTCATTGTACACAGACGAATTATTTATAGCCGTCGCCCTTGAGAAGGACAGATGGCGCTAATGTACACTCGATTATTACAAATTGACAAACTCGCAAAATCAATAGAACCTCGCAAAACGACTAAATATTTGTGATTCGGGGTAATTACCGGATTGTTGATTGTGTTATTCAGTTACTGTTATGATAACTTAGTTTAACGGAATCTGAACAATTACTATTGAACTATTATTCTTTTTATTTTTATATCTATAACATACAAGCAAATGGCTCTCTTGATGGAAAGAGACAACCATCGCGTATAGACACCAAAGACGTTAATAGTGGTTAGGTATATCCGTGTGGCGAGATGTTAGCCACTTGCATAAGTTTACCGACTAGTATCTTAGACCACTTATACCTAGACAAGAGTGGATCCAGGGGGGGCTCATGGGGGTCATGAGCCCTCCCCCCTAGGCAGGGGTCTAGGCATGTAAATACATGTAGTCCTTATCTAATCCTAATATTTATTAGGATTAGATAAGGATTGAGATCATGACTGAATCTCAAATATGCGACCGCCGCCCTCCCTGAAACGAAGGCTGGATCGGCCCTTGTATATGTGACCCCCCCCCCCACTGAACCGAAGGCCGCCTTTGTACCTAGACTACCTTACATTCTAAACCGATACACGACAGTGACAAGCATTGATGCTTAATAAGTAAGGCAAAAATAAGTAAGGCAGTGATACCAAATGTCATGTTGGTAGTGACACGTATTAGCAATCACTCGCCTTTTACGAACGGCAGTTCGTAAAATGCGAACGTCGCGTTGGCATAATTAAATATTAACAATTATTAAATTCAGAAGGAAGACTTGAAAACGTTAATATTGACAATTATTAAATTCAGAAGGAATATTAACAATGATTAAATTCAGAGGGAAGACTTGAAAACGTGACAATAAACGTGTTATTTCGTATTTGTTTGCTCGATATTAATAACGGCAACAGCTAGACGCTTAAAATTTTTACAGAATATTTAGTCGTATATTACCTTTCCAAATAAATAATTAAATAAAAATAAAGAAAATGTTAAACGTAACGTAATTTTTGAACAATTTTTTACTACATCTTAATAAACAGGTGGAAACTTGAGTATTTTCATAAAAGTAAGTATTTGGAAATATATTGGCTATAAAAATAAATACCTAATACAAAAAATAAATATTAAAGTATACATACAACAAACGTGATTTTTCTTTATAGATGACGGTACGCAACCCTTCGTGCGCGAGACCGACTGCACTTGGTCGGTTTATTATATATCTACATGATATTAAAATCCCGTTTTAAATAAATTTTAAAAAATTCATACCAAAAAGGGATGAAATTAGACGAAAGTTTTGTATAGGAACGAGTATAAATATCGTTGGAATTATTTTAAATTAGCTGACCCGGCAAACAGTGTTCTGCTTTTTAACTACTCTTTTTTTTTTTCTATATTTATCACCTTTTAAACCTTGCCTGGACTTCAACAATTAATTCAAAACCAAAATTAGCCAAATCGGTTCAGCCGTTCTCGAGTTTTAGCGAGACTAACGAACAGCAATTGATTTTGATATACATGTATATAGATTGGGATAAAATTTTCTCAAATATATTGATTAAATATATACGTATATTAAAGGATTTTCTAAATACGCTAAGGAGATAAAATGAGAGTAAATGTATGTATGTATAGTGTATACACAATATGTATATTATTTTCTTTACGGCTAAAGTCTTGTGAAACTTTAAAGAGATTTTATAATGAAGAATGTTACTAGGTATGCCAAATCGCTTGCAATTTTGTCTCAGTAAAGCCTGTATGTATACAAATACACTAGTTTTTGTTGTAGTAAAAAATATCTAGTAGTTTTGATTTTATAGGCATTCAAAGTTTCGAAAAATATCAAGTCTCGCTAACAGTCACGTGACCGCTTGTGACGTCATGACACAACGCGCCGCGCCTCAGTATCAAATCAAGTCTCCAGCGCTTATAGTATAGTAAGGTGTAATAGCTTGCGCAGTATTTTGTTGTTTTCGTCAGCGTATTACTTTAATAGTCTATTAATAGTAGATATTATTCGATTAATAAAATGAATGAAGGATTCGAAAAAGGGCAATCGGATATTTCACCTAAAATAGATGGATTAATGGTTGCGCATTATTTTTCAATAAATAGTGATTAAATAAATAAATAAATAAATATTCACGGGACAAATTACACTTACTGATCTAACCCCAAAGTAAGCAAATATTTGCTTGTGTTATGGGTGTTAGTCAACGATACTAATACATAGAAATACATATATAAATAGCAGAATATATATAATAAACACCCAAACCCGGAAATACAAACATTTATGCTCATCACACAAATGCTTGTCCCCGTCGGGGATCGAACCCGAACCCCGTTGATTGCGTAGTCAGGGTCGCTAACCACTCGACCAACGGGGCGGTCATTTCGTTAGCGCCGAAATGCGAGGAAGAAAAATGCAAAGGTAAGAAAACTTTACTTGCTACTACTTATGCTTAATAGTTTATCTGTTCTAAATTATTTTATCAAAACAAAATACCCAACTAATGTCGTAATGAAAGAATGCAACTCAAATAATAGAAGGACCTACCTACCATTAAATTTTTACGTTAAAGACAACAAATATGTATTAGTTTTGTAGCTATAGGTAGGTACGTAGGACGTAGGTATATGTACGTGTATAGGTACCTACCGTTCTTCTTAATTTAAATAAATACCTCGGGAACTCCATCCTTTCATACGCTTGCGTAGCGTTTGCCCATCTCCCCCGTACGGACTTGCATCCGTTGCAAGTGGTACAAAATAAATTCCTGCGTATTGCCACGGGAGCACCGTGGTATATGCGCAACGTAGACCTCCATAACGATCTTGAATTGCCGAGCTTAGCAAAGCATTTCAAAGACATCTCCGAAAGATACTTCGATCGTACCATCTCGCATCCGAACCCACTGGTGGTAGCCGCGGCTGACTACATCCCAGACCCTAATCTCGATCCCAAACTACGTAGGCCCCGCCACGTTCTTACCGATCCCGATGACCCGATAACTCTGGCCAACGGTTTACACGATAACACTACACACCTACATTCGCGACACCGTCGCCGCCGGCGGCGACGAGGACCCCTGTTTCGCCCTTCGGCGAACAGAGCCCAAGGGCAAGGTTCGGCGGACGGACAAAACAATGCCACTAGCCCTCTCATCGCAAATCACGACCCCACCCTAAGCCGAGGTTCGGTCTCACAGGAGACACCCTTAGGGCGGAGGGCGTACAGCCCTACACCTTTAAATTCTGGCTGAGCACTCTGCTCGCCCCCGCGACCGGTGAAGCTGTAACAACCCATAAGGCTAACAGCAATTGAGACATTCCGAAAAAAAAAAACCTCGGGAACTGTAAATTTTCCCAGAATTAAAAGGAGCCGTGAGTTATTCCAGACTTCGTCCAGATACGTTCAGTAGGCACAACTCATGATTTCCTAGTATTTGGATTGGACATTTTTTTTGGAAAAGTATTGAGGTGTAATTTCGACGGCACGGGCGCGCGACCGCGAGCGCCTGCCGCCGAGCGAACTAGACTGAGCGTGTTGTGAGATGACGTCACAGCGTCAACGGCAGCCAGCGTCGTGCGGTTCAACTTATTTTACTTCTAAATCGGAAACTAATTGACGTATCGAAGTAATTCTTTCACTAGTATTTTTTATTTTTCACAGAGAATATGGAGTGCTAATAATCAAAATTAGTTAACATTCTTCATTAGGGCGAGCGCACTTTTGTGGTACATTTTATTGAAAAGGTATCGCATTTTTTAGGTTTGATCTTCGACGTGGTAGTTTATATTCATGTCTAGATTTGTTATTTACCATAAAAATACCAATTTATAAAAATAAAAAAATAGAAGGTACAATTTATATTAGAATCTTATTACTACTAACGCCATCTCTTATTAAATTAACGAGTTTAAATTGATAGAAGATACATGTTGTATTAGAATTTTTGAACTTATTAAGAGACTATTTTATGAATTGTTTCTTCATCTTTGACTGGCGGCGCGCGGTCATCGTGCCCTCGTATAAAGGCGAGGTTCAAGTATAAACTGCAATAGCTATAGGGCCATCAGTTTGATCAGTTTGGCATCGAAGGCGTATGATAAAATCATTGAAAGGAGAATGCAAGGGAAGTTCGAAGTAATGTTGTGGGAGGCACAAGGGGAATTTAGGTTTAGAGCAGGGATGTTTGCGGGGAACAGAGTAAATAGAGCGTTAGAGAGTTTCACAATATGCTTATTGAGAAACAGTACAGATGTATTAATTGGTTTATATTGTATTGAGATCAATTCCCAATCTTAGCCAGAGGGTAAAAAGCTGAAAAAAGTTATATTCACGCCCGTATCCCCGAAGAGGTAGGCAGAGGCACAACGTGTGCATCCACGGTTAGCCGAAGATACTTAAGTCCCACAATGTGATAGGTGGCCAGCCTATAGCCAGTGGGGCACTTTTCCAATCCCGGGCAAAGTTGTTTTTATCATAAAACTGAAAAAACACATTTTTCATTTGCCTGACTCTGGAATCGAACTCCGAGGGTTTCTATGAGAGAAAAATTCGAAAAATGTATTCACTAAGTGTCTACCGTCAATTCTTCGTGCTTGCGTTAAGTCTAATATTAAGTCCAAAAATTTTGAAGGTTTATTTAAATAAAACATTTTTTGACTTTGATTTCGTAAATCGACGTAAAACCAGGAACTTCCTGATTTTAGAAAAAAAAACAATTATTTCAGCAAAATGTTAAAAATGTGTTTTTTTTTTTAAGATCAACCTTAATTTTTAATGCCCATTTTTCCTTGAAGTCTAACAATTATTAGTCCAAAGTCTGACGACGCGGGCATTTGATGCGAATGTAATGTTGAGGTGAAAATACGCTGCTTTTTAGGTTAGATAATTATAAATAAAGTCCATAAATGATGTAATTCTCATAAAAATACTTTTCTAACAATATCACTAGATAGTATAGCTTTGCGAGCCCCTACAAAGCTCTGCTTTTTGCTAGTTTAGTCTATGGCCGAATTTTGAACTCGGAGCGTTCGTTACTTCTATTAATTAGTTTCAAGGTAAAAATAATGGGTCTTTGTCTTATTAGCGGTATGTTTTATAACGAAACTAGTTCCCACTTATTTATTTATTTAATTCTTTATTGTACACCATAATGAAGTAACATTTACAGAACAACTCTTAAACTAAACGCACAAGTGGCGGTCTTATCACTAAATAGCGATCTTCCAGACAACCAGTGGTAATAGCATTTATTGCTTGTGAAAATAGGGTGCACAAATTACAATACAGATTTAATACTCTTATAGGTACATATTATATAGAGAAAAGACTTCCATATTATCTATCTTATGTGAACAGTTGAATAGCTATTATATATTAAAACAAATATTATATATATCGAAGGGTCCTACGTGAGTTGGCGTAACTTAAAAATGCGATTTTTTTGTCTGTATATTTCATTATTAAAAATGCCTCCACCTTTATAGATCTTTTAATAGCACGAAAATATAAATGAAATTTCTATAAGAAAATTCAACTTCTAATAGAAATTTCATTTATATTCTTCGTGTTATTAAAATACCAGCTGTTGCCCGCAACTTCGTCCGCGTGGACTTCGTTTACTCCGCACAGCTCCTCCCCTGTAGGTGATAGCGTGATAGTATAATATGTAGCCTATATGTTGACCCGACATGTTAGTAATATTCATGCAAAATTTGAAGTAAATCCATGCAGTACTTTTTGAGTTTACCATGGACATACATTGACTTTCTTACGATTTTATTATATGTATATAGATATATTTAAAAATTGGAGTCATTTTCATAAATAAAACAAAAATTACATTTTTTGAGTTACGACAACTTACGTAGGACCCGACGATATACTAAAATAATGACAATAATAACTTTATGGTACATTTATACTCAAGCACAAGTATTTATATAAATCGACTCTGGATCTAAAAGCCAAAATCTTTTGTTACTCAAAAATTTGTTCACTTACACACGACACGAGTTTAAAATAATAGTTTATTAATCACTAGCTGCAGCGTACAGCCCGCTACATTATAAAAATTTTATTGAATCCTGCGGGAACAACTCATTTTCCGGGATAAAAAGTAGCATATATGCTATTCCAGGTCATTGTCTACCTGTGTGCCAAATTTCATTCAAATTCGTTTAGCAGTTTTTGCGTTATGACCATCACATTAACAAACATCCATCCATCCAAACTTGCGCATTTTCAATATTAATATAGATATCATTATCTTTATACCGTATAGCAACCGTTAACCTTCGGTAATGAAGACGCTCTTCAAATTTACTCGCCAAAGTCAACCGTTAATAAAAAATTAATTAACGTTCTTGGCCAGTAGAGACGCTGTGTTTTTTATACTACTATTTGTCATTATAAAATAACTAATTAATTAAATTTTAACGATATGACATAATATTATAATGTTATATGATAATTGATAACATACTTATATCAGGTTACATGTTTTATTAGAAAGGCCTTTTTTATGATAATAAATATAATTTAATTTTAATTCAATTTAATTTCCTATTAACTTGAGGTTTTTTTATGTATCACAAAATAGCAAACAAGCTGATGGCTCTCCTAATGCAAAGAGAAACAGCGCCTTTCGACATTAAAGATGTTAATGGTGCGTTGCTATCCGTGTGGCTGGATGGCATTGCCACATGAAGTCTACTGACCACCTTACCCTCCAAACCGAAACACTACAATGACAAGCATTAACGCTATTGCGACAGGAATAGGTAAGGCGTTGGTACCAAATATCCGGACGAGACGTTACGGAACTCTACCACTCAGTTGTCACGATGCTACACGTATAGCCAATCGGTCGCCTTTTACGAACTGCCTGGCAGAACGGCAGTTGGTCTGTTCTAAGAATGCCGGACCAACACGGAGGAAACACACACCGTAATGTTTATTTTTCTATTAATTTGATGAAATGACATGAAAATATGCGTCTAATCTCGTTCAATTTTACATAAAGTGTCAAACATGTGTAAATGTTCAAAGTGCTCTTAACATGACATCACATTAAACAAACGTGATTTATGCTGAAAACAAACTACGTCTCCGTTCAGTTTGGTTATTTACATAAGTTAAACGCAGTAAAACTAACAACCGACTCCCATCTCCCGTATCTCTGGGACCCTGAATTGAATCAGATCTACGAACTTAACCTATAAGGGAGGAAAGGGTATTTATTTATTTAATACTTTATTGTACACAGAAAACATCACAATTAGGAAAAACTAGACGTAACAATGTTAAATAGGCGTCGAAAACTCATGCGTCGTAGGGACCTATTGGAGTATAAATTATAGAATTATTTTGTAGATTAAATTATAGGAAAAATAAAAGGTTATATAATTTTTTTCATATCTATGAATAAAATGTTTAAAAAAAACTACGAACCTGAAACTAGCAATTAAAATTAAAGGATAAAATTACCAGGGACGTAATAAGCAAACCCCCAATTAGGGCTAACATTACGTTAACGAAAGTAATGAAATAGTATGGACGAGGGATAATCCATAAATATCACAAACATTTAGAGAATCGAAAAAAATAAATTTCACCTACTCGCTAATACATACAACACGGTTGATTGTATGTTTAACTAGCAAAAGTTTTCAAAGACAAGGAATATGGTAGAGGCTTCTACTTGAGTCGAGGAGTTGCCTAAAGCAAGATTTTTAACAGTTCACGGATATTCCACGAATTAAAAGTCGAAAATTTACATATTTATGGCCACGCTTGCATTTTTAACTAGAAAATTTTTTCAGAGAATAGGAAGTTAGGGGCTTCTACTTGAATCACGGAGTTGCCTAGACCAAGATTTTTAAGGGTTCGCGGGTATTTCGCGAATCTACTAAGAGTCGAATATTTACTTATTTACAGTGACGCTTGTGTTTTTCACTAGCAAAATTTTTTGGAGAACAGGAAGCTAGTAGAGGCTTCTACTTGAGTTTAGGAGGTGCCTAGAGCAAGATTTTTAACGGTTCGCGGATATTTCGCGAAGGTATGTTGGGTTAATTGCCTAAATTTAAAATCTACCGATTCAAGTGTAGCCTAAGGAAGTGGGAGGGTCACAAAGTTGTAAAAAAAAACGTTGTTTTCACATTTTTGAGCGCGTCTGAATTTTCTTTTATTAGAGAGGAAAATAAGTAAGAATAACGAAAAATAATCTGACAATTTCCACAAGCCAAAGTTATTGGAATTTTGTTTTTTTCTTTGCCCTAGTTACCCACCCCTACATAAAGGGCTTATATTTAGTGGAGAGCTACAGTAGTATGCGAGGTACCCCTCCAATGTTAATCTGACGCCCTATTATAAGTACAATGGGCGAACTTATCTCTACTTAGAGATTTTTCCGGCCAACCCGTAAAAGGAGATTAAAAAAACAAATAAAATTAGAGTTTGTGTACAAAAAATATTAGAGAGAGAAATATCTACGATTACGTAACTTAAAGTATATTAATCTATACATATAATAAAATCATAGGAAAGTCAAAACTGTACTTGGGGCGTAATCTACAATCGATATCGAAGCCAAAAATTTAGTTTTTAAAATTTTTGTCTGTTTGTCTGTATATATGTCCGGGGTAAACTCAAAAAGTACTGCACGGATTTACTTCAAATTTTGCATGAATATTACTAATAGGTCGGGTCAACATATAGGCTACATATTATCACGCTATCATCTACGGGGGAGGAGCTATGCGGAGTAAACGAAGTCCGCGCGGACGTAGTCGCGGGCGAAAGCTAGTAATAATGTAAAAAAAGGAAAGAATATACATACGATATATGAAAAACTTACAATTTAGCTAGATAATGTTCATAACACTTTTCTTTTTTACAAAGGTAGACTTCCAAACGGAAAATAATTTTGCAAATCGGTTAGGATATGACTGAGTTTTGAGGTATCTCTTCTTTTCTAGGAAATTCGGTTGAAAACAATTAATCCCCCGTGTTAGTCCGGACTTTTTTAAAGAAAAGACTAACTGCCGTTCTGCCAGGCGGGTCGGGCAGGCCGACCGATTGGCTACACGTGTCACTACCATTGTGACTACTAAGTGGTAGAGTTCCGCAACGTCTTGCCCGAGTATTTGGTATCACCGCCTTACCTATACCTGCCGCAATAACGTCTATGCTTGTCTGGGGAATAAGTCAACAAAGCATTAGTATAACTACTTCAATGAATTGTCCCTAGACGAGATGCCCGTCTTTCACTACATGTTTCTTTTCCCAAAGTTTCTGTAAGCAACCGAGGCTTATGTCAGAAAGTGTCAGAATTAACGCAGTTGAAATGAGAGTATGACGAAAAATCTATGGCGTAATACTTCATGCCTCATTTTTAAACAAATAGAAAGAAGTGTAAAAATGAGGCATGTCGGTTGGTTCGGATTTCAGATATATAAAAAAAGCAGACTAGTGATTGACAAAACAGACATGTTATACAAAGCGAGTGTGAATTGATCCTGTTAAGTTAGAGGATAAAGACTGATCAAATGGGTTAGGTGTATTCCAAGGATGTTGTCAAGAGTACCCGAAATCGGCATGTTTGAATGAAGAGAGTTGTGAACTCGATTAGTTTTTCCTTGAAGTTTTTTTTTTATATCATAAGATAGCAAACAAGCAGATGGGTCTCCTGATGGAAAAAGTCAACCATCGCCTATAGACACCAAAGGTGTTAATGGTGCGTTGCTATCTTGTGGCGAGGTCTAATTCCACATGCATAAGTTTACCGGCTACCTTACCCTCCAAACCGGAACACGACAGCGACAAACACTGACGCTATTGCGGCAGGAATAGGTAAGGCGGTGGTACCTGACCCGGGCGAGACAATGCAGAACTCTACCACCTAGTAGCCACGATGGTAGTGACTCGCATAGCCAATCGGTCGCCTTTTACGACCTGCCTGGCACTGGCAGAACGGCAGTTGGTCTATTCTTCAAAGGAGCCCGGAACCAACACGGGGAAAAAACTCTTTTGATGACCCGTGACATAGGTACAACATTCGGTTGTATCTGTCTATCCGTAAGGTATTTACCGTGAAGATATGTATGCATGTTAAAGTATGCTAATGTACAAGAGACCTTGTACGATATTTTGCTAGTTATTTAAATTTCTAATAACCTCTGTACCAAAAATAATTTTTAAATAAAATTTGTAAAACTGTATTCACATTTCACATAATAAAAATCAAGGGCATTTAAAAAGCGGTTAAAGTAAAATTATATTTACAAAACAGCAATGACTATACACGTCATTGCAAAACAGTCAGCCCTGCAAGAACTTACTTTTAAATATTTCTACCTGTTTACGAAAAACTGCAAGAGATCTCGGATGTAGATTAGACAGAACGTAGACATAAAAGTAGACGTGATTTTGGTAAAAGCAATAGCATAGCTTTGATAGCTGACAAAAAGCGTTTAAGCTCAAGCGCAAAAAGCCTTTTACGATAAGTAAATACTACCAACGGTAGACATTAAATGTGTAATGCGTAATTACGGGACAAGATGTCCTCGAAATTGGAAAAACAAGCGCTGTCGTTATGGTGCTTGTTTGCACGCCTCTGTGGTCTAGTGGCCCGGTGTCGGTGTTGATCACATGGGGTCCCGGGTTAGATTCCCTGGTCGGGCAACTCCAAAATGTGTTTTTTCAGTTTTCTGATAAAATCAATGTTGAACAGGATTGGAAAGTAACTGGTTGACTATTATCGCATTGTGGGACCTAGTACCTTCGGCTAATGATCGTGGGTGACTGGTTGTACCTCTGCCTACCTCTTCTGGGATAAGGGCGTGAAAATTCTTTTTTTAATACTATCAGTGGTATCTACCATCGTGATTACTAGTTAGTAGGGTTTCGCAATGTCTCGTCCGGTTAGTAGTGTTGTTACCACTGCTTTATCTAGTCCTGCTGCAGCCGCAAAATTTCAATGCTTGTCACTGTCGTATTCCGGTTTGGATGGTTCATCCCAATATACGCACAGTTAACATCTATATATGATTAATTCTTTCCATTAGGAATGCTATCTGCTGGTTTGCTATCTTATTATAAAACGAGTTAACAATCTAAACTTCCTCTGCCACGTTTAAGACTTACATCATCTATTCTATTTTTTCTCATTCCTAATCTGCTTCATATTGATCACCAATAACCGGTCGTGACATCTCGTGACATTTACTGATTAAACCGGTCGGGACATGACACAGTCTTAGTGAACTCCTCTGTCGTCGTTCGTTATTATTCGTCTGACCTCTAATTACATTAAGCTACTACGTCCACAGGTCGAGATATCAATAGACCCTGATCAACGAACCGTTTTATAGCTCGTCGCCCGTCGGTAAAGCTCGCTGGTGTATAATTTCAATGCCGCGGTTTTATATACTGAGTAGTCTGGCTCGCGGCTCATCATGTTTGCTATATTTTTGCACGATTCTGTAGACTGTTTTCATCAGCACCAACGAGCCGATTGTAAAACCATCGTTTTTTAACCGCGGTATAGGCTCGTACATCGATCAGGGCAGTGGCGGATTTATGCTTGATGCCACCCTAGGCCCCGAGTGAAAAACAACGGCCAAGTTATTTGAAACTTCCCGCTACGTATGTAGATAAGAAGTTACTGACTTCGCCCCGATTTTCGAAAATTGAGTTTTCACCAGATCTCCACGTTTTGAAGTCTTAGGAACCTTTTCCAACGTCATCGTGAAAATATCACGTGACGTCAGTATGCCTTTATGTATGTATATATGTGTGTGCGTGTGCGTATGTGTGTCATTGTGTTGTCCTTGGACCTTGACTTCTTTCGCCTTTCGATCTTAAAAATTTTGCCGCCCCTAGAATATGCCGCCTTACGCCTGGGCCTCATAGGCCCATGGGTAAATCCATCACTGGATCAGAGCTTTATTATATTGCTATAACTTATAACCTACGCTTCTTCATTCATTTATTGAAGTCATCTTCTTTCATGACTGAAGTCATTTGTTCAACAGGTCGGGACATTAGTCTTTGATACGTTCTCGCTGTCTTAACCTAGCGAATTATCTCCAAAGACTTATAGAACTAACGTATTAGGCAAGGCGTGCGCCACGCCACTTGTGTTCCACTAAAGTGCAGTCCATGGACTGCATCCACGTCAGAGCACGTTGAACGAATCGTGTAAGCGCCATGAAATTAACGATTCATGTTTAACTCTATTATACGCTGCAGCGCTGCTTAGTTTTGACTTCGGTTGGACGATTTATAATTTTTTCTTTTCAGCGCTGTAGCGTGTGTTAACGAAATGGAACAGGACTTCTTCTTTTTTTATATTATAAGATAGCAAACAAGCAGATGGGTCTCCTGATGGAAAGAGTCAACCATCGCCTATAGACACGAAAGATGTTAATGGTGCGTTACTATCTTGTGGCGAGGTCTTATGCCACATGCATAAGTTTACCGGCTACCTTAGCCTCCAAACCGGAACACAACAGTGACAAGCACTGTCGCTGTTGCGGCAAGAATAGGTAAGGCGGTGGTGCCAGACCCGGGCGAGACAATCCAGAACTCTACCACCTAGTAGCCACGATATTAGTGACTTGTATAGCCAATCGGTCGCCTTTTACGACCTACCTGGCAGAGCGGCAGTCGGCCTATTCTTCAAAGGAGCCCGGGACCAACATGGGGGATCTTAGCGTAAATTCTCTAGTACGTAGTACATTAAACCCTCTGATTATCTCTTAACATCTATTAACTACATAATTTATATTGAACAAGATAATTTTTGATACTTTCCCACTATTTTCACCATGTGATTTATCTCTTGACATTTACTAATTTAACCGTTACGATGTGTAACATTATTGATTATTCTAAGTATTGCTAACATTATTGATTATTCTGACTCTTTTCCAATGTTTGCATCAGACTTGTTCACATATTCATAAAAAATATTAGCCCGTGTTGGTTCGAGCCCCTTTTGACAGGCAGTTCATAAACTTGTTACTACCTTCGTGACTACCGAGTGGTAGAGTTCTGCAACGGCTCGTCTGTGTGTGGTACCACCGCCTTATCTATTCCTACCGCAAGTGCTGCAGTGCTTGATACTGTCGTGTTCCGGTTTCGACGGTAAAGTAACCGGTAAACTTATGCACTTGACATAAACCTATGGAGGTTCCATAGGGATAGCTACGCATCATTAACATCTTAGGTATCAAAAGGCGATGGTTTTTCTTTTCATCAGAAGAGCCATCTACTTTTCTGTATCCTATAATATAAAAAGATGCTTTGCTCTTGTCGATGGAGTTTCTCAGTTGTGCCCGATGTCCGATCCAGTAATTATACTAAAATTTCGACTCGTTAAAAATTCATGTTAAGGAATATAATATTTTAGGAATTGAATGTGGTATTTGGGTCTCTCCCAAATAGTTTTGCCTGCCACTTGTTGATTTTAGAGTTACCAACATCAAAAATACGGGTTATATTTTGTTTTATTGGTAATAATTAAAGCGGTGCTATTTTAAAACAAAATCTTTAATTTTTATTTATTGGCAGAGGAAATACCTGAAGAAGATCTTCATTTTGTATAGCAATTTAAGCAAATGTAAAAATAATCTTTACACTCGAATGAATGAATTCAAAGACTCAGACAGAATGCTTGTGTTTAGCCGTGTTGGCCAACCATTGCGGAATCGCATAAAAAACGGGAGTTTTATCTACCCCGTATTCAATTTTGATAAATAAGTACAAGTAAAGCAAGATAGCTTAAAATGCGGGATGTTCGGCCATCCTACCTCCAAACATATACACAAGTAATAAGTATGGAAAAATTATTGATACTTTCAAATCATTTTCATTGGATGAAATGAAATAAAAAATCACAATGATTTCACATGTGATATTTCAGTGGCAGTGATTTTAACTCAAAATTATCCGAACGTCAAATGACCGTAAGTGATTAAAAATAAAGTAAGAATTATATAACCACTGCCACCCGTATGTGAATTGGATGATTTCATTGAGTGTAACATTTCATGGACAAAATGAAGAGAGGTGGCAAACGCGATGTATGAAAATGCATGTCTTATGAAATTTCACAAGCTATTCGTGAAATGTTCCATGCTTATAAGTAGTATCACTAAAAATATAATTGATATAAAATCATCTGACCTTTGCTCTTGTCGATAATGTTTTGGAGGCCACTAGAAATTGAAATTCAAAAAGCTTTATACAACACCATTCCCCTGTTAAGCGAACCGTAGCTTGATTTTAAAACAGGTTTGATATGAATATTTATAGCTTGTTTTATCATGCGCTCATATTCCAAGATACACAGATCTACTCCAAAGCAAGGAACTATTTTACTTATTGTAAACAACTAAAAAGATTGCATCAGCAATTTGTTATTAATGGTAGGTCAAGAATATAATTCCTAAACTACCCTGTAGAGGCAGAGTGCCTAGCAGTCAGCTTGCTTAGCATATGTGACGTGAGATGGCACCAGTGAATTATTTGTTAATTTCGACTAATATCTCGTTTATGTGCGTGCCACGTTTTCTTGTCGAAGAGATAAATTACTCGAATAGACAAATTTGTCAATGTCGACTAATATCTCGTTTATGTGCACGCCAAAGCATTTTCATGTCGAAGAGATAAATTACTCGAATAGACAAATTGTTGCACTTCGATGACACACTAATAATCGTTATTGTATATATACTAGCTGTTGCCCACGACTTCGTCCGCGCGGACCTTGTTTACTCCGCACAGCTCCTCCCCCGTAGGTGATAGCGTGATAATATGTAGCCTATATGTTGACCCGACCTATAAGTAATATTCATGCAGAAGTAAATCCATTCAGTACTTTTTGAGTTTACCTCGGACATACATACAGACAAACAGACAAAAATTCTAAAAACTATATTTTTGGCTATGATATCGATTGTAGATCACGCCCCAAGTATTCTTTTAAAAAAATATTCAATGTACAGTTTTGACTTTCCTACGATTTTATTATATGTATAGATTGAAATGTTGGTGAGATGAAACCCTATTTTTGCTGTGATAGTTTTTGTTTTAAATTCATGATAATATTATGTACTACTGCCTCAGTGATATGTAAAAAGATAGTTATTTCTATTACCCTGATTTTCGAAATTAGGATCTTTTTATCGAAAAATTGTTTCATAAGCCTGCAATGTTTTTTGAATATCTATCCAATGATATCCCACACTTTGGGGTACGCGAGAAAAAAAACATCCCCACTTTGTGTATATAGGAAAAAAATATTTTTCGAGTTTTTATTTTAATACTTTGTCAGAGTGACTATATGTATAGTAGGGTGGATCGAAAAAAAAATTTTTTATTTTTTTTCTTAGCATGGGGGTAGAATTTGTAGCTTATAAAAAAAGAATGTTTTTCAAAAAAAAAAAAATTTTTTTTCGCAACATTTAGAGATAGCCCACTCGTTTTTTAATAAATTAATGGATCAAATGGACTTATTCTAGCGAAAAAATTTTTTTCCGTCAAAAATCGTGGAAAACATGAAAAAATAATTGCATATGATTTTTTTTTCACTTACCTTTTACTTTAATACAGATAAAAGGGCTGCTTAATTCTTTATTTTTCGCTTAAGTTACAAAAATAATAGGAAAAAATTTTTTTTGACTTCTGATTTCCATTTGGCTTTCAAAAAGACATTCCACAGATTCTAAAACATCGTTTAAATATTTTAAAATTTTTTAGTCCATTTGATCCATTATTTTATTAAAAAACGAGTGGGCTATCTCCAAATGTTGCGAAAAAAAATTTTTTTTTTTTTGAAAAATTTTCTTTTTTTATAAGCTACAAATTCTACCCCCATGCTAAGAAAAAAAAATTTTTCGATCCACCCTAATGTATAGGTATTTGGACTAAATTACAGCTTACAATTACAGTATAAATAATCTCTGAGCTAGGCTGCGGACGGAGGGACGGACATGGTAAAACTATAAGTGTTCCTAGTTGATTTCGAAACCTTAAAAATAAACAAAACAATATCTATATTAGGAGAATCTTCTACTTGTATGCTATCCTATAATGAAAGAAAATCATTATTACACAGTATCATCTTTTCATCAGGAGACTCATTTGTTTGATTGCTATCCTATAATATAAAATTGTGTAATAATAATTATCGAGTTGCTAGCGACCTTGACAATGAGGGAATGGGTTTTGGTGTTTATTATACATATTCCAGTGTTTATACACGTATTTCTATGTATTAGTATTGTTAACTAACACCAACACAAAAAAAAAATGCTTAGTATCTTCACGCCCATATCCCTTAAGAGGTAAGCAGAGGTACAACAAGTACACCCACGATTAGCCGAAGATACTACGTCCCACAATGTGATAGGTGGCAAGCCTATCGCCAACCGGGCACTTTTCCAATCCCGGACAACGTTGTTTTTATTAGAAAAACTGAAAAAACATTTTTTTGACTTGTCCGACCCGGGAATCAAACCCGGGACCTCATGTAGTCAACACCGACACATGACCAATAGACCACAGAGGCGACAATTAATGAGAGCAATTTGCTTACTTTGTGGTTAAATCAGTTCGTGGAGGTTCTCTAGCGATATTTATTTATTTATTAATTAAAATTAAAATAAAACTAATTAGCTGTTGCCAGCGACTTCGACCACGCGGACTTCGTTTACTCCGCACAGCTCCTCCCCTGTATGTGATAGCGTGATAATATGTAGCCTATATGTTAACCCGACCTGTTAGTAATATTCATGCAAAATTTGAAGTAAATCCATGCAGTACTTTTTGAGTTTACTCCGGACATACAAACAGACAAAAATTCTAAAAACTATATTTTTGACTTCGATATCGATTGTAGATTACGCCCCAAATATTCTTTTAAAAAATATTCAATTTGACTTTCCTACGATTTTATTATATTGTTACAAATAATCTAGAAACGTGTAGAATTGAAACGCGGGAGAGATCGAAATAAAAGAAAGAGATAGCTACTCCTATTGACAAACAAATAGTTAACCTTAGCTATGCCATATATGACTATATGGCATAAGGTTGAAAGTAGCGTGTACTAGGATTTATGACTCATAACTTGATTACAATAAGAAGTGATTCATCGTTTCCCGATACATTTAGATTTTTCTGGATCCAAGTAGAACTTTACCCTGGGTATAAATAGAGATGTGTTGACAAATACAGGGCAGTTTTTATCAAGCGATCGAGAGCGACCCGTGAAATACCGTACCCGTGAATACTTGAAGTGACCCGTGTGAAGTGAGAGGTGTTTTATTTGTGTAATCGATTAAGTTTAGCGTTAGTACAGTCAGTGACTAGTGTTATTCAGAGAATTCAAGTACTACGTTGTGTTGTGTTGTGTGTATTTGTATCGTAAATACACGGATTTAATATAAGTGGTGTTTTCTTTCAATTACGAACCCGAAGTACGTAACAATATGTATAGATTTGTAATATGACCGTATTTGACTTAACATCTACGTGTCAAAATCAATATTGTCAAAAGGATATAAATAGTACGAGTAATAATCAGATAGATAATGTTTTATCTAAAATCAATTATACCTACCTAATAGGTCCATTTATCATAACTGCCACCTGGCCACTGCGTACTATATCAAATAATTAATACAATTATTTTTACTGCCGGCTTTTATATTCGGTATAGACTTATTTATTTATTAATTTAAATTGAAAAGTCAGCAAACAAGCAGATGATTCTAATGGGAATAGATAACCATCGTCTATAGACAGCAAATATGTTAACGGTCCGTTGGTATCCGTATGGCGAGATGGTAATTCCACACTCATAATTTTACCGGCTACCTTACCCTCCTCCGGTTTTGAGTTACACATCGGAACATCACAAGCATTGACGCTATTGCGGCAGTAATAGGTAAAGTGGTGGTACGAAACCCGCGCGAGACGTTTAGTATCTTCACCATTTAGTAGTCATTGTGGTAATTACATGTGTAGCCAAACGTTCGCTTTTTAGAAATATCTAGGCAAAATGGCAGAAATTCTATTATTTTTTGGCGGCCAGGACGAATAACGAGATTTAAGTAGGTATTATTATATTTGAACAAGGAAGTAAGGTCGCTGCTTATTATTAATTTACGTTAAACTGACGCCATTTTCCTAGAATCATATTTTTATAGTATAGCTAACTAAAATATTTTATGAACGATTTGAATCAAAAATGTTGATAAAACTGACTTTACGATAGGATGTCCTGTCGTAACTCATTTATTAACTTTTAATTAAAAAAATATTGCATTTCTTGTTACACAAAGTAATGTGTTAAAAATCAAATAATATAGGTCATTGTAAGTTATTGACAACCTACACTAGACTAATAATGTTTGATTTCTAGTACCAAATTAATTCTGTCCATAATTTGTGAGGGGTTATGAACGCTGTGTTCCGATTGGCTAATTCAGTATTTTGTCGCGCTTGTTTACAGCTCACTGGATTGGTCAGTACTTAACTATTTCGGATTATTATTTAAGATCTAGTCTGATGTGTCGACAGAACAACCGGTCTGTTATTAAATCTCTAGTCTGTTTACTCAATGTTGTACGACTTTTGTATAGTATTGAATACTGGATGGCAAACAAACAATTTATAGTGGAAGTTCCCAAGAGGGCGGGTATTTTGGAATTTACTTGAACTTATTAGATTAACAATGGAGGGGGGAGGGAGGGAGGGAGGGATACTGTTAAGTCTCACCAGTCTCCACCAAATAAAAAAGCCTTTTATATAGAGCCGGACATGGGGCTGGGCCGGGTGGAAATTGTCAGATTATATTTTTTTCGTTATTGTTACATTTCCTTCAAAATAAAAGAAAATTCAGACGCGCTCGAGAATGTCAACACGTTTTCTTTACAACTTGTGACCGTCTCACTCCCTTACATCACATTACACTCAAACCGTCAGATTTTTTAAAATTCTTTTATCATTAGTTTTTTCCCCACCAATTGAAATGAAAAACATTATTTTCCTATCACCTTAATCTACAAAATCCATCAGGTTTACAAAATCCCTACAGTGCTCGAGCAAATCCTCATTTAGCATCTTCGACTCCCTCCTAAAACAGTCATAAAGGTTTTGGTCGAAATTCGATTGCTGTGAGACGTCTCTACCATAGTAAAGGGGCTAACAAGTTTCGCCTGGGATCATTTTGTAAAATCGTGTTATTGTCTAAAAGTAATCACCTTTTTTATATGGTGTAACAAAAACCCAGTCTGATCGTCAGAGGTATTGTTTAATACCTTAATACTATTTATTATTATGTGAATATAAATAGACAAATTTTCACCGATCAAAATAATTATTCTTATATGAATAACTAGCGACCTGCCCGCTGTTTCACCCGCTTAGCTTTTGTTCCCGTGGGAATATCGGAAAGGTTTATATACTAAAGCCTTTCTCAAGAATCAATCTATCTATTCAAAAAAACCGCATCAAAATCCGTTGCGTAGTTTTAAAGATTTAAGAATACATACGGACATAGGGACAAAGAAAGCGACTGTGTTTCATACTATGTAGTGATGTATGACGGAACTTAGAAACAAAGAGTTTATCATCAAAATGATGATAATGATAACTAAAAACCTCTGAAACATGCTAAATATAATGGTACTTGTTTAATGTCAAATTACTCAGTGGATTTCACGTGATGCGCGTTCAAAAAAACAGCCATATTTTTATAGATACAGAAGATTGTTTTCAACAGCGTTTAACATTTCCAGTATAAGTTGAGTGTTCTTTATTATGCACATCTAAGCATAAGTGAGCTCAACTAAAATTTGGCAGTAGACAATGTAACGTAAAAAAACGTAGCCAGTTTTAAATTCAACTAACATATAAACAACTAAACCACAGAAATTTAATGCAGTAGCTTTTTGCTTGATTCGCGAACATATTACAGATAGACACACTGACAAAAATGCTAAAAAATCATTGTTTCGGATATGCGTTTTTTGCTCCTCCCATTTTTCCCGAAAATTTTAATTTCCGAATATTTACATTTATATATATTTTCACGCCAAATCAATTACTGGGTAGGCACAGTTAAAATTGAGTGCCATACATTACGATCCTTGCATCTCCCATTAATTTTTGGAGACACTTATCCAGATATAGGATAAACAGGCTAGTTACACACACACAACCCTGCTTGACGCCAATATTGACATCGAATCTTAGGCACACATGATAGATATAGGATAAACAGGCTAGTTACACACACAACCCTGCTTGACGCCAATATTGACATCGAATCTTAGACACACATGGTTTACAATTTCAATATATAGATTGCAAAGCACGCAGCAGCGTGTGTGCCGAGACCCGTCTATCCTATAACTGGGTAAAATGACCCAAAGTTTCTTTCGCACAACTCTGACAAACGCTTTCTCCATATCTACAAAGCCGCAGAAAACCTTCTGGCCGACAGCTAGATGCTTCTCTACGATGTTGCGGAATTCTTACTCCGTACATCCTCTTTCAGACTTAAAACCCCCTTGTGCTTCTCACAACATTCCTTCGAACATCCCTTGCATTCTCTTTTCAAATGATTTATTACATATACAGGTTGACTTGGTAAACGACTACATCCTGAAGGAGGATGCTCAATACTCGCTTTTGATACCGAATATGTAAAACGAATAAGTGCTTAAACTTTGATCTACTCTATTTACGTATAATAAAAGTGTAAAAGATCAAATTCTGTACATTGGAGATATTTAATTATTTTTTTGGAAGGCACTCTTCAATCGATACTAAAGTAAAAAATGATGTGGTGTCGTGGGATACCAGGTAGGAACGAAGTTCTTTCGGCTAAACGGCACTACTCGCTTGTGTATGCGACTGTCGCGCCTGCGCACGTCTCATTTAACGGTTTTATTCCACGCACTTTTTTCCACGGATTTTTTCTTACGGTTTTACTATCACATTTTTTTCAGTTCGGTCGCGCAGCAAAATCCCTATCCCCTCCAAGCCTGCCGTAAGGAACTTCGTTCCAAAAATTGTATTTTTTTATCATTCTTGTCTGTTTGTCTGTATCAAGATTGCGCATCATGCCGAATTTACTGAATGGTTTTAAATGAACTAAATTTACGGCATTATAGCCGACAAGAATAAAGTGCCGCGGCACTCAATAAAAATATAGATTTTAATACTACTATTGCAACATAATTTGTATCTAACACCTATAAAAGATCTTGAAAGTTGAAACAAGTGTCTCGTTATTAAGGCCTTGTTAGCAATTGCTCAGACGGCAAGTCGAAGCTGCTGTCACCAAACTGAATTATCGAGTATAATTGGACATTACCCTCTACACGTGATTCTTCAGTCGTAAGGACAGTGTCGAATTGGAGAATGATATGTGGACATTTTTACGTTCACATTCCCTTACTACTAGTTCTTTCTACACATCGGTAGGGTAACCCTTAATAATATTAATAATTTTCAAGCAACTATTGAGATCTTTTATAGTTTAGCTGCCAAAGTCAAATTTTTGAACTAAATAACCTTTAATTTACAAGGCCTTAATAGCGTGATAATATGTAGCCTATATGTTGACCCGACCTATTAGTAATATTCATACAAAATTTGAAGTAAATCCATGCAGTACTTTTTGAGTTTACCCCGGACATACATACAGACAAACAGACATACAGACAAACAGACAAAAATTCTAAAAACTATATTTTTGGCTTCGATATCGATTGTAGATCGAGCCCCAAGTATTCTTTTAATAAATATTCAATGTACAATTTTGACGTTTCTACGATTTTATTATATGTATGAATTAGTATAGATTCCGATTGTAGCGCGCGTCGATTTAACTTTTAATTCCACTGAGTCTCGAAAATTTCGAGGTGATCGGTCACTTAAATTATCTCCCTAACAAGATGATGTAATTTTATCGAAATTCCAATAATCCGTATTTCTATATGTTTGTACCGTGCGTCGTGATGGCAAGAAAGTGCATGTGCATAATTTTGCCACAAAATATTAAAATTGGTTTTACTAGTAGGTAAACGCCCTATTGGTGTATTTCGGTAACAGGTGTTGTTCAAGGTTACACACCGCGTCCCCTGCTCTACCAACTGTTACGTGATAACAATGGAGCCGCAATTGACGCTATGACCACGTCCGTCCAATTTATGTCACGAATTTGATGTATTTTATAATGGTAGTATTGATATGTTCAGAGTAGAGATGGGCCGAATGTGGTTTGAACCGAATTCGAACATTGGGTGAAAATGAAAAATTCGGCTTAATTTCGATCGAACTTCGGCTCAATTTTGGCACGCTTTCCAATCGCTATTATCGACAAAATTTTGATAGGTTGGGTTACATTGTTCCAATTTAGGTAGGGATCTCTAATCTTTAAAAAAATATAAGTAAGCCTATTTTACTTGGGAATGATTTTATCTTTCTAATTATGAAAGAATTTTTCCAATCAGTCCAGTAGTTCTTGAGTTTATTCAATTCATATAAAAATACAAATCTTTCCTGTTTGTAATATTAGTGTAGATTTCAGTCAAAATAGTGCAAGTAGGTACTTTTTTCTAATGCCGAATGTTCGGCATTTAAACCGAACTTCGGCCGAATTTCGAAGTTCGACTAAAGTTGTCGAAATTCGGTTAAACCGAATCTAAAACGAATTTCGGCCCATCTCTAGTTCAGATGGTCCGGGCTCTCTTTTTAGAATAGAACATACTGCTGTTCTTGCAATGTCTCGCCGGGGTGTACCACCGCCTTACCTATTCTGGCCGCAATAGTGTCAGTGCTTGTCACTGACATATTATAGTTTGGAGGGTTAGATAACTGAAAACATATGCATGTGGCGCTAGGACCCCGCCACAAGAAGAGCAACGCATCATTAACATCTTTGGCAACAATAGGCGATGGTTTCTCTTGCCATCAGGAGAGCCATCTGCTTTTTTGCTATTTTATTATATAAAAAAACGATAAAAACGAAAGACTGATTCGGGTATCAAATCATTCAGTTTACGTAGGTGATTGGTTATACTATTAAGGGTTTTCGCCATGGATTAAACTGAATGCGCTTTTCAAGATAATTTTTTACGTTGTCAATGTCGCTTGCATTTACACAGATAAATATAGAGTTATAATACTTACCGATTACATAAAATTACTCCAAAGGTATTCTATAAGCCTTAGCTTTTTATTCGGCGAGATAAAAAGCACAATGATGGATATTTCTATTTTGTTACGATATAATATAGCGTATAATATATTACGATATAATAAAGCATTTGACATTAACATACATTTGCTCATATGTCTGTTAGTATTTGTGTGGTCTGTGGTTTTCGCGTATCCGTTTTTTTAATAATAAAAAAACGGATATTATTTTTTCACATATTTACCTGAGTAAATATGTGAAAAAATACTCGGGGTATTTGCAATTTTTGCAGGAAAAAGACAATTCCTAAACATGTTTCATTTGATTGTAAAATCTATATACATCTATATCTATATACATATAATAAAATCGTAGGAAAGTCAAAACTGTACATTGAATATTTTTTTTACAGAATACTTGGGGCGTGATCTACAATCGATATCGAAGTCAAAAATATAGTTTTAAGAATTTTTGCCTGTTTGTCTGTTTATTTGTTTGTCTGTATATATGTCCGGGGTAAACTCAAAAAATACTGCATGGATTTACTTCAAATTTTGCATGAATATTACTAACAGGTCGGGTCAACATATAGGCTACATATTATCACGCTATCACCTACGGGGGAGGTGCTGTGCGGAGTAAACGAAGTCCGCGCGGACGAAGTCGCGGGCAACAGCTAGTAGTAAATAAACTTAAATAATAATTACTCTCGCTGTGCTTGCCCGCGAGACCAATTATTTATCTATGTAAATAAAATATGTCCATAACGGCCGGTTTCCGAAAGGCAAATCAATTTTAACAAGCATTTAATCTGTGTTTAACATATTTTTTTACAAGCAAATCATCTGTTAAATACAGATTAATTGCTTATTAAAATTAGTTTGAGTTTCGGAAACCGGTTTCTCCTTACCTTTTTTTTTTTGAAAAAAAAAAGAAATAGCCTTCATTGACTTTGCCATTTGGGAAATTTTTATTAATTTTTGCTTATGCACGTTGGGGGCCTCCGTAGCCTGGGGGTCCTGTATAATTGATACGGCAGATGCAATGGTAGCTACGACCCTGACAGTGACGTGTTTGGGCCAATCGTTTGCCTTTTCATTCAACTTACCAAAGAGGAGATTCTCAATTCGACTATATAATTTTTTATGTTTATTGCCAGAGGTAATTTATGAACAGATCTTGAAAATTATTTTTTGTTTGAGAGGTTATACTCCCCCTTGAAGTTCCATTTTAATTTAGTGAAGATCTGATGAAGGGTTCCAGAGATATCGGAAATGGGAAATGGTTGCTGCAGTTTAACTGCGCAAAAATTATTTACATAATAGTACGGCACATAAGAATAATAAATTATTTATTAATGGACATTTACCATACAAAAACAAAAAAGTAAATCGAAGTTTATGCTAAAAAAAAAACTTATATCTAAAAGAAAGAGCAAAAGGTGATAGTAATAGCGAGTGCTAAATTGAGTCCATTAAAAGGGCGCCTCAATAAATAACTCAGTATTTGTTGAGGCGTGGTGAACCTGCATTGGTTTTCAGTATTCCCTATTTATATGACAGCATACAAGCTTACAGCATGTGCAAAACATTATTACATATACAAGTGCGTGTACATTCTTAATTCATAACTACATTGCGCTTTAAGTGGAAAGATAACGTGAGTTGCTATTCGTGTGGCGTGACTGTAATACAATTGGAACCCTCGCTCCTGCAAATAGCTACGGAAAGTTCAAAGCTCGGTTTTGGACATGATGTGCACGCAGGGAATGTCTCTGGCGCCCAAAACATTTGGCGTGGAGATTTGTTTATTTGATTTTTTATTAATTACTTTATTGTAGACAAAAAAGTAGAGATACGAGAAAATAACAAACACCAATTACAGCACAAAAGGCGAGCTTATCACTTGTATGTATCTTACAAGTAACCCAAGACAGTGAAATACAATGTAATAATAAGAAAACAGGTAGACAGTGAACAATATTAATTTAAATAAAATACTATTATTTTTTTTTAATTAATTAAAATAAATTATAGAAATTGACAAATAATTAAATTTGATGGATGGCAAATCTAACAGGCGGAAATCAAAATAAAGAAAAAACTTAGTTATTGTGGATAGAGGATAAATAGTAGTTTCAATTGTTTTTTAAAAGAATACGGATGTGATGTGGGAGCGATTTTTAAAGTCTTATAGCAATGACTTTTTTAGACTGAGAAATGGAAAGAACTGGAAGTGTATGGGAATACGTAAAACAACAAAAAGACAAAGGACATGAAGAACTAGGTGAATGAATAAACTCAGTGTTCTGTTCATTAATGCGGTGTTAAGTGATTGAACAAAATGTTGTAAAGGAGGCAAACAATGTGAGTATTCCCTCGAAAATTTGCTACCTCTGTACGCGGCCTTAGTGCCACATGCACATGCATTTGTTTACCGGCTATCTTAGCCTACAAACCGGAACACGACGGTGACAAGCACTGACGCTATTGCGGCAGGATAGATACGAAAGTTGTATGGGACCCGGACGAGACAATGCAGAACTCTATCCAGGATAGTAGAGACTCGCATAGCCAATTTTTCACTTCTTACAAACTGCCTGGCAGAAGGGCAGATAATCTATTCTTCAAAGAAGCCCAGACCAACAGGGGGAAATTTAGACATGGTCATATTTGCGCAGGCCAAAGGTAAATCGAATACAAATTTTCATGTTAATGTTGGAACTTCAAAACACCATCTATTGAATTCCGATCAGTAAACTAGGTTATCTAATTTTAATGACTTTTTAATAACCTAGCCGAACGACGACACTACTTGAAAACATGCGCTGTCCTTGAGCAAAAATTTCGAGCTTGTAATTGTTTGAAATTTAATTTTCAAAGCCACTGACGATCTAACGCATGCCGTTTCCTTTTCCGAATATTTATGATGTACACGTCATATACTTATTATAATAGCCATTTTTACGGATATTCACTACTAGTTGAACCGGCGAACATCGTACCGGCTTAGGACAGATTTAAAATCGTTAAATTTTTGACAGGTAGGAACTTTTGCTATAGGAAAATAGAAGTGGTTTATTTTTATTATTTTTGTCGCAATTTTTCCATATTTTTTCTATATATAAACCTTTCTCGAACTTCAACGAATATTTTGAAACAATAAAGTAGTCGAATTGGTCCAGACGTTCCCGAGTTTTGCGCTTAGTAATACATTTAGCGATTCATTTTTATTTAATATCTTCACGCCCATATCCCCGAAGAGGTAGGCAGAGGTACACCAAGTGCACCCACGATTAGCCAAAGATACTTGGTCCCACAAATGTGATAGGTGGCAAGTCTATCACCAACCGGGCACTTTCCAATCCTGGGCAACTTTGTGTTTCTCAGAAAACTGAAAAAACACTTTTTTTTTAAAGCGCCCAATCCGGGAATCGAACCCGGGACCTCATGTGATCAACGCCAACGCTGTACCACTAGACCATATAAAAAAACTTATATCTATAATTTTTATAAATACTACTAGATACGGTAGGTAAACGCTACTCCGTCAATATTTTCTGAATCCCGGTTACAACGCCTATTTTTCGGGATCAAATAATGCTTAAAATATTTAGATATTAGCTGACCTGCGCAGCTTCTGGATTAACATGTCCATATCGTTTTCCGTACAAACTCCCATCCCCTACTTCAGACTCTTAGGTATTGATTTAAACAAAAAAATGTATTAGCGGTTGCCCCAAAAGGCCATCCCTGAAACTTCCCTCTAAATTAAGGTATTTTAAGCTCAAAAGTGTAAAAACTATAAACATGGATTTTTTTAGTTCAAACATCTATTTCGTTAAAATGGCAGTATATTGATTTTTTGAAAAGTTGTATATTTTGGGAACGCTGATTGAATTTGATCTTTCGAATGACATTCAACTCAATTTTTTTGAGATCTAAAATATTGCATTAGCTAAATAATGGATAGGTTGAAAAATTTCGTAGCAATGTCGAAAAACATTTTTTCAGATATTTTCAACTTTAATAAATCCTAAACAAATTGACCGATTTTGATCCAATTAACGATATTTTCGCGCAGTTTTTAAAGGAGAAAAGCTGATAAGATTTTTAAGTCCATCGGTGTATTACCTAGCCTGAAAATTATTTTAAAAATATAAAGTATATTTGTTAAAAATGACGTAATTTTAATATTTGAAAAGTTATGTCGAAAAAACACTTTTTAACCGACTTCAAAAAAGGAGGATATTTTTTTTATGTATGTACACCGATCTCCGAGGTTTCTGAACCGATTTACGTGATTCTTTTTTGTTTGATGCGAAATGGTTTCGAATTAGTCCCATAAAAATTTGATTCAGGTGGGCCAAGTAGTTTTTATTTTAATTTTTCGTCAACGATTTCTCCCAAACGGATAAACCGATTTTGATGCAATGCTTGCATTAGATCTAGTTTTTTGTGGAATAGAGCTGATTAGTTTTTGTACTCAATCGGTACATTAATCTAGAAGTTATGTTAAAAAAAACTGTTTTGGTTAAAATTTTCAGGAAGTCTAAGTTGAGCGGAATCCAATCGAATGCCATCAACCGCGTTTCGGTAGATTCAGCCGTTCAAAAGTTATGAGATGTTTATATACACACATACACTCATACAGACATACTGACGTCATCGCGAAAATAGTCGGAAAAGATTCCTAGGACCTCAAAACGTGGAGATCCGGTGAAAACTCGATTTTCGAAAATCAGGGCAAATTCAGTAACTTCCATCTACGTACACTAACTACGTACCTACGTAGCGGGAAGTTAAAATACAACCTATGTTCGACCCCGGATCTTCAACTATCGTCATGCCTTTTATTATAATCGGCTTAGCGTTTTAGCCGTGTCTTACCTAAACTCGTAGTTGTAACTTTCACATTTACATGAATTATATAAGTAATCATCGCAATCAGTTAAGCTGTTTAGGAGAAGAATTATGTATGGGTTCGGCCTCTTTTGAAGAATAGAGTATGGCTTCTTGCTCGGCAGTTCTAAACAGGTGAACGTTTCGCCAAATCTTTTTTTTTTTTATATTATAAGATAGCAAACAAGCAGATGGGTCTCCTGATGGAAAGAGTAAACCATCGCCTATAGACACCAAAGATGTTAATGGTGCGTTGCTATCTTGTGGCGAGGTCTAATGCCACATGCATAAGTTTACCGGCTACCTTACCCTCCAAACCGGAACACGATAGCGACAAGCACTGACGCTATTGCGGCAGGAATAGGTAAGGCGGTGGTACCAGACCCGGGCGAGACAATGCAGAACTCTACCACCTAGTAGCCACGATGGTAGTGACTCGATAGCCAATCGGTCGCCTTTTACGACCTGCCTGGCAGAACGGCAGTTGGCCTATTCTTCAAAGGAGGCCGGGACCAACACGGCGAACTTTCACATTTACATGAATTATATAAGTAATCATCGCAATCAGTTAAGCTGTTTAGGAGAAGAATTATGTATGGGTTCGGCCTCTTTTGAAGCATAGAGTATGGCTTCTTGCTCGGCAGTTCTAAACAGGTGAACGTTTCGCCAAATCTGTTATTAGTTATTACTATCATGACTACTTGCTATGCAATAACTTGCCTTGGTTTGATACCCTACAAGTTTTAGTCGCAATAGCGTCATTGTTAATGTCACCGTCGCGATTCTGAAAGATCTCGCTCGGGCTTGGAACCACCGCTTTACCTATTCCTGCTGCAATAATGACTGTAGTGGTCGACGATTAAGACAACTACCGTCAAGTTGGATGGTAAAGTAGCCAGTAAATTATGCATATAGGATCTCACCCCGCCACACAGTTGATAACGCACCATTGACATCTTTAGTGTCTATAGGCGATGGTTTTCCTTTCAATCGGAAGAGCCACCTTCTTATTTACTCTTTTTAACTTCCAGACACGTATGTAGATAAGGAAATTTCTGATTCTGCCCCGATTTACAAAATTAAATTTTCACCAGATCTCCGCGTTTTGAGGTGCTAGGAATCTTTTCCAACTATTTTCACGATGACGTCAGTATGTTTGTATGTATGTATGTGTGTATGTATGTAAATGTGTTTGATAGCAAACAAGAAGATAGATCCTTGATGAAAAACTTAATGCTGTATTGCTATCCGTGTGGCGGGATGGCATTGCCACATGATTACCCCCTTACCCCCTAAATCGGAACATGACAATGACAAGCATTGACGCTATTGCGGCAGAAATAGGTAAGGCGGTGGTACCATATACTTGGATGAGACATAGCGGTATTTTACCATCGAGTAGTCACGGCGATAATGACACGTATTTTACGACCTGCCTGGCAGAACGGCATTTGGTATGTTCTGTTATGGGCTATTCTATACACAACACTTGTATAATAAAATCGTAGGAAAGTCAAAACTGTACATTGATTATTTTTTTAAAAGAATGACCGTGTTGGTCCCGGCCTCCTTTGAAGAATAGGCCAACTGCCGTTCTGCCAGGCAGGTCGTAAAAGGCGACCGATTGGCTATCGAGTCACTAACATCGTGGCTACTAGGTGGTAGAGTTCTGCATTGTCTCGCCCGGGTCTGGTACCACCGCCTTACCTATTCCTGCCGCAATAATGTCAGTGCTTGTCGCTGTCGTGTTCCGGTTTGGAGGATAAGGTAGCCGGTAAACTTATGCATGTGGCATTAGACCTCGCCACAAGATAGCAACGCACCATTAACATCTTTGGTGTCTATAGGCGATGGTTGACTCTTTCCATCGGGAGACCCATCTGCTTGTTTGCTATCTTATAATATAAAAAAAAAAAAAAAAGAATACTTGGGGCGTGATCTACAATCGATATCGAAGCCAAAACTTAAAATCATTTCAGGTGTTTAGCCGTGAAACAGGCAGACAAACGGACTTCCATATTTATATTATTACTTACAAGTATGTATATTTGAATAAACACACAGAAGTCGTTTTTTTGTGTAAATATTAAGACTTTGTTTAGGCTCATGAAATTTTTCACTGTTCCTAAAACAGGATGTCCTTAGTACTTCAATATTTGTTTTTTTTTTACAAATATAACAAAGATACGTAGACAATTTTAAACTCAGGTTATTCTTAATAATGTTAGGTATTATATCAATTTCTATTGTGTACATCTAATGCGTGGTAAAAATGTATTTTTGTGCAAAGAAAAAAACGTTGTTTTGTCAAGGTAAGTTGCTTCTAATGGATGACGTAAATAAAGCGAACTTTCGGTTATTCGACAAATGGTGAGCAAGTTTTCTGACGACATTAACAAATTAACATGCCTGCCATGAAGATTTGACATTCAATGCATATACATGATGAAAAGACGATTCCGGGTTTAAATCAGTTTCAGGTTTGCATATCGTGAGATTTCGGATTAAAATTCTGATTGTTTTTATTTAATAGAAGCGGATGGCTCTGCTGATGTTTACATCATAGCGATAATTATCAGCTATAGACACTGAGGTGGCGTTCATAATTTACGTTTATCCATACTAATATTATAAATGCGAAAGTAACTCTGTCTGTCTGTCTGTTACGCTTTCACGGCCAAACCACTGAACCGATTTGGATAAAATTTGGTACAAATATAGTTTGAGACCCAAGAAAGGACATAGGATAGTTGTTATCCAGGAAATCCCACGGGAACGGGAACTATGCGGGTTTTTATTTTAGAATTTTTTCTACGCGAACGAAGTCGCGGGCACAGCTAGTATAATATATGTATAAGGCGATCTTAGCCCCCTCCCCTCTCCCTTCCTTCTACCCATGCTCGCAGAGAGTTTTAAAAATTGTAGTTTTTAATTTATGTATGTATGTTAGTCTGTGCTTGATTGTGTTTGATATATTTAAAAACCCTTATTTTGCTTCCTAGACTTTTGAATTGTACCTTTATAGATAGACTAGCGACCTGCTCGCGGTTTTACCCGCGTAACTTTTGTTCCCGTGGGAATATCGGAAAGTTTTATATACTAAAACCTTCCTCAAGAATCAATCTATCTATTTAAAAAAACCGCATCAAAATCCGTTGCGTAGTTTTAAAGATTTAAGCATACATAAGGACATAGGGACAGACAGAGAAAGCGACTTTGTTTTATAATATGTAATGATATTCTGACGTTAAGAATCACCGTCGTGTTACAAACTGGTCCGGTACACTTTTTAAAATAGACCAACTGTTGTCCTGACAGACGTTGGTGGTAGAGTTCACCTAGTAGTCACGATGGTAGTGAGTAATGACTTGTATAGCCAATTGATCGCCTTTTACGACTGGTCTGATAGAACAGCAGTTGGTCCGCAACGTCTTGCCCGGGTACATGATACCGCCGCCTTACTTATTCCTGCTGCAACAGCGTTAATGTTTGTCACTGTCGTGTTTCGGTTTGGAGGATAAAGTAACCGAACTAATGAATGTGGAGTAAACTTCCCGCCACACGGATAGTACCTAACGCACCATTGACATATATTGTACTTTAATTGTAATATTTTTTTTTAAATAAATTTATGTTTATTCTTATTTAGTGTCTATAGGTGATGATTGTCTCTTTTCATCAAGAGAGCCATCTGCTTCTTTGCTATATTATAAAAAGTATCTTCACGCCCGTATCCCCGAAGATGTAGGCAGATACTTAACTTAATCCCACAATGTGACAAGTGGCAAGTCTATCGTAAACCGAGCACTTATCCAATCCCGGGCAACGTTCTTTCTATCAGAAAACTAAAAAAATACATTTTTAGAATTGCCCGATCCGGGACCAAACCCAGGACCTTATTTGGTTAACACCGTATTCGGGCCACTAGACCACAGAGGTAACTGCTATCTTATCAATAACTATTTAACCACTACACTAGTGAAGTCAATACACATTTTGGGAAACAATTTTGGGTAGCGAACCTAGAGAGTTTAGAGCTTATTCATTCTTAAAAGGCCGGCAACGCACCTGCATGACCCCCGGTATTGCAGATGTTTATGGGCGACGGTGATCACTTACCATCAGGTGCACCACCTTCTCGTTTGCCCCTTCTACATACTATAAAAAAACTGCTATCTTATGATACAAAAAAAACTTAACAGGAACATCGTACGTCATTCGGTAGTCTGTTGTATAGTTCTCTATTTAAGATACAGTTAACACGCGTAAAATAAATACGCGTTGATGGGTATATAATATAAATGTGCAAATTTTAAGTAATTCGTGTGGTGAAATTATATACGGCTTTCTTACTTTCACCGTTTGCTGAACAAAGGTTCTTAAAACTTTTGTTTGGTCACTGTTTAAATACATTCACAAATGAATCATACACAAGTCGAAGAAGCTTACTTTCATAAAAGTGACTTCACATAAATATCGGTGGACTAATTACACGAATTATTCTAGCCTTAAGCAGGCTGTAAACGCTCAATTTGTCAAATTTTACGTGTTTGGCAAATTATTTGATAGTCTATGGTCATGTTTGACGTGTTTGTCAAGCAAACTACGTGTTTGCCTGTACGTTTGAAAGATTTGACTGACGGTGTGTTTGTCATATGTGTTTGAAGTACCTACAGTCATGCTTGTCAAACAAACTTGCCATTTTGGCGCGACCGCCGCTGAGACTCGTTGTTTGTTGTTACTCATCTGAGCATCGGAGCGTCATTACTCACTTCACGGCGAAAACTGCTTTGAAAGTGAAGTCTTGTTTGACAAACTTATTGGTACATGTGCGCTGATGTTTGATAAAAACGTACAAACAAAACGTAAAGTTTGACAAACATGTTTGAACGTTTACAGCCTGCTTTAAAGTTAGCAGATTATTTGTGTAGTGAAACGCATGCTAGTTGATTCAACACTGATTTATTTTTATCTACCCACGTACATATTTTATAACAATTTATTACTACATTTTACTCGAGTTGGGGCTCCTTTAAAGAATAGGCCAACTGCCATTCTGCCAGGCAAGTCGAAAAAGGCGACCTATTGGCTATACGAGTCACTAGCGTCGTGGCTACTAGGTGGTAGAGTTCTGCTTTGTCTCGCCTGGGTCTGGTACCACCGCCTAACCTATTTCTGCCGCAATAGCGTCAGTGCTTGTAACTGTCGTGTTCCAGTTTGGAGGGTAAGGTAGCCGGTAAACTTATGCATGTAACATTAGACCTTGCCACAAGATAGCAACGCACCATAAACATCTTTGGTGTCTATGGCGATGCGAGGCGATGGTTGACTCTTTCCATCAGGAGACCCATCCGCTTGTTTGCTATCTTGTCATAAAAAAAGAATGGCCTTCACCGTGACCACTGCATTTCACACCTCATAGGTTAGAAGTGATAACTAAAAAATACTTCGAAAATATACTTCGATTTGTTCTGATTTGTGTTTTTTTTTTTGAAAAATATAATTACAGATTTATTATTTTACAAAATTTAAAAACATTCATCTGTGTTTGTTTGTGATGTTTGGTTTTTGTATTATAACAGTTTGTTCTATGTTTTAATTTTATAAAAAATACAGAGCTGTAGAGCTGTAGTTATTTTTTTGTCGTTAACCAAGTCTTGGTTTTACGATTAAAATGACAGCCACGGCTGTATTGTTTTTAGTTTGCAACAAAAAAATTACACAAATCTGTACGATGAATATTTTGCCTGATATAGCGAGAAAATCTTTTTACAAGTTGCCGACGTAGAAAACTCCTTGACATCCATCCAAGTATATTTGAAATATATTTATATACTTATACAAAATATATTTTAAATATATTTGACTTCCGCTATCCCAAGTGTAAGTTTTCAATGGATTATGTCTGTGGGACACTCTCGATTTTATCATTTGGTCTTCAATGTCGGATATATTCTCGTAGACCCTCAGTAGCCTTGAAGTCACCTAGAGAGCGGTCACGGCCGGTTCAACCTGATCGACCAAATAGCAATATCATGAGCAGGTTTTTAGGTGACATAAGACACGCCTATTGCCTTCTACGTTATGAAATTCTCGTCTAGACATTTTTACTAAATGTAAGTCATATTTCACCACCTAATCGACAATGAAGAACTTCGTTTGTACCGAAACTTTCAAAAGTAGTTTCTGAATATTACTTTAGAGATGCAGACAGACTTAATTCATAGAGGGATCACACGAGTTAAGGGCTAAAAATCTATCAAAAATACATCGGGCTATACGTACGCACGCACGTAAGAAATTATACTTAGCTACCACTCTTTTTGGGCTATCAGATTTTTTTTGGTTGTAATATCAGCTAAATATATCATTTTGTATTTTGGCTATTGGCTTAAGGGCGTGTCCATGGTAATATCTTAATATTTTTTTGCAAACGCCTCAAAAGAAGTTTAACTTCAAAAATGCCAAATCGGTTAAAAATTACCGAGTTCTGAGGTATCATAAATAAGAAAACCAGCCGAATTGAGAACCTTAGAGTCTATGGAAAAGCGGCAGGATGTTAAAAAATGTATAATATATACCTACATGTATTTTTAATTTATACTGCTTTCCCTAGCATCTGTTTTCTTTATGCTGGGGCCGCACTTGCGTCTTGCACTTGCGTCACAAAGCTTCGTGCAATGACACGATAAATGTAGAGGTCACATCTGCATTTATCGTGCAATTGCACGAAGCTTTGTGACGATAAGTAAGTGCGGCTGAGGCATTAAGAAAGTAAACGGTACAAGATATAATACCTATCACTGTGATTGTATTGAAACGCAAATTATGGATTCTTTAAAGCTGAAACCTTATAAAAGCGAGTCACGTTTCATCATACATTCAATACTGATGTTACCGAAAATGTGACGGAAATTAAGTCGCAATTTGGGTAAAATAAATATAAATATAAAAAAGGTTTTTACATTTATCGCCTCTGTGGTCTAGTGGTCCGGTGTCGGAGTTGATCACATGAGGTCCCGGGTTCGATTCCCGGGTCGAGGAATTCAAAAAAATATGTTTTTTAGTTTTCTGACAAAAGCAATGTTACCCGGGATTGGAAAAAGTGCCCAGTTGGCGATAGACTGGCCACCTATCACATTGTGGGACGTAGTGTCTTCGGCTAATCGTGGGTGCACTTGTTGTACCTCTGCCTACCTCTTCGGGGATACGGACGTGAAAATACTTTTTTTTTATATATATATTTTCAATCGTCGCGTCGGCGCCAGTTTCCAGTCGCCTCCGTGCTCTAGTGGTCCGGCGTCGGTGTTGACTGTTGACCACATAAGGTCCCAGCTAGTTTATCGGGCCAGGCAATTAAAAAAATGTTTTTTTTTCAGTATTCTGATAAAAATAACATTACCCCTTACTGGAAGTGCCCGGTTGGCGATAGGCTTGCTATATTTTTTATATCATTAGGTAGCAAAGAAACAGATGGCTCTCTTGATGGGAAGAAAACCGTTGCCTATAGACACTAAAGATGTTAATGGTACGTTGCTAACTGTGTGGCGAGATTGACATTGTTGCTATTGCGGCAGGAATACGTAAGGCGTTGGTACCAAATACCCGGGCGAGACGTAGCGGAACTCTACCATCTAGTAGTCACGATGGTAGTAAACAACTAATTTTTTCGGGATAAAAACTAGTCTGTGTGCAATTCCAGGTTATCATCTACATGTGTGCCAAATGTCATCCCAATAGGTTCAGCTCTTTTGCTTGATTGAGTAACGAACATCCATCCATCCATGTTTGCATTATAATATTAATATAGATATATACATAGTTTAGTATGGATTAGGGTTGATGTACTTTGTTCGGGATATAACTTCGTCATAACATCTATAGAGAGTAGGCGGATTTGCCAATATTTTTTTGTTTGGGAAATTTTTTATGTAATGGACTTAAACACCTGGTATGTATGGCCATTACTTCGAAATTGGGCTGTTTGGGAGAGCAGAGGACTAAGCCAGATTTAAAGTTTACTTTAGGGCAGTATCTTGCTAATGAGTCTGAATTTCGGCTTGTTAATAACTCTTGACCAGGGTTTCAAGTGATTGCGGGCCGAAACAATGAGCCAAATTGGGACCAAAGATTGAAAATCGGTTGTTGTTGTTTTACCGCATTTAAATATGTTTCTTGTTAAAAGCACCATTTTTTGTGTTCGGCAAATTCTCTGAAACTTTCGCGTTTGCAATATTGGCCGTGTTCCTGTTCACTTGTCTAACTTTAATCTGTCTGAATGTCTACCAAACTTACTTATACCTGTCAGAGTAAACAAAATTTATTAAAGTTAAGCTGGTTTCTTTCGGACACATCTGTCTCTATCCGTCAAAATCTATAAGAAAGACTGTTAGAATTGTGAAAAAGCACCTTGACTTACAAGTAAAATAGCGGCATTTGATTATATCGCACTATATTCTGTAGAGTGTCCTGGCAAACTCTTAGTTAAGTCATGTGTCAATTTTAGAAGTCTGAATTTACATTCGTCAGGAATATACCCATTTATACGACAAGATGTCCGCCAACGTGGCCTAGCGAACATTTGCTTGACCTTGTGATCAATACTTATTGTATATACATAATACGATTATATATAATACGATTGTGATAATTGCGTTGGCTAGAGGGCACAGGTGCAATAACTCCAATACTGAAAGTCGGACGGAAATTTATATGTATGAGCATTAATGTTTCCCATCGTGTCTCGGTGTTTCTTATGTATTAAAGGTGTTTTGATAATGACTAGACCGCCCCGTTGGTTGAGTAGTGAGCGACTCTGACTATGCAATCGACGGGGCTTGAATTCTATCCCCTACGGGGACAAGCGTTTGTGTGATGAGCATAAATATTTGTATTTTCGAGTTTGGGTGTTTATTAAATATATTCTAGTATTTATATATGTATTTCTATGTATTAGTATCGTTGACTTAAAACCCATAACACAAGCAAATAATTTGCTCACTTTGGGGTTAGATTAGTAAGTGTAATTTGTCCCGTGAATCTATACATATAATAAAATCGTAGGAAAGTCAAAACTGTACATTGAATATTTTTTTTAAAGAATACTTGGGGTGTGATCTACAATCGATATCAAAGCCAAAACTATGGTTTTTATAATTTTTGTCTATTTGTCTGTATGTATGTCCGGGGTAAACTCAAAAAATACTGCATGGATTTACTTCAAATTTTGCATGAATATTACTAACAGGTCGGGTCAACATATAGGCTACATATTATCACGCTATCACCAACGGGGGAGGAGCTGTGCGGAGTAAACGAAGTCCGCGCGGACGAAGTCGCAGACAACAGCTAGTTTTTAAATAAAATGCATTAGAAATACAATAAATTAATAAAAATAAGCATTACACACACTACATTCATGTGACATACATGATAATATAGGTATATACTATGTAACTGTAAAATTGTAAGAACCGTTAGATTATAATGTACCGTAGTAATATTATAAACAAACTGCTAACCTAATCTAACCAAATTATAAACTTCCTATATAGGTACGAGTGGTGATCCAAAAGTAATGACAATGAAAATAAAACCCGGTACTTAAAGTTAAAAAAATAATTTATATTTCTACATAGACTCCTAACAAGTCAATAAATTTAGTCTATCTTTATTCTAAACCCAGGATTCCTTTTGAAAAAAATTCTTTGTTTTGACTCTCCCAAAATGCCTAAACAGCGGCCGTCACTTCGCTGTTGTCTTTAAATTTCTTGCTTCGGAGGTGTTTCTTGTGCCGAGAAAAGAGGTAGAAGTCACAAGGAGCTAGATCTAGCGAATGGGGAGGGAGTTCGAGCAGTTCAAATCCTGTTTCTTGAATGGCAGCCATCGCAGGTTCGGCTTTGTGAGCCGGTGCGTTGTCTTGGTGAAACAGCACTCCAGCTCGCAATTTGGCGCGTCTTTTTCCTTAATGGCCTCTCGTAATGTTGGGTCTCTCTGATCTGATCTGAGGTAACCGGTTATCATTACTTTTGGACCACCCCTCGTATATTGTAAACTTACGGTCCTTACAATTTTACGGCGACATATACACACATGTAGGAATACTATTTTCTTTACGGCTAAAGTCAGTTGTTAATTTAAGAGATTTTCTAGTTTTTAGTCTTAATGATAGAATTACGGTCACAGGCGATCGCTAGTTTGTATAATTTGACACAAAAATAGGAATTAGAGAACTAGAATTGAAAAAGAAATTGTTTAACTTGGAATATCGTCGTTGTCAAATAAATATCGGCTATATGCAAAAGTATATACCTTTTGTTATACAAAACAGTTTTTAATTGATAATATTACGACTGATGCACATAGCATATATTTTTTTAGCAATCACAGTTCAGTATTATACACTGAACGCTTAGAATCAGGTAGCAGACTTTTTATATGAACATTTGGCAGGGTCGTAGCTACCATCATATCTGCCGTATCAATTATATGGGGCCCCAGACTACGGGGGCCCCGTATCAATTATATGAGGCCCCAGGCTACGGGGGCCCCGTATCAATTATATGGGGCCCCAGGCTACGGGGGCCCCCAAAATGCGTAAGCAAAAATTAATAAAAACTTCCCAGATGGCAAAAGTCAAAAAAAGCAATTCCTTTTTTTTAAAAAAAAAGGCAAGGAGAGTGTGTATTTAATTTGAATTGTTTGTAAACACTTTGGAAGAAGTAATTACGATGAATAAGTATTTCTTCTAATTTTATACAAACATTTTTTCTTTTGTTAGAAATAGGTAGGGTAAAGCCTTTCATAAGGGCCCCAAACAAATCGCTATACGGGGCCCCGCCAAGAGACGCTACGCCACTGAAATTGGTATATAAAATAGTCGTAATAGTAAAAATGTGGAAATTTCCAACAAGTGCACTTAGAAAATATTCATTTGACAACGATATGCAAAAGGAAATGTGATTGGTAAATTACTATAAATAATTTCTAATTCCAATTAATGTACCTACTGTCCGATCGCGGTATCAAAAGTCTTAGTAACCGGCGTGTGTATATGAAGAGAGTAATGAATGTGGAGAAAACGAGACAAGCCTGCAAGGATCGTGATGTATAGTTTGTTTGTTTGTTCTCTCTACCTACCCCGTAAGGGATCTGGTGTGACTTTTAGGACTATAATCGTGACTTTTAGGGAAAGATTACTGTAATCCCGATTTCACTTTTTATATATAAATATTAGCGAAAAAACAGCAAATACACTGTTTTATCTCATGTACGACAAGAGAGGATTAACCTAATTATTAAAAATCTTACAAAACTGTTGTGCGCTAAAAATTCATACCATGATAACAAATACATATGGGTAAAAGTTGTTGTGGTGTGTAGTTCGCGAATAAATCCTTCAAATGGACTACTTCAGTTGCGTTTAGTTCATCCTTCACTAGTTCAGTTTCAATTTATGTATATCTCTAGTTCGCGTTGTTCACTGCGAACGAAACGATTACGAGAGTCGAAGATTGCCGATCACGCGCCGATCACACACAATTGACACAATCTCGGCCCGACTGAACTTGATACCGGTTAACTATCTCACTCGCACTTTCTTGTACAATGTACATACATACTTGCGAAGTCCGAAGAGCGATAAAATGAATTCTTCAATTATAAGTGTTCATTGCTTATTACGCATGAAGGTAGCCGAACGAACCATTTTTAAAACAGGAGGACAACAGATCTGAAGGCATATTTTGTACGTGCTGATTGATCGCTATCACTGCCTCTTCAGAGTTGGTAAAAATAAAACCTCTCATCAAATCTTTGATTTTGGGGAAAATACAGAAATCACAGGGTACTTGGTCGGGGCTATGCGCAGGATGAGTGACGAGATGTACTTTTTCGGAAGCTAAAAATGACTTTGTTTTGTTGACCGTGTGTGAAGAAACGTTATCATGCTGTAGGAGCATGCGGCTTTTGGGCCGTCTTTCGCGAACTTTCTCTAACACTCTGGTTAAACAAATGGTAGAATACCACTCGGCATTAATACTCTTTTGATCTTCAAGTGGAATTGTACAGATGGGACCCGTAACTGAGAAAAAAAACGCGATTATTTTTTTACCAACGTTTCTCGCCTGTTCACTTTTGTTGGCCTGT
The DNA here is from genome assembly GCA_036924255.1 of Apodemia mormo. Classification (NCBI taxonomy): domain Eukaryota; kingdom Metazoa; phylum Arthropoda; class Insecta; order Lepidoptera; family Riodinidae; genus Apodemia; species Apodemia mormo. The sequence goes on along the minus strand of JAUPFN010000016.1, from coordinate 34,041,722 downwards.
TCTCATTTTCAAACACCCATTCACAAGATTGCTGTTTTTTTTTTCGGGTTCAAAACAATAAATCCACGTTTCGCCTCCTGTGACAATGTCATAAACAGCATTAGAATGTCCGTGGTCGTACTTCAGTAGTATCTGTGAGCACCATTCCACGCGAGGCCGCTTCTGCTCCGCTGTCAGTTCATGAGGGATCCAACGACAACAAAGTTTCCGAACTTTCAATTCTTCGTGTAAAATTTTCTGAATTTGGCTCATACCAATCCCCAATAGTTCTCGAATTGTCTCATAGGTAATCCGGGAGTTTTCTTCAATTAACCGCTTAACAGTAGCCACATTATTTTCGTGGACGGCAGTTGAAAGCCGCCCTTCACGAAATTCGTCATGTAAACAAACTCGACCTCTCTCAAATTCAGCAAACCATCGCCTCACGGTGCTCAAACAAGGTGCTTCTCTCCCAAAAGCATTTTTTAGACGAGCGGCACAGTCTTGCGAAGAAAGAGAACTTTTAAAATCATTAAAAATCATCGCTCTAAAGTCTTTTCGACTTAATTCCATTTTCGTTGCGTACGTAGAACTTTGATGTGTGATAATAAACAATTGACAAATCATTTCCCGCCAATTGTTTTTTTTTATTACTAAGAAGGTTGCAACGTTTTAACGTGTGCCCCATGTATAAACATAATGCATAACATGTCATAATGTTTGTTTGAATTTATCTAAAAACAAAAATTACAGTGAAAAATAAAAGTTTAGAAAAATCAGCTTAAAGTTAAGGCCATAAGAAAAATATTTGCTGTATTCGGCAATTGTAAACACTATTTTAGTAAGAACTTAAATCTTTCATTAGTAAAAGTATCTAATAGTACGAATTAAAAAATATACTTTATTTTAAAATTGTTTTACTATCGCTTCAACGTTTATCTCGTTCGCAGAAATCATAAGATTCATTACACACTACTTAGTTCGATCAACAAACGAAGGAAAATCAACGTAAGTACTAAGAAATGATAGCGACTCAAGCCATTGGACTAGATGAACTACTGAACTAAAAGAATGATATACTTCACAGTGATCAAAAGAAAAGATCTTTTCAATTCAGTGACACATTCTGCGCACCTCTAAAAAGTTGGCTTAATACATGTATTTTAAATCTTATTATTTTATTATAAATAACCAGCTGACCGGCAAACGTTGTTTTGCTGTATGATTTAATTATTATACATATAAACTTTCCGCTTGAATCACTCTATTTCTTAAAAAAAAAACCGCATCAAAATCCGTTGTGTAGTTTTGAAGATCTAAGCATTCATAGGGACAGACAGCGGAAAGCGACTTTGTTTTATATATTGTAAGTGATATAATTTATCGAGGAAACCGGTATTTTCCAGAAAACTTTGAAGCGGGGGAATACAATGCAGGAAAATATTGTAGTGGTGCTAACCGAAAGTTTTATACTTTTGCTGAAATATCCTTTAGGATTAATATTAATAACATGGCCTAGCTATAATTGGACATTTTATGAAAAAGCTTACACAAACATTAGAACTTAAATTTCGTTGCTTTTTTCACATAAAATTGTTTCAAAATACTCTTTTCTGGATCCTCAACCGATAAAATTGGGACAGAATTAAGACTTACTCTGAGGATCAAAAATTAATGCATGCATGCTTATAAGCTTATAAATTGCTAATAAGCTTATAATCTCGATTAGGTTTTAAAAAATGTTTTTTTTTTCATTTCAAAGAGGAAACTGTCACAAAATAGTGTGTGATATATTCATAGCATAAGTTTTAGATACTAAGATACAGGAACTTCCAAATAAATTTGCAAGAATTCTCATAAACTCAAGGAAATTGAATTTTTAAGTGAATGCGAAAAGCAAAAGAAGAGTAAATGTAACAACTTGTAAAGTTCCCTATAATATTGACAAAATACATACCTAATAATTGAAATGAATTAAAAATAATTGCAGTGTTTGTGAAATTTTAATTTAGATTACAGATTATGCTGTTTCGTTTGTATATACGTTTCAACACCTGTTCATCGTCACACCTAGCAAGCAAGTCGCGGAAATGTCTAGATTTTATAGTTTGAGTTATGATGGCCAACTGACTACATGAATTGCAGAATAACAGCAATCTATGACGAAGCTTTTCTGTGATTAGATCTTGAGCTAGCCTGAGCATATTCCATTTACGTTACTTATAATCTTGATCGCGTTCACGTTTTAATAATGACTTTGTATGAACAGATGTACACCAATAGATTTATACGCTGTCAATCGCTCAATCCAAATAACCGAGTTTAGATTCGATATGTATCCGTGCCCTATCGTCAGAACTTGATTTGATGTAATTAAAATGAGATCATATCTGGATAATGCTCTTTCTGGTAATGGACAAGAACTCATTGGCTTGAAACATAATTGAATAATCTAATAAATCAAGAATCTTTTCTCTTTTAAATCTCTTAAAAATTTGATACGAATTTATTTAATGTTTAAAAAGACAATACATGTATCATATACATGACTAGGACGTCCGTCTAATATTAGATAGTTTTTTATTTCATCTTATTCTAATATCTTAGGAAATAAAAACAAATTAAGATGTATAAAGATATTGAATTTCTGAATTCCTGCCATAAAAGGTACTTTGTATAAAATACATGGGGATGGTATTGGTACAAATAGTAGTTTTACGGTCAATTAATCTAAGAAATGTCGAATTAAGAACTTTAAATTAAAAGGTTCACCCGAAATAAGCATCAATGTAAGTGTAATTTAAACAAATTTTAGGAGCAACAGAGAATTTGTTAGTAAACTTAAAGGTTGTTTGTATTTACTGAGAATAAAAACTGTATTTACTTAAATATAAGTAACAGTTTCGATTACGCTTAAGTGTGTTTAACATTACTTGTTTGTAAAAATTACAATGTAACACCATTAATTTTATTGACAAAAATATTGTTTGACTCTTAAAACTAAATACTTCCAGCACCCATCTAGATCAATAGGAGAACAGGGAGTAAAAAACAATTAGTTGCTAATATGGTCTTCAAAGAAATCAAGAATACGAGAAATGACCACAACAATTATTTTGTTGTAAAAGCACAAATTGACTCCATCCACTTTATTTTTTCAGACTCAATTATTTCAAGAACTTAAGCATACTTTTTTAAACAACATTGTTTAAAAAGTATGCTTAAGTTACGTGTACAATATATACATATGTATATCGTACACGGTTCGAGATAGCTTAAAAAGAGAAAGATTTACAGCAGGAAATCCTAATAATTCTAAGTATTTGTACCAATAAATATTACCTATTTAGAAATAAAACTAATGAGTAAATTGGAATGTTCTAACATTGAAAAATAATATATATGGTGCCAAAATAGTCCTATAATCTTTTTTCCACTTAATTTGAAGTAATTGTTTTTTAGCGAATAAATAAAATTAAAACGAATTTATAGCACCTATCAACTTTTCATATTATTTTATAAAATATAACCCAAGTTATAATCTGAATAAAAAAACACTCGAACCACAGAACCGTAAAATATTAATGATCTCTCTTTCACACATACAGACAGAATTGAACACGTCAGAGACCACGTCTACGTGTGACCTTCCGTACAAATGTGAGAAGTTTTGGCTAAATGTATTGTTTTAATTATATTTTAAGTACGTTTATCTATTCTGATGGTTCCTTTGTTACGACTTCGTAAAATGTTTATTTGACTTTCAAATTGACTTTCTAAAATGTCGAAATTATTGGATTAATGTTTCTAATAATCAGGAAATTGTTTATACATATAACAGACAAGAATTGCTCGATTAATGATATAATAATTTGTTATATCAAACAGATCGTATAAAAACGTTAATGCGCTCAAAAGCAGGCGTTAAATCTTTAGAGATAAACAGAGCGCAATGTTAGTTGTTTTAAACGCTAATCAACCAGTCAAGGGATATCTTTGGCACCGTGCCACTATTACGACGGAATGTATGGGAGTAATGTTTTTCACAACCTGTAATATGCTGCTTTGTCTATTTTTTGCATATTGTATAAAAATGAGTTGTTACAGGCTGTTTATGAAACAAAATAAAAATAGGTTGGAGTTTAAGAAGATTGTATGCAAGAATATATTTTATTCATGTCTGCACCTTGACTAGTCATAGATTATTCGCATTGGTTTAAGTAGAATTTATCAAGGATATATTTAATCAATTGTGATATTTCCAGTGATTCCCAGTATTTAGATGTAAGTTATTTAAGTCAAAATTATTTGTAATCGGATTAACTTTGCAGGGTTTCAGTATTACTCTGATTGAGGAATATTTGTTAAAATTCATTATTGTCGTGATAGTAAGAAATCGGTTTCAACGTGAAGAAATATTTATTCGAAATTCTTTATTGAGCACAATTTAGTTATTTGCAATATATAGCCACGTTTATTGCTTTCACTTGAGTTTTATTATCATTGGGCAGCAAAATCTTATGTCCAATTTATTAGTGTGAAAAAAATATGGTTTGACCAATTTTCCAGCGATTTCTCAATATAAATTAAGTGTATTAAGTACTTGAAGCGTTTTCCTTTTCATGAAGCTTAAAGTAATTAAGTATTCGCATCATACCTGTAACGTTTGAATATTTCCTTCATTATTTATCAAGGACAGAGTGGGAATGTATGTACATTTATACCTAAGCTAGTTCTAAGTTTCTAAACTTTTTTGGATAGGACATATAGTTTTACGATTCATCTCCAATATTAGCTGCATTAAGTTCCAGTTTCCACTATTTAAAATAACTTCTTCGTTCTTTGGAGTTTGTACTGTTCGATTGTAGTGATTAATATTATTTTTACACAATATAAAATGAGATTAAATTTCATAGGGAAACGTTTTATCTTTTGATAATCAGAAGATTTATTGGTGTAATAAAACATGGAAGCGGCACTCGATGTACATACGTAGCGTGTAAGAACACTCGATATATTTTATGCACTGAATATAATTCAAATCTAAGAAATAAATTGTTTTTTCTACAAAAGTGTTTTATTTTTCTATAACGTATATATTTATTTTATTTCAAATAATAGTAAACAAGCATACTTTTTAGAGGTTCCCTTTATGGAAAAAGATAACCACCCTTTATGGAAATAGCGCGTTGCTCTGTATGGCCACAGAATATTAGAGAATTTGTAAACTTATAACTTATTGGAAGGTGAGGTAGCCGATAAACTTATCCCACATGCATGTAGCGTAAGTTTACTGGCTAACTTATCATCTGTACTCGAACATGGTATATGGAACATGGTACAGCGACAAATATCGATGCTATTGCGGTGGGATTAACAAAGGGGAATGTCATGTATAAAGCTGGCTACTTTCCCTTCCAACCGGAATACACATTTACACTGACGCTATTACGAGAGGTAAAGGTGAAGCAATGGTGGCCAATAGTTTGCCTGTTAGGTACGATTTGTCTGCCAAAAAGACAGATAGGCTCTCTTTAATGAGGACCCAGTATATGAAAAGGCCCTGGATAAAAAATATAACTTTAAATCACTTTTACTGATTTCGTTAGGAAATAATTTATTAGCTGAGAAGTTTATTTTTAAAACAGAAAATAGCATACTAAGAAGACTTTCCAGGTGAAACAAATAAGATTCCTTCTATTATGGTAAGAGAATTCATTTAAGACATTAAGGATTTTCACGCGTTGTCGACCATCGCCATTATCAACTAACTTGGTCTTCGAGCCGTTACATACAGTGACAATCAACAAGGCGCTACACCAGATTTTTTTTTATATAATTTGATAGCAAATAAGCGGATGGCACTCCTGATGGAATAATATGTTATTGGTGCCTTGCTAACCGTATGGCGAGAAGGCAATGTCACATGCATAAGTTTACCGGCTACCTTACCCTCCACACCGGAATACGATAATAACAAGCATTGATGTTATTGCGGCAGGACCACGCAAGACGGTGGTACCAAATACTCGGGTGATATGTTGCGGAACTCTACCACCAGGTAGTCGCGATGGTAGTGGCACGTATAGCCAATCGTTCGCCTATTACAAACTGCCTGACAGAATGCCAGAAGGCCTATTAGGGTCTCGGACTTCGGAGCAACACGGGGAAATCATTTAAGATATTAAATATGTTCGCGCGTTGCCGAATTTCGTCATTATCAATTTAGTCGTTGGTCATACAGTGTCAATCAACAAGGTGGTACACCAGATGCCGGCTACCAGGAAGCCGTCACAGTAGTAATGACAAACCTAGCTTTTTAGAAATTGCCTGTTGGTTAAGGAAACTATGTGAAAAGTTAAAATGTTGACGCGTCAAAATAACTTGTAAAAAGTTTTATTGAATAAAGTACTTCTGATTTCTGACTGTACATAGGAAAGGACACAAGCATAAATGTTGCATTAAGATAACCAGATGGGTCTTCTAATGGCATGTGAACCTATAAGATTCTAAAAATACATTGTCAACCGTATGATGAGAAGCAATGCTTAATTTTAGGATTCTCTAGGAAGAATGTTCTAGAATTCTATCACTTCACTATTTCTTAAAGATTTTATGTAATAAAATAATCAAAAACTCCTGATGGAAAGAGACAACCATCGCCTATAGACACCACTGATGTAAATGGTGTGTTGCTATCTGTCTGGCGGATTGTTAATGCCACGTGCATAAGTTTACCGGATACCTTATCCTCCAAACCTGAACATGTCAGTGATAAGCATTGAAGCTATTGTGTCACGAAAAGGCAAGGCGGTGGTGACTAGTAACGATAATAGTGACATGTGGAGCCCATCTATCGATCTTTACGGGTCCCTCACAAAATATAATGATCGCTTATGAAAATATTGTATAACTTTGCTAATATGGTTAAATTAGGTATTTTAGATTTTATTTTCAAAACTAAAATTCCACCAAACCGCGGCAAGCTATTTTCGTTGCGTCCGGTCTATTCGCGATCGCGGTTAATGAGGATAATTGCCAAACCACAGGACGCGGTCGACGATAACGAGGCACACTCCTCGATGACTCTTTAAGGTCTATTGTATTTAAGGACCAAGTAATGTCATTCCTAAAATAGTTCCCACTACAATTTACTGTCGTATGTTTCTGCTGCAGAAGCTTCAGTGCTTGATATTGTAGTTTTACTGTATGGTACTGTATGGTACCTTGAGCACTAAAAAGCACGTTTTCAAAGACTCCTTAGAAAACAAATTCGGAAAAGGTACTGGTATTTTTGTTATTTTAAGAGTCAACCAACTATAATTCCCAATAATTAGAGAAATTAATACATTACATGCCTACTCTACGAAGTCAACATCACCCAGAGTTTGCAGGGATCTGTAAAGTAATAAAGTCGATGGCTTCGAGTCATCAAAACATCGATGCAATGTTCAAATATACATGGGACACGGGAAGTATTCATAGTGTCTAAGCACCGTATGAACAAATTCCTAACCAGGCAAGGTGCTCTGTCTCCAAAGTTATTCAGAACGATAGAACGATAGAATTTGTATGTAGTTTCCAAGGACGGAACCAGCCTAAGACGGAGCCAGTAAAAGTAGAACCTCTCATCAAATCTTTGATTTTGGGGAAAATACAGAAATCACAGGGTGCTAGATCGCGGCTATGCGCAGGATGAGTGACGAGATGTAATTTTTCGGAAGCTAAAAATGACTATTTGTTGGCCGTGTGTGAAGAAGTGTTATCATGGTGTAGGAGAATACGGCTTTTGGGTCGTCTTTCACGAACTTTTCTAACACCCTGGGTAAACAAATGGTAGATTACCACTCGACATTAACACTCTATTGATCTTCAAGTGGAATTGTACGGATGGGACCCGTAGCTGAGAAAAAAAACGCGATCATTTTTTTACCAATATTTCTCGCCTGTCTCACTTTTATTGGCCTGTTCTCATTTTCAAACACCCATTCACAAGATTGCTGTTTTTTTTTCGGGTTCAAAACAATAAATCTCATAACATCTCTCATGACAATGTCATAAACAGCATTAGAATGTCCGTGGTCGTACTTCAGTAGCATCTGTGAGCACCATTCCACGCGAGCCCGCTTCTGCTCCGCTGTCAGTTCATGAGGGATCCAACGACAACAAAGTTTCCGAACTTTCAATTCTTCGTGTAAAATTTTCTGAATTTTGCTCATAGCAATCCCCAATAGTCCTCGAATTGTCTCATAGGTAATCCGGGAGTTTTCTTTAATTAACCGCGTAACAGTAGCCACATTATTTTCGGTGACGGCAGTTGAAGGCCACCCTTCACGAAATTCGTCATGTAAAGAAACTCGACCTCTCTCAAATTCAGCAAACCATCGCCTCACTGTGCTCAAACAAGGTGCTTCTCTCCCAAAAGTATTTTAAAGATGCGCGGCACAGTCTTTCGGAGAAAGAGAACTTTTAAAATCATAAAAAATCATCGCTCTAAAATCTTTTCGACTTAATTCCATTTTCGTTGCGTACGTAGAACGTTGATGTGTGATAAGAAAACAATTGACAAATCATTTCCCGCCAATTGTTTTTTTTATTACTAAGAAGGTTGCAGCGTTTTAAAAATATAACATTCGAAATTCAAATAGTTCCGATTAGCTAGAAGTGCAAAACTTTTAGTGTGCCCCATGTATTTGAGGTTCAGTCAAGATAGGCTCTAATCCTTATCTAATTCTAATAAATCCATGCCAAGACCCCTGCCTAGATCCGGCCTTAGTAGTTTCATGTTAATAATTTATAATTTGTGTCTACTGTTTCTGAATAATAATTGTACTAAATGATGCTCAACTGATGTTACAGTGACTTTTGTTTGCCTATGTAATGTTAAACAGGCATTACCAATTTTTTTATATCATTGGATAGCATACACGAGATGGCTCTTTTGATGGTGACTACCGTTGTCTGAAAAAAATAATATTGGTGCGTTCTGCGTTTGAAAATGATACGCCACATGCAATATTTTTATATTATATAATCTCTATGAAAATTTCCACCAGATCAGTCAGTTTGTATTTTTCACAGACCACACGATTTTTTCATAGACTGAAAAAGGAAAGTTTTTCAATTTTACGCGTATCTATATATGAAGGTAATAAGTAGATACATATTACTATATCTCCACAATATCCAGACTTGATAACCCATTCTAATATACAACATTTTATAGGTGTACCTATTAGCGACCAAACCCGGTTTTAGTTCGTCCTAAGCGTGTAGGCAAGACCAGTTGATCCTAAGCCAAGCGTGTCAGGATATACCAGTCAAGCCCAGGACATCCTATTTTAGGGTAAATACTTCAGGCAAAACTAGTTTGGCCTAGGCCGCACTAATTTTGAATTATAATTGAACTGATTCTTTTTTATATCATAAGATAGCAAACAAGCAGATGGGTCTCCTGATGGAAAGAGTCAACCATCGCCTATAGACACCAAAGATGTTAATGGTGCGTTGCTATCTTGTGACGAGGTCTAATGCCACATGCATAAGTTTACCGGCTACCTTACCCTCCAAACCAGAACACGACAGCAACAAGCACAGACGTTATTGCGGCAGGAATAGGTAAGGCGGTGGTACGAGACCCCGGCGAGACAATGCAGAACTCTACCACCTAGTAGCCACGATGTTAGTGACTCGATAGCCAATCGGTCGCCTTTTACGACCTGCCTGGCAGAACGGCAGTTGGCCTATTCTTCAAAGGAGGCCGGGACCAACACGGCGGAAGCCAATTTATCGTTGTATGTGACAAAATAAACAAGTTGTAACCTTTGAACGCAGGGATAATATAATACCCGTTTCGTGTCCCTACTCGCACGCTTTCGTTATCTTTTCACTCATTAACCTCATCTAAATGGTTCAATAACGCCAACAATAGAAAATATCTGGCGATGGCGATGTTCTCTGTTCTAACCTAACCCAAATGAATCAATAGTGTTAGATTATAAGGAGAAGAAAGTACGTCTTAAATTACTTGAATAATATGTAATTAAAAATTTGTTCGGCCTAGGCCAAACTAGTTTATCTTGGACTAAACTAGTATATCCTGACACGCTTAGTATGAACCGGTTTGGTGGTAATATATAGGTATATGGTTCTCTACACATTTCTTAGAAATTATTAATCAGATTAAGGACATTTTTATTAACTTACATTAATGTTCTTTAACAGACGTAACAGTGCAAGTTTTACCAAAATCGGTTCAGTCGTTTTAAAGATATGGTTTCATATGTGAAAGCCCGACTGCTTCATTTACCTATAAGTGTTGTGTTAAAATTGAACCTAAGTTTCAGGAGAAATAAAAGTATCGAAGCCAGTTTTTAACGTAGGTATGTATAGTGTATACTATGACCATCTTACCGCTGATTTCGTAGATTGAGTCCTTTGAATTTTCTATGTCACACACACATATATATGGGTGGCTTAAATAAAATACGATAATAAACCACATTTATACCCAGCGACTACGAACATACTTATTTAAATGCTTAATTGACCCAATACTACTGATATAGAATTAATTTGTTAATTAAGTACAATATTACATCCTGAAGATGCTTAAAAAGTGAAACCGGTTGAGAGATATACTAAAAATAAAGTCGTGAAGTGAAGTCAAAGTACAAGTGCTTAGTCAATTGTGTAACAGTAATGGAATTTCACCACGTGCAGACGATGAAAAGTATAGAATATATGAAAGGTTTTACCTACATTTGCTGGCTTACGGCACGACAGAAAGATGAATCTATATTTTCCACTGGGGTCCGTTTTTTCTCAAAATTAATTTTGTCTCATAAAAAATATCAAGAAATCAATAAATTAAGCACGAAAACCAGGAACCAATGTTTTGAAGTTATAAGTCAAATTAAATCAAAGAAAATTACTTGATTACTTTGCTGATTCCTAGGATTTCTAATTGCTTTTTTCAAGTATTTTCAATAGACATCCTAAAAAGTGATAGGTTATCCATTCTGTTGTTTTTTAAAATTTTTCGTTACTTTTTTAAACTCAGATATCGGTCATTTATGAACTGTTTTTTTTTGTTGGATATACTTTCATGTGGTACCTACTATTAAAATTTCGTGAAGATCTGATATAGGATTCCAAATATACAAGAAAGAGGAAGTCGATTCGATCGATTGATCGATTTTTGTTTAAGACTTCTATGTACTAATGTTCTACACAAGGCATGCTTAACGCCACTTGTGTTCTAATAAAGTGCAATCCATGGACTGCACCTGCGTCAGAGCTCGTTGATGAAACATGAAGCGCCACGAAGTTCAGGGCGGTTACATTTTGGTCGCGAATATATATTTTACTATATTATACGCTGCAGTGCTGCTTGACTTTGGTTGGACGATTTATTATTTCAGCGCTGCAGCGAGTGTTCACGAAATGCAACACGACTTCTACTTAGCATAGCTTCTCTAATACGTGTCTTCACGCCCATATCCCCGAAGGGGTAGGCAGAGGTACAACAAGTGCACCCACGATTAGCCGAATATACTTGGTCCCACAAATGTGATAGGTGGCAAGCCTATCGCCAACCGGGCTCTTTCCAATCCCGGGCAACTTTGTTTTCTCAGAAAACTGAAAAAACACTTTTCTTATATGCCCGACCCGGGAATCGAACCCGGGACCTCATGTGGTCAACGCCAACGCTGGACCACTAGACCACAGAGGCGACATTCTCTAATACGTAGTACGTTAAATTCTCTGGTTTATCTGCATTTTTTAAATTATTCATGTTTTGTTATTATTTAACGGAAATATATAACATCTATGTAAGCCCATAAGAGGATAAATACATGGTTAGCGCCAAACCGGAAGGGGTCATCTATCTTCTTCTATACTAATAAAGAGGAATGATTTGTTTGTTTGTAACGATTTAACTCGAAAACTACTTGACTGATTTTCAAAAGTCCTTTCACTTTTAGAAAGCTATATTCTAGAGTAACATAGTTTACTATTTTTCCCGACTGAGAAAACGAAAGTAATGTTTTTTGATCACGCGGACGAAGTCGCGAGTGATTGCTAATACAGTATAATTAGGATTATTGTTAGGGAAACAGGAAATAAAAATACACAATAAAAAGCTTAATCTATTTTTTATTTGTCGGTTTCACGTACAGACGTAAGGCATCCCTCCATCTCCGTCATTGGCACACAGAACCAACCTTACAACGCACAGCTGAGCATAAATATCACAAACCATAAACGTTATGGAATGTATTTTACAAACAATGGAATGATGAATTTAAAATAATATGTCCCCACACTGCAGATTGTGGAACGTTTCATAATACTTAGTAATTGAATTATCGTTAGTTATATCTCGAAAACAATGTGTATTGCACGGATTAAACTAGCCTTAACTTTGTATTTGACAAGATAAAATAGCACAATATGCATTGATATAAAAAACCCAAGATACACAATCAGTGTGTCGAAAACGACCTCCAAAAATGAGTGCACAATTTTAAATTGTGCACTCATTTCAAATAGAATCGCGTCGGCCGCGTCACTGTCAATTTTATTTATTTTCGTACATTGCTTTGTAAAAATAACTATAAGTCTTGCACTTAAGGTTGGATATGCAAAGACATATGTTTTTGCCATATCTATAACTACTTAAAAGAAATTAGGGACACTTTTGAGTGTCAATTTTGTTTGGGACTGTGCATCTAGGGTTTTTTATAGCAATGACAATATGGCATATTTTTATTTTTTCCGATATTATATACATTACTTGAAGCATTTGACATTTACATACATTTGTTCATATGAACGGCTACGCATTTTGTGCCCAACGCCGTATCTATATTTGTGTGGTCTGTGGTGTATGAGTATTAGTTGATAGTCTGTGTAATTGCTGTGAGCTGTTTTTCCCTTTTACACGACTTTCGCAATTCATACGTAAAGAAACGTACATAAATTTCATGAGGTGTTTAGGGGAGAAAGGGCGTTCAGATAAATGTGACGGGGGAGGGGGAGCCTCTTACCAAATATCACCCAAATTTTTTTCTTATTATTTTTTTTGTATTTTTCTACAAATTCTAATAGTTTCTATTTTTTATTTTTCAACTTTTTAACAGTGATTCACAACTTCTAATTGTAGACTTCAATGTGTCTTAAATAAAATCTAGGTACAGATTTTTTTCTATTAATTTTAAATGAAGCACAGATATCGTTTATAAACGTATATCCTAAATAAATAAATATTTTAAAAATCTAACTTTGAGTTGGACGCTCTAAGGCTCTCATACATCTCATACGGTCTACCGTAGATTTGCTGCCAGTGTTGCCATAGTCACTGATATGATTGACGGGTAACCTACTGTGTAAAGAGGTGACATGTTTGCATGAAATTGAGTAATAATTATCTAGAATCTAAATATTTAATTTTCGATGTCATGCAGCTATCGCCTATCAGTCATGACTTTTATGTTTGTTTTTTGCTTAATATTGCAATTATAATCCCAATACAGGTTTTTCTGTTATGAATATCCATATTATTTCCGTAAAATTGTGCTGAATCTTTAGTTAGACTGACGATCAGTGTGAGCATCTAATGTCGATATGATTCAAACATGCAAATTGATTTAATTTAGTTTCGCTAGTAGACAATGTCTACATCTGTACACGTTTGCGCATACATTTTTAAATAAATAAAACTAAATTAAATGATGCAAATTGACTGATGGAATTGAATGACGCCTGCATGAATGTGTAATGGGAGGAATCTCAGTCGGATGCATTTTTTGGATATTACCACAGACTACATAAGACTAATAGACACTGTGTTGTGCAAAATGCGTAATTCACATGAGCAAATGTATGTAAATGTCAAACGCTTGTATATATACATATTACATCGTAAAATAAATAGAAATATGCCGCATTGTGCGATTTTATCTTTTCCAATACAAAACTAAGACTTAAGGTATACCTCTGGAGTGATTTTATTAAATCGGTAAGTATTATGACTCTGTATTTTTTGTGTAAATGCAAGCGATGTTAACAACCTAAGAAATTACCTTAAAAGACGTAACCAGTTTGATTCGTGAGAAATACCCACATATTAAGTTTGGACATGGTCTAACTATACGTCAAATTTTCATAAAAATCCGTCCAACCGTTTTAGCATGAATAAGTTACAAACATACTGTTTTGTGTTGTAAATGTTAGATAACAAGTTAGAAATGGATAACACTTGCTACCTCCACAGATGACACTTCTTGTCAATTTAATTCAAATATCACTTATGACAGAATAAAAAAAGTGTTGCAAGTTGAAATTTTTTCAAACATGATTAAATTAAAATTACTAAAATTGATTTTGACTTATACTCCTTATATTCTGCAGCATGGGAACAATTTAACTTAAAAAAATTCGCTAGTCGTCTGTAATTTATCCAAATCAGCCAGATAAAACTATTAAATAAAAGACTAGAGTTTATAAGTAAACGCGCCGTGAATCTCAATATTTACAGTGTAATCAAAGAAGCAACCTCTTGTGACCTCTTCCTACGAGATTCAAATTTGGTAAGGATTTGGTTTGTACTAGAAATTCAAAATTAATTTAATAAAATTGGCACCGACTGAACAAACAAAATATACACATTTAACATTAATAGAGAAATATATCCATATACATAGGTCATAAACTTTAAATACTGAATAAAATACTGCTACATTCACGACGATTTTTTTACACAAACAAAAAATTAAATTAAAATGGACGCAAAAAAATTACAAGTTATTGCACGGTAAAATAAAATATACATCGTGTTACTGGCCTGGCCTTATTCTGATTAAATAATATCTAATTTCACATTTCCATGGCAAAATCTCATAAAACCGTTCCCGCGAATATAGGCACTGGTTTTTTTTTCGCTAATAATATCAAAGCTAATTTATTATTGTTATACATCTTACAATTAATTTTGATCGCATATTATATTAAGCGAGACGAATATAATGCGAGAGCTATCGGCCGTATATTTTAAGTGAAACAGGGCAATTATGTTCATATTCACACGTAACAACATAATTTGTATAGTATACATCTTTTTTCATTCATAGAACAAAATCACCGTAAAGATCAAAACTTATATAGGTAATAATGAAATTATTAAATCTAGAATGAGTCGTTATCACGAAATGATAAATGCATTATATTTAATAATAATAATTCACTGGACAAATTACACTTACTGATCTAACCCCAAAGTAAGCAAATTATTTGCTTGTGTTATGGGTGTTAGTCAACGATACTAATACATAGAAATACATATATAAATACTAGAATATATATAATAAACACCCAAACCCGGAAATACAAACATTTATGCTTATCACACAAATGCTTGTCCCCGTCGGGGATCGAACCCGAGCCTCGTTGATTGCGTAGTCAGAGTCTCTAACCACTAGACCAACGGGGCGGTCGGTTATGAAATAGTAGATCGGAACGCAGACAAAGTCTTAATAAGTATGTCAACTTTTATACATGCATGGCATATATAAAAAAATATATAATCTAAGACTTTTGAAGTGAAACTTCTTTATCGTCGTATTGGAGAAATTTTATAGCAATAAAAATGTCACACTTCTATCACGTGCCTAGGTGTTAATTGTTAAGTAGTAAATAGCAGAAAAATGATATGTCTTAAAGTAGTTTCACTTCTTACGTGTGTATACTATTACCTAAACCCTTTTTATTTAAAATCACAATAATTAGTGCCAATATTTTTAAGTAGGATTCATTCTTTAAGACAGAAATGTGTAAATATAATTTGTTATGTCACAAGTTCGTGCAACCGTTTTGTCGGTCTAACTTATTCAGAGGATTGATTGACAATCTTCAAAATCAAAAAATTAAAATTTTTTGAGGGAAATATAGTATCTACATTATATAATATATTTTCTATCAATAACACTCATCCTAAATTTGTATACGCCCTACATATTGACATACAAACGGCACGCATAGCTCTCTGAATAGGCTCCCGACTATATTAATAAAATACGTTGTTAATTTCAAATAAACGTCACCAGCTCCTCGTCTACACGAAGTAATATCAATATAATATCATAGATATGCAATATACTTATTCCCGACTAGCTACGCCACCTACTGGAATACAAAAGCTGCCTACGCTACACTGATCTGTAAAAAATATCTAACTTTGATCACTTTGTACAAAATGTATACAACTTAATACATGTACAATTCATATTGTTCCTTCATATATACATGATAACGTCACAATTATGAAAACATGTCTTAAAATATATTTGTACTATGTATAATTTAACAAAATATATAAAAAAATAAAACAACAAAAATAAAACGCCAGATAAATAAAAAAAGCTTTTACACGGCACTATTTACATTTGTACAATTGTTTTGTGCCTAAGTCGTCTCAACTATAAGTACAGATACACCCTGAATTATCTCTAATAATACAGTGTAATTTTATACTCTATTTTTCAGTGACTAAATCCTCAATTAGTGTTGCTTTTAAAGGAGTTTTATTAAAAAAATCTACAAACTTCCATACGTGTATGTTTTTTATATATATCTTTTCATTAATATGTATTGTTCTACATATCACAATATCATGCAAGGAATTCAAGTACCTTCCAGAATTTGACACATTTCCTAAATTCATTTCGCCAAATGATATTTCCTAATTCGGTATGTATTTTTTGGTTTTCTTTTCAACCGACGAAAAAATTGAGGTTATATTGTTGGAATTGAATAATATTTCAGTATAATAATGATCCATTTAGGTGTCCAAGCACGTGTACTAAACTTCGTAAATGTATGTTTGTATATTTGCCCTCGAATTTCTCGGGAATTAAAAGCCATATCGAGATAATTCTTTTTGATTTAAATCAGATATATTCCAAATTAGAGAATAGTCCAAGTTTCATTAAAATCGTTTCCGTAGTTTTTGAGATATAAGTAAAGTTGATAATTGAAGTAATTTAATGTTTTAAATTACTATTATTATTATTTTAAACTACCAGTTTGAACGGTTTCGCTAAGCATGCAACAGTTGGACAGGAATGTTCAGTGATGGACCTAGGCTGAATATTCTTAATCTCTTTACCACATGCAGACAATGGAAAAAATTAATAATTATGACATTAAGGTCCGTTTACACTAAACAATCTAAATACATTTAATAAAAAAAGAGTATCTTCACGCCCATATCCCCGAAGGGGTAGGCAGAGGTGCAACGAGTGCACCCACGATTAGCCGAAGATACTTGGTCCCACAAATGTGATAGGTGGCAAGCCTATCGCAGACCGGGCACTTTCCAATCCCGGGCAACTTTGTATTTCTCAGAAAACTGAAAAAACACTTTCTTATGTACCCGACCCGGGAATCCAACCCGGGACCTCATGTAGTCAACGCCAACGCTGGACCACTAGACCACATAGGAGACATTTACATTTTACAACAATTTAAATGAATTCAACCATAGTAAAATTCATTTAAAACGACAAAAATAAGTGCAAACGGAACTCCTTATTTATTATCTGACAATTGTTACTCAGCGGACATACTGACGTCATTACTTAAAAATCATAACCAAAAAATAAAACATATTTAGCAAAAATTTTAAAACAAATTGTTAAAAAAGTTTCACTTTCGAAGTAAAAATATAAATAGTACTAAGAAAAATACAAACCGAATTTTATGTAATCTTCATACAATGCGATCAAACTAAGAATATGGATGTTAATAACCGAATAAGAGATTTTGTATTTTACTTTTCCACAATTTATATTAGGCCTGTAATCAAGGAACTTGATGATTTTTTAATATCAATTTAGATCTGTTGGTCTTATATACAATATAAATAGCACGGCCATTATAAATAGACTGCCTCCTGGTCTAACATAACAAGAGGTCCCTTTGACTCTAAGGACGGGATTATCAAGGTTTTTTTTTCCAAAATCCACAATCTAAATAGCAGCTCGGAGTTGAAGTTGTTTTAACAAAGCCGCACCTAGAATGTGCATGTAAATTTATATTTTTGTAATGTATAAGTAATAATAATGTGATAATCGTTTTCAGGTCGATAAAATGCGGCGATAGGGATCTCTCCCCATTCCACCGACGAACTGGTGAATCATGGTGAACCGGAAAGTTTGCCTACCCTGTGTGGTATCCGACGTGATACCATAATATTATTCCCTTGCTTCTTAAGTTTTGAGTATGAATTTGCTGAGGCTGTATAAGTAAACAGGGACCCTATGATAACAAATAGCCTAATCTTCTGATGAAATAAAAACCATCGCCTCTAAACCCACATATTGTATAAATTTGTTGGCTACCTTACTATTTAAACCCAAAATCCGACAGAGGCAAGCATTGATGCTATTGCGGCAACAATAATAAGGCGTTGATACCAAACCCGGTTGAGACGTGGAGTTAAAAGGATTGAAATATCGGGAGAAATATTTAAAACGCATTTCGCTTATTATCGTACAGCTGTCACTATGTTTCCCTACATTCTTTTTACCGTGAAAAGTCCAGATGTTATGCTATAATATAAAAATTCGAGTTGTTTAATGGCGATTGGAAATCACATGTATGGATACTTTGATTGCATTGTATATTTGATAAATCATTCAAAATTGTGTCAAAAGGCAGGTCATTTACAGTTTTTTTTTCTTTCATTAGAGTCAATATCGTTATTCCGATAACTAAAGTACCAATTTAAGTACTTAAAATCAGCACTATAATTAATAATCAAAGGATTTAATGTTATACACAACAGCTAATATTATTACGTACAAAATATACAACTAAACTATGCGAATATCATATGTACTATGAACACAATCTTATAATTGTAATTTGCAGCTTGCAAAGTAAAATGTATGAAGATGGCATCACAAGCAGTCTCTTTTACTACCCAAAACATGTTAATTATTAAAAAAAAAAGAAGAAATTAAGATATTTTCAATTTCACTAAACAATAATTACTTTACTGATATTATTCAAACTGCCTAAACATTGCTGTCTAGTTCCACGGTTAGTCGTGATACGAAATATTAGCAACTAAAATTATTTGCATAATGAGGGTAGTCTGAATAAAAATAAAAATTTAAAAAATATTAAATTCGATTGACTTGAGTAAACTTAATTTGTTTGCTGCCTTAATTCTGACTAATCTTAGTCTAATACTCGTTCACTTTAAAGTGAATATACACATTTTATGATGCGTCTACGCACGGTCATTATGTTTGCTCTCTCAGTCTCAGTGTGTGTGATAGAGATAGCATTATAAAACGAGAAATCGATTATGCAAATACTCCTTTAACAATTTTATACCAATCATTCTTTGTCGAGAAGAGTATTTTAAAAAGTGCAATATTTAAAAATATATTATCAGATCAGTAATTTACTTTAAATAGTCCCTTCCAAGACTCCTTACCTATTTATATACAACATAGACGAACTCACTTCCTAGAGCCGAAATACAATTCCCACAAACCACGTCGACATTAGGAGTCAGGTTGCTAAGGGAAGGGCAAAAGCTTTTACAACAAAAAAGAGAAGGAGGAATTCTATGACAAAAGACCAGAGACTATTAAGTGTTAGAGCATTTGAGGTAGATCCTATTCTCGGGGTCAAAGAAAAATTGTCAAACGAGGTAATGAGGGAATTTGTTAAGCCGGCGCTACGAATGCCTAGCTGGGGCACCTGGACTAAACCGAACACGAGATTGAGAACCAGAATCTCTGGCAGAGGCGTAAGAACTATCGCTCTCGCTGGGCAAACTGTCAGGAGGGGTTGGATTAGTGGGAGTTCCACCCCCAGACCCTCCAGAACTGCCCCCTGAGGCACTAGACTTCTTATATTTCTTCAGACTAGATCGTAATTTCGTTGGAGCTAATTCTAAACCTAAATTCGCTGGGCGCTCGATTTCGGTGCGTTCTTGAGACTCTTGTCTGTAATAGTCTCTGGGTAGAGAATAATCATTGGACATTCTCGGGTATTCTGATATGGGTGTACGGTATTCCTCTCTTCGTTCCTTTGGGTATTTCTCTGTCCGGTACTGTCTGGATGGGGAAAACTCTTCAGCGTGTGAATTGGTCGCTGAAGAATTAGAAGGCGTGCGTCTATGTGTTAAATATTGAGGTCTGTAGTCTGGAGTTGATTCTCTATATTCAAATGATTCATCGTATCCATAGAATGGGTGTTTTACCACGTAATCTGCTGTTCTATCATATGCATATGGTTCTGCTCTATAATAATAGTCTTGCGAGGGTGAGGGTTGGAAGTTTTCCCTATAATTATGGTATAAATCCGCTAAGTGGTCTGAGGTGGATGATGAAGTTCTTCTTGGTGAAGGTGTGGGTTGAGTTGAAGTGTAATTGGTTCCAAGTCCAGAAGTGCCAGACAACGGTTGTGCAGAATGACCGTAACCTGATGAGGATGATGGATGTGCGTAATGAGTTGGAGAATCTGTAAACCGAATTGGTTTCTGCTCTTCGACTTGAAGACTTGAAATCTGAAACAATGATAATGAATCGTAAAGCGCTAAATATAAGGATAAGTTTGACGCTGTCGTATTCCTGATTGGAGTCTACGATAAAAACTTAAAATATAGCCATCTGTTTGTTTTGCTATACTTTGATAAAAAAAAAATAAGAGCGACGGCAATATCTGTGATACCCATAATATTCACAATGGAAAATATAACTCTAGATTATTTATTGACGCTGCAATGTATGCATTATAAATAAACACGCTAAGTCGTGACAGGTGCGATAGTAGAGGCGCGGTGAGCTACGGTTCGCTGCACACTCTGTCCGGCCGCCGAGCAAGTAACTGTGTCTGTAGAAATTACTTGTGTTTTATTGCATGGTGCATATAACAGGTTTACAGGTCAAATAGCGATTAACATTCTAACTAAAGAATCTTTTGATATGACATGGAGACTTGAAATTATCCATGGTGTATTCAATCACATTACATTCTGCGTTTTTGTCGAAATAAATATTTTGAATTCTAATTTTGAATTACAACATTTTTTCATAGTTTAAGCATTAACACTTTTTAAAGGTTAGTAAAAACGGCAAAAATATTTGGTAAAAATAAAACTCTGTTCTCTGTTTTGTTAAAGTTCATTTGTCTGTCACTGAGGCCCAATTTACGAAATAAAACATCAATTGTGTCGATGCGTTTAGGGCTCTTGCACAATTTTTACATATTATGCGACCGTCGTAATACGATGCGCCATATTATGTGTTTATGTGTGTAAGAGTAGGAGGCAGATATTAATTTTTGAATCGTAATAGAATTTTATAAATATTTTTTAATATGTAAGAAAATAATTGACATGAAAGAAACGTGTTATTTTTGAAGATTTTAAAATTAAACGTTTGTCCTTCATGTCCGATTCGCACTTGGCTAATTTTATATAGAAGAAGAAGTAAACTGCTGAAGAACCATCTGACGGTAAATGATAACCACCGCACAGACACAATTACAATTTCAGGGGTTTTTGAAGGTTATTTCAAAAATTAAAGAGCTATCTGACGTAGCCATATTATCTTCACGTCTAATTATTACATCATATGTATTGACTTAAATGTACGCAATGTTGCTGTAAAACTATTTGTTGAATGAGGAAACAAACCAAACTACTTTATTACACAAAATTTATTTACGGCGGCACTTATTCATGCCGGAGTGTAAAGGGGTCGATAATATGAATAATGAAAAATATATGCGAAACAACCATTGAGGGTTGTTCAATTGTACCGAGAATGCTCCGGCTACGAAGTGAATTGTGCGTTGAGTATGTACTGTGTTTTTGTTTGCTGCTGATTCAGTGAAACGGAGGAGGGAAAATAATTGTGTAAAAATTGTAATAATTAGACCTACAGTGTTGTGCTAATTTTCTAGTTGCTGTATCACAAAATCAAGAAATAGAAATCCAAGGCAAATTATAAAATAAATTCCCCTAATATATTTTCTAAAATAAAAAATAAATCTTACTTAAGTTTAGGATTTTTGCAGAGTAAGGTCTGTATATATACAGTATCTTATTTCTGCTGCACTCAATCAGTGCTTGTAACTGCCATGAGCGACTTTCGATAGTAAAGTAGCCAGTAAACGTATATAGGGTCTTTTCAAAATAGGTAAACATATTTCAACACAGCATTCAGTACGTCTAACCAAAGATATCCAACCAAAAGAGAAAGTGATTCAAGAGACTAAAACTTTAATTTTTACGAATTTCATACTGCGTTTACAATTTTAGTCGCTTGAATCAATTTTTAGCTTTGGTTAGACATACTGAATGCTGTATTAAAATATGATCACATATTTTGGAAGGACCTTACATATGTGACATACAGCCCCGCCACACAAGTAGCAATGCACTATTATATGGGGTCTATAGCCAATGAACGTTTCCCACACAGTGAGCCAAGTGCTTTTTCACCAACAAATAAATGGTAAGATATAAAATCAGTGAAGTTACATTATTATACTCACAGGTGATCCGGTTAGCGCATTCAGCGGGGCCCGAAGATGTCGCGTAGGTCCATGATATGTATTATGTGCATAACCGTAGCCTTCGTAGACGGTCGAGCTCAGTGTCTCTGTTTCTAAGTCAGACCTGAAAATATTCATTCCATATTAAAACAAAAATTCAAACATGGACAAAGAAATATACAATACTAGGAAACACGATGAGTACGCCTCCCGAACGCATCGCATCGGCAATGTATTTCGCCCGGTCAGGTGTTTTAGTATAATATTTAGAACTCTATTTTTATTGTAAAAGGGTTTATATTTCCTTAACACCACCGTCCACCTCCCGTTGTACGGGTCGTAGCTAAATACTCAACTGTCCTTTCATTTCAAATTGCAATGCAAATGTTGTGATATTTTTTAGTTTGTTTACTAACGCGGTCAAGGACGCGTCTTTATTGGCCTATTTTTAAATATCTCATATGTGTGATAGTGATAGCGGCTGCGATCATATATGAGTGTATAGATAGGATTGGAATGTGAAAATTCTGAACACTAAATGTGCTAAACTGTAATAAAGTTGATTTTTAAATACGCCAATATTCATGGGTCCTTGATGGGTCCGCGATGGTGTGCTATCGCATGGCACTACATGATAATTTCATAACATCACGCGTGATGTTTGAAGTGATGGTGTAATGTAATATTACTCGACACGAAATGTAATGACATATCACATCACTTCGTGGTGCACTGTTTTGCACGTGTCTAGTCACTATTCCATTGTTTTCACTTACCTGTGTGGTTGTAGGGTAGGATGTAAGGGGCTAACATTTGATACTCTCAAATCATAGCCAGCGGCAACTCCACCCAACAGAGCGGCCATGTTATATAGCACCAATTCTATAATACTTGGCTTTTTAAATTTATAACCTGAAAATAAATTAGACTGTAACTGAAGTGTATCAAAATTATATAACTCAAAAGGAATCATTTCACAAAATATATATTTTAGCGATATTAAGTGAAAGTATTAATATTACAAAAGAAACTAATTTTGGACCCCGAAACTAAAATCTTTGAAGGTTTGTGGAAAAATTAAAATGTAAAATAGCTGTTTATGTTTGTATACCTAAAAAAATATTGAATTGATAAACGGTGATTACCAAGTCAAACATTTTTTTAAACAATTTAACACCTAAAGAGTTAACATGACTCATGAAGTGAAATAAAACTTTATAATAATTGATAAGACAAGTCATATGAAGTTTGATCTACATGAAAATTTTAACATCATAAACATTTTGCAAGTTTAAATATATTGTACTGGATTCGATGTTTTTAACATATTTTGCTAGAAGATGATTTTTTATATTTTCCAAACAAAATAAGATAAAACAATATGCATTACGCTACTCAAATTATATCTTATTTTTAAATACAACTCACCTTCAGTATTAAAAAGTGTCGGCATAGGAATAGTATATCGAGATGATGTACTAAGCGGGAATTCTGGTCCCCAATCGTCGGGACTGAAGTCTGTGTAAGGAAGAAAACAACCTATGTGAATAGAAAACATAAGCATGTTAGTGTACTATGGCTATGCGTGCTTCCACAACGGGGATGCGAGGTTGAAAATGATTTAACACATAATGACACCAAGTTTATACAATTTGTAGCAATTTCCTTATAACCATAAAACAAAGCACGCTGTCTTTTGGCAAATCACAAAGCTTTGAAGACACTCAACTTATTAAAGTTAAAATACAGAATTGAAAATAATATACAATGTTTGCCCAACTACATGAAAAATAATTTATACTTTAAATTTTATTCTTTACAAAATATCTCCACAAAATTGAAGATATCTAATTAGTAAAAACAGATTATAGATATGGACTGTTCTATTCGTTCGTTCATCAATGCAAGAAAAATATGAAACAAAATTAAAGAAATATTACATATATGCTGTGCAGTTAGATTCGCCTATAATAAACATGCATTTAAGTTGTCTACACATGCCAAACAGTTCATTCTAAAAGAAAAGCAACGTACAAGCCAAAATAATGTGAATAAATAAACAATCTATAATACTTACGTGTAGCAATAAACTTGTCATAATTTTTCATTTTTTTATTTAAAGCATTAGATTCCTCAATGTTCTTGTTTTCCCAATTTGATAGTCAAGTGAGACAGACAAGCAGAAGCTGTTTAATTTTCATTTCTTATCGCCCTTCACCCTTTTTTTAATGACTTTTATTTAGATCAGAGATTCATCACTTTTCTTAGTTGTTAAAGGGATTGTTAGTAGCTGTTTGATTAGTATACCCATGTTAAAAAAATACACCAGCTTTGATTTTATGGTATAGGTTTATTTGATATATAAAATTACTGTTTATAACTAATAACCAGATCACCAAATTATTATAAACAACAATTCTGTTCTTAACAAAAGACGCAGAGCTTTGATTATATTGGTCAACTGCTCTGGTGTTACATGTGAGCCTCATTTTTATCGCAAGTCCACCACCACAGGAACGTTATTGTCGAATGTTACAGCAAGAGATTTTTTTATTATCACATACTGTTTTCCTAAATCTACAATTTTATTTTGGAAGTCTACCTGAATGTCACTAAACATTATATAAACGCTGATGCCGAAATTAAAACAGAAAAGAATATAGATATTTCAGATGTTAAAAATAACTTCGCATATTAAAGTTTACATGTGTAAATTATCAAATGGACTTCCAAACACATATTAAACCATTGTAAACATTTGAAAGCGTGCCATATGACGTAGTGAAAGAAATAAAGCGAAAAACTAACAAATAAGTAAGTACGACAAATACATATATACTCTTATATATTGAAGATGGCAAATCTATGAACTGAGAAGCATGCATAGCGCTTATTTTAACTAGACATAATTATAGGCTGAAAGCAAACAAATGCTTACAATTTACAAAAGAAATAAAACAGTCATCTGAGAAACAAAAACACAAAAAATCTAAGAATAATATCTACGAAAAATGCAAAAATTTTCAAACATCATTCATTAACAATCACTCTAAATGTGTAGCTTCTATAACTACAAGGTAAAACTTAGCTAAAATTACCTACAATCTGCCAAAATCAAACCTATATTTTAACATTTGTGACATGAAAAATTAAAAAAATATTCGTTAGGTACCTATTAGAGAATTTATGTTAAAATATACTTACAAGGATAAGGCAGATTCTCTTGAGATGTTCCTTTAGCAGCAATAAAAAAGTTCTAAAGTTACCAATATGATACATTAAACACGTGTACACAGATAAAAATATCAGTTTGATAAAATTTGGGAAGATCAAGTTTCAGTCGATTTTTTTACTAAAAACTAAATAATATTAAAATTTATAATAACTAGCCTATCTATATTAGCCAACACTTTTTTTGTTTTTTTTTTACGTTATGTTACAAAAAACTGTATATAAAATTATTGGCAAATATTGTAGTAAATGCAATATAAAAATACAAAAATACATGTATCTATCAAAAATGATAATTTAAAATAAAATCAGCATTACGTTGAAAAAAAAAAACAAACAAAAAATTGGTCCAATTAAATGCGCTTAGCAATAACACACTGGAGCTAAAATACATCTAAAATTTAAAACAAAAATAAGTCTTTTTTTATTTTTTTTTAAACTTATACTAAATTATATACTATCAATTCCTTGGAACTTTATGAAAACATCCTAATAATATTTACATACGCGTGAGATAGCTTAAGGGCGAGATGATATGTGTTTAAGACAAATTGAGTATTTTAATCAAAAATTTTACTCAAATTCATTTTAATTCTTTTTCACTATGATATGTATTTTAATATGGCAATGATTTTGTACATCCGTAGTAGAACGATCTAGGGCTGCAAGTATTTAATTAATTATTAGGTAAAACTAGAAAACTGTTCTAATATGAACTAAACAGGAAAAAAACGCCGGTTCCCTGTCGTAGTAGAGTGAATTGAACATCAATAGATGTTTATGTTCACCACGACTCACCGATATAATGGTTAGTCAAATGTGTACTGATCCTATCACGACATTTTACCGACCAATAACTAATTCTTGTTTCTTATGATATTCAGAAAAGAAATCTTCTTGGGATCAGAACAAGCATCGGAGTGCTATTAAGAATGTTTCATGAAGAACTTCAACAACATAATATAGTTGTTCTGTTGCATGTACACTTAAAAGAATTTTGCTGAACAGGAGGTCGAATCTTTATGGATTGAGTCAAATAAGTTAACTAATAAACCCCGATGCAGTCAATATAATAAAATAAAAATATAAGTAATTTTGTATTACTTTTAAAACTGTTTTTCTTTTTTGGAAAAATTATAAAAAAAATCTTTTTCAAACAGAAACAAGGTTTACAAAACACGAATATTACCAAAATTATTATTATTAAATACAATAATACAACACTAATTCTGGATATTCAACTATAAAAATTACACATAGTTTTTTCTAAATTACTCGTCGCTAAGCAATTCAGTGGTCTCTGAGGACAAATTAGCTGCTACGGCCAATAGGCCGGCAAGACTATTCGAACGTATACTTTTCAAAAAATTCCGTTTCACTTCCCCGCTTCCCTTCCTCCCTTTATCGGGTATGTCAAAAACAGTATCGTAATGGTGGGGGATATCCGCGGTGGACGTGAACATGGGACATAAAAAGAATCGATTTTTGCGAGGTTCGTCGTTTTCGTATAGAAGATCGTCGTGGCTTCCTGAGCGCTTTTTCGCGAGGTCGCCTTTCGGTGTTCGTACTTGGGATTTGGACTTGCGCGGTTTACGCTTCGTTTCCTCAGTGGCGCCTATTGTCATTAACCAGTTATTATGTTATACAAACTACGCATTTGATTGTTATCGGTAAAGCAAAATATGAGAGAGTATGTAGACATTATATGTTGCCAATTTTCAAAGTATTTAGAAAAAAATTTTTTTATATGCTATATTTTCTGTACATTTTAATACATGATATTCCTTTTCTAATAAATTTATTTTACATAATAAATTTAAACGTTTAAATTTAAAAAAATCTTAAACCAAAAAACAGGTAAGACTAACTCGTGTAGAACTCTGGACAAAAAGTATATGTACTTAGTTATTTATGTACATAACGGTATTATATCATTTAAGTATTGTCTAGTAATTTATGGCTACTAGCGTAATTAAGTACAATAATATAATATTAGGTACAATAATATTTTTGGCATTAAAAGAGTTTTATAGTTTTACATTAAAGATAAAACTACTGTAAACAACCTGTTTGAATGATTTTATTATATAGTAGCAGTTTTTTATTTATAAAACATAAATTTTTAAAAGTGATGACGTCATGAAGTAGGCTAGCTTAATTAGTCTAGTCATTTTGCAAGAAAAACGTGAAATAAATTATGTGCCCTTTAATGTATTTCTTTTATCTGTGCCTAGCAAAGAGCTTAAATTTTTCAGCCAACTTTATGTTGCACCAATTAAAAACTTTTTTGCCAAAAAAGTTGCTGCATATATAAAATAACAATACAATTTAAACAGGTAGTTGAAATAGCTATATTTTTTTGTTTTATGGTAAAAATACAAAAAAGATTACCAAAAATACTTTATAACCAAATTATTTAAACGAAAACAACTTATATTCATTGAGGTTTAAAAAATGTATCCCGAAAAATGAATATTTCCTCCTTATTATCCTTATCCTTAAATATTTTTCATGCATTATTGCGAACATTGCCGCCGCTCATTATTAATCATTAGATATCAGTGGGACGATAAGCTTGTAAATATTTTGCTTTAACGATAACAAAAAGACAATTTGAAATACTATCATAACTAGAAATGATTAAATTGTTTTTCAAAATTTTCAATCACGGTATTGTTTATATCAATTTCAGAAAGGACAGTGGTCATTTCAGATTTCAAATTCTTAACCTGCTAAGCGATAACTGCGTATAGTGCAAGCTGCGACCACAGAATACTGAAGACTAACAGAAGTCAATCTACATACAAGTAGTGTTCGAGCAACGCACACATAGTTACCTCTCACGCACGCGTCATCTTGGAATGGTTCGGGACAGTTTGTTCCGACGTGTGCTGCGACCGTCGTAAACGAGTGGTAAACCATAACAAGTACAAAAAACTTTACTTTTTGGACATTAGACAAAAAATAAACCGGTTCAGAATTTGGTGATCTGTAACTTTGGACAAGTTACAGACCGCCAAATTGCATTTTTTATTTTATTTTATGTAAAATTGATGCACAAGATATAAGTGCAATGTTTTACTTATTCGAAGAAAATTTAATCAGTAAAATATAAAAATGTTAGTGTGGCAGCCCTATCAAAGATTATGGCATGATTGGCCCGAGACTTCTCTGGATCCGTATAAAACTGGGGATAACAAGCGCATTTTTGGTCGCAATAAATGCACCGGTAAACTTTTCTTCGCCCAGTGACCTGAAAAAGTTTTGGGAAGAATCCCATGTAAGGAATGTTCTGGATATGGTTGACGACAGTGAATGAGTCATTTTGTGTGGTGATTTGAATGGAGGGGTTGTGTCTAAGCGGCCTGGTTTACATGCCATACCTGTTCCCTATGGTGACAGTAGAGTGAACGACGCTGGTAAGCACATCGTGGATTTATGCGTAGAAAGCAATCTTCTTGTGGCTAACACAATATCCCCGGTCATACATTTGGATACATGGAGAAGGAATGACCAAAAAGTGTGATAGATGTGATTTTGATCGATAGTATACTCCAGTTATTTAATAAATACCCCACCACCTACTGTTTCCAGATTGGGACTTCTGTAACAGAAGTCCCAATTTGGAAACAGACCACTATTTGATAGTAAGCCGAAATAGGAGTCTGTTTAAGAAGTCGAGTGAAAAGTTGCAAGATCCTAGTTTTAGGAGTCTGTATGAGATTCAAGTATGAGATAAGTTGGCGAAAATGAACCTACCGGACTTGGATGTAGACGAATGTTGGGAAATTTTGAAAGACAGTATGGTAGTGGTCGCGAAAGAAGTATGTGGTACTGTCCAAGTTAGAGGAAGGAGATGTATGGTGGGATGATGAAGTGAAAGTAGCTATTGAGAGAAAGAAGTAAGCATGGTTAGACTATGTATCATGTTTGCAAACAAATGATGGTATGAAAGATATAAAGAAAGAATTGTATCGTTGTGATAGAAACGCCACTAAAACCTTAGTGAAAGAAAAGCGTGAAAGAGAATGTCTGAAAGCTGAAGAGAGACTGGCGAATAATTTCGAGGCTGTTTTGCCTAGAAACTTTTTTAGAGTCTGTTTGGGGAAGTCTAGGAGTTGTACGGCAACCTCCAGAATGAATAAGATTGTGACATTAAAGGATGGTGACATTCATACAGTCACAGAGTTAATGTTAAAACAATGGAGTAAATATTTTGGAGATATGTATAATTCTGTTCAGGATGCTACCTTCGTCTCTGACTCAGTGATTCAGAGATGGTGAAAGCATGTCAGGGCATTACTATGTGAGATCGTATAGGCGAAAAGAAGCATGTAACATGGAAAGACTGTGGAATCGTTGAGGTGATTTAAAGGGCAATGGGCCCACCTCTCGTTCCCACTACTGTAACTTCTGTAAACCAGAATAACTGTTGATGTGATTGCTGAGATGATCAAATACGGTGGCTTTGCTATCTGGGACTCTTTTTGGATCCTCTGTAATACACGTTAAATGACAGGTAGAGTGTCCGAAGACTGGTGGCACGCAGTTATCACGCCCTTGTATTAAGGCTAGGGTTCGTATATAGACTGCAATAGTTATAGGGCCATCATATTCTGGCCTGAATTTTTTTAGTTAACCCATTGCAGTATATTTATTGACATATTTAATTGGACATAAAATATTTTTCGTCCATTAACCAGGTCGGTGAAGGTCGTTTTATAGTGGGATCCTATACTATGAATAAAATTGGTCTGGCACATTAATTCTTGACTAAAATTCTGCCAGAGCACGATTAAGAAAGTCCTTTATTGCTAATTTACTCAATTTTTTGTTTTACTCTATTTAGTCTCGATTTTTAATGACTATTTTATCATTGTGGGACTAAGCCCTACATAAACAGAAGGTTAATATTTGCAATAAATATTTCAAGGGCAGTCTGGCAAACATTTGTGTCAGGAGTAGGATTGCCACACTTCAATTTTTATATTTTATGTATCCAAACTCCTTAGAATTCTGAATCATGGTACTTATGCCTTATACAGCAATTTTGTCAAAAAAATATTAAAAAAAATATTAAAAGAAAACAATTGGGTAAGTTACAGATCGCCAGACCGTTAGTTCATTATTTGTTTAATATCCCAAAAAGTAATGTCCATTTTTGAACTTATTCTTCTTTAACACCATTTTAGGACTGTCGCCTTTTGGGCTATTAACGGTGTCTGAAAAGTGTACCTAATTTAAGGAAACGTAAATCTCTTTAAATTTCTAGCATAGAGTATCGGTGTGTTAGGTTTACTGGCTATCATTGTAAATAGATATATTTCCAAACCTAATTCAAGTGAAATATTAAATGATTTTAGAATGATTTAATGACCATTGTCCTTTTAGAACAAAAAAATAATAATATGCACTTGAATTCTTAAGTGTGTAAAAACTATAACTCGTAAAATATATAAAATGTATCAGTACATATATTTGAATGTATTTGCTTACATCACCTATCGGGTATAATTGTTAAAGTTGCTCCAGTTACTCGTGACTCGTCACAATACGTTACGACTACATCGACCATATATTCCTACCTACCTATTACGCAGTTTGTAACAGTCGAAGATTTGCGAAATGTGTCTTCTAGGTACTGTAACTTAATGTCTAGAGTTCTGTAATGGCTGGCCCGGGATTGGTTCTACCGCTTACTTTCTCCTGCTTATAATACTATCAGTCCATAATCCTGCTTAGCGTACGATAATCATTTTCCTGATTTAAGAAATATATTTCATTTAAATGACCAAACCACAATGTTGGTTGTTAGATATTAACAGCGCATTTTAGATATTTTTCGTTGTTACTTTCTTAAATTAGTTATTGTGAAAATGTGTGCCAAAAAAACAAATGAGTAGAAGCAATTCATAACTTGCCAATAATAATGTCGATGCTGGTGGAGACTTTGCTATTATTGAATTATATAGCATAGAGAGTTTACTGTGAAAATATAATATTTAAGTAAATACTACTTATTTGCTGATTAAATATTAAAGTTATTGGCTTATATCCTAAAACAATTAATAGTATAGGTGATATAAACAAATACGTACCTTTGAAATTGTGATAATTATAAATAAAATAATAAATAACCAAACCAAATGAACATTAATATGACCGTGTGAGATGCGATAGAATACAAAAAACTGCACATTTTGAAACTGATTTTTAAAATAAATACTCGAAAAATATATCAGGTAGGTATGTACTGAAAATCGTAAAAACTTTAAAAAAGTATTTTTATATGCGCTCTTTATAACAGTTCATTAAGAATCTCACATGATCTGACTGATGCCAAGATATTTAACAACATATAAATATGTCAAGTTTACAAATAGTTGTAAAACTCAAAGAATATATTCCTAATAATTAAATAAAACTTATTTCGAAGCATTAGATAGAACAGACCAGTCTGAACACAAGGTAACTATTGTTTGCTATCTAATATAAAATAAAAAAGACGTGCTCTATGGTTAAACATTCGTTAGCCATAATGAACATCCATGGAGGTCGTCATGATGCATAATATGCAGTCATGTTGATACATTGTAAGCGCGTCATTTCTTATTCGGCGAAGGATTGTTTTGAATTCGATTCTGTTTGTACTTTGGCATGAACTATTCAAACTGGTCACAATATTTATTGTAAAGATATATTTGTTCTACTTACTGCGCTGTTGCGGAGTTGTTTGTCATCTGCGTATATTGCGTAACTTTCACCGTTGTATTCATAGGAATTAATGTTTTAAAACTTTGAGCTACTTACATATTCCTGTATATTTGCGTTGACTTTTATCTTTTGGTGCGGCAGGTGGGGCGCGGAGGTGGAGGGGCGGTGCGGGCGTGTTACCTTCGTGCAACGCGCGCGCGAGCGGCGGGCGCGCGGGGAGCGCGGGGTGCGGCAGGTGGGGCGCGGAGGTGGAGGGGCGGTGCGGGCGTGTTACCTGCGTGCAGCGCGCGTGCGAGCGGCGGGCGCGCGGGGAGCGCGGGGTGCGGCAGGTGGGGCGCGGAGGTGGAGGGGCGGTGCGGGCGTGTTACCTGCGTGCAGCGCGCGCGCGAGCGGCGGGCGCGCGGGGAGCGCGGGGTGCGGCAGGTGCGGCGCGGAGGTGGAGGGGCGGTGCGGGCGTGTTACCTGCGTGCAGCGCGCGCGCGAGCGGCGGGCGCGCGGGGAGCGCGGGGTGCGGCAGGTGCGGCGCGGAGGTGGAGGGGCGGTGCGGGCGTGTTACCTGCGTGCAGCGCGCGCGCGAGCGGCGGGCGCGCGGGGAGCGCGGGGTGCGGCAGGTGCGGCGCGGAGGTGGAGGGGCGGTGCGGGCGTGTTACCTGCGTGCAGCGCGCGCGCGAGCGGCGGGCGCGCGGGGAGCGCGGGGTGCGGCAGGTGGGGCGCGGAGGTGGAGGGGCGGTGCGGGCGTGTTACCTGCGTGCAGCGCGCGCGCGAGCGGCGGGCGCGCGGGGTGCGGCAGGTGCGGCGCGGAGGTGGAGGGGCGGTGCGGGCGTGTTACCTGCGTGCAGCGCGCGCGCGAGCGGCGGGCGCGCGGGGAGCGCGGGGTGCGGCAGGTGCGGCGCGGAGGTGGAGGGGCGGTGCGGGCGTGTTACCTGCGTGCAGCGCGCGCGCGAGAGGCGGGCGCGCGGGGAGCGCGGGGTGCGGCAGGTGCGGCGCGGAGGTGGAGGGGCGGTGCGGGCGTGTTACCTGCGTGCAGCGCGCGCGCGAGCGGCGGGCGCGCGGGGAGCGCGGGGTGCGGCAGGTGCGGCGCGGAGGTGGAGGGGCGGTGCGGGCGTGTTACCTGCGTGCAGCGCGCGCGCGAGCGGCGGGCGCGCGGGGAGCGCGGGGTGCGGCAGGTGCGGCGCGGAGGTGGAGGGGCGGTGCGGGCGTGTTACCTGCGTGCAGCGCGCGCGCGAGCGGCGGGCGCGCGGGGAGCGCGGGGTGCGGCAGGTGCGGCGCGGAGGTGGAGGGGCGGTGCGGGCGTGTTACCTGCGTGCAGCGCGCGCGCGAGCGGCGGGCGCGCGGGGAGCGCGGGGTGCGGCAGGTGCGGCGCGGAGGTGGAGGGGCGGTGCGGGCGTGTTACCTGCGTGCAGCGCGCGCGCGAGCGGCGGGCGCGCGGGGAGCGCGGGGTGCGGCAGGTGCGGCGCGGAGGTGGAGGGGCGGTGCGGGCGTGTTACCTGCGTGCAGCGCGCGCGCGAGCGGCGGGCGCGCGGGGGGCGCGGGGTGCGGCAGGTGCGGCGCGGAGGTGGAGGGGCGGTGCGGGCGTGTTACCTGCGTGCAGCGCGCGCGCGAGCGGCGGGCGCGCGGGGAGCGCGGGGTGCGGCAGGTGCGGCGCGGAGGTGGAGGGGCGGTGCGGGCGTGTTACCTGCGTGCAGCGCGCGCGCGAGCGGCGGGCGCGCGGGGAGCGCGGGGTGCGGCAGGTGCGGCGCGGAGGTGGAGGGGCGGTGCGGGCGTGTTACCTGCGTGCAGCGCGCGCGCGAGCGGCGGGCGCGCGGGGAGCGCGGGGTGCGGCAGGTGCGGCGCGGAGGTGGAGGGGCGGTGCGGGCGTGTTACCTGCGTGCAGCGCGCGCGCGAGCGGCGGGCGCGCGGGGAGCGCGGGGTGCGGCAGGTGCGGCGCGGAGGTGGAGGGGCGGTGCGGGCGTGTTACCTGCGTGCAGCGCGCGCGCGAGCGGCGGGCGCGCGGGGAGCGCGGGGTGCGGCAGGTGCGGCGCGGAGGTGGAGGGGCGGTGCGGGCGTGTTACCTGCGTGCAGCGCGCGCGCGAGCGGCGGGCGCGCGGGGAGCGCGGGGTGCGGCAGGTGCGGCGCGGAGGTGGAGGGGCGGTGCGGGCGTGTTACCTGCGTGCAGCGCGCGCGCGAGCGGCGGGCGCGCGGGGAGCGCGGGGTGCGGCAGGTGCGGCGCGGAGGTGGAGGGGCGGTGCGGGCGCGCGCGCAGGGCCGGCAGCGGCAGGTGTGCCCGCGCCCGCTGGTGCCCCGTCGACGGGCCCCACGTCTTGCCCTTCACACCGTCTGCTGGCACTGGAACCGGATATTTACAAGTTCTTAACGAACGTTTTACACTGCTACAATAATGTAATATTAAACTTTTTAATGTGTTGTTTTTATGTTCTCCTTTAAATGTTTCCAAAATGAAGAAAATTATTTAATATAAAATGACTGATGAATTAAATATAAAATGGTTAACCGACAAATAAGGCGGATAATTTATTTCGGAAATCTTGTCCATGGAGAGCCTAACCCCGGCGCGGTCACAAGACCCGGCGGCGGCGACACCGGCGCGACGGGCGAGGCGAAAATCCATACGGCGCGGATTTAGAGGCCACAGGGAGTAGCATTCGCCGCCAAGACCAAATAGTCCAAGAGCGAGATGTTTTTTTTTATTTTTATCTCGATATTACTTAGAGTAGTAGACGAGAGTAGTTTTGTACTTCAACACTTACTATTTGGAAGATAATGTGTAATTTAGAATTATAAGAATCGGGGTATAGTAAAGATGTTGAATAATAGAAATAACTGTAAAAACATAAAATTTTTGGGATGAGTGTCGAAACTTTTGGTTTACAGTGTTGCTGTTTAATAATCAATTATGGATAGGGTTTCATCATCTCAGTAAGTACAAAACAGCAATACAATCAATAACATCGATAGTATTCATGTTTAAAAAAGTTTCGATATAGTATCAATTTTTTAATAAAAGGTAATATAATAAAAGATAAAAAGATTGATACTTTCGATACTATTGACGTTACAATCGATATTATGGCGTTTCTAGATTAAAATTAATGATTTTTACAAACACTACTATACTTGACCGCCCGTCGAGTAGTTAGCGACCCTGACGACGCAATCGATGGGACTCGGGTTCGTTGTATATTCGGGCATGTTTGTATTTCCGGATTTGGGTGTTTATTAAATATATTCCAGTATTTATATATGTATTTCTATGTATTATCGTTGACTAATACCCATAACACAAGCAAATAATTTATTTACTTTGGGGTTAGATCAGTAAGTGTAATTTATCCCGTGATTATTTATTTATTATTAAAAAAATATATTCTTATGAAAATTCAACATTGTGGGAAGAAATGAAAATTGTACCTCTGCACTTGGTTTATATTTATGATGTGATGCCTATACTTCCAAATTGTTGGCCTAGTAACTGTTTAAAAACTAAAGTTACAATGTTC